>OZ010576.1:53998764-54303764 GCA_963932145.1 Acanthosepion lycidas
TGTAACTTTACTTAGTTAAGCATAAAGCCAGAAGTATCCCTTCTATGTGCCATGACACTTCAGGATGTGGGTAATCATGATGCCCCACAACTTCCTATCCTTTGTAGTTTTTAGTAAGGCTTCTTTTCATTATCTCTCTCTCTGTTCTGCCATCCATTTACACAGGCTCGTTAGGTAAGTTATTTGCAATTTCTCTCTTGCCTTCAATATGTCCTTTGAGTGTCAAATCCTCCAAGCCCTCTTTCCTAATTAGAAATTTTAACTGTCTCTCTGATTCTCAGTATAATCATTACTTTTTTTTTTGCTTCACAAAAACTTCCTGTTTGCTCACATGTTCAGTCCATGGTATTCTCATCATAGAATCACATCTGATGCCTCAACTCTCTTCTTCATCTGTGAAAGGATGGCCACACTAACTGATTTAAATAATGCCCTTTATGTTTGCTTTTAACATATGTAGCGATATGTCTAGTTGTTGAAGTACAATTATTTAGTGATGTGCATTTATGCAAATTACATACTATTTAGTCATTTGACAGTTTTTTGCAGTATTATTAATTGTTGGACAGATGTTTTGCATTGTATGTGACCCCTGGTTCACTGGGGACTAACAAGTACCCTGGGAGGGGAAATGAGACATGCCTTGTCCATGCAGCATCTTGTGGGTAAAGAAAGACCATATACTTTTTATTGTATATAATACTTTATACAACAGTAACTAGTTAGTTTTTAGAAGTCCCTTGGCTGACAAGGTGGTGTAATCCTATATCTATATATACACTTAAATTTGCATATGCACCCATATGGAAATGTCCAATAGTGTATATGAAATATATACCTACACACAGTTGTTTTCCTGTTTATTTATGCTTATGTCTATGTATATGTGTATATACTTATTTCAATATATATATATTTTTAACAGGCTGCTCTCTCTCCATTCTTTTTTTTTCTTTTTAAATTTGTCTCATGGTTTATGTCACAGGGAATAGAATTGATGAGCTGGGTTCAAACTCTAGCTGGGACAGTTTACACTAATACTCACAAGAAAGGCATGAATCTACTTCTCCCTCCTCCTATGGTTATCTAGCAAGGCAGTTGGAGCCCTTTTGTCTTATTTGGCAATCCATCTTGGGTGGTCAATAATAGGTCAGGGATTATTCCTTGCTGCTTGTACCATATAATGTAATGCAATCTGCCATGTGTTACTTGGAGAGGAGATGGGTACTGCTAAGTAACCCTGTTGTCCTGAGAGATACCATGGAGAGGAATTACTTCTCATGACACCCTGGAAATGTTCACATCATTCTTATGGATCTCCTTATCATCATAATCCTCACTTCCTGCCACCCCATTAATTCATATCACACAACTGATTCATCATTAACATTTTAAGACTAACTCTCTACTTTTAGTGATGGTCAAGCCTCATATTGAGAGAATTCTAGTATCAAAAAAACAAAAAAACAAAAAATGTAATTAGATTTAAGTAGGAGGTGAAAAAAAATCTGAGTGATTCTTTAAACCCTAAACAGCTAAAAAATATGGTCTTTGAAAGTATTTTGTTTTTTTTAAAAAAAATAAATGAAACTTTCAAAATGTTAGCTTCAAAGAGGAAGTGGGGAAATAAAAGAGAGTGAGAAGAAAAGATGAAGAGGAAAGAATAAGAGACCAGAAAGGAGAAAATAATTAGTTAAAAAAAAAATAGTAATTAAAATGTGAAGGAATTGAAATAGAACTATTTTTCAGTGATTTATTGACATTCATGCATTTGGGTATGTTCAATTTATACAAACACAATGTAGACTAAGAATCTTCGACAAACTCTTGTGAGGAATTCAAGTTGAAGTCTCTCGACATTGGCTTTCAAAGATGATGATGATGATGATGATGATGATGATTGTTATTATTATTATTTAGAAAAATATGAATAAATAATTTTATTTGTTATCTGCAAAATCAAATAGGTTTATCAGTTAAATTTTAAAAAAATTATTCACTAAACAAAATAAACGGTACAAGATTTCTGCACTGAAATCTGTTTCATCATTCATCAAAATAGACTGCATTAATCTATCAACATTAACCTCCCTTTGCTTTATAACTCTCCAACATTTCAGATTGTATACATGTGTGTATGGTGATTTTCTAAGCATAGCTTAGATGTGGTATCCAGTGAAGATTGAACTCACTACTCTGTCATAATTGTTCTAGCGAGGCAAGCTTGCTAACCATATTGAAGTGCCCAGGTATGTATGTATATATGTGTTAATCAATTCACCCAAGCAAGGAGATAATACCAATAAGATGCAAGGGGTTACTGGGAGTGAAAGAGAATGTATACTTTAGAAAAAAAACATGGCATAAACTTTTATTCTTGTTCAAAAGACCAGAGAGGAGTGTGAACTGGATGATAGGTTTACCTATCTACTCTTATACATATATGTATGTGTATGTATGTATAAAATTTTAATGGCTACCCATATTTGAGTAGATGCTGTTCTTAATAATATATATAACGGTATATTTATTTATTTATTTCCATCTATTGGCCTGAATATTTGAGAAATTAGAATGCATATTTTTCTAAGATTTCTCAAATATTCAGGCCAGTAGATGGGAATAAATAAATAAATATACTGTTATATATATTATTAAGAACAGCATCTACTCAAATATGGGTAGCCATTAAAAATAATGGTTAAGCAATAAATTAAAAGATGGATTAATAAATGAAAAATCCATTCTTTATATATATATATATATATATATATATATACACACACACACACACACACAATAATTGGGTTGACACAGCTATGTTAATAATTATAACATTTTTTTTTAAATCCCCATTTTAAAAGTAACAACTAAAATAAATCATGTAACATAACACTTGACAAAAAGCTGCTGAAATAAAACTTTAAAATATTTATCAACTTCAAAAATCCCAGTCAATGTTAGTGATAAAGTTTTGAATGAAAAACACTTGCAAAGGTAGGAATTTTCCAGTTACTCATAAATCTGCATTTTGGGGAATGAAAAAAAGATCCTTTTAAATAAAAATTGAATTTTATTAGTTTTTACTGTATACAAGAATAATTCAATAATTGCATAGCAGAATTATGAAATTTTTACTGTATAATGTTCAATACAGGTAATCACTAGAGGAGTGTTGGGTTAAGTGCATTATCAAGGAAAGGATGTTGAAAGGCTGTGTGAAATATTTTCATGAGGCTACTACAGACTCATTAATCTACGTGACTTATTAAGACAGTGTTACATGTGCTACAAGTGTGGTATGTGTACTGGTGCCAGTACATGGAGAGTTTCCAGTAAAATAAAGAAACAACAGTTACATTCCATGCCACGGGAGACTACCAGGCTATCTGACCCAGGTTTTTTTTTTTTTTACATTTTCATTTTATATTTATTATGCCTACATTTTTCATTTACTCATGTTAAATCATTGCTACACAAATAAATGAATGCAAAACAGTTAACTGAAATAATCTGACACCATTATGATAATGTGACTGTGTGGAAATCACACATAGAAATCCCAAAAGGCCAATTTCATGGAGACATATTTCTAATACTTTTGACTGTGGTTAAAAGCAATAGTGACATGGCTTTTGGCCAAAATTTTTAAAATTAGCATTTAATTCCTTAGATTTCTAATCTAGCTGCCTTGCAGATTTTCAAATTTCAACAGAGCTGTATGCATGGCCTGTGTGTAGGGTTAGAAGAAGCAGCACAAATATGGTACTAGTCCCTGACACACTGGGAATACTTTTTATCTCAATGATGACTGGCCTTAGAATGAATAAGACATCCTGTCTTCATGTTTAGTATAGATAGTCTCAAAATGACCCTGAAATAGGACATATTAAAAAAAAAAAAATGGTGGAGGTACGGCACCCCCACCCAGCTGGATTGGAAAGCTTCGTTCGCCGGTCCTTCACACACTGAAAAAAAAAAAAAAAAGAAACCAGCCGGTACGCCACATCAGATAGTTTGAAAAGCAATGTAAGGAATTATTTTGATCAAGGGAGATAACTCCAAAATGTTGACTATTTCCCTTCATTAGATAACTGAAAAATCGAAGATTGTTGAAAAATAAATATTTATTGTGTGAAATAAATGCGTTTTTATTACTAGATTACAGACTTACTGATGTACACACACAGTCCACAAAAGCATATTTAACAATAGACTTCATACACAAGGCATATATAAAAAAAAAAAAAAAAATTCACAACGGATTTCAGATTGTCTCTCCACTATCACTGACATACTTGAGATTTCTAAAGTCAAGAAATGTTCCAAGGTATCTTTAGATACAGTAACTATACTATGTAAGAACATTATTTTCTGCCCCTTATTTGGGCTTGGCTGTGAAGCAAAACACTATTGCTGTAATTATAGAGAAATTGGTGTCAGGTTTTTTATAGTTTACAAAATTATAGCCTCATTCTTTCAATTTTTAAAAAACATTTTGGCAAAAAATGCTCTCAATAAAAAAGTTAAAAATACTGTTTATTCGTTTGTTGTTACTTCACTTTTTCAATCCCTATATATTTCTATACAATACAGATATAAATTTTATATTATAAGGGACCTGTTTAATGCCTGGGATAGTTGTATGATTTATATCAATATCTGTTGGTCAAGATTTGAGCTCATGTAAAAAAAAAAAAATAGTATTTTGAATGCTGGTTTTCTTGTCAAGCTTAGAAAATAATTATTTACTCCACATAAATTTAGTACAAGGTCATAATTATGGCACACCTGGTGAGGATCAAACTCACTTCTCAGCAGTAATTGTTCTGTAAGACCATTCTAACCAACACAACAATGAAGCACCCTCACTTTATGAAATATTTATTACATATATCTGTGTGTGAGTGTGTGTGTGCCTGTCTATGTAGGTATTATTTTAATTTGGATCCATTTATTGGAGAAGAGTGTTCAATATCAAAGATGGAGTGTTTTATAAAGATATAAATTATGTGAACATAGGAATCATCACTTTCAGTATTTGTCACAATGCAATTTTCAGACCTGAAAATTGCATCGAGATGTGAAACAGTCGCCATACAGTATCGGTTCCTATATCCACATTGTTGATATCCATCGATATTTATTTATTTGAGTAGTAATCCCTCTATAATTCATGTCTCGTTAAACAAGACTAAAAAAGTACTTTTGTTAAGCTTTTTATATATTTCTCGTATGCAAACAAGACTTCTGGACTTAATGAGTGTAAAAATTATCCAGATGTTTGTTGATTCCAAGTACTTCAAGGATTTTAATTATACTATAAGAAATTGTGTGTAAGTGCTTTTCCAGACAGTTTAAAAGTTGCTAAAATATAGACCCACACACACACACAATGACTTGAAACTACAGAATGTAATTATTGCCTTAAATAGAATTCATAATTAATAACTTCTTAATATTAAAAAATGATGGAGAAATATGTTAGGAACCTTTCAGCCAACCCGTCATCAGAGAAAAAATCGTTAGTGAAAATTTATTAGTTTTTTAACAGGAACAATGAAATACACTAAGGAACTAAATGGGAGAACAAAATTAGCACTTGATTAAAATATAAAATTGTCTTAATCAAAGTTAGGAAATCAATTCCATTTGTAAAGTTAAAAATGATTAAAATTGATAAACAAACCTGCAAAACACCATATATATAAGTAAAAATGTTTAAAACATCTTCCTGCTTCAAATTTTCACAGATGGTATCCACTCATCAGGGGGCTAGATAGCTAAATTGAATTTATTACTTTTATTTTAGCTACAATATTCATTACAGGATCTTGCACAACTTTTGTTCATACAATCCTTCCATTGATGCCTAACGTTTGTTATTTTTTTTTCTGCCATGAACTCAGGGAGATTGATGATTGTTTTAATTTGATCTTTCCAATACTTTGAAGGTCTACACCTTGGTCTTGATTCAATAAATTTCTTTTTTAAATGCTTGAAGAACATACCTGGATTGGTCTCTTCAAATTACATGGCTGAACCATTGTGATTGTTTTTTCTTCACTAAGTCAATGATTTTACTTGTTATACCTGGTCCTTTCTTAATAGTGTCCATTTTGATTTGGCAATTACATATTATATTTTGATATAATTAAAGCAATCAAGTTTTCTGCACTCTTCTTTTAGGCTCCACATTTCTCCTGCTATGATAGAAATAGGAATAATTAATTTATAAAGTAATCTTATTTTGATAAAAAATATTGTTAAAGAGGAATTTGAACAACTTGAAAATTTATTGTATATTATTTTCTTCAGAGTAATTTTCTTTTTCACAATATTTTTGCTGTGTGATATCCAACCTCAGGTATTTGAAAATGTTTCTTGTGTTCAATAATGTTGACTAATCGTACTTGTGGATGCTACTTATTTCTTTCCCCACATGTTATGTCTGTTTTTGTGCCTATGTTCCTGAATCCATCTTCTGACCATGTGGGGTCCATTGCAGTGTCCACATGGCTTTAATGGCAATTATCCTAACCCTGCATAAAGATATTTCATACTCAATGAAGCTAAATTCAAAAGAAAAAATAATTATCCAATTTTTTACCTTTACAATCATCTTTTTAAAATTATGTTGGGCCAAAATAACAAATATAAGTTTTATCTTTGGAAATAACTAAAGAATGGCTTATAAGCACCCAACTTCTTTTTTTACTAAGTAGTAAGGAAATCTGGCAATTTTCTTTGAATTGATTGGACTTTAATTCCATAATATTTTTCAGTAATTGTAATGGTGTGTGTGTCTGCATATGAATACACATGCATTTAGAGCTATGATTTTTACAAGGTTTATTTAAATACAATCAATAGTACCTGTCAAAAAGTGGCAATATTATTGACATATAGATCAGCACTTAGATTTATGTACTCAGCCTCAGATCAAAGAGTCATTCCTTGTTTATAGCAGACAAGGAATGATGCTTACATCAAAGTGTACTATCTGTGTGTTTTGGGAAAAGTATTTTATATATAATAGAAATGTGTTAAGTAGACTTTGGAAAGAAATGCAGTTTGCAAGATCACTTAATGCTTAAAAGCAGGACCATAATAAAACCACAGTAAAAGGTAAAAAAAAATCTATAAAAATAAATATTCACTCACTACTACTCAAATTTCATCCTTCAGACTCTTCAGGTAGGAAAATAAACACCATGTATTCAATCACTGACCTCTTTTTTACATGAATTTGTGGATATGTAAATAAAGGGTGGTGAATGAATCTATGTTTACTTTCCTACCTGAAGAGTACGGAGGACAAAAACTTGACTAATAGCGAGTGATTATTGTTTTTTTCATCTTTTAATGCAATTATATATATATATATATATATAATTGAAAAATAAATAAAACTAAAACACAAACAAACAAAAAACAGTTTACTAGTATATTTCTAGAGGATAACACTTTTAAAAAAACGCAAGCAGTCTTCATTTATTTACTTATGAATGAAGATGGCTCAATATTAAGAAAAAGCATTAATGTTAACAAATAAAATATAATGCTTACACTTATCTCCCCAACTCAGAGTTTCACAGAAATGGTGTCCACTTGTCAGGGAGTTAGATAGGAAACTGAATTGATATAAATTATATGATATCTATAATCCTCTGATGAGTGGATACCAGTTCTACAAAATTTTGAAGCAGTAAGTTGTCTGAACATTTGATTTGTTTATTTGCATATGTTATATACATTGCATTTTAGATATATGAATCAAATATATTTTGTTGTATAGAACAATCAAGGAATTTCTGTTAATGCTTTTAGCAAGCTTCTTATGATATCAAATACTTTTAAATGAAGATTAGATGCCTAAATATCTTCTTTTATGTGTCATGCCCCTTCACTATGTAGGCAATCATGCCTCTCCACAACTTCCTATGCCTTCACACAAACTCATTAGGTAAGTTACTTGTTGCCCCCAGTCCCTCTTGCCTTTAGTATGTCCTGTGAGTGTTAAGTTTTACTTGTTATCTTTCCTCATTGTGTCCTAGAGATTCCAACTCTTTTTGATTTAAAGTATCCTTTTTGTATACATTTTCCTTACACTTCCTAATTGCTCACATGTTCCATCCATGGTATTCTTAACATCTTTGTTGCTTCAAGTCTCTATTTCATATGTAAGGAAATTGTTCAACATTCACTGCTATATAGATTAGATATTACATAGCAGTTTTGCACTTTTTTCTTTGATTCAGATGAAATATTTCTATCTCTTAATACTTTTAGTTTCTGGAAAGCATCTCTCACTATTCAAATGTACCTTATGTTTAAAATATTAGGTTGGTGCAAAAATAATGTCGTTTTCTCACATAGTAACATATGTGAGAAAACGACATTATTTTTGCACCAACCTAATATATTTTTAGGTATGAAGAATATACATCAGATGCCGGAAATTTAAAATATAAAATTAGTTAAGTATCCCTGCATATTCAGTGTTTCACCTGAGGTTTCTTTATGTTTTCGCCCACCCCACCTACATGTATATAATTCCAAAAGTCCTTTTAAAGGACGAAACACGTTACATAGGATTTTTTTGCCATTCACCATTTCTCGGTATTGGCTATAGCACTATTTAAAGGGGAATAATTTAATATCCACTCAAGGGAAGTAACTCTTAAAAAAAGACAATTTGATAATATTAGGTTGGTGCAAAAATAATGTCGGTTTTTGACGTTAAAAACTACGTCAAAATCGACATTATTTTTGCACCAACCTAATAAAAAGTTTATTTTGTCTTGGATGAATGTCGGGACATGAAGGTTAAGTTATTTATTGCGTGTCGACATTAATCGGTAAAGTAATAAGTTATACAAATTTTGTTGAAATGCCTGGTCATCCATTCTATAGTGATTGACATTTTTGTCAATTACTTTACTAACTTAATACTAAAATACTTTTTGGTAGTCTTTTGAAATGTAATGTCACAAACATTTTTATATTGATATAGTACATTTTTTTTGTTGTATAAAATCATATCATCTCACTTGTATCTTCATTGTCCATTTCTGATTAGAATACGTTATTGACGAACTTTAGATTTTCAGTAGCTAGAAGATTTGTTGGGGATTTGAATCAACCCACGATAAAGAATAAGGTTAAAATAAAATGTGTTTAAGTATAAATATATATATATTTAGTATTCTGCTATTACTTGCTTTCGATTGCAAACTTTGTGCAGAAAGAGCATCACAGAGCCTTAATATTTCTCTGATTCCGGATTGGTCAATTAGTGCCAATATTATGCTTTTGTCTATGTCTGCACGGTTAAAAATTAAAATTAATTTACTGCCAAAATCTGTCTATGTGTTCTTGGGCTGATCACATGACATACATCATTATAAATACTTGGACACGTCTTGATTCTTTTTCTCTTGCCTTCGCTCACATAAAAGATGTAGCTGTGGGGAAAACGCTATGAAACGTCATGACGCACACATATGTATGAACATTGCATATCTACGAACATTCACTCCTTCAACTACAAGGGCGCAGAAACTTAACTTCTAGCAGTGAGATTTTTATCAGCAACAAACATGCCGTCTGAGAGAATGCAACTTTTGATTCTTATCAATTTTTATCAGTGAGAAATTTTATGTCAAATCTTCTGGAGCTAAAAGTTTCTTATCAACATAATCTCAGCTTCCCAGAACACACAATTCATCTCAACTGATGTCATTCCTCTACTGTGAATGAATTTGGGTGGCAAATATTTGGGTGGCCATATATTTATGCTGATTTTCATCTCGAAGTGTTAAACTAAAAACTACATTTTTAGTATCAAATACAACTTTTTGATATCAGCCAACAACACCTTATTGAAGAACATTCTTTCCATTGAAACTTACTATTATTTCTTGAACTGGAATCTTTTTCTGTGAGTTCAGATAAAAAATATATCTTTTTAAAAGTTTTAATTCAAATAACAGTTAAAGGTAAATAACTCTTGGTATATTATTAATTATAAATGCTGCATATTGACACATACTTTGTGCACAATTGAACAAACACTTTTGCCTGCCATAAAATAATTTTTGATGTGATAAACATCAATTTAACAATTTGCAACTCGGTTTAAATTACCTGAGTAAATTCATTCTTCAGTTTTGTATACAAAAAAAATATAAAATGTTTTGTTATTTCTAGAAAACATATAGTTGTCTTATATTTTGGTTTTAATAGCCTTGTACCATGCAAATAATTTAAATGTTTGTGGTGATGTTAATTTTGTTCACATAGCCAAACTAAAAATATCGTTCTGAACAAAAATATATTCAAACTAATCACTTTGCAACATATATATATATATATATATATATATATATATATATTAATTGGTATCACCCCATGCAAAGCAGTAAAGCCACTAAGACCAAGAGGTTACAGGGTGTGGAAGAATTAGGAACAGAAACATTAATAATGAGTGGGAAGAGGTAAGAGTAAGCAGGAGAACAGTAGATAGTGGTTGACATTGCATTTAAATTTTTTACAGATTAAAGTTGGATGGAAAGCATGAAACCGGAAGGGAGTTCCACAAGCAAGAAAAGAAACTGTTTGCATAGAATTTATAGTTACATCTAGCCAGCTCAACTGTAAATTGAAGAGATTTTTATTTTCATGTTTTATTTTTTTTTTTTTATCTTAGTGTGTATGAATGTTAAAGTTCTTACAATCCTTGTTTGTCAAGACAAAAAGAAATGCGATTTTTTCACATATATGTGTGAGAAAGAAGAGACAAGGGAGAAAGTGAGGAGGAAAGTGTGTCACATACCTTGAAGAAGATGGGTGAAATGAGTAAGGAAATTTCTTTTAAGTTGAGCACCAAGAACTGTTGCCATATGTTGCAGTCTATTTCTCTTTTCTCTGGTGTCTGAAGAATAAGGAATGTTTCTAGACAGTCACAAAACACGTTTTTTCTATTGTTGACAGGAATGCAGAAAGATGTTAAATATTTATTTTCAAAGCATTAATTTATTAACCAGAATGATGCACAATTCTCTTACTCGGAAACCATTTTTTTGTCATTTGGTGTTTGACCATTTTGCTGTTTATTTTCGTTTTTGCTCCACAGATTTTTATTTTATAAGTTTCAATAAAATCTACTTTATTTTGTCAAATTTTTGCTTCAAGTTAAAAAGAAAATAAAAAACAGAAAATTAACTTAATCTCGGCAGTATCAAAGCAACTACAGTGTGTAGTGGATGGGTTAATTATGTGGTAATATTTGTTGAGAATAGGTTGTGTGTCAATTAACTATTTCCACTAACATCAAAATAAAATACAAAATTCAACTGGATTGTTTTAAAACATAACAATTAGATTTATTTAGATTGACGTACAAGCATGCAATGAAAAGGTAGGACAAAGTCATGTCCCTTTGATTTGGAAATATTTGTACCAGAGTTCATATTAAGAACAAGACATATTTAATTAGAAACTAATAAAACATTTATATACAATTCAAAACAATATACAAGCAGAATATTTGGTATATGTTATGTTGGCAAATGTGTAAGATGTTTTAGGTTTCAGAATGTCTTTCTTGTAATCGTTCGTTAATGTTGATATTAAAGTTGTTAATATTAAGTGTCTTTTAAACAGAAAGTTCTTAAGAAGTAATTTACTTTTTACTGTAATATTTTTAAGGTCGTTCGCACATAAATGTTTACTTAATAGATAGTGAATACAATTCACTTTAGATAAGCAATATCTGAAAAATAATGTCCACAGAGTTGGTTGAGTTTGAATTGTGAGTGAGTCTGCATTGATGTACTTTTGCACGGCAAAATCTGGTTTCGAACAACGTGGAGTAAGTTGGCAATTTCTCTGTGTTGCTGTCACTGACTGCTTTGGTCAGTCAGTTTTTATCTTTATATATGTTTTGAAGGTCCAAAGTTGGCTCAATTTCGATTTCTGCATGTGAAACTTTTAGATCATTGTCGTTATCCAATGAAATTTCTTGATTCGCCTCATACGGTTTTAACTGGTTGAAGTTTATTGTATGTAGGCGTAAGATATAGACTGTTCTGTTACTAGGGGTGGTAGATAGGAACAAGACGAGTCTATAAGTGTAACCAGGATATAAGAGAGTTGTCAGGACTGGAGAAGAAGTCTCTTATATCCGGGTTTGGTCTATTATATTAGGTTGGTGCAAAAATAATGACGTAATAATGTCGTTTTTTGACGTTAAAAAATACGTCAAAAAACAACATTATTACGTCATTATTTTTGCACCAACCTAATATATACATTAACACAGGCTCTAATTTTGGACCAGAGAAAATCTCTCTTATATCCGGGTTACACTGTACTTAACCCTAACTTTTTAATTTTTTTAATTCAATTTCCTTTTCTCTTTGGTTTATCTTCCTATACAATTTTGATGATAGAAACACCTTTAGATAGCATTTTGACAAATTTATTGAGAAAATTAGAACTAACCAAGTTCTGGCTGAAAGTCACAACTCTTGGATACAAGAGGGAAGGACTGGATTAGTAGAGAGTGTTGGAAAAAGATTAAACTATAATATGGGATAAAAAATGGTATAACAAGTGCAAAGGGGGAGATTGTAGAAGCACTAAAATATAATAAGCAGATCAATATTTAATTGCAATGTAGGTTAATCTCATTAATAAGAAAGAAAACTTGAGTATAAGCTCAAAGAATGCCAGGCACAATGTGTAAAAGCAATTTTCATAAGCTATGATAAATCAAGTCCTGCCTATTTAACCAGAAACTAAGGACATTAAAAAAGTCATGTCATTTACTGAAAACTTTGAAAATCCTACTATATCTGACAATTCTTTAATTCCACTTGAAGAAAATACTTTGCGCACCACAATATTTCCCAACTATTTGCAGAAAAATCTTTGTCAGGAGGAAAAACAAGAAAGTCAAACTACATAATCAATAAGTCCAATCAATAATACAGGAGATAATCATAGTGCAGAAATATCCAACAGAAGATACCCCAGCAGGTTATGAAAAATGCCTGAATACTTAAATGATTATGTTGTTAAGAATTTGGATGATGTACTAAACCCGATTATAGACTATTTCTGTTTGGTAAATATATATATCCAATACTTATATTGAAGCTATTACCTCAAATGACTCTATAAAATGATGTAAGGCTATGGAAAAAAAAATGTTGTGAAAATGAATGATACATATGAATTGACTAAAAACTCAGCTGGTAAAACTGTTGTCGGTAGTCGGTGGGTTTACACTATTAAAGCTAATAATACTAGTAATGAACAGTTCAAAGCTCAGTTTGTTGTGAAAGGTTACTCGCAAAAAGCTGAATAGATTATCCTGGAAGTTTCTCATGAAACACACTTATCATCTGTAAGTACTTCAATGCAATTAGCTATTCAACATTTATTTGTCCACCAAATGGATGTAAAAACCACATACTTAAATACGCTGATTGACTGAAGTGTATGTCCAGCAGCCCAAAAGCTATTCTATTACTAGCAAAAACAAAACTTGTATTACAACTAAAAAAAGTTATTATATGAACTTAAAGAAAGCGGGAGAAATTGGAATCATGTTCTACACACATATTTATTTGGTCATGGTTTCTCCTGATCCTTGGAAGACTCTGGCATTTACACAAAAAACATTTCATATACAATACTGATTATTATTGTTTGGCTTAATGATATACTCATTGCTGCAAGTTGCAATTCTGCATTAATTAATGTAAAAATACATTTAAATAAACAATTCAAAATCACTGAACTTTGACAGCTTTCTTTCTTTCTATGTATACAATTTATATTTAAAAATAATTCCAGAGATGAGTGAAACAAAATATATTGAAAAAGATTCAAGCCGAATTTGGAATGGAAGATTGTAAACCTCAATCAATGCCTTGTGAAATGGATATCAATATACTGGATGAGAGCAATGCTGAACTAGCAAACAAAAAATATTACCAAGAAATAGTTATGACTGCTACTCATCCAGATATATGTTATGCGGTAACAAAATTATCACAATATTCAGCAAATCCATAGACCACTTGATAAGAGCCAAACACATCTTATGCTATTTGAAAGGCACAAAAACATAGTGTTTAGTGTTTAATATGTCTAGTAAGCCTTTAACTTTAAAAGGCTTTTGTGATGCTGATTGAGGAAATTCAAAAGATTACCACAATAAGCAGATCAATATTTAATTGCAATGTAGGTTAATCTCATTAATAAGAAAGAAAACTTGAGCATAAGCTTAAAGGATGCCAGGCACAATGTTAAAAGCTATTCAATAAGCTGCTGTTGCCTAACAATGTGAAATAATGTAAGAAAGACATTTTTAATCTGCTTGATTACAAAGCAAATATACACTTTGAAAGGCATTATGTAAATTCAGTGAAATTACAGGGTACAATTATCATCAATTTGATGATTTTGTGTAAAATGAGAAAACAACCTACAGTGGTGTTGTCAACATGTGAAACTGAGTATATGGCACTGATGGCTGCAATACAAGAAGCAAAATTCCTTAACTGTTAAATACCTTGATTAATTCAACTGAAAATGAGCAAGCCACTATATAATAATCAGGGTACTATAGCTTTTGCTAAGAACCCTATCATCGACATTCAAAACATGTAGATACAAAGTATCATTTTATAAGGACCGAAATTCAAAATGGTATGATAAAATTGGACTACATTCCATCAGATGAAAATGTTGCTGATTTATTTACTAAACTTAGTGGCAGAGTAAAATGAAATAATTTTTTTAGTGCTCTAAATGTAGCACAATACTAAACATTTTTTTTTGCTTACCACATTTTTTTTTATTCCCTCAGTTTTTTCTTCACCTATATTTAACCCCTTTAAAAAAACAAAGAAAATGTGTTTTAAAATGTTAAAAAATATTTAAACAAAAAATTAATATAAAAAAATTGAAATGTTTTAAAATGCTTGAAAGAAAAAAAAAAAGAAATTAAAAAAATGCTGTAATGAAAATGATAATAAAAAAAGTTTGAAATATTACATTCAAAATGTCAATTAATAAAGAATATATTCAGGCTGACTTGTCAAAATCATGGCCTTTGGGCAGAGAGGAAGCCAGATGAGGCTATACCGAAGGGCAGAGTCATGTCTATAGACAAGCCTGACCCAGTGTATGCAGGGTCTACGGGGAATTTTTGCTCAAGCTCAGATGTGCCTCACATAAAAAAACACTGAACTTTTTGCCATATTACTGTTAATTTGCCATGCACGTATTATTTGCTTGCTTTATATTATTTTTGCCCTGTTCTTTTTTTTTTTGTTTATTGCAAACTTTGTCAATCCTGTTGGGCAGTTCTGCCATTTACAGTTAACCATGGCCACTTACTTTATGATTTGGGAATTGTAGAGTAAGTACAGAGAGCCCTAACTTGCTTATGTTCTAAAGGGATACGACACTCACAATAGATTACGCACCTGACAGATGCTAAATAAAGGATCAGCTGAAATGGATTTTAATTGTCAAAGCAAAAGTTGGAATTTCTGAAATGAGGAGTTATCATTATTTGAATTTGGACTAATATCTTCATCATTATCATCATCAGGACATCTTGGCAGTTGTGGTCTCAAGTTTTCTTCAGGTGTCTGTTATCTGGGTTAACTTCAGAGAATTTCAAATTGAGCCTTTTATTTAATCTATAGAAATATATTTTTCTCGTTCCACTGTCCATGTTTAGGGATATCTCACCTCATTTTTTTTTTCTTTTTAAATTACTGGATAGTTATTGCTTGCTTTATTTTCATCGAGTCTTAATTTATACAACCCAGACCAGGGACTGAACTCACAATTACTATGTCACTAACTTCACAAACCAAATGCTTTAATCTACTAGGATATTGTCCCATGGACAATTATGATAACCACAACAAAGATGTGGACATGAACTTAAATATAAAGAAGTTAAAAATAATAAAATTTGTAATGTTAATTCTTATTAAAGCTTTAAACAAGAAATTGCTACTTAGGTCTATTTAGTTTCACCATGTGGTACTTGTCATCCTGTCCTCAAAAGTTGCTGTTGCCTAACAATGTGAAATAATGTAAGAAAGACATTTTTAATCTGCTTCATTACAAAGCAAATATACACTGTGAAAGGCGTTATGTAAATTCAGCTTGTAATAGTGAAATAGTAGACTAGCTAATACTTAAGAAATAGCTTGGAATTAAGTTTTTTATTATTATTATTATTATTATTATTAGACAGAAAAGCAAAGAACATAGTAAAAAGATTCAGAGTGGGGTAATATGAATGTAGATTTAGCCAACGTTTTACACAAACACTTTAATCCCTTCTTTGTTTTCAATATATTCTTCACCCTGAATCTGATTTAATACAAGAGAAAAAAAAAAAAAAAATAATAAAGGAAACCTCTTGGCAACAAAAATGACTAATTAATATAGTCACAGTAGGTTTTCAAACTAAGAAAATCTCCTTCCCTGCATCTAACACTTAGTGATTAAATCTGATGCAGGCTGAAGAATAAATCAGTTGAAATGTGTTAACAACAGTAAATGTACACGGAAAATGGTGCCTTGTCTGTGATATGAGGCAAAAAGAGGAATCATTACATTAACTTAATTTCTCCACCACTGACAACCTATTTTGGAGAAAAATGAAGACCCACTGGTGTGTGTATTTATTAGGTGAAAGAAGGAAACATGATACAATATAGATAGGTGGTTGAAGTAATAAATAGACAAATCGTAGTGGTTCTGGGATGATTTCCTGTTCTGTAGTTGGAGAGGAGTGGTGAGAGGGAGAGTTTTGTGAGCGTTTGACATGGCTAACAGGTTCAAACCCTCTGCATTTGAGAATCAGTGAAGAAAAAAAAATGTAAAAAAAAGCTATTTTTTTTAGCAAAAAAATCACTAGTATCAGTGATTTTTTTTTTAATGCCAAACTACATGAACAATAGTGGATATATCAACGACCCTTCTGAAAATTATAGATTACAAACTGTATATTTGTGTTTCACTTAGCAATAAGTTTCTATGGCTGAATCGATTAATATGGTGCTGATGAAAGATGAGCTTTAGATATACAAGGTTACTTCTTTATTCCTATTTCATGATAATTTCACAGTAGAAAGTATTGATAGGAGGTAACTATAAGAATAAAAGACTAGTCAAAATTAATAAAAAGAAAAATTCAAGTAGTTTAAGTGCCATACTTGATGGGTTAGAGAATATACAAGAAAAGAACTAATGCTTTCTCATTTCAGAAGGAAACATCGACAGTTGATATAGAATAGGTTGTGTGCATAGTGTAACAATTATCAGTGTGAAAAAAAAGATTGGCAGGTCATGTACAATTTCCAATCAAAGCTGTTGTATTCACTTTCACACTAATACTTATGGAAAGGTAGGAATTCATTTCTTCTCTCTCCAGTTGGGCAGAGTAGACTGGGCTCTCTAGCCATGGTTGGCAACCAGTATAGGAGAAGGATGACTTTGAATTCAAAACTGACAAATTATAAGGCTAACAACTAAAAAAACCTACTTGCTATGAAACTACAGTATCAATGCCTAGAATGGTAAGGAGTCTACAAGGTGGACAAACATACACCAGTGTTTCTTGCAGTTTATGTTAACTTTTGACTCCTATGGAAGACTGAATGTCACCTTCATTAGATTAAATGGCAGAGTAGAAGGGCTCTTTAGACTGGGATGGCTGTCAGTTCCTGATTTCAAAAAGGGTGTTTGAGCTTGCCAACTCGACACATCAACTCAATGAGTCTTTTCTCAACTAAAAGAAAATTTGAATCTTCCAGTATTATCAAAATATCCAACTAACATCCTAAGATTTTAGTCAAATATGATTAGAAGATTTTCTTTTTTTTAAATCTCCATTTTAAAAGAAAACAATTAAAGCAGATCGTAACAGAAAAATCAAACAACAAAAACATATCTTAAATTATTTCTTTATTAACTTCAAAAATTTTGGTCAATGTCAGTGATAAAGTGTTGGATCAAAAGCACTTCCAAAAGTCAATCTCCAAGAAGGAGGAATTGTCCAATTTCCAGTTGCTTGTAGATCTGCATTCTGGAGAATTAAGAAAAATATATTTAAAAAAAAACTTAAACAAGAGCTGAATTAATTTTTTTTTTTTTTTTTATCTATGCAAGAAAGGATCCATAATTTTGTAGCCTGACACCTCTAGTAGCAGAATTTTGATCTGAAATTTTCTCTAGATAATACGATACATGTGGTTAATGAAGAGGCACTGGGTTAAGTGTATCAACAAGGAAAGGATTATGTTGAAAGTTAAATATTGGTCGTGTAAAAGGTTTTCATGAGGCTACTACACACTCATTGATCTACCTGTATTTTGTGAGGAATTATTTTCAAGGGAGATAGCTTAGAAAAGTTGACACCTGCTTTCATAATTTATGAATTGAAATGCTCATTAGACATAAGATGATTTTAAATTATAACAATTCGTTGACATGAACACATGCTCTATAGTAATTAGAACTTTAAATTCTTGTGAGTAAGACAAATGATATTCTAATTCAGCAATATTCAACCCAGGTACTGCAACATCTGAGTGTCTCACAGACAGTAGAGGGGAATGGTGATAACATTTTTTTTTTTTTTTTTTTTTTAAACATATTTAAAATTTAAAAAATGATTAATAAAAATACTACTGCATTTAGGACAACAAAACTTAATTTTTAGTCTCAGTGCAAATATATTTTTCCTCAAGGTTACATGCAAACGGACAGTGTAATTCAGTTACGCAAATCAAACCAAAATATTAGAGAAACAAATTTTATGACAAAAGTAAAATTTGAAACCTGAAAATGTCATTTTTCAGCATTTCTTGTGAACAAGAAACAATTTCTCTTTTTCATTTTGGTTGTTGAAGTATGAATATAGAAGTCCATACAAGGCAAAGCATTTTGGTGACAATAACTTAATATTTTCTTTTGCATTCACCTTTTAGATTCAGCATGTATTCCACAAACAACTGAAAAAAAAAAACCCCATCTTTTTGTAATTTTTTTTTTTTTTATCATGTCCAACTACTTTTATTAAGGGACTTTTTTATTTATTTATAAAGCTTTCATTGCAATTTTGTACACTATTGCTTTAATGCTTACCTGAATTCCATTACAAATTAGTTTCTTAGTGATCACTTAAACAACATGTGAAATTCTCTGCATTTACAGGTTGCATTCAAACAAATATTTAACTTTGGAACATATCACGATTTTTCATAAAAAACAAAATTTATAATAAAACTTTGTGGAATATTAGTTTTTAAATTTTAATGTTTTGAATACTTCATTATCTATATTCTTTTTTTGATTAAAAAAAATTTATAAATGTTCTCTTGCTAAATTCTATATATTTGTTCTTTGAAGAATCGTCAATTCCTTTGCTTGGTAGAATAATGAAAATGTTATATCAAAAGGGAGATAACTTCACTAAATAATCTCACAAGGGAGACAACTTCATTACATTGTCTTCACAAGAACAAATGTACACTTATTTTCTATATTTGGTGATCGAACATTACTGATTACCTAACTGGCAAAATCCTTCGAAATCAAAGAAGATTTTAAAATTTAAATACCAAAATAAGCACAAAAAAGTTAAGCTCTCAAAGAGTATTCAATATAAGCATTTTTACTTTTCATCAAGCTTAAATTTCTCATTAAAAAGGCAATTTTATAAAAATATTTTATTTGAAAATATACATAGAAACAGTATTAGTTTTGTTAATATTATTTGTAAATATCAAATATTATTATACATAATAAAAATGCAAATTCCATTGCATTTTATTTTCCTTATTTATCAGGAAAGGCGAGAATAACTTAACAGTTATTGGCACAGAAAATGAAATTACAAAGTTCAAATTCTGGTTTATTTGCTTACATTCACTTCACCCTAATGTCCTTGGGAAAGACATGAATCCATCTTCCTCCAGCTACGGATTGAAAAGCAAGAAAAACTGGACTCTCTTTTGGGTAGCAACCAGTATAGAAAGAGGAATTGGTTAAAAAATCTACTACCCTTAGAAGATCTTGCTTGAATTTTGATAAATAAATCTTTTCTTATTTAACATGAAGCCTATTGAATTTCATTTACATGGGACATGGAGTTACTCAGATATTCACATTTTAAATGATGGCAATTTTTTTTTTTGGGGGGGAAGCCTGTATCACTACTATGCTACTTTTTCATGGTTACCCTCCAGGTTGATGCACTTGTCTCATCAGCATAGGATCACATACTCTCTTCAATGAATATAGCATCAAGCAATTGGAGTCCCCTTGTGACAACTGCATCATCTCTGTGGAAGTGCTTCCTGGATAAATATCATTTGAAAAAAAGCTGAAACAAATGTGGCATGTGAGTGACAACATTTAGTCTAGATATCTGGCTGATGGGATATGGATTCATGCCTTTCTCAAGACCATTAATGTGATGTGAACATAGGTCTCAAGTAGAATTTGAATTTGGCTTGTCAATTGTTTCCAGGATCATTACCACTATGTCACCTCAAATATCTAAATATATTTTTAATATCTAATTAAGAGCAATGTTCAGAGGTTTATGTCAGGTCACTCCACGAGTGTAACTGGTGACACGTAACCAAAACCAGTAGTCCCCTGACTTTTTGGTGAGGAGCATGGCTAGCCATCCAGAAGGATTACAAACAAAACCTGTTAAAGGGGAGATGAACCTTCTTGTAGAAGTAATAGGGTGGACTAGTCTTCATAGCAATGTATGTAGCTGATGTGATGATAACATGGCATTGCTGGGCAAAGGGATTCCTAGGCTGAAATCAACGGCCAGGGCGGAGGGTTCTCTTTGATGGAATCAATGGCCACATGAACATGACCAAGGTTTCAGGTCGGCAGATATCAGCTTGGGCTCTGTTAGGTTTACTTGCCCAAGACATTCTACTCATGAATGAATACCTCTCTGGCTTTCAATCCAGATATCTAGAGGGAACTGGTCAGATGCTCAGCTGTACAGCAACTATGGCCACACTCATTCATGGGACTGATGATAATGATGAAGGATCAATATTAACTGTAATATCTTTATTTTAGTTAAAAGTAATACTAAAGGATCCTATACTGTCATTAATTTAATAAGGTTTTTCTCTTAGATGAGTTTTTATATTCAAATTTTTTTCACACTTTTTTATATATTCCTTCTCTAATGTTTGCCCAGTGCCAAGCCTATTGTTAGTTAATTCTGTTTATAATAATAAGTCTATGGTCAATGTTATGTCCTGGTAGCTTAATACCTTTCAACCCAGATATGTTGAGGGGACTTGTCAGGTGATTAGCTGTGCAGTAACCCTATGATCACACTTGGTTATAGTACTGATGATGATGTAGAGATGTGGTAGTTAGGAGGTCTGAATGTTATTTCTCAAGCTGTTTATTTATGAATATTTACATTTTATATATTCGTTAGCAAATGATGTAAAAGCAGGAAAATTACTCACTGGAGAAACTGGGATCAGTGCCAGCCATTGATTGAGCTGAGTGGCTAAATACTGGGCATGCCAGGCATTGTCTCCTTCAGCACAAAATAGCAGCAGCACAATAACATTCAAGTCTGAATTGCAACTGTTGGTGAAGAAAAAGTTAAGCAATAGATTTGATATAAAAATTAGAATGAGAAAAGAACAGATTTAAATTCTAAAACAATCTGTATAATGAATCATGTGAATTTGGACCTCAACTTAACAAGGATTTAACCAGTAAGATTACAGAGCCAAGGGAACTTTCCCCAGGGTCCTGAAAGATAGATGGAGTATTGGATCTAGATGTTGGGCTTCTGCTTTGCTTAAGAAAATTGGTTTGGAAAAATATGTGAAGATGGAAAAATCAATTTCAGAAAGTATGTTCCTTTCAAAATAGAATCAAGTAAAGGAAACGCTGCTGAGGTGCCCCCCCCCCCATTTTGTGTGTATGCATGCATATTACTGTGGGTATTTTCATTTGAAATAAATGCCTGATTTTTATCTTTACTTTAGACAGTGTGTATTACATCTAAGGGACTGTATATTCGAAAAATCTTAAAGAAAATGAGCACTGAGTGAGCTTCAAGACTAACTGAAGATTTTATGCAAGGGCATGAAACTAATAGTAATGTTTGGTCAATGCATACCAGAAAATAATAATAATAATAAATATATATATATTGAGAGAGAGACAGGTGTAGGTTTAGGAAAATTAAATAACTAAATATAAGCAACTGTATACATGTGTGCCGGCTTGTATACACAGGTAAGCAAATAAATAATTACCAAATTTTGCCAAGAGGTGTAAACAAAATAGTGCTTGATGTGGTTAGACAGAGTCAGCAAATATATATTAATAAATATACATATACCTATGTTTGGTGTGTAACTTAAGTTTATAAGTTATATCTTGTGCCTGACGAATTGGGTAACCAAGGAAACTTAAGTCACACACCAAAAGTAAGGTATATGTATATTTATTAATGTGTGTGTGTGTGAGTGAGAGAGAGATTCAATGAACCAATAAATGTATTAGTCAATGATTTGGTTTGTGGGGGGGGACTAAGTAAATCAAATGTGAGTTAAACTCAGAAGCAATGGTTTGTGAGATGAATTTGTTAATCAATGAGAATAACATTAAGATTTTAGTGATGATACAAATCATAACATGAATTATATTGGTTGTTTCAAGAGTTGCTTTGGTATGATACTTTGTGGATACTTACCAATCTGTGAATAATGTCTTTGCAATACCACCTCCAGGTATATAGATTGTTCCAGTTTGGTCATTGCTACCACTTTCAAGTCCTGAAGGAGCAGGAAAACAAGGTCTTTTTTCCAATTGCTTCCATTTGAATTTATTTCTGAAAAGATCTCCGACTGTTGATTCCAAACTGAGAGAAGTCAGGAAACGGAACTGAGAACTGAAGATAAATAGTTAAAATTCTAATATCAGTAGGTAATATTACTGGGGACCTTTCATTATCTTAAAAACAGTTTTAAAAAACTCTTAGAATTTTATAAACTGAAGAAATTTCTTCAGTAATTTGGTTGGATTATTGACTAGTTTTTCTTTTATCATTATTGTTTTACCAACATATTATGGTTGTTGTGCACATAGTGTAGCAATCATGAGCTTAGAAAACCGAGTTTAAATTCCAGCTTAGTCTGTTGCATTCACTTTTGCACAAATGCCCTTGGAAAAGGGCATAAATCTATCTTTTCTCCTCCTTGTTGGCTATGGGTTAAACCCTTGGGCCTTTTCTATAACTACTTTCATGGTAGTCATTCTGATGGACTTTCCTCTATAGTACTTACACTTAATGAATTTAAGCACAGTACTAGATTGGTAGTAAGGTTCTATCATTTTACAGTAGAAATGGCTAGATTTAACTGTAAGTTCTATGCTAACAGTTTCTTCTTTTGCACTTCTCGCTTGTGGAACTCTCTTTCAGTTTCTTGCTTCTCTGTCAAATTTGATCTTCAAAGATTTAAATGCAATGTCAATCTTTATCATCTTAATTCTTGTTCTTTTACTGTCCTCTTTCTTTAATAGTATTTTTTCTCATATTCCCTAACAGTTAGTAACCCCTTGCGTCTTAGTGGCTTTGTCTTGCTTGGGATGAAAGGATGAAAAAAAAAAAAATTAAAAATAGCAGGGATCTCTAGCTTTGTGCAGAATCCAATTTAAGAGAAGGAAAACTGAATTCCAAAACCATGGAGAAAGCAACAGTAAAGCATCCTAGTGTCATTTCCAACTAAGCATGACAATTTAGAGATAACAAAAAAAAGGTATTTGTGGGGAGACATGATTGCTCACATCCTGGAGGGGAGTGTTATTTTAATTTAATAAGATTGTTAAATTCTAAAAACATTAAAGTAAGCTGGGTGAATTAGAAATAGAGAAGAAGCTTCTGGCAAGATTTGAACTCTATATAGACAATATTCCTGTCAGATATTCTAAGATATAGGATGTGAGTTCAAATCTTGTTGGGGGATATTTTTTATTATTTTTTAAATTTCAGACTCATGTTATTTACATGACAGTTGTAGAATATAAGAACCTGAATATCAACATAAAAAGCAACACTAAATATGAAAGAAAAACTACCGCATATGATGGTATATAAGATCCATTTATTGGCCTCAAATCTTAGAATTTCATACACTTGTAAGAAACTTGTCATGAACTGGAGTAAATTGGAAACATGGATGATCTTCCAGTAACATTTCTCATATTAGGTTGGTGCAAAAATAATGACATAATAATGTTGTTTTTTGACGTATTTTTAACGTCAAAAAACGACATTATTATGTTATTATTTTTGCACCAACCTAATACAACAAAGCTTTAATATTCCCTAACAAAATAGGAGGGGGGTGTCTTATACAATAGCATAGCTAAAGGGGGTGGTCCACCACAGGTGGCACTTTTGGGTCTGCTGTATAAGCCTGTATTGAAATAAAAGAGGCCTTAATGTCTTGGCACTAAAACTTGAAGGACCTTTTCGATTTTGAGTAACTTAAACTATAGCATATGTATTTAAGTAATTATTATCTTGGCCAAACAATAAACATTATGTATTCAAGGCTGTTTTGTCATTGTTGACAATGTGAAATCTGTGAATAGACCCAGGGTGCATTTTTTTAATTCCACAGCACCGTTGTGTGTGGGAGACACATCTTGGTTGTTATCATATAAATTTCAGTTATTTTACTTGACAGAAGTTTGAGAGTATGTGTTACTGTATTTTACATCTTTTAGTCCTGTTAATAGTTAATATATGTAAAGTATGTATTTTTTGTGGGGGTCGGGTGACACTCAAGGGATGCCCCAGGTGGCACACACTCTAGTTATGCCACTGGTCTTATCAAATGCGTTAAAGAAATTACTTTGATTCTCATGGCTTGCTCTGATGCTTTTAGAAAGGTTTTAATTCACATCTCATATGATGGCATAAATAACTTAAAAAAAAAAAAAATGACTGAGATTTGATGAACCAACTAAAAAAGCAGTTCTATTAATAAATTCAATCAGATTTAATTTTTGTTCTTATTTCAGCCTTTATATATTAAAATTATTGACAATTTTACCTGTTTGTGATTGTTGAAGCAGTGTACTGAGATGAGCTGTAGAATGAGCGGCCATGGTTAAAAGTAAATACATGGCAGAACTGACCAACAAACAGGACTGACAAAGTTTGCAATAAACAAGAAAAGAATAGGGCAAAAAATAATAAAAAATAAGCAAACAACATATGCAAGGCAAAGCAACAGTAATATGGCAAAAAGTTCAAACTAATAATTGGGGTTGACACACAAGAGCAAATTCAGATAAATGAATGTAGCATTTTTACTTCAAGACAAAACAGACTGGGACTAAGTCAGATGAAACTGATTTGTTTGTTTGTATAGCTGGTAATATTATTTTTCCAAAAACATACAGCTGGTAATATTATTTTTCCAAAAATGTATAGCTAGTAATATCGTTTTTCAAAAACGCATTGCTGGCAACATTATTTCTTTGAAAACATATAGCTGATAATACTATTTTCCCAAAATAACAACCTTAATTTTTCAAAAACGGCCTTTCTGTTGGACGTAGTTTATTGCCATACCCAGTATGTGGATGTAGTTTATCACTGTATTCAGGACGCGGATGCAGTTTACTGTCAGTCATACCCATGGATGCGGATGTAGTTTACCGCCACTCATACCCAGGACGTGGGCTAGACTGCGAGTTCACTATTTGCTCATAGCTGGGACCCTAACAGGTGCTACCACTCTGGGTCAGGGTGGACCTGGGAACACCAGCAATTAAGAGGTGGTTTCACGCTTCTCAAAGCCTTCTGATCAGAGGCCTTGCTGTTGGATGCAGTTTAACGTCATACCCAGAACGCGATGAAACTGAGAACTGGACTACTTTATTAGCTAGGAAGAAATCCCATCATGCATTTGTGTGCCTATAAATTGGGGGAGGGGGAAAGTATTTTGCAATTATTTCCACCATGGATTGGAACCAACATGAGCCTTGAAGGAAGTTAGAAGACTTAGAGAGAAGGTGCCAACAATAATCTCAAGATGTTAAAGTTGAAACAAGACATGGATCTAGATCAGTGGTCCTCAACCTTTTCTGCCCAATCGACACTTTTCACCACGTCAGAATGTCACCCCACCCCCGCTTTCCAAGATTGTCTGACTCAAAATGTGCATTCCAAATAATATGCATATATTATTGAAAATCTTCATTCTTTTCTATATTAGTACATATACATTTACATGGATTATTTTTATAGAGGAGTTTTACAGATTTAATAGCAACAGAAAATGTTGGTGGATTTTTAAACTTGAACACATGTACAGAAATTTGTTTTAATTCATAACATTATTAAATAATAAATACACTTAAATAATAAGTATACTTAAAAAAAAAAAAGAAAAAGTTCAATAGAATGCCAGGGTATTGTAATTCAATAAACAAAATTTTGTAAATAAAAAAAGAAAAAGTAAAAAATTTTCTCTCCACACTGACATTACCCCCTGGTTGAGTACCCTGGCTCTAGATAGTTTGGAGAAGCACAGTGAAATGTCTTCTAAAATGTTCCACCCTTGTATCAAGGGAAGATCATGATAAACTGGATAGTGAGACATCTACACAAAATATTTATGTCATATCCTAAGTTAGTCTTATTGAGTAATAATTGCATATAAAATAACAAATATTGAAAATGTATAACAGAAGCAGAAATACCAAGTGTAACAGCAAAATTGCCCAAATCGTGTAACAGCATGGGATCATTGTGCATCCCACAAAATGTTTAATATCTATAATAAAAAAAAAAAAACAAAAACAAACCACTAAACTAATTGAGTTTCTTTTTCGGAGGTTTTCCGATAAGACATTTAGCCATCTTGACACCATTTGTCATAAGAATCACTGAAAAATCCTTTGAATTATTTAGCTTGAAAGAGAACAAGTTAAAATTGTTTTGTGTCAGCCCCACTATGTCTTTCCAACTGAGCAATGGTGAGAGGAAAAAGGGCCATTCAGGCCTTCTGTAATGGTACAAACATTCATACTCTGGCTTCTATCTACAAAGTCCATTCAAGAACCATCAAGTGAATAAGTTTTAAAAAGAGGGAACAGTAGAGAAGAAAACTCGATCAAGAGGTCACAACAGTAAGAGGGATCATCATTTCAACTTTGGGCTAAACACATTCTTATTGTTAAAAGAGTCCAATAGTGTTATAAAAACCTTGGAGAATTCCAGTAAGATATCTTTAATCATATCTGAGATGCAACAGTTCAAAGCTTAATCTAACAATTGGACATTTTTGCGGTTACTCCTGGTATATTTAACAAATTTATAAATAAAAAAAAATTGAATATTTTTTCTGTTTTCAATGAAATTAAGAGTAGCCTAAACATTTAATGACATGTACTGATCGCTTGACTAATTTGTTTTTTTACAGTTTATCAACCCTTTGCAGGTTATTTAAAACCAAAACACTTTGTATTGTAACGATTTTTTTTTTTTCGTATGAGTGAATATTTCATTAACAATATCTTTTTGGAGATAATAATTTTCCCAGATAAAAGTCCTACTATTTAATCCATAGGTGGTGGGAGAAGAGAGGATTCTGTGACACTATTTAGCTATGGTAATTGGCTAACTAATTAACCATAGAATTTAAAAATGGGAAATACTTAAGTCGAGAAAGAGCTAGACCAAAAGATAGACTGAGCGACATTAAAAAGAAGAATTTATCTTATTTACAAAAGAAAGATACTTTTCGCAAAAGACAGAAAATCAGTAAGAAAAAACGAGACTGTGATTCTGTCAAATTAATTAATGCCACGATAAGGGAGTTACGCGTCAAAACGAAACAGAATTCTAAAGGATAAACAAAACCGGTCGATGCATGCGACCGTGGAGGAAATTTGGCTTGGGACCACCCTGGAGAATAGCCATTAATTATCTTTCAGAGATATCATTTAACTTTAATTCTTGGGTTCAGTGAAGAGACCCATCTGGTCTATGTATGAATCTTGACATGAAAAAAAAAAAAAAAAGAGAGTCGAAAAGGGGATCATTATTATTGCTTATTCAAACTGTTGACTTGAAAATGAGCATCTGGTGATAAGAGAATTTTAAGATATGACAAAAATAAAGAATTTAATTGTCGGGTGGGCACGGCCACCCAGTTGAAGGTTGACCAGCAGAGAACCCAAATTTCGAGTGTTGACAATGATTAATGAGTAAGTAGAGGTCCAGGCTAAGTGGATTTAGGATGTGATAAAGAATTAATTGGCAATCTGGGAATTGTAAATATTTTGGCTGAAGGAAAAGGAAAAAGAAAAGAAAAAAAGGATTTTGTAAACAAAATTTTCGATAATAATTCTAAGAGGGCTAGTCTAGCCACGCCCACATTGCCAAGAGGTCATTTGCTAACTGGTAGCATGGGTGATAGGCAGAGGTGAATGTATGAGAAAGAGAGAGAAGTTGTTAACACCCATTGAGGGGATTGGTATGAGATACCAATGTGAGAGAGGAAGAGTCTAGGAGGATAACTCTCCTCCGACCTTCCCTCATGGACGAGGGAGGAACGCTGAAGTGGAAAGTGATTAATCTTCCAAAAATGGGAAGTAACTAATTTTCCTGGCCTAAGAACAAAGAGAATTCTTGTTGGGAATTAAGAATTGTCAAAGAACCCAAACCACATCAGGCCCCACCCCGGAGTTGGTCAGTGTCCATATAAACAAATGTCTCGAGGCAGCTGATCAGAGAGTTTTCGATAGACATGGTCGGAGTTACAGAGTCAGAGTGTTGTCTTGCAGAAGCTGACTGAAAGATTTCCACGTCCTTTTCGACTTAGTCTTCCTACCAAAAGCAAGTTTTTATTGACGAACAACTTAAGATAACATAACTCGCTTAAGAAACGCAAAAAGTGTTATGAATCCATAGAAATGGGCCAGGAGAGAAAGACACTCCTGTATTCAACAGATAGATAAAGTTAATTGTTATTTCTCAACATATTTGAACCTCATGAGTTTGTTTTATTATTTTTCTTTTACTTATGCTTGTGCTCTATCACCTTTACCCTGGATTCAGCTTGCACTACAGCCCGACGCCCGATTGATTTTGTCTACCTAAGATCAAAGTCACAGCATAGGTAGGTTAGACTTGAGATCAAAGCAGTTACTTCAGTGACCAAGCGTTGGAGGCGAGCTGAGAACGACAAAGCTGGTATTGAACCAGAAATGACCAGATCGACCGGGACACAGGCTGGTGGCAATGACAAGGAGTCAACCTCTAAATGCTGGTGGAGGAAACCTTACAGCTTTGCGCCACAAGTGGTAGTTGACCATGGGCCGACGGCACAGTGTCATATATTGATGTCGCGACCAGTGGATGTCCCATATTGGTGCTGGCGCTGAGACCGCGACCACTGGTGGGTGTCACAGTTCATACATTTTCCAAAAGGTATTTGTATGTAAATGAATGTAATGAACTTGACCGGAATTCAAACTTGCCTCTCTGATTTCTCATTCCGAGATGTTATCCACTCTTATATCCTAAGTACATGGAAAACTGAATTGGCACAATTTGCACTTGCTTCACATTAATGCTTTTCAAAAGGGCATGAATCTTCTTTTCCCCATAGTAATGAGTAAATAGCTAGACAGTTTAAGCCCTTTGGCCTTGTAGATCAGTACATGTTGGGCATTCAATAACAAATCAGGTCAGGGATAATTCCTTGCTGCTGTTGTACATTATTTGGAGAGATGGACAATGTCAAGTCAACTCTGAGAAAAAGCATGAAAAAGAATTAGAAGAATTTATAGAAAATATTAACTTTTGGCGAGTTCCTCATGGGTAAGAAGGAGTAAGTGTCTTGCAGAAAAAAATGACAGTCAATACAAAATACTCACCCCATCAACTGGGAGTCAAGGCGTTCATGAGAAAAACTGCTTGTAAGAATGATAACTTGGTTAAATGTGTGAGCTTTGATCCATTGTACAAGGCGTTTTCGAAATCCAGCACGTTTACCCTTGATAAGAGAGAATATATTTTTTAAGTATATAAGAAACTCAAAGTTTGACAATTTCTAATTTTTATAATTAGAAATTATAATGATACATTATTAATCTAATTGGACTTAGTGTCTTCATCTTGATGGTGCTATAGTCACACTGTATCCTTCAGTCCATTTTAGGTGACTGTTGTATTTAGTAATGTTTTAGAAATTTCTGACTGAAGCTTTTAATCAATCCGAGTAAATCATTCTCATTCAACCTTCTATGCTCAGAGATATTTTATATCACTTAAGATATCTTTGTAATGCCATACATATTCCCACAACCCTTACTCAACTCAACTCTAGTTTGACTTAATTCCCATAAGTTTACAGAATATGACAGAAAATGGTCAGAGGATACAATGGTTAAAATGTTGTGAGCATAATAAAAAAGAGGAGGAAACTAGTTTTAAGCAGTGAATGTATTAGGTTGGTGCAAAAATAAAGACGTAATAATGTTGTTTTTTGACTTTTTTTAACGTCAAAAAACGACATTATTACGTCATTATTTTTGCACCAACCTAATATAATAAATGCAATATGGCATCTAAGAAAGAGAAATTATTGTTAAAAGTGAAAAAGCTTTAGTAGAAAAACTGAAAATTTGTCTCAAGAGCATGATTCTTTGATATACCTAATCATTTAAATGTAAGAGATTTGCTAAACAAACCAATGCTTTTTGCCTTAAAGAGAAAACTCAAGTATTTGATGTAAAAATAAATTTGGTCATGTTACCTATAGAAAACTAGTTGATGTCATTTTAAGTAATTATTAGAAACAAAAATTTAATTTACCCTCACAAATGGAGCTCTCTGTAATATCAACACCAACTGTTTTTCTGGACATTCATACACTGCAAAACAAATTTTGAAAAAAAGAAAAAAAAAAACGCATATATATATATATATATATATATATATATATATATATATATATATATATATATATACATACACTGGACAAAGTGAAAACGTTTTTTTTTACTGGAATGTGCTAGGTTTGGTTTCTTCAGGTTGGAATGAAAGACATAACTACAAGGAAAATTAATTGGGATGTTTAAGAATAGATCAGACAGCCAGAAAGCTTTTTTTTTTCTTCTTATATATATATATATATATATACACACTGTATACTTCCATGTATAAGGCAATCTATAGATAAGACAAAACCCAAAATCTGGGAAAATGTTCATAATCTTATCTGATATCCATAGTATAAGACAACTGGAAACAGGCTAGCCTACACTGCCAGTAGCAGTCAGGCCTATCATAATGATTCGTATGAGTATAAAATAAAACTTACGTTATTACAAATACTGTTTTGCTTCTCATTATCGTTATCAAATCAAAAGGAATAAAATAACAATGATTTCATTCTTATGACTCATATGAAGGACAAACAAAAGTTGTGTATTCTGTAATGAGAAATGAAGATTTTATGACATCTGAAATATTTTGTTGCTTAATACTGCAACAAAAATACTGTATGTTATTGAAAAAATAAAATTTGCACGTTATATTAAATGTTATTTAACACTACAATGAATTTTAATTAGAAATATAGAGTGTATGTTATCTTGAATGTTGTTATTGAACCCTACTATGAGAAATAATGATTGGTGTGAATACACCCATATCGTTACAAATCAAGAACAACAGATTTATGTTACTTGTGACTGTTATTCAGTGGAACTTTTACAAATTGTTGTGTAATCATCTCTTGAATATTGCATTTTAATGAGAAATCAAGTAGTTTTATTAAATTTATTAATTGTAGTACAGCATTATAAGATGAATTATTTACATTGGTAGTTACCATACCAAGGCAGTTGCTTGCCTACTGCAATCCATGGTGCAACCATACCAGCCTACTTACCAGTGCTGATACACGACTAGATATAAGGTTAGCTTTTTGTAACTGTTGTATAGACAACCCCCTATATTGGGGGTTAATTTTTAAGATTTAAAGGTCACCTTATATGCAGAAATATACGGTAGGTATTTTATGAGTGTCAGGTTGATTTTATTTCTTCAGTGTGTATATATGCCTGTATGTATATGTATGTGTGCATGTGTAGAATGTTGTGGTTATTTCTCATTTCATAATTTTCTTGTTTCCTTATTCCAATAAAATGCACATAAATTATTAATTTTTAACTTAATATAAAAATAATGAAAATGAGAAAATTGGTTGCCAGTAACTGATACCTCTTGACAAGTACACTGAACAATTACATAAAAGCTTTGTCTACAAAAATCTGGAGTTGGGGTACTGAATTTAACATCCATCCACTAAGTGACAAACATCATATTTGTATTAAGCCTCCTTTTATATATATATATATATATATATATATATATATATATATATATATATATATATGTGTGTGTGTGTGTGTGTGTGTGTGTAGCAAAAACACTTGTGGATTTCTGGTTGTCAGATCTGATGAGGTAATTTATTATTCCTTTTATCTTGAAAATTCTTAATGCATTTTCCTTACACACAGATTTGTCTTTCATTTCAGCCTGAAGAAGTAATTCACATTTACCAGCCTTTTGTCAGAATAAAAAACCTGCATTCCCTTTACAGTGGGGAAACCACCTATATAAGAAATGATGTTGGTTTATAAATAAAATCCATTAATTACTCAGCAATTGCATTTCTCAGAGACTACAGATACAATTATCAAAGATACCATATATATCCCATGAGATTATAGAATAAACAACAAAACCCGTACCAAGATCAAATTTGCATCATTCTTTATAGTTTGATAAATTTTATTTATCAAACTATAAAGCATAAGTAGTGTTACATATCAATTTCTAATGCAAATCAGACAAAAACACATGGAATTATGTAAGGATTGAAATATCCAAGGTAGCTGCGAATATGTTACTAAATTTTATTTACTAAAGTATAGTGTTAAATAGCAATTTTTTAAATTATAACTATGTAAGGGTTCAAATATTTAAAGTAGCAGTGTTAGTATAAGCAAAAATTTCAAATTTTTTTCTTTATAAAAGGCAAAACTTTTTCTTTATTAAAAAATTGATTACAGCAATTTATGGAAATATTTTAATTATTTAAACAATGAATCTATCACACGAGTTTCCTTCCAAGAGTTGTTCAAATTATTGAACTTGTGCTTTTATTGTTACCATCATGTTTTGACTGACCCATTCTACAGCCTCCTTCAGATTTAAAATTTGTACAGAAAGGAGAGAGCTCTCTTCTACAGAAATAGGTAGCAAACAGAGAAATCAAAGCTAATCTACTGACTGGCTTGGCTCATTTCCAGTAATGTGAGCCACAGAGATTCTCTCTCTCTCTCTCTCTCCCTCTCCCTCTCTATATATATATATATATATATTCAAATTTATAACATATGCATGTTATAAGATCACTACAAAAGTTTCAATTTGTGTTATAAATTTGAATAAATATTATTAGCTCTACTTGGCATTGAGCACTCTTTTAAGAATAGTGTTTTTGGTTATTGGAATTTTATTCCATGTCTACCAACCCTGTACTTGCATATATATATATATATATATATATATAAAACAGAATTCAAAACCAAGGATTGGGCTCAGTCAGGCTGTCTTGCCCAAGAAACACCACTGCTGTGGCAGTACATGTGATGCCTCTACAAGCCAAGAAGGTTGCAGGTTAACAAAAAAAAAAAAAAGAAGAAATGTTGAACTTATAATCTTATGCACAGTTTCTCAAAGAAAAGGCTGGCATGGGAAGAATTTTAGTCATAAAGACACACGTGTGTGTGTGTGTGCGAGAGAGAGAGAGAGAGAATAGTGGAAAAAATGACTTGATGACAATTCATAAACAACATTGGGATTTAAATAGAAAAATATTTTGATAGAAACCTTCACAGCCTGTAACCAATGAACAGGAAGAATGAGAAACTGCTGAGTAAGGGTTATTTCCCACCACAGGCAGAATACTTTCATCATAGATGTAACCAACACTGGTCATCTCCAAAGTGGACACAATTAAATCTGCCGCCAATTGACCAACATTGCCGACAGAAACCGCAGCCTATTAAAAAATAAAATAAAAATAGTGAACAAAAAAAAAAACAAGTTTGAGAAATAATTAATTACTTTTGTGATAGCCGACTCAAAATTTTAAAAACTTACCGTATTTGATAGCATAGGCGTGTGGTAGTAGGGGCATCTTGCCTAATTTTTACATCATGTATATGGCCTTCTGCCAAACTAAGTTAAACTTAGTAAACAAAAGAGGCGACTTGCTGTGATCAGCCTATGACGACTATAGTCAGTTCAGTATTTTTTAGGTACTCCAAAATTTGCGGCCTTGTTTCAGACTACTAAAGCTAAGTTAATTTTTAAGAGGCAACACGAACCGGCTGCATGGAAATGTTTGAGAGACACAAGAGGAATTCATGCGATGTGTCAAGAGACAAGTCACAAAGTGTTTTAAACAAAAAAGAACTCCAAGCTGGGCTTGAACCAACACCCGTGATGAAAATTGAAAATCATACGATTCTTTTTTCCACACACACTTGATTTTTAAATGAAAGTACAAATTGGCCGGTAAAGGAATTTGTTTTAAATTTTACAAAAATAAATACTTTTTTTATTTTATTTTTTTTCTATTTTCTTTATTGGGTCAGGGCAGGAAATACTATCACAAGTTTTTACAGGAATATTTCATAGTAACAATATACCGAAAAATAAAATAGCAGGTTTTCTGAACGAATGTAAGCCTAAGGCAACCCCCCAAAAGTAAAAACACAATCATCATGTGTATGTTTTTAAATGGTTAATCTTTTTATGCCGTTTACGGAGTTAAGGGTAAGACCTAATAATCTTAGAGAAAAAAAAAAAAAAAAAAAAAAAGCAGCTATAAATACGAAAATCAAATGAAAAAAAATTGCATAAACTTTTTATGTCATAAAGAAAGTAAACATTTTTTTAAATTTTTTTTTATTGTAAAGTTTTTGCGCGTGTGTAAAAAAAAAAAAGAAAGCATAAAAAAAATTCACTTTGTCAAAATAAAACCTACATTTTATGAATGATTTCCAGATTTGATTACAAATTCAATGCACTTACCACTAACAAAGAATAACCATTCCATTCTTTGAAATAGTCTCTCGTGTTTGCTTTGTCACATGGAATATAAAACATCTCGGCATTAGAAAGCATCTTTACTTCCTGAGAGAGATTCCATATTATTAGTGTTGACTGGTGCAGGCGGACAAGGCCACTCACAAACAGAAGAAGGGCTTATTCGAATAAGGCTTCATTTGTTTTATTTCATTAAATTTTAGTTATCAGACAGACATTTAGTTCTTAAATTTTTTTAAATATCATATTATTTTTATCGCTACATAATTAAAAAAAAGAAACGTAAGTTATTAAATAAATTCAATATATAATTTACATTTTGTAGCATTTATTTTTAGTTTAAAAATGTATCTTATTGAAAAGTTGAAAATCTGTAATAAACTGATGTAAAAGATGAATTAAAAAATTAATCCTTCTCCTATTTATAATAATAATAATAATAATAACAATAATACCACTAACAAGAACAATAACAATCAAAATCTCTCTCAAACACACATACACACGCAGGTATGCACAGAGGAGGAAAAAAGGTATGAAAGAGGAAAAGGGTAAATAAGAAAGCAAGAGCAAAAGGAAAAGTTAATAAATTGAAAGGGAGAATGATGATTTTCTAAACACAGCTCAGATGTGACACAAGGCCAAAAGTATGGAGCACCCAATGAGGATTAAACTCACTATTCAGTCATAACTGATTAAGTGAGAGGCACCTCAGCGTGGCATAGTTAGCAACCTTGTCTTGCTAAAATAGTTATAACTGAATAGTGAATTTGATCATCACTGGGTGCCCTATACTTTCGGCCTTGTGCCATATCTAAGCTACGCTTAGAAAATCACCATAATTGATTAAGTGAGACATGTTTGCTAACCATTACATCATATTGAAGTGCCTAGGAAAGCTACTGAAAGTGTGCAATGTATCATCGGTGGCTGCACTCAGCTGGTACAGATAGAGTATAAATAATGCCATGACAAAGTTGCTCTAAGAATACATTGGGAACTATACAGGAAGTATGGCCTTCGGTGTGCAGAGAAATGGTATGAGCATTCACCATTGTCAATAGTCAAGAATGAGCAAGTGAAGTTCATGTGGGATGCAACTCTCTTAACTGACAAGCACTTGGAGAGAAATTACCCTAATCTCTCATTTATGCACAAGAACTCTCATGAATGGATTATGACATTGTGGTACCTTGGGATAAAAACATTGTGAAGGTGGAGCAGGCAAAAATGCAGAGGTACCAAGTCCTGGCAGGACAAATCAGAGAAGATGTCAAGAAAATGCTCTCAATCCTACATATGGACAGAGACTGGTCAGGTCAAGGCAAAAAAGCAGTAGCACTTACCTTAAGTTGCAAAATAGATTGCTATTTTCTGTAACATAACAAGGAAGGTAATTTTATATAAAAAAGACAGATTTCCTTCCCTTTTATACAACTTCATGGTAACCTTGTCACATGACCACTGTAACTATTAAGGGTTAGTAAAGATAATAACAAGCTTTTTGTTTAGTAAGGATTTCAACAACACAAGGTAAGTACACTGCTCCTTTCTTGCCTGACAACAGTCAATTTCTCCACAAAATATACCAAGCAGCAACTGAAGTTGTCCACTTTGTGTTTGGCATAAATAGATAAATAAATGTGCTGAAAAGTTCTCGACCGGACAAAGAAGTCTTTAAAAAGGTTTGATTAGATTTTGGATAGTGGATTGGAGAAAGAACTTTTCAACACCCACTTGGAGAACAAAAGGTTATTATTTTTTTCAAATCAAGTTTTATATTGCAAATAAAAACAGCTAAACAGACAGTTAACAGCATTTTTAAAGCCATTTTAGAGATTATTGAATGTATGAAAAATATCCCAAAAAAAGAACCATCCCCAAAAAACACATAATCAAGCATTTTCTATCATGTGTGTTTAGAAAACATTTTTTTATTTGGTTAAATCATATGATCACTTAATCATAAGCATCAGGATTTCTTTTAAAAAGTTTTTAGATGATTTTCTTCCTACATTTTTTACTCTTAGAATTCAGAGTATTTTCAGAAATTTTTCTGATACATAGGATGTCTTGGGGATACTTGGGAGTCTGAAGGTGGGCAGCACTGCTTGGAACAGCTCATGTGATGAAGAAAATGTTGCCTTTAAGCTGCAAGTAGGAGTTGAGATATTATCATCATCATCATCACCCGGTGGAAATATTTAAGAGTCGGAGAGGATATCAAATCAAATAATAATTATGATGATGATGATGATCAGAGGTGTAACTGTCAACTAAGTGAATGTAGCAAAATAAGTCAGGAAGGGTATTAAGTATGAATGGGAATATGCTCACAGTGTAGTGGATTGTAGTAAGAGAAAAAGTTATCTCCCCTTGACCAAACAAAAATAGCAATGAAAATAATTATAAATATGAGAATTAAAAAAAGCCATGTGACCTGATGAGACCTGCATGAGACATCATTAGAAAGTTATAGAAACAGGACACTCATAGCAGGCTTGTGGCAAACCAAACAGATAAGCACAAAAATTCATATTGTTTTTGGCACATAGTCTTTTGCAAGTAGATACATGCTAATATTGTATTAAGAATTTCAAATATAAAATATATATATGCAAGTATTTTAATATGAAGACTTTGGTGTTTTCTTTGAACTTTTCATATATTTATGTTGTCATATGTTTCATACCCTCCAAATGAACTCTATGCTACATAGCACTGCACAATAGGATATTGAGGTGGAAAAGGAAATCAGTGAGTCAAATTCAAATTTTACACTAGTCTGTTCACTTTTTCACAAATGTTCTTGGAAAAAGGCACAGATCTAGCTCTTTCCCTCAACTATGGGTTAAATAGCTGAGTAGATTAGGCTCTAGTCTTGGGTGGCAACCAGGCCAACAGAAAGAAAATTCTAAAGAAGGTGACAATGGGGAACCACTCCACTATCTTTCCCAAGAATTCATGGTAATTCTCAGTTAATAAAGAAAAGAAATCTGTCAAGAACTGTATAGAAATAGACCTGTTGCCAGAGTGTTTTGAGTGTAAGTGGGGTGCTGTTAAGTGAGGGGGAATGTAAGTAAAAGTGTTTTATACTAATACATTTATGTGAATACTAACACTCAGTCTGGGCTAACAGTGACTGGTTCTCAAGGTGAAAAAGTCATAAACAAAATGGAACAATTTATTTTTTCTTTTATCATTTACAATAAAAGATTTTTTCTTGACCAATATTTATAATAGAGGTAAATAATAATACATCATATTCAACAGATAATGAGTGATAATATCACATGTCAGGTAAATTATGATCACATCATGGTCGCCAGTGTAACGGGAGAGATTTATGAAAGAAAGATTTATTTTCTCAATTGTATTTTCCCGATTATGAGCAGTATTATATCTGTAATATAATAACACCGTACTTCATGGAATTGCTGAATGGAAAAGGAATGATGAACATGCTGTGTTCTCAGAGAGAGTTTTATAATGCTATATAGTACACAAAATTATATATACATATGTCCCACACTGCGAAAATATAACATATATGCAGCAACAAACATTGTGTTAAAAAAAAGGGGGAGCTTTACTTGTAATATTTTGTGAAGGGAAAACTGGAGTTACAGCTGTTTCCCTCTGAACCTGCTGATGTCATGTGGTTTTTCCTGTAAGACTTACCGCTACAGGCTAGGGATGTCTTTCTTCTGACTACCATACGGAATGGCTACTTGACATGTCGTCCTTTATTTATATTTGGTGCACAGTTGTAGTAGTAGGCACAAAATGTATGCAAATATTTATCAGAAAATACTTGGCTCTATTTGAAAGTATAACATTTATAACTTAATAACTATACATGATTAAAAGCTGAAACGTTTCAGATTAATAATTTCATATATGTTTAAATGCTGTATAATTTTTATCTTTCTCTATAAATTACATTTTAAGTTGGTATCCACACAGTCAGGATATCATAGCTTATTAATAATTTATCTTAACCTTATTAATTAATAAAAAGGATTCTTTTTGCCTGAAATTGATTAATAAATAGAATGTGTTTTAATAATGTCTCTGCTATAATCCAAATATCTCTAATTTGTTCATTTTACTAAATCTTAATTTATATGGATTTTCAAAATTTTTCTTCACAAGTTCTTGTTATGGCTTATCAACCTTTTGTGGGTTATTTAAAGCCTAAACATATTTTGGATTGTAAAAACAATTCTTTTTTATTTTTCTAGACATTTAACCCATAGTTGGAGGGAGAGATGAATTCATATCTTTCTCAAAGGTTTTTGTACATAAATGAATGCGACAAACCTAATATGTGTGTGTGTGTGTTTGTGTGCATGAGAGAGAGAGAAACTTTTTGCCATTTTATACTGCATTTTGATAATTCCATCTAACAGTCATTAGCAGAAGTACCTTGGCAGACAAGTGGGGTAATTCCACACCATTTTAATTCATCATTATTAAAGGCATTTTTCTTTTCTTGTTCTTATTTTGCCAATGTTTTGAATTTCTTTTTTGTTCTATGGTCACTATTTGGCAGGAAATTTTCCAAGTCCTGAAACTTAACTTTTGATTGTACCTTATATGATCCACGGTGGCACTGTAAAAGCTGAGGAGTAGCTTCATTCATTCTCTTCACTTTTTGCTGGACTAAAAACTAAAACAGAAAATTGACTTTGTCTTCTTGTCCTCAGTCTATGACAATGCATGTTATTAATCTAAAAATAATTATGGCACTCAATTTTCAGAATAAATAATAAAACTTCATTTTTTTTTTTAACATTATCTTCTAAAACTTCTGTAAGTCTACTTGTGTTTTTAAAAGGTAACGTTTTTAGTTTCATTTTTTGGCCCCTGCGGGTATATAGAGATATAGAGAGATAGTTTTTTTTTATCGTGACTGTTGTAAGAATTTTAAAAATAGCCAAGATAAGAAAACGATTACATTCAATGACAACATAAATCAACTCACACTGAAGAGATTGAAGAAGTATTGAGAACACTTGCTGTCACCTAATCTCCAGTGAAAATTACCAGTTAACTCTTTTGCAAAGACTTAGTTTGTGCAAAAAAAAAATAAAAAATAAAAATAAATTGTTTGCCTATATACTTTATTTATTTTGCTTTTTATTCATTTGATGTCCTTGTTGTATCAGGAAAAAGACTCGTGGTAAATATTATATTGAACGAGGATCTCATTGGTTAGCTGCAGTCAACACTGTCGCGAAGCCGGTCAGTGTGAGAATTTTTTTTTAGAGGAGGACCGCCAATTTATCTCGAAAATTTCTTTTCATTTATCATTTCCAAATGAAGATGCATATAGTGACATGTGCTGCCCCGGTGAATATTGCCATTGTAAAATACTGTAAGGACTTTTCTTAAATCAGATATTTTGCTTTCCCCCATAATATTTTCTCGGTTTGGTATGCATGTGTGTAGTAATGTCACTGGGTGAAAAATGTGGCTTTTTTTTTTATTGATGAAATGAAATACTATTTTCTTTTTTTTAATTTCTTCTTTTTGCTTATTATTTTTAATGTAAGTAAATCATATATTTTAACATATTTACTGTCATCGTCTCATTAATATTGATTCTTTTTTCTTTTTGTATTAATGCATTTGTTTTGTATGGATTAGCACAAGCGAACCTGGTTTTAAATTTCATTGTTCATTTCGCTTCCGTTAAGATATTTAAATTGTAATCTTTTGATGTTTTAATCTAGTATGGATGTTTTCTATTATTATTGATATATTTAAATCCGTCTTCTATTAAATGATTGTGTTTAATTCTGGATTAAGTAATAGTGGATCCTTGATTAGTTACAATAAAATTTTAAAATGTTTCATTTCCGAGAAAGATCTTCACATTTTTAGTTTTTAGTATAAAATGTCTTTATTTTCTCTTTCCGCGTCACATATCACAATTTATGTTGTATTCTTATTTTATTTACTTCGTTTGGTGTTAAATTGGCTGAATCTTGTGTGGTTATTGTACACAAATTACGACAATTAATCACGATTTCTAATAATCTGTACGGTACTTAAATCTTCAAATATATATATTTTTCAGTATCTCTTACTACATTTATTGCATTTTTAAACTATTTATTGAATGTTTATTTTTAGGAGGGTATTTCTATAATTTTTTAGTACTTTCTCTAACTTACAGAAAATTGAAATGGATTTCTTTTTATTTGTAAGTGCTTGATTTATTCAACGTAAATGATTGTCCTACGTTCTAAAATTAAATGTAATTTATTTTAAACTTGAAAATGTAAATAAAAACTCGGCTAACGATGTTTTCCTGTTAATTTTTTTCTTTTCAATAATTTCATTTTTTTTTGTTTGTTTTTGGTAAAGCAAGAAGTTTTAGTACTTTTTTTTTTTTTTTTTTTTTAAACTAAAAAGTAAAATGATTTTTTATTTTTACCATTTTTCTCTTGTCTTATCAATGTTTTTTCTAAAATTATTGAATTCTTTTCTAACCCAGTGTTGTTGTCATTCATTTGTTTAGCATCTGACGTTTAATTCCATAACTTTGCCATTGTACAGTTGTTTAAAAATTTCCTAAAAAAAAAAAAAAAAAAAAAAAAAAATATAAATGTGTTATGTTATGAGAAAGATTTTCCTCGTGCCTCTCAGGATTTCTCGTGGTGGTTCGTGGCTCAAAAATTGGGGATCAGTTTCTCGTTATACCAAAATAGTAAATTGAACCCCCTTTTAAACATGGATTTTTAAATATATTTCGATTCCATGCGTTTTTTTTTTCTCGTTATTTCTTTCTTTCAAGGTAGATGGTTATTAAAAACTGGAGGTCACATTCCTCTTTTCTTATTGTACAAGAATAATTCCGCCACCAGCTTATTTCAAATTATTAGTATTAATTAGTTGCTTATTTTATTTTTAAATAGTTTTTTTTCTCAGTGTCTCCTCTTCAGTTTTGGTTTAATTTTTGTTAATTATAAAATTATACAAAAAAATGTTTTTAAACTGTTCAAAATCCGCTACTAAAGAAAAAGCCGATTTAATTGGCGGCTGTAATGATTGGGAAGGGAGGTGCTTTCCAATGTACGGATGCCCAATGGTATCGTTATGGTGAAATCTACACAAAAATCGTAAATATGGTAGACGATGTTAATTTTAAGTTTTCAATCCGTTTTAATTTTTTTCTTTTCTTGCAAGCAAAGCAAAAGCTCTTTTCCATTTTACACTTTCTTCTGTGTCAATTTCTGCTTTCGTAGTTTTAAAAACACATTCCATTGCACGCTCACTTGCAGTGTTATTATTAAAAAAAAAAAAAAGTTTTTAGACCCCGTAGTCGCTGATATAAGTGCGCTTAAAATCTTTCTTTTTGCGGCATGAAGCCCCTGTTTAAGATCGTAGAAACAAATATTCACAAATTTTCATCAGAAACTCGTTCGAATTTGATCTCGGATCATGATGGTCACGTGATTGAACTTTTTTCTAGAATCTTTAATTCTTTACATTTATTTGATGTCGGAATTGTTTTTAAAAATCCCGTAGTTTGTTTTCATTTGAGAATCTGAAGCGATTAATAATGTTGTTAAAACTGGGATACGTTCAACAATATGGGGTCTGACATTAAAAAAAAAAAAAAATTGCACGTTTTCAAGAATTTTGAATTTAGAGTAAAAAAGGAAAGAAAAAAATTACAACATTTTTCGAGTTTTTGTGTTACTAGAAAATTTATTTATTTTTCCTGGTTATTGCAAAAGAAAGATTACTACATGCGCCCTAGAATGGATGATTTATTGATGAAAGATTAAAAAAAAAATGATTTTGATTTTTGAATAATATCAGGAAGACTGAAAATAAAGTTTTTTTTTTTCTTTTTTTTCCCCAATTTTTTTTGCGGTGGTGGTGACAAAAGATAATGCCGTATAAAGGGGTCGTACAATACAATCAATAGTAATTTTTTTTTTTTTTTTTTTTTTAAGAGGTTATAAATCATTTTTCGGTGACTGGTTGCACTATATACACGGGTAATTTTTTTTCTCTGGATGGGTCAAAATTCAGATGTTGCACTATGCATAGATCCGGTTTATACACGAGTACAGTAATTTTTCAATAATGAATTTTACTTTGAAATTTTGCACAAAATGAACATTATTAAATTAACTATTTCGAAATCCTTTGAGGATACAATCGTATTTCTAAATAAAACTTCCAAGAGGAAAATGATCAAATTCTATTTTCTATCCCTTTGCGGGTTATTTAAAGCCAGAAAATATATTTGGATTGTAAGAATCTCTTTTAGATAATAATCATTTTAATGATACAAGTATTACTAATTAACCCTTAGCTAGCAGGAGAAGAGGTGGCGTCATACATCTCTCAATGGTATTTGAGGGTAAGTGTATATAATAAACTCAACGGGAATTAGAACTCAGCTCAATAATTACACCACCCGCACATCCAAGCCGACAGCTGCTGGCATTCCCAAGCAATAATTTATCGAGGTTCTGATCAGATGCTTAACTCTGGTGATTGTAAGGGAATCTGTGTTTCAATGTTATGTAACTGTAGAGCTGAGAGGAAAAATTTCCGATGTTAAAAGTTCTATTTAGATTATTTACATGTGGACTATTGTCCTTGTCTTTGTTGTTAAATAGTTTGCATGTATATAGTGCATGTATATAGTGCATGTATTAGTGCAAATAACTCCCCATCTGCTGTAGGCTTGGATTGTCACTTCTCGGTTGTGGCTGTTCACAGACAGACGCAGCTGGAGAAAATAAAATACTATGAGATGCCTGGTCTTTGGAACAGCATCTCGGGGCTGTACCCTCCAACCCCTATTGTACTAGATAGGGAGGGTCAGTGGTCATATTGATGCCAGCACAACTGATGGTTACAGGGACTTGTCAATTTTTTTTTCCCCGGCCTGAATGTATGTTTGGGTTCCCCATATTAAACCTGACCTTGTCACATCTTGTCTCAGTGGGGTAAAAAGTTCCAGAAATTCAGAAAAAATTTCTTAGTTTGACATTAATAGTCAAGGTGTCAGGTATAAAAATTCTTGAACATGGGTGTGGTTAATTTTTTTTTTTTATTGTTTTCCTTATTTGCTCCATTCAAATAGCTTTAGAGACAGGGTTTTTTTTTTTTTTTTGCATATCTGTATTTATAAAATAAGCTAATTATTACTTAGTAATGCATCTTATGTTTTTGATTGTGTTTGAAGGTTGATTAAAAAGTAAACATCCTAGTTTTGGATGGAATTTCTAACAACAATTAGAATTTTATTAATAATTAATTTTTGTCCTCAATCAAAAGTTCTCATTTTTTATTGTCTTAAATGAAGACCAAAAAAGATTTTATTGTTCTAAATTATTTCCAAGTGATTTGATCAAGCATTTCAGTTCCTCAATTACTTTATAGTGATAAATTCTTTTTTGACACTTATTAAATTTGCTTACATTTAGATTGTCGTCTTCATCTTTGTTGACATGACATTTTGGCTATTGTGCTCTCCTGCCTCCTTTGGGTGATTTATTTTTTTTTATTTTGCTAAGTCTATCCTCTTAGATTAAATAAAGGTTTCAATTTGAGATTCCTTGAAGGCTACATGGATCAAAATTCACCTAATGAAGGCCAGAGGGCATAACAGCTGAAATATATGGACAATTGTCCAAATGTAAATGATCCAACGTGTGTCCCATGCCAGGAATTTTATACAGTCAAACACATCCTACTAAAGTGCCATAATCTCGGAATCCGTAGTAACCGCTACAAATTGGATAACCTAAAGGATCTATTTGAAAATACTAATCCAAGTAACATCATAAATTTCATTAAAGAAATTGGGATCTACAGAAAAATCTTTAAAAAGAAAAAAGTTCACTAAATTCGTTTACTTACCTGGACTAGTAAACTAATTTGGAAGGAAAAAAGTAACTCCAGTTACACATTTTTGGAGAAAGTGATTATCAACAATGTTTAGTGCTTGACAAAACCCCGCTTTATAAGACGTCAATGAAAGCTGATCTACAAAGTGATTTCTCATAAGGAAGACATACTCTCTTCATATGAACCTATCAGGAAAAACTAGTAGGCATTAAATAACCTTTAAACCTAAATAATCCAAATGTAAATGACTACATGTCCCAGACAGAAATTAAATTTATCTTGGTTTGGCACAAGGCTACAAGTCTAGCATGTGAGAACCTTACTGCAGTAGTTATAGTTCATATGAAACGACGTGCAGTGAAGCTTGAACAGTAAGGCAGGTGGATGTTAACCATTGCTCCACAGTAAGGTATCCTTGTTGAAATTGCAACAGATTGATGAGGTTAGTTTTAATCTGGAGGTTGAAAGGGGACTGCTTCTGTGTGTATCTACACAGTTCTCCTGTACTCATCAGCTTTGAATGACAATTTCTCATGGCTTTGGCACAGTGTCCTTGAATACTGTGCCATGGATTGTCACCCTTTGTAACGGGTTGTTAGCTCATACAGTGTTAGATGTAGTGTCATTCTGGCCTATACTTGTCATTCTGAAATAAAAACAGAAATTAGCAATGAAATACTATCACTTCAGGGATCACAATTTTTGTTTTGTCAAGTGACGTGAAAGTTTATGACCTGCTTTGTTTTATTTTCAAATTACATCTTTTCGGCGCATAAGCTAAGTTAAGCTGGGTTCAAAATATTTTAAATAAACATTATAATTTCTGATTTTCTTAAAATAAATTTTGAAAAAACGATAGTTGATATTTAAAAGAATTTCAAAGTGAGATTTCCAGTTTTCTATAAAATGGAGAAAAAAAAAAAAATTTTAACAAAAATTTCAGATGTGCTAGGAACAATTTAAAAATGTAAAAAAAATACCCCCAAAATACTTTGATCTTTCCTCTTAATAATAAACATTTAGATGATAAAATTTTCTTTTTGTCAAGTTTGGCGTCTTTTTCATCATGCTATGCTCTTTTTTTTTTCTTTTTTTTTTTTTTTTTAGCGATCTCGTGGAGGTACCTAATTTTAACCTTTTTAATGCATAATACCAGTTTGATACAGTATTGGCTTCTAATCATCAGCAAATTGTCAAGTCTAGGATTTATATCAATTAAAATGTACAAAGAAACTCCCTATAAAATTATAAATTTTCAATATCACCGCATTTGCAGGAAACAAAAATTGGGATCCCTGAAGTGATAATATTTCTTTGCTAATTTCTGTTTTTATTTCAGAATGACATGTATAGGCCAGAATGACACTACATTTGTCAAGTTTGGCGTCTTTTTCATCCTGCTATGCTCTGTTTTAGCAATCTCATGACGGTACCTATAATAATATAAGCATTTAGACGATAAAATTGTGTTTTCGGCAAGGTTGTTGTCTTTTTCATCAAGCTATGCTCTTTTAGCAATTTCGTAGAGGTACCTAGTTAAAATTAATTACTATTTTATCTTTTGACCAGTATTTCTTGAATGTTAACTTTGGTTTTATCACAAATTATCATTCTATGCGTATTATTAAGCAACACTGATTAGAAATAAATAAAAAAATTGATTTGCATCTTTGGAAGCTTTATTCTTTGTATTGTTTTTCTTTTTATTATAGAAAAACAATCTGGGTGCTGTAATATAAAGCAACACCAACACCTGGTAATCTAACAAGTTTCCATATTATTTTATTCATTTTGGTCTGAATTTCTGGGATGAAGAGTTCTCATTATTTTACACTATTTATATTTGGACTATTGTCCTCGCCTTTATTGTTGCTATAACAATGTTTCGGCCATTGTGTCCTCTGGCCTTCATCATGTTATATTGATCTGGGTAACCCACATGGAATTTTGAACTGAACCCTTTATTTAATCTAATGGATAGACTATTCTCATTCCACTGCTCATGTCTATGGATATCTATCTAGTTCTTATTTACTGCTTCCCTGTTTTCCACTGATTGCAAGTACACACTGCTTGATCCGGGGATTGAACACACAATCACCAAATTCACAGACAAATGTGTTAATCCACTAACACCAAAGATGAGGATAATAGCCCAAATATAAATATTTTATTTTATTTATTTTTTTTCACCTTCTCGGTTAAGCTCCTTTTAAATTAGAGGTCAATATAAGATCATCTGTAGCATTTTGACTTTCTAGCATTTTTTCTGGTGTGTCAATCAGCAGTCGATTTCCAGTATCACCTGTTCTATGATAACTGTAAACCTTGATGCTGTGTTTTTTAAATGAAAACTGTAAACATTCTACTGGAAATATTTGACACTCATTGACTGAGCAGCCAGTTATGCTATTGAAAGTTATTTTTCTCTTAAAACATTTTTTCAGGAAAATAGGTTTCTCTAGTTCTAGCTAGCTGAAGAATGTAAGGTATGTTGAAAAGTTCCCAACATCATCCATCTCTTTCTCAAAATCTGTGATATAATAAAAAATCTTTTAAAAATTAGTAATCAGTTTGTTTTTGTCCACCATGTTCTATAAATAAAGTTACATGCAGTGAATAATTTTTGAGATTCCTTGCTCCTGCATATCTACTTTTAAATGTAAAATTTGGAATTTTGTTTTTACTAGCCTCTATTTTTACATAAATGTCTAGCGTTGTTTGAGGAGATATATATATATATATATATATATATATATATATATATATATAATATTTTTTTTTTTTTTTTTTTTTTTTTTTTTAAGGTATTGATAAAAGGTGAAAATCATTTCATATTTAGTAGGGTTTTAAGTATTGTGGCCATTAATTTTATAGACAAAGTTAATGGGCATGTATTTGATATGACTCACTTTTTTATATTTAGGTGTTCTAACCAAATTATGTTTTTGTTGTCAAACTTGTTTCATCGTTAAATATTCTCACAGCTAAAACAAATCTTTTTATGCAATATAAACATGAATAAAATTCTAAACTTTTGCATTTAGTTTTAATTCCTATCAAGATTGCGAGGTATTTATCTGGTTAATTTGACATTTTTTTTTATACACATTTGGTCATTGAAACTGCTGACAAATTTTTTTTTTTTTTTTTTTTTTTTTTTTTTATAATAATATCATGTATGGACACTTTTAATTCTGTTGCCATACTCTTTTAAGGGTATTTAGAAGAAGCCAATACTCGTATTTTTTTTTTTTTTTTATTTCAATTTAAAACAAAAAACACATTAAGTGCCTTCTTTGAAAAAGCTAATCCATATGAAAAATTGATTTCTTATAGTTTTGGGACATTTTAAAAAGATTGGTATATTATTTTTTCATCACTCATCGTGTAAGTCATTGTACACGAAAAATGTAAACAAATTTTAAATTCGCTTTGAAGTTTTAGTAAGCCAAAGGATTAAGCAACTGCATTTTGTAAACGTCATGCTTACCTTTTGTTTAAAACAGAATGAAAAAATGAAAATATTTTACTTTTATGCACGGTGAAAGTAGAAAGACTAATTCTACCCCTGTTCAAAAAAGCGCGGGAAAAGTTTAAAAAATATAAAACTGAAAGAAGTATGGCAGAATATCAGCCCAATAATAAAAAATTTCTTGTGTTTAAGTTTAAAACCTTGGCCTTGACCAATTCTATATGCTTTTTTAAACTTAATGAATTTTATTTTTTATACTTGCTGAAGGGTAGATATAAAATGAGAATTCATTACTCCTGATATTCAATAGTGGTCAGTCAACACGAGCAAAGTTGTTTCTTTTTTGAACATCCATACCAAAATAATTTGACAGTTGCTGAAAGGAAAAATGCCTCTTTTTTTTTTTTTTCTTCTTCTTTTTTTCCCCTCCCTCTCTCTCTCAAAAAGGTTCACACTCAAAAATGACATTAAATTTGACATTTTTTAAAATTTTCAAACATGTCTTTATTTAATAAAATAAATGTGTGACCAACAGCAACGAGATTAATTTCAAAATTGAAGTAAAAAAAAAAAAAATTACAAATAATTTAAAAGAAAAAAGATTAATTTTTTTTTTTTTTTTTGTCGAATCTGAAAGAAGATAACGTTTTATTAAGCTATGAATGACCAATCCTCAAAACAAAAGAAATATTTTTGGCAAGATGCAGACCGAATTTTCCGTATAGTCACATTCGATATTGAATAATTCTTTTTTAGTGGAAAATGTCTTCAGGGATTTAAGAATTTTGTTTGAAGAATGTTCCCCAAATTAAAAAAACTACAATCGTTATCGAAAAGCGGAGTATTTTTTTTCTTTTTAATAAATAACCTATTGAATAAAATATTAACTCCTTTATTAATTAATAAGCTCTGGAGATTTCGTTCAATAATTCTCTGATTTTTGGTAAATATTTTGAAACCGGTGGTGTCGAAGTTTCGCTTTCATTGCGGAAACGGGAAAAAAAGTATCCATTATTTTAGGACTTTTTGGTGGTAACCGATTTTTTTGAAAACCATGCAGAATAAAATTTTTCTTTGTCATTTAGTGACTTTTTTATTTTTATTTGGTAACTTGTAATTTCAACTTTAGATTTCTGAACTCATAAGTTAATGCTTATTTTTTATGATCAAAAGGACAAAGAATACATTACAATCTTACTCGTTCTGCTCACTTCCTGTTTCTAATCATTTACTTCCGTTTCTCTTTTTTTTTTTTTTTTCAGTTATAAATCCTTGGCATATTTAAGTAAATCTATTTTTAAATGTTTTTTTTTTTTTTTTTTTAATGCAATGTATTTTCTATTTCTTTTATTTGCCATATATTTTGTCGAATATAACAGAAGATTTAAATTTTTTTATTTAATTGTTCCAACATTCTTACATGAGTAATAAAGTAATAAAGTAAAAAAAAAAAAAAAAAAATCATCATTTTCCTTGTTCGTCATATTCAACGACGAACAAATGAAAGGTTGCTATTATATATATATATATATATATATATATATATATATATATATAAAATTCTGTGTGCAATTTAATTGCATCGCAATTATGAGGTGACGACGTTTCGTACGACTGCTAAAACTGCTTGTGAAAACCACGTGGCTCGTTCACGTCTCCCATGAACGGAGCGCACGTTGTTTGTCATTAAAACTCAACAGGTTTGTAGTTGATTAGTTCTTATAGTTGAGTAGAACAGTAGTACTAAAAAGGTATAAGAAAATAAATACTTTTTGTTTATTTTATTTTTAATGTCTTGGCTTCGTTACATTCTGTGCAGCGAACGGTTTTCGCGGGTAGCGCGACACAGTGAGGCGATTTTTAGTTAAAAATCATTATGGTTCATTTGTATTTTTTTCTGACGCTTACTATTTTCTACTTTATAATTTTTTTTTTAAATGATATTCTTCGAACATTGCCTTAGATTTGTAAATTGTTTTGTAAAAAAAAAAAAAAAAAAAAAATTTAAATTCTTTGTAGGATGGGTGATGTAAATTCGGCATATTTGAATTTTCCACCAAACGGGGATGAGGGTGTTAAAATGTTGCCCTTTTGGGGGCGGTGCTTCTCATTCAAGAAGCTCCTCTGATCATGGACTACATGCCCGCTACTTTAGGTCTGTACGGGACTGGACATTATAATTTCACACCAGATTATTACTCCTAAATTGCAACTTTGCATTGCAGTGGCCAGCAACTGGGGCCAAGTAGCAATCAACAACGCATTGACTGCTTGGTCGCTTCTCATGCTGACCTCCACCCCGCACTTCTAAACTCGCACAGACAAGAGACTCTAGCTTCCATTTAACGCTGTTTTGTTTGATATCATTAGGTACCCTTAAAAAAAGAACATGCCATGAAAAAATGCCCCAAGCTTGATAAAGTATGAGTTTTATTGTCAGAATGTTTGCTATTATTAAGGGGCACTCGAAAACAACAGCAAAGTATTTTTTTAAATTCTTTTTTTTTTTTTTTTTTTTTTTTTAACATATTCGAAATTTTGGTTAAAATAAAAATTTTGTTTTTCTTGCATCAGTGGATGGGTCAAAGCCAAAAAGATTATTATTGGGAAATTTAGCGTTTTTTTTTTTTTTTTTTTTTTTTTTTTTTTTTACCGCAAAAACAACATTGATTGAAAATTTCTAGCAAAAATCAAATAATTGTCAGATTTTAATGAAATTTTCAGTACTTATTGACAAATGAAGCCTAAGGTGTTTTTTTTTTTTGTTTTTTTTATTTATTTATTTATTTTTTTATTACCTGTTACCCCCCGCTTACTAAATTTTATGAAATTTAGAGAAATTAAGATTTTAGCAACTTCATATTTATATTAGTTAAACACAGTACTCCTTGGAAAATTTAAGTCAACAATTTGTTTTTGGCAAACAGAAACATCATTTATCAAAAATCCGCTCTGTATCATAAAATAAAAAAAAGGAAATAAAACTATCCAATTATCTAATTGGAAAAGCTTTTAATTGCTTTTATGAATAAGATATATTAAGGACATTATCTTTAAAACTTTTTAAATGAATAATGAATTTTTACAAGAATTGCTTAAAAAAAAAAAAAAAAAAAAAAAAAATTAGGAAATTTATTAAGTTTTAAATCTTAAAATTCTGTATTAATTTCAACCTTTTAAGTAAAAACTACATTTACTAATCATAAATGGAGCAGCTTAATACAAATAATCATACACCAATATTTTTAAAAGTATTTTGTATATTTTTTTTTATGTGTAGAAATGTGCTGAATTTTGTGCAGGCAACCATGCACAACATTATCAGAAAATAAGAGGGATAACTATAAATTTAAAGCCAACATTTTTAAAATTTAATAAGACATGAGATTATAGAGGATATTTTTAAGATTACTGATTATTTAAAAATTATATAAAAAAGGTGATTATCATTTTATTCAATTATTTTACAAATAGTCTCTGTAGAACAACAATAGACATGTCATCAGGCTGTGAATATCTCAACACAGCTACTGTTGTATTAAAAAGTGCATTTCTGTTATATTTTAAACTTAAAGTAAATATGTTTCAAACCAGGTTATTTATACATTAAATCAGCTAATATTCCTTGAATAAAGTTTCAGAAAAGTATATTATTTTTGGAAGATTTTTTTTTTTTTTTTTATAAAGAGAATTATATTGCAATGTAAGACTACTAAAAAGATGCTAATCAACTATTTTAAGGCATAAAAAAAAAGCTCCAAGTCAAATTAGTTTTTGAAATTAAAGCTAAAAGCTTCAAGAAAGATTTTTCATTTTTAAAATTCATCTTAAATCTTAGGTATGACATTTTTTTGTGGAGGTCCCTACTTTAATCCCTGCTAGCCTTTTTGCTCAGTTGTTGTTTCAAAGTTTATCAGATTATTACATTCTTCTTACGTTTATTTAATTAACGATTTGACTGGATGCATAAAATAAATGTACTTCAAGCTTTGCAGCTTTATATATGAAGTCACTTTGTAGTTGGCAGCTATTTCACGCTTACCTTAATAAATACATGTCACAATTGAGAGGATATTTTACTGTGTAATTGGGTGTCTGGTTTGAAAATAACTTTATACATTTTGTACAATAGTATTATTCATTCTTAACATTGTTTTGTTTTTTAATCTTTTGTTCGTTGGCTTTATTTGAAACTAGTTAATAAACCTATATTTTTTTTTTTTCACTGTAAATCAATATTTAATAACTTGGAAATGACCAAAAATTTTTTTTGTTAAAACATTTTCTGTGAATTATAGCTTAAAAAGTAATTGTTCTATATTTCCTTTTTTTTCTGTGCCAATAAATCCATTTTCAAATTTGGATCTTATATCTTTGTATTACTAAACACTTAATTTCAACTTAGAATTATATGCTTCTTATTCTTTCTTATTTATGGATAATGGAGCTTTATTTTTTTTTCCTGTTTGATGCTTCAGGCATCTTAAATTTTGACAACGTTCAGAGTTGATCTATTTTGATCATCATTCACTGTTGCCCCCCCTTAATTTTATTTGAGTAACATCCCAATTAATTCAATGATTGATGATTTTCAATTGTGACCATTTTGCTTAAGTTTATATTTTCTTGATCTCATATGGAAACCTGGAAATTTTCCAACATATTTCAGTTAAATTTTTGATTTCTTAATTCATAGTTTGGATATGTGAAAAATGAAGGCATTAGTTTAATCTGATGCCAAGAGAATGTGTGTTAATTTTCCTAGATCTTAAATGCATGGCCCAATTGATAATTTGTGACATTACCAGTAATTTAAATTTGAAGCATTTTTGTATAGTGAATTTTACAAAATCTGATGCTATTTTGTTTCTATTTTCCAGGGGGCAAACGGGATGAGACGCTAATGCTTCCATTGAATTCCTCTCTTAGTGTAACACTAAATCCAGTTCAGGTGAATATCTTCTCTTTTTCTCCCTTAAAAACTTCATTCTACCATTGGGGGCTGGGGGGCTTTTAAACTTTAAAAATTAATTTTTGGTCACAAAATAATGACATCGCCAAAATTTTAGACTTAATAAAATTTTATTTGTTTTAATTTTTTGTTGAAGTGTGAAGTTGTCTGATATGACATCGCAAATTAATATATTGGAAAAATTTACCCACTGAGGGAACTGAAACGAGTAATTCATTTTTTTTTTTTTTTTTTTTTTATCATCTGTTGGCTGTCATAGATGAAATAACTCATCTTGGCCAGTCAGCATTCTAATGTCATAAACCTTCTTAGAAATATGTTGTCGGATTTTTATTATGCAAATCAATATTTTCATAATAAAACTGGTATTAACCAATCAATATTATTAAAAAAAATTCAGGATATGAACAATATATTTTGTGATTTTCAGTTTATATCTATTTTTATTGAAAATATTGAACTTTTGTGAGAAATCACTTTTTTTTTTTTTTTTTTTTTTTTTTTTTTTGCAAATAAACTAAATGAATCCAAAAGACAGTTCATAGAAACACATTTGCCTATATACCTAAGTAAGTTGTTTTACATATTAATATGAATTCCTTGATTTTTTTTTAAAATTTTTTTTTTTATAACATTTTTCACTAATTGATTTTTCTCAACTTTTCTGCTTAACATTGCTTGCAGAATTTCTGTTGCTTCCCAGATAGACTGTTTTTCATTTTCATATGCATGTATTTTAATGGTAGACCACAAGTTTTTCTATTGGAATAATATCTGGAGTCTGGGAGCTATTTCATTTGACAGAAACTGTGACAAAAACTCTTCTTTACCAGATCCTTTACAACAGAATTGGCACTGACAAAAGACCAAATTTTTTTTTTTTTTTCCCCTACAGGAATTAGGCAGAATTAAACTTTGAATGACAAACTGATATTAAAAAAAAAAAAAAAAATTAAAACCATGCTTTAAGTATGTAAAAGTAATTTTCTTTTTGTGACTAAATACAATTTTCTTGTAATTAAATCTTCAAAGGAGATATCTAAATCATCGCAATATCCTTTTTTAATTTTTTTATAAGTATCGTTAGTATTATAGTGTAATATTTTTGTACCTACTTATGTTGTTCAGCATAACAACAACAAAACTACCAGTAAATGAATTTTAACAAAAAGCTACTGGCATGTCAGTTTTTTCATTTCTTATAATGGGACTAAGCCATATTGTCAGCTCTACAGTCACATTCCATTGCCAAATGGAAATGGACGTGGTATGCTATATTTCTTCAAATGCGTTTACCTGCTTGTCAAATGAATTTGGAATTTCATAGATCTGACAAAGATTGAACCAATTTTGAGTAGTAGTAATTTGGTGCTGCTCCTACTAATTCCTCCCACTCTTTTTTTTTTTTTTTTTTTTTTTTTTTTTCTTTGCAGTACAAAGAGATTTGATGATGGACTTTCTTTACTATTGGGAAAAACACCTTGTTACAACTGCTGAAATGTCTGCAAATTATAACTTATAAAGTGGTGGCCTGTAAATAGTGTAAATTAATGTTATAAGCTTTCAAGATAATTTTGGCTTCTATTGCACAATTCCATTAAAGATGCATCAGTGTTGCAAAAAATTTTAGTATTTAATAATTCTGTGACTTGAAGAGTTTATATAAATTTTTGCAGATGCTGAATGATTTTTTTTTTTTTTTTTTTTTAATTCAAGTACTGCAATGGTACAGCAGAAAATACCTCCCATGTAATGGTAAGACATTAGTGACAATGGTGACTTCATCAAGCATGTCTTACCATTCTGTGGAAGATATTTCTGCCACGCTCTGCTGTACATCCATATGATAGAAGGGATGCAACTTTCTCCATTAAGAAATATATTTGACTTGTGGTAAACGAATTAAATTTTACAAAACTATTTCAGTTGTCTGTGAATTAATTAAATTGCTGGCTTTGAGGACATTTAAATTGAATGATTATATATATATATACACACACACACAAATTATTTATCATACTAGTAATAATGCAAATACATTGTTAGGACAAATTAACTAGGTTAATACAAAATGTTTACTTTTTGAGGCTGGCTTATCGGTTCCATTGGCCTTTCATGAATTCAATTTCGCTGCCCAATACTTGCCTACCTGATGATAATTCATTACGATCAAGAAAAATCATAATTTGCATAATATTTGCTGAAAAAAATTGATATGGAATCCATGAAATAAAACTTAGAAAACTTTTCTAAAAAAAAACAATAAACGATTTAAAATCATTTTTTTTTTTTTTTTTTTTTTCTTTTACAGCTGCGTGCAAAGACCACGGTAGCCATAAGTAGAGAATTTGACAAGTCCCGCATGTGGTTGAATTCAGTGTATGTATTTTATTTTATCCCAATAATATTTCATTCTTTTTTGCTCTCTAAGTATTTTATCACTTTGAATTGATTTTTAAATGTTTACAGTCTTAGAGCATTCGTTTCTAATTATTTGTCAACCTTATTTATGAGCTTTAACAAATACATATGTTGCAGAAATCTTAATAGCCTTTTTTAAACAAAGGCCACCATTTGTAAAAAAAAAAAAATATATATATATTTATTTTTTTTTCTTTGCTAAAATATCTGCTACATTTTTTTCTTAAGACTTGGATTTTTACAACCGCATCACTGAAGTCGGTAAATTCCCATATAGTCCAGATTTGGTTCTCTGTAGCTTTTAGCTGTTCAATCAATCAGTTAAATTTCTTATGGGATACTCGCTTGAGTGATCATGTCTTCATTCATGACTGACTAGGCAGAAGTTTTTCCTGCAGTAGGTTGCGTTTTCTGTCGTAGACCAGTTACCAACCAAGGCTAAAGGATCCAGTCTTGTCATGCTAGTCAACTGATAGCTGGGGGAGAAAAGATGGATTCATACCTTTCCTAAGGGTATTTGCTCACACAACAAACCATAATTTGAATTCAGTTCGTCTCTCTAATTTCTCATTCTGTGCCATTATCAATTACACTACACCGCACATGGATGAAATTAAGAATAATGTATTGATGTAACTGATGACTGTCACAGAATAAGGATTTTCAGACTGTTTTAAAGTGGAAAGGATATTAAGATAACTGTATGAGGACTCAATAGGATGAAGGAACTATGGCTACTTTCATTAGTATTAAATGGATGTATTGTTTCTGAACACTTTGTACTTAGAAATAATTCTGACAATAAGTATTTATTTTAATGTAGGATTTTAATGACTACTATCTTAGCTAAAAAATCTAAAGTACATAAATTTGTCTATGAATAATGGAATGATGAACTTGATTGAATAAACAGCTGCAGTCAAGATCAGTCACTGTAAACTTCACAATTCATTCATTAGCTGCATTGTATGTGCTTTGCTAGGACTGCATACAGGATATTTTTTTTTTTTTTTTTTTTAATCATTTCACCCCAAGCAAGGCAATAATGTCACTAAGATGAAAGGGGTTACTGGGAGTGGAAAAGAATGGCAAGACTTTAAGAGAAGGAATCAGAAATCCAATCCTAAACAGGAAACTAGTGCTTATGGCTTTATGGTGTTGAAACACTAGTTTCCATATGATTACCGAAACTAAGCAATGTCTGTACCTAGATGGGTTCCTGCTTGGTAATACCAGGTGTAAAGTTGGATAATGAATGATTTAATGGATAATTGCTTGGAGAGTTCTAATTTCAGTTGGGTATGCTTATATTCATTTGCAGAAACCCTTGGGAAAGGTATGAATCTACATCTCCCCAGCTATGGGTTAATTAGTAAAATTTGTATCACAAAATCATTATCACCAAAAAAATTCTTATAATCTAAAAATATTTTCAGGTTTTAAATAACCTGCAAAGAGTTAAGCTGTAGAAAACAAATCCATCAACAATAAACAGAAAGCAAAAAAACTGTTCAAAAGAAGTGTAAAGGAGTGATAGATGAACCTATTTACTCCTATTTTGAATTCAGTTGTCCTTTGCCTAGATTGGTTGCCAGCCAAGGCTGAATAGTTCAGTCTGCCATATTACATAATACATAGCGGGTCAATAAAGTTAAATTTCTGAAATGTTAATGAATGCAAAGCCATTTTCATAAAACCTGCATAATTTATACATATATATATATATATTTTATAAATGTAAGAATTATTTCACTTTTATCAATTACAAAAACCGAACTGTCTAGCTGCTTTTTATCTCTATTTATTTGGTCTACAAATCAACTTTTTCCAAATATTTCTATTGTTAATTTATTATTCTCAATTAAAGAGTTTTCTTTTTCACTCAGCTTTAAATTTCCTTCTTTCAGAGAACAAAACATTGACAATCCAAGGCTTCAGAATGTTTTTCGAGAGAGTGAGTACATTGCTTTATATACCACAGGACTAAGTTGACACTTATATCCTGACCTTGTATTTCTTCTTTGTGGATTCTGTTACATAATATTTTGCATTTTCGGTAGCTAGTATGAGAGAAATAATTCTACCAGTTTTGGTATGGGTTTATGATGTACATATGAAATGAACTCTCAGGCAATGACTTGGCATTTTCAAACTCTTTATAGCTGTTGAGGGGTATATTATTGCACAATTTTTTTTTATTTTTTTATTTTGACAATTTGTAATTGGCTGATAAGACAGATTAATTCTAGGATATTTTTAGGAAGAAAAGTGAGCATGAAAAAAAGGCAGGAAATAAAATTATAGAAATTTATATTAAATTTGGAAATGTCTTATTCTAAAATCAACATTTATTCTTGAATGAATGTATTTAAACAGTGTTTAAATAGGCCAAAATAGGAACCCTGAAAATCTGTACATTTCTGTCATTGAGTTACAAGGTTTTTTTATGTATTTATGATAAAACTAATGTTTGGGTTGTGGAAAACTCTTTTAATGTGTGTTGTTTTTTTTTTTTTTTAATGACCTTTACCTAAAATATAAGGGCATAATATACTAAAATTTGTTTTTGTCTTCAAGATCAAACAAGAATGTCAGTTGTGACACTTTCTACCATATTTTATTTGTTTTGCCCATGTATAATCTGTCCTGCATATACACACATATAATGATGATGTGCTTTATATTTTTCCCCCCTCAGTCAAACAGCGAGCTTATCGATGTCATAGTGAAAAGAATAATTGTGGTAATAGAGAGGACATGTTGAATTGGCACATTCACATATGTTCTGAAAACAATTTCCCAACTTCAGCAGGACTTGCTTCTTCTGCAGCTGGTTATTCATGTTTAGGTAAGTAAATACTTATCTATCTCTTCATTCTATTTATATATTTTTACTTTATATCATGGTTGATATAGTAAAAGCACCATTTTATATATTCTGCATATGTGGGTAAGCCTAATTTTCTAATCTTGTTTAGATTTCAGGACCTGAACAAAAAGTAACAAGAATGAGTGAGTGATTTTTATTTATGAGGTACGTGCCATTAAAAATGATGGCTATTGTTAGGAAGTTTTCTGTTGAATGAAGTGGAGATCCAGAACTCACAACTAAAATAGAGTACAATGAACCAGTTAATAAAACCACTCCCTTTATATTTTTTTAAAATGATCAGCAGTATCTATCATTCATTGTTGTTTTTCTTTTTCTCTCTCTCTCTCTTTTTCTCTCTCTCTCTCTCTTTCTCTCTCTCTCTCTCTCTCTTTTTCTTTCTCTCTCTCTTTTTTCTCTCTCTCTCTCTTTTTCTCTCTCTCTCTCTTTTTCTCTCTCTCTCTCTTTTTCTCTCTCTCTCTCTTTTTCTCTCTCTCTCTCTTTTTCTCTCTCTCTCTCTTTTTCTCTCTCTCTCTCTTTTTCTCTCTCTCTCTCTTTTTCTCTCTTTTTTCTTTTTCTCTCTCTTTTTTTCTTTTTCTCTCTCTTTTTTCCTTTTTCTCTCTCTTTTTTCCTTTTTCTCTCTCTTTTTTCTTTTTCTCTCTCTTTTTTCTTTTTCTCTCTCTTTTTTTCTTTTTTTTTTTTCTTTTTCTCTCTTTTTTTCTTTTTCTCTCTCTTTTTTTCTTTTTCTCTCTCTTTTTTTCTTTTTCTCTCTCTTTTTTTCTTTTTCTCTCTCTTTTTTTCTTTTTCTCTCTCTTTTTTTCTTTTTCTCTCTTTTTTTCTTTTTCTCTCTTTTTTTCTTTTTCTCTCTTTTTTTCTTTTTCTCTCTCTTTTTTTCTTTTTCTCTCTCTTTTTTTCTTTTTCTCTCTCTTTTTTTCTTTTTCTCTCTCTTTTTTTCTTTTTCTCTCTCTTTTTTTCTTTTTCTCTCTTTTTTTCTTTTTCTCTCTTTTTTTCTTTTTCTCTCTCTTTTTTTCTTTTTCTCTCTCTTTTTTTCTTTTTCTCTCTCTTTTTTTCTTTTTCTCTCTCTTTTTTTCTTTTTCTCTCTCTTTTTTTCTTTTTCTCTCTCTTTTTTTCTTTTTCTCTCTCTTTTTTTCTTTTTCTCTCTCTTTTTTCTTTTTCTCTCTCTTTTTTTCTTTTTCTCTCTCTTTTTTTCTTTTTCTCTCTCTTTTTTTCTTTTTCTCTCTCTTTTTTTCTTTTTCTCTCTCTTTTTTTCTTTTTCTCTCTCTTTTTTTCTTTTTCTCTCTCTTTTTTTCTTTTTCTCTCTCTTTTTTTCTTTTTCTCTCTCTTTTTTTCTTTTTCTCTCTCTTTTTTTCTTTTTCTCTCTCTTTTTTTCTTTTTCTCTCTCTTTTTTTCTTTTTCTCTCTCTTTTTTTCTTTTTCTCTCTCTTTTTTTCTTTTTCTCTCTCTTTTTTTCTTTTTCTCTCTCTTTTTTTCTTTTTCTCTCTCTTTTTTTCTTTTTCTCTCTCTTTTTTTCTTTTTCTCTCTCTTTTTCTCTCTCTTTTTTTCTTTTTCTCTCTCTTTTTCTCTCTCTTTTTTTCTTTTTCTCTCTCTTTTTCTCTCTCTTTTTTTCTTTTTCTCTCTCTTTTTCTCTCTCTTTTTAAGGTGACTATGGTTTGGGATTACAGAGAATGAGAAGACTAGTGAGGAAAAGAACAGCTTTCAGGAAGACAGAAAATAATAATTGATGTTGCATTTAAATTTTTGAAGATTGTAGGTGGCAGGGAAGTAAACCAGAAGGGTGCTCCACAGGTGAAAAGTGAGAAAAAAAAAATATTAGAACTGATGATTGCATCTAGCTAGCTCAAAAGTAAGACAGTGTGACCTATTTGCCAATCTATACCTTTTTACTTTCAATTTGAGAATAACTTTTCAAAATGGAATGACTTATTTTGAGTAAAAAAAAAAAAAAAAATGGATAATTAACTGATCAAATTTGTATTTTTTTTTTTTTTTTATATATTTAAACTTCCATGTTAAAATTGTTTTTAAAAACTGAATTTAATTTGATAAAGCATTTATTTACCTAAGTATTGTCAAATATAATGAAATACTTTACCCAAAATTTTATGAATCTAAATTTGTATGAACTGAAAGCAAAACTTGTAAAGTTTATAATCTGTTTTTTGAATCATATATAAAGGTTGAAAAATCTACTAAAGTGTTTCTTAAAATTCAGTACTATGTCAATCATATAAGAAGACTGAAAAAAAAAAAAACTCCAATTCTGGCTGTCTCTGAATCAGATGGAGATTAGATGTCAAAATCGAGATAAATTGAGGTTCCTCAGGCAACTGCTTTCAGGTGGATATCCTGAGGTGGACAAAGGTTCAGAAAAGTGTCAAATGAGCACAAGATTTTATGCGGAACAAAATTGAAGAAAACTCTACAATAACAATTAATGAGCTATGTAGTTGATGCCATTTATCATAAATTCAATTTGAAATTGTCCGAGTAGACTTCATATTGACACCTGCTTTTATACACTCTGAAAAAGCATCAGATTTGAGCCAGACACAAACATGTTAGAGAATAGGTTTCATGGAGGAACTCCTTGCATTTCAAGGCCAGAACTTGCCAATCCTCTCTCTGGATGAAATCAAGGAGCAAAGGGTGATCTCAAAAAGGTACAAGGTGAGCACAATTGCCAACCTAGATAAAATAGTCTGTATCAGCAACTTGGGCCTAATTTACAGTGAGGTCAGGCAGGGATCATACGCAAGTAACTTGGAATGTGAATTTGATGAAAAAGGCCCTGCATGTAGCCAAGGAAAAATATGGTCGATCTGTCACTCTTATTATTGACAATGCACCTTGCCACTGAAAAATCAAATTCATTTTAGGTGAGGAGAAATTTTCCGATGATCAAATTTTGAGGCTAGGGCCTTACACCACAATGCTTCAACTGATTGAGAATGCTGAAATAAAGAAGAAATTCTAATGAGAGAAGGGTTAACCTTGAGCGTCAAAGAGCATAGGCTCCAGACACTAGAAAATTATATAAATGCTACCCTTGCAATGGTGACACCAGCAATGTGCTCAAATTTCATTGCAAGCATCCAAGGCAAAATCACGAAAGCTTTAAATCTGGAAGACATGACATTTTAATTAACATTCTTTATTTATACTTGAAGATTCAATGATTTTCTTCTATAGAACAATTTTTTATATTTTCTATTTATTTGGTTAAAACATTAAAATTATCAAATTTAAAGTTAGTGTTCCATTTTGAAAGTTATTATTCTCAAATAGAAAGTGTAAAGGTATTGTACTATGCTTAAATTCATGCAAGGAGAAAAGTTCACCAGAACAATAGCCATGTCACAATGATGAGAAAGTGATTGAAGTCAAGATGTCTGGTCATGATCTATACATTACAGACTCCTTGAATTTTGTCAAAAATCTAGATATATATATTGTGAGAGCATTATTCTATGAATGAATGGTAGATTTATAAATGTGCAAGAAGGATTCTGATGAACAGAATTGTCTTAGCATTATAGAAATCACTTTTTGCTCAATATCATGGGGAAAAATTGTGTTTAACAATGACTCGAAATGGAAAGCCCTCTAAAGAAAAAAAGATTAGCAATGATGACAGCAATTTCAAAGCCCATCTCAAGACCAAGTTGAAGCAAGACGATCACTTACTAGACAGATATGTTTGGCAAGAAGTCTAAGAAATATAGTAAGGGAATGGATTATGTGGTTCATTTTGCTCAGGAAGTAATTTTATATAAGTTTTTATCTGTATTTATTATTAAAACTACTAAGTTAAGTAATTACTCATAAATTTTCTAACTTGATTTTCCTTCCTTGCTGAGTGAGAGTGAGAGATGAAAGATAAATATGCAATGGTAATGATAATATTAGCTGTTTCCTTCATAAAAACATTTGGCATTCATTGATCGAGTAGCCAGCACAACTGATAAATGTTGAAATTTATAAAAAAAAAAAATTTAAACAATTTTTCAGGAGAATGTTTATAGTAGATTTATTTAACAAGAGTACTTTTTTTCTGCCTGTTATATTTGCTATAAGAAGCATTCTGTGTCATGTGATTTCACAGTAACAGCAAAATGGTGATTGGTTGAATTAGTTTACTTTTTCTTTTTTTTTAATTTCAGTAACTGAGTTGAGTTACTTGCTTTTTGCCAAAGAAAGTTTACTTTTCATTGAATTACTCTTAATATATCTAAGATTTTTTTTATGTTTATTGTTCTAGGACTTTTTTGTCTATAATTTTCAATGATTACTTTTATACTTGTTTGCCTGTGCTACAGAAACTGAACTTGCTGACATCTGGAATAATTGCTTAATTTCATTTTCCTCTAATAGAAATTATAAATACCATTTAGTCTTATTTTCTTATTCATTTTTAGTTTCAGCTTTGGCTTATTTGTTTGGGGTTGAAGGAGAAATTTCAGACATTGCAAGGTAAGAAGCTACTTATTATTCACCAGTTTTTAATTTTAATTTTTTATGCTTTATTTTTATAAATTTTAAAGAATGTAATATTTGACTCATAACTTTGATAATTGCATAAAACTATCATATTGGACATGTAAGTTCTGCTTAACCTATATCTTTCTGCTGTTTAAACTTGTATGGCCCGGTTGGTGGGGCATCAGAATACGCCGCCTGCACCCCCCCCCCTTGCAGAGGGTAAAAGTCCCTCAATGGGGCCACCTGTTGGCCGTGGGTGGCGACCCGTATTGTCTGGGGATGGGATCCTGGTGGTTGAGCAGGTTGTAACCCAGGTGTAAAGCGGTCACAATCCTGTAACACACCAGTTTGGCCCTTACCTGGGCTAGACGGGCGGTTGGAGGGGCCCGATCCGATCAATCGGCTGGTCATGTCAAGCCCCATCATATATAATCCACCCCAAACCTATAACTGACACTCCTCTTCCCAACCAAAACTAACACTTAACCCTAAATATGTGATGGAAGGTGGTGGCTGAGGGTCAATCAATTTGGGAGAAAAAAAGGATCTGACACACCTGCTAAACCTTCACAGCCGTAAAACTTGGATAACGGAAACAAAGGAACACGCGTGCTCAAAGACTCCTCCCAAAGAGAGTATACCATTCACGTAGCCCCGACATGGCAAGGCGAATGGGTTTCCCCCTTGTCATGTCCCAATACTGGACTCCGCGGTGGGTAGGGAGCGTGGATGATGGACAAAAATAACAATCAATGGAAAAAAAGGAAATCTTCCAAGAGACCACATGTGGATAATGACTTGGAAACAGAAAATGATAGTGAAAACTTTCCACGATTTATTGTTCTTGAAGCAATAAGCAACAAAGCACTAACAGAAATATCTCCATTTAAAATCCAAAAAGCTATATCAAATATAGTCATACCAAAAAATGTAAAAAAACTACAAAATGGGACATTACTAGTGAAAGTGGAAAAAAAGATATATGCAGATACACTAATACGACAAAACAAACTACAAGAAATAGAAATAAAATCCTACCCATGCCAAACCCTAAATTTCTCAAAGGGTGTAGTAAAAAGCAAGGAGCTCTCCCTGTGCACTCTAGAGGAGATAAAAATAGAACTCCAAACTCAAGGTGTTACAAATGTCAAAAGAATCACAATAAAGAAAAATAAAGCAGATACATAAACTAATACCTACATTCTAACCTTCAACTCCCCCCAAATTCCGACAACAATTAAAATTGCATATGAAATTATAAAAGTAGAACAATACATACTAAACCCTCTTCAATGTTATAGATGCCACAAATTTGGGCATCACAGAGATTCCTGTCGAAACAAAAAAACGTGGAAAATGTAGTGAGAAAGAACCAGAACATAAAGAAGAGAACTGTCCAAATGAGAGCCTATGCTCAAACTGTTTGGGAAACCACTCAAAACAATGTAGTATCTACAAACAGGAAAAAGAAATAATCATAATAAAATACAAAAAAATATATCTTTCTCAGAAGCACGAAAGGAAGTTAAAAATAACATAAAAGAAAACACCTACGTCTCCATGGTACAAAAAGCAAATAAAATAAACAATGAAGATAAAATAAAAGGTACAACTGAAATAACAAATTTATGTAAGGAATTAAAAGCTTTCCTTGAAGAATTAAAAACCTTTTTAATTGAACTTAAATCGGATCAAAATAAAAATAAAACTCAACAACCCAAATCAAATGGAATTAACCCAGAAGAAGGCAAAAATCTCTTCTTCCCAAACCCAAACCAAGAAAATGAAAAAAAGACAAAAAGTGACAACAGAACAAAACACTCGATCAAGATCTAACTCAAAATCAAGAATCAATATATCAAATGAAAATAAATTTGAACCTATGGAATGTATGGAAATAGAAGAGAAAGAAAATAAACAAAATCCAAAACAAAACCCAAAATCTGACCGAAGGACACCACAAGCAGTTGAAGACAAAGCTTCTAAAAACTCAAGAGATGGAAAAAAAACTGGAGAGGACGAATGATATAAACCTAGAAGGTAACTTCACCCCCCCCCCTATGGCACATAAGATCCTGCAATGGAACTGTCGTGGAATAAGATCTAATTACAATGACTTGCTCATACATATGTCACTATTGTATCCAGCCGTCATCTGCTTACAGGAAACTTTTTTACAAGAAAATGCCAACTTAAAAATTAAAAATTATAAACAATACCATTATAACCAGAATACAGGACATAGAACTAATGAAGGAGTGTCAATATTGATTAGAAATGACATACCGCAAAGTAAAGTACACATTAAAACTAAATTACAAGCAATAGCAACACAAGTGACACTGGATAAAACCATCACAATTCTTTCCATTTATATACCCCCACAGGAACCAATAAATACAACAGAAATAAACAACTTAATGGAACAACTTCCTAAACCCAGAATCTTACTAGGAGACTTTAACAGTCATAATCCTATCTGCAAAAAGCTAGATACTAAATGTAAAATATTAGAAGAAATAATTAACACCCATAACTTATGTCTATTAAATCATAAATCCTCAACCTACCTTAATCCTTCCAGTGGATCAGAATCGTCAATAGACTTAAGTATATGTGATCCAGAAATTTGTATGGACTATACATGGAAAACACATAGCGACACATGTGGCAGTGATCATTACCCGATCATTCTAGAAAATCAAAAGCCTGCCAAGGAAGAAAAGATAGGTCCTGTCAGATGGAAACTGAAAAGAGCCAACTGGGAGGTTTCAAAAACAAATGTAAACAATTACTGATACAGTCAAAAGACATGGACAACTCGATAGAATACTTTACCAAAACACAAATAACCATTGCCTCAGAAAATCTACCAAAAAAGCAAAATAATTATAAAAAAACTAAACCCTGGTTTGACAAAAACTGCCAAAAAGCAGTCAGAAACTGGGAAATAGCACTGCGAAAATTCAAAAAGGAACCCACAACCTAAAATTTGATTGAAATGAAAAAACTCAAAGCAGTAGCACGGAAAACTGTTAAAGAAGCCAAAAGGGAATGTTGGAAAAAATATGTAAACAGCCTAAATACACATTCCAAAAGCAAAACAATATGGGAAATGATGAGAAAAATATCTGGAAAAAATCAAATATCCCCAATAATACATCTTAAAAAGAACAACACTAAAGCAACCAACAAAAAAGAGATAGCAAACCTACTAGCAGAGACATATGCAGAAAACTCTAAAATGAATAAAAATCAAAACCTACAAAAGTATAAACAAAAAGATATAAATAACCAACTAAATTTCTCATCTAAAAATACAGAAGCCTACAACAACCTATTCACCGAAGCAGAACTAATAGAAGCCATGAAAAAAAATCCCACAACACAGCAGTAGGCCCAGACCAAATCCACTATGAATTTATTAAACAACTACCACAAGAATCGCTGAAATACCTTTTGAATATTTTCAACAATATATGGACAACTGGGAAATTTCCCAAAATATGGAGAGAATCGATAATTATTCTCATACTCAAAGAAGGGGGGGAGGGAAGCAATCCACAGAGTTGCCGACCAATAGCATTAACAAGCTGTCTATGTAAGACAATGGAGCGAATGGTCAATGCCAGATTGAGTTGATTTCTAGAAGAAGGAAAACACATATCAAAATATCAATGTGGATATAATAAAGGAAGAAGTACAATAGATCACATAATAAGACTAGAAACGGCCATAAGAGAAGCCAATTTAAACAAACAACATCTAATAGCCATATTCTATATTGAAAAAGCATTTGATCAAACCTGGAAACACGGTATAATGAAAGATCTGCATAAACTAGGACTAAGAGGTCGACTACCAAACTTTGTAAAAGGATTTTTAACAGATAGACTCTTCCAAGTACAAATAGATGCTACACTATCTAATTATCAAAAGCAAGAAGAGGGAGTACCACAGGGAAGTGTACTCTCCCCTACACTTTTCAAAATAAAAATAAATGACATAATAAAAAACATCAAACCAGGAATACACTGTAGCCTTTACGTTGATGATTTTACAATATATTACAGATCGAGAAACCTCAACACAGCAGAAAGACAACTTCAACAATGCTTACATCAAATAAACAAATGGACACTTGAAAACTGTTTTAAAATATCAAAAACAAAAACAAAATCTGTACACTTCTGCCAACTGAAAAAATTACATAATAACCCAACTCTAAAACTTAGTTCCAGCAATACAAATTTCTAGGAATGATCTTTGACAGCAAACTGACCTTTAGACCACATATCAATTACCTAAAAACAAAATGTTTTAAAGCTCTCCAACTACTGTGAACAGTAGCCCACACAGAATGGGGAGCTAGCAAAGAAACCCTTCTTAAACTTTATAGAAAGTTGATCCGCTCCAAACTGGACTATGGCAGCATGGTCTACCAATCAACTAGAAAGTCCTATCTAAAAACAATAAACAATACACCATGAAGGCCTTCGGATAGCTCTAGGAGCCTATCCCACCTCACCTATAGAGAGTCTACATGTAGAGGCAAATGAACCCCCATTACAACTAAGAAAGGAAAAACTAGCAACTCAATACTATCTAAAACTCTTTTCCTGTCATTCTAACCCCACACACGACTGTGTACTTACACCAAATCACAAAGAGAAATTTAATCTTAACACAAATAAAATCAAAACATTAGGACTCAAGAAAATAATATACAGTCTAATCAAATACTTAAAACCAACCAATCAAACATACCACCATGGACAATCAAAAATCCAAACATAATATTAAGTTTAAACAAATTATCAAAATCAAAAACACACCCCACAACATACATTGAAAAATTCTCAAAAATAAAAGAAAAATATCAAAACTATGAAAGTATTTACACGGACGGCTCAAAAGACGAAGAAAAAAACAGGCAGCACAGCAATAACAAAAAAAAAAAATTATCAAAAAACGCCTGCCAAATGAAGCATCAATTTTCAGTGCAGAAGCTTATGCAATAAAACTAGCACTAAAATTCATATCAAAAAACAAAGGAGAAAACTATATTATTTTCTCAGATTCATTATCTGTATTAACATCCCTAAAAGGGAAAAAACTGGAAAATCCATTAATACAAAGTCTCCTATATAAACTACATTCAATGGAAAAAAGCAAAAATATCATCTTCTGCTGGATTCCTAGCCATGTTGGCATCCAAGGAGGAGATAAGGCAGATACTGCTGCTAAATCATCTTTAAAAATGACAATAGATGAAAATCTTTAAATTCCATATACAGACTTAAAACCTAAAATAAACAATATATAAGAAACAAATGGCAAAATTCATGGAAAAACCAAACCGGAAATAAACTATTTCAAATTAAACCTAAAATAGGAAAATGGGGAAATAATCTTGGAAATACTCGGAAAAAACAAGTCGTCATAACCAGAATACATATAGGACACACATAACCCATTCTTATATATTAAAAAAGACAAATCCACCAAAATGCAGATGTGGAAGCTTAATCACAATAAAACATATCCTATTGGAATGCAAAATCATAATTAAAATAAGACAAAAATATCTCAATGGAAAAGGTTTAAAAGAAATTTTCAAAAATACAGACAGATAAAATATACAACCTTCTCAAAGAAATAAAGATCCTCAATAAAATATAACCCTTTCAAATAGTGTATATGTATGTGTATACGTGTTTATAGACATATATGCATGTATGGATGTAGATATGAAAATATACAAACAGAAACAATCACAAGAAAAAGAAATCCCCCAAAATACAGTAGATTATGAAACCCAATAGCCTTTCAACCTTTTATACAATATAACCATCTTAAATTCATAAATAAATAAGGCTTTGGCATAAAATGACCCAAATAGGAGTTGACATGCCGTTAAATCCAATATCCTATCCTAAACTTGTATATAATTAATACAAGTAAAACGTTTGTCACTTAACTGATGTTAGCTTCAGCATCTCAACTCCATAGTTAATATAACTATAATTTTGAAAATGAAAATTTAATTGAAATATGTTGGAAAATTTACACGTTTTCATCTGAAATCAAGAAAATATGAACTTCAAGCAAAATTGTTAGAATATATGGGGGTAAAAGATGGTATCATTTTAAACTGATGTCGAGAGGACATAAGCTAATAAGAAATTTTTTTTTCTTTTTTAAATTTATCTTTAACTGCAGCTTACATATATCTTTAACTGCAGCTTACATATATCTTTAACTGCAGCTTACATATATCTTTAACTGCAGCTTACATATATCTTTAACTGCAGCTTACATATATCTTTAACTGCAGCTTACATATATCTTTAACTGCAGCTTACATATATCTTTAACTGCAGCTTACATATATCTTTAACTGCAGCTTACATATATCTTTAACTGCAGCTTACATATATCTTTAACTGCAGCTTACATATATCTTTAACTGCAGCTTACATATATCTTTAACTGCAGCTTACATATATCTTTAACTGCAGCTTACATATATCTTTAACTGCAGCTTACATATATCTTTAACTGCAGCTTACATATATCTTTAACTGCAGCTTACATATATCTTTAACTGCAGCTTACATATATCTTTAACTGCAGCTTACATATATCTTTAACTGCAGCTTACATATATCTTTAACTGCAGCTTACATATATCTTTAACTGCAGCTTACATATATCTTTAACTGCAGCTTACATATATCTTTAACTGCAGCTTACATATATCTTTAACTGCAGCTTACATATATCTTTAACTGCAGCTTACATATATCTTTAACTGCAGCTTACATATATCTTTAACTGCAGCTTACATATATCTTTAACTGCAGCTTACATATATCTTTAACTGCAGCTTACATATATCTTTAACTGCAGCTTACATATATCTTTAACTGCAGCTTACATATATCTTTAACTGCAGCTTACATATATCTTTAACTGCAGCTTACATATATCTTTAACTGCAGCTTACATATATCTTTAACTGCAGCTTACATATATCTTTAACTGCAGCTTACATATATCTTTAACTGCAGCTTACATATATCTTTAACTGCAGCTTACATATATCTTTAACTGCAGCTTACATATATCTTTAACTGCAGCTTACATATATCTTTAACTGCAGCTTACATATATCTTTGTTGGTTATTGCTCTTTGACATATGTTAGTGTGCAAGCAATACTAATAAATTCTTTAGAGATTTTTATGTAATATATTTTTTTTTTTTTTTTTTTTTTTTTTTTTCAACTTTTATTTTCAGGTGTTTTATGCAATAAATTTGATCTGTATCAGTGAAATATACATATATCTTTCTGCGAGGATTTTTTTGCAGTATAGCAAAATTCAGATATTGTCCTTTTTCTTAGCGGTTTTTGAATTGTCTCCCCCTAACTGTTTTATTTTTATTTATTTATTTATTTTATTTATTTTTGCTCTTCTAGACTTGGTTCAGGCAGTGCATGCCGTAGCATGTATGGCGGTTTTGTTGAGTGGGACATGGGACGTTGCAATGATGGCTCTGATTCTGTTGCCCGGCCTGTAGCCTCGAATGAACACTGGCCAGAGTTACGGGCTTTGATTTTGGTTGTTACTGATGACAATAAGAAAACAAAAAGTACTGAAGGCATGCAGAAAAGTGTTAATACAAGTGAACTGCTTAAAACAAGAGTTGAACGAATTGTGCCACACAGAATCAATGAGATTAAAGAAGCAATCAGAGATAAGGATTTCGATAGATTTGCAGAAATTACTATGAAGGTAATTTATTTTTAATGGATGACTGTTTTTGTATTTTTTTCTACATATTAAATTTCAAATAACTTGTAAGATTTTGAGGATTTATAAAAGTAAATCTTGTTAGCATTAGAATTCATTGATTATGGAAATATTGTAAAACCAGTTGTTGATGAAAATATTCTGACCTTTTTAAAAAGGAAGGTCCAGAAAGTAAGACACTTTTAAAAGGCCCCTTGCACCACCAGCTAAATGATTATAGACTGAAATATCAATGTCCAGTATTTACATATCCCTGAACCAACCAAATGCTTACAGGTTCAAATATAAAAAAAAAAATATTTAATTCACATTAAATAACTTGGCACAGTGGGCATGCAAGTGGACACTTGACATTTTTGGAAAAACTTTCCTGTGTGATATGTTCTGTATCTAGTCTGAAAGTAGATGGTCTCAAGAAGATATTTAAAACTTAGTTCCTTTCATATGTTAAATTGCTTTTTGTGCCAAATACTAGTTTTTGCCATAACTGTTCTCTTATTTATAAAATCATGATCTAGATCTATTATGTTTTTGGGAGTGCTGAACACACCTGGACTAAATGGCTTAAATGTAAACTTTAAGCTATTTTATGGAATTCTAGCTCTTCACTGCAGACCAAAACCTAAACCTTTATTTTTAAATCCAATTTTCAAACTTTTGTTTTAATCTTCCTCTTAAGCACAACTAAGTAAGTACATAATTGAGCTGATAATCACTTAAGAGGTTAAAAATCTACAAGTGCCCTTGTCTCTCTTGTTTGAGTCCATTGTGCTCAGTAAACATTTAAGAAAATGCAAATACCATTTGAAGATGTCAACTTAGTTTAAATTGATGCCTTCTATATATCTAAATAATAAACTATAATTTTGGGGAAATGAAAATTTCACTGGGATATGTTTAAAAATTTACAAGTTTTGCTATGAAATCAAGAAAGTTTAAGTAAAATGGTCATGGTATATTTGGGGTTGGGGAGTCATGAGTTTTTAACAGACGTCAGGAGGAGAATATGGGTTAAAATCTGTTGATAAAACTAGTAGCAAGATTGCCCAATCAAAATCTAAGAGACTAACCCTAACTAGTGCAATTTTATGGCACTACAAAAACACATTGATCAAGCTCCCACAAAAATCCAAATTCAACACATAGTTAAATGGAATAGCTTAGAGAATTTAAAATTTGATATTATTGCAGCAGTTTAGTTTTCTTGACTTTTTTTTTTTTTTTTTTTTTTTTTTTTTTTTTTGCTAAAATTTTACATTGGCATTCATCTTATGGTAATTAATGTAGCAGCTAATCCACTTCTATTATCAAACCAAGTAATTATGAAGTAATTATGTAGAGTCGCTTGATTTCATAATTGCATCATTAACATGTTAAATCTGCTATGAGATGACAGGCAAAAAGGACAAGTTTAGAAAGAATTAGCTTCACACAATTCTAATGTTAATTGTGCCATTGGCTATATACAACCAAAAGTTCACCTATGTCCACTGCTTCTGCTTTCTGTGTCATTCATAATTTGTCTTTGGAAATGCACATTAAAAAATGTTACAATATTATTATTGTTAATATTGAGTACATTATTAGATTTTGTTATAGAAATGTTCAAAAAATAATATACTTGTGAATTACATATTGGAAAAGGAAAGTAATTTTTCTTTGCAGGAGAGCAATCAGTTACATGCCGTTTGCTTGGATACATTTCCTCCAATTGAATATTTGACGGAAGTTTCGCGCAGAATCATGAATTTGGTACACCGTTTCAATAAACTCTGTGGTCGGACTAAGGTAAGTTTCTTTTTGAACTTTTTTTTTTTTTTTTTTTTTTTTAAATTAATTACTGAGACTAACTGAGTCTAGTCCTCTAATCTTTGCTATCTTCATCTCAGCACTTCAGCCACTGTATCGTGCATTTTTTTTTTTTTTTTTGTCTGAATTTCTAAGGCAGGCTGTTGTTTGTCTTACATTGATTCTTTCAGACTGCATTTTGTCTTTAACATGTTTGAGTGCTCTGCTCTGGCCTTTGTTGGATTAGTTCCCTTGGAAAGACATTAGATATGACATGTATATAAATGAGAAAACATCCCTGTAGCTTGAATAAAATGTCCTGTTTGACCTTCCCAAAATCTTACTGAATGTGAAGCCAGATCTCTGATAAAGATGAGAATATGGATCTAAAAAAAAATTGTGTAATATTTTATTAATAAAATCTGTTATATCTTACCATAAATGTTTGGATTTAATTGATATTAAAGGAAATGTATTTGCTGTTTAAAATTCAATTCATATTGTTGAGTTACTAATTTAATTAGATTAGTCTATCAAAAACCCTTCCTTACACTTCTTTAAATTGTGCACCTTTATATTGGCAAATGACAAAATTTCTGAAAGTAATGACTATTCTTTTCATATTTCAGGTTGCCTATACATTTGATGCAGGTCCAAATGCTTGTCTTTTCTTACTGGAGGAAGATGTTCCTCGAGTGCTCTCTTTAATTCGTCACTTCTTCCGTCCTGTCAACAGTTGCTTTGAGTCATTCATTCATGGCTTACCAATTGAAGTCCCACGAGTGACAACGGTATGTCCTTGTTATTTATTATTTGTTTTTTTTGTTTTTTTTTTTGTTTTTTTCTCTTTCTATTGAAAAATAGTTTATTTTTAAATTGAATTTGTCAAGATTCATATGGTGGTTTAAAAGAATTCTTTGTTAGGTTATCATAAGTTCTTTATTTGCTGAATTTTGTGTGGTGTTATGATTTTAGAAAATAGTAAATACTGCATGTAAGGTGACCTTTTACCCCCCCCCCCCAAAAAAAATAGGGGGCTGTCTTACTCTGTATAAAATGTGAACCACAAATTCTGTGGTTTATGTTAGCATGGGAGATTTTTGGCAGTAAGCTAACACCTGCCTTGCCTCTTTTTTTTTTTTTAAATGATGTTGAACAAAAAAACACAACTCTGTGTGTCTCAACAAGCCATTTAACGATTGCATTTGAGAACTGTGGAATGAGTGGGTGGTTAGCAAGGGGAGGAAAGTCATTCAGGCTACTGTAATAGCATACCGAAAACACAACACCCACTCATAAGGTATTATAGATTGTTGTAGTTAATTGACAATATCTACCCATTCTCTTTTCATCAGAATTTGAGTGAAATAAAGTATATGCCTACCAAATTTATTAAATGAATTCAATTTAATAAATTTTAAAATACAATGGGAAGGAGTGGACTTGTATGGCGAATATAGGCTGAAACCTACATTTTTACTGGAAAATTTTGGGTGCGGTCATATGCACAGTTGCCTTGTACACCAGCATATATGGTATTAGGTTGGTGCAAAAATAATGACGTAATAATGTTGTTTTTTGACGTATTTTTTAACGTCGAAAACGACATTATTACGTCATTATTTTTGCACCAACCTAATACCTACAATTGTAAACTTACAATATGGCCCTCATCCAAACTTGTCACTGATCAGCCAATGATTGCCCTATTTTGCATTCTGATTCTTGATTTTGTTGGTATGCGCTGAAAGCTGGGGAGGGGCCTGCTTCATGCTTGCAAGATAACACAATGAAAAGCAAACACAATGTTCCTGTTATATATGTAGATGTTTTATTCAGGGCTTTGCCTGCTCCTCCAGGTGAGTTGGCAGGTGATACTTAGAAACAATGTCAGCTCTTTCCCCTGCTAACTTGTTGCTTATTTACTTATCCCGATGTAGTGGTTGGCATTACAAATAGAGGTTTTGGAACTGTGCAACTGTCACATCCTACGTCTCCCACCAAGGGTGGACAAGAACTCTCCCTAATCCAGAGCATGACTGTTAACATAGACCAGTGTCTGGATATAGCTCGTTTCCAGTTTTGTTGCCACTTGATCTCTAAAAACTGTTAATCCATTCCTTTGCTTCCCATTCCCTTATGGTCAACGTAGATGCCATTTAGAAGCTGAAGACTGAACTTTAAAAGGAAGTATCTGCTGCTCCATGAAATGGAATGCTCGAGATAAGTCCATCGTACTACACAATAATTGCCTATAGGAATGTATGCAAGCTCTTTTCATTTTCTGTTAAGGATTTGGGTTATCTTTCAAATATAAAAAGTAAAATCTTTAAACTATCAGTATTTTAGGGCTCTACTCAATATTTGTATATTTAATGTGTATTGTTATAATTCTAAGGAAATTAGTCAAGTTTTTGTTCTTAAATTGTTTTACTTGCAGGATGATGTTCTTACAATTTCCATGGGAATCATGCCAGATACAATTCAATATGTAATCTATACTAATGTGAGTATTATTTTTTTTTTTTTTTCCTTTTTGTTTGTTTCATTTTATTTTTCATTATTTGAACTTTCTTGAGTGAACATTTTTCTTGTTTTTTGTTGTCCATTTCCTTTCTTGTATTAGGACACGTGTGGCCATAATATTGCTCTGAAAGTCAGTCTTGGTAACCATGTGGCCATGATGAAGTGTTTTCTTTCAAAAATTAAAAATGATAAACAAAAGTTGTAGTGGAAGAATAGAGCTACAAAAACAGAACTATGGTAAAATATTTTGCATGTTGATTCAAATAACATTGGGGAGGGGGGCAGAAGTTTATATGAGAATCTAATAGTTAAGTTCTTGTAACTGTTTAACCTGTCACCATTCCCTCAACCAAGAACTCTGTCATGATATCCAAAAATCACCTCACAAATGATATCCAATCTAACGTTCCTTTCTACTGAAGGATCTTCCTTATCAAAAAGATCCTCAAAGAAGTAAGAACCAACTAACCAAAAATTCCAAAATAAACCATGCCAATGATTCTCCTTAACAAAAATAAACACATCTGGAAAGAACAAACCAATTCAACATATTTGAAAAAAAAGTAGAAACAAGGCAATTCTTCAAATGAAAAACTTGATCAAATCTAAAACTCCCAATAAATAACCCTTATACTATATTATCAGTCCTAAAATTATTTAATGGAAGCTCTTGTCAAAATAAGGAATTCTCATATGAATCATTTTTCCCCAAGCTTAAATCACTTGATCACTTCAGTATAATCTATTTCTCTTTCATGTTTTCACAGTTAATACTGTTAAAGGAACCTTTAATATAATGTGATTATTATAGCAAGAGTTATTTTCTCATTGTTAGCCAAGAAATGTTTTAAAGTGTCATTTTCTCCTGTTAAAGCTAATTTTTAAATTTTATGTTACTAGTATTTTTCATATTTGAATTTTACTTTTTAAAATAAAAATAAAAATCATTTGTATATAAAACATTATGGAAATGTTCTAAGAATTAATATATAGAAAGGCTCACATGAAAACTATTAACCTAAGATTTTTATCCTATAAGACATTTAGTTCTGGATAAAAAAAAAAAAAAACCCTGAAGTCTTTGATATTAAATAAACCAATGGGTGTGAGTTGACATGTCATAAAATCAACCAACCAAATCAAACCATAAAGATGGAGTAGTTATACATAAAGTAAATCCTACTGATATTAATAAATATCTATATTTCATTATCTCTCTCTATAAAAGGCAGGATGTGTGTGTGTGTGTGTGTGTGTGTGTGTAACGAATGCATGGCCACAATTTTCCACGGATTTGCACCAAAATTTACATGAACATGCTCCAAATTTTTTTTTTTTCATGCTTCTACAGCAGTTTTCATGTAGTTAGCAGCAATTTTGTACTGGCCAAAGTGAGAGCCAACAGCTAACTGATACAAATGTTAACTAGCATCCTAGCATGCAAAAAAAATCAATAGCTGCATTCGTCACAAGTGGGGAAAAATTTAAATCTGCATGGCACTTTACTCCAATTGGCTCATTTGCTTGCTTAAACTCGTTGATTTTGATTCCACAGAACTGGGTTGGGTGTGAAAAAGTATTTGTTGTTAACATTTTTTTCATTCGGTTTTTCCAGTTATGAGTCCTTTTTTAAAGCTGATCATTTTGTGTTCATTTTGTTTAGTTCTTTTTTTCGTAACAGATTTAATGTTTAGAGTGTGAGATAGGCAAGAAGTAAGGCATGTAGCAACATCAGCACGGCAAAGGGCACTCCTTTTAAAGGCAAGGAAGGGCAAAAATATTTTAAGTCAAGTGATAGCGATTGCTGTATGAGTCGTACGATTTTTCAATCAAGCACGGGCAACGCCAGGCCATGCTGCTTGTCGAGTGATAAAATGAGCGATCAGATAGTTCCCCAGAGTTCTTAAACACACACATGAAGTATAGAGGAGGATTTCCAACAAACTGGAAAGCAAGAAGTAGCGAGACATTCTATTGTAAAGAATAAAATCCAGTTCAGGAGCACCTTTCTTTAGGACAATTGCAAGAATACCGTCGAATCCGCAAGACTTGTAGGGGATCTAGTTTAGAAATCATATGAGAAACAATGGGCGGAGTTATGTGAATATCACTCAGTAGAGACTCTGTTGTTCTAGGAGGAAAATAAAGGCAGAGATACTACAGATGAGTTGAGAGAGGAGTTGGAAGAAAATTTCCTAGCAAAGTATTCTGCTTTATCAACAGTAAATGGCAATACTTCAAATTCATTGAAAAGAGGAGGGATAATGGATTTCTTCAGTACATTTTTCTAAAATTAAATTTAGGAATTTGTTTGCGGTGTTAAATCGAGTAAATATTTTCAAGTAAAGTAAATATTTTCAATAAAATTGTTTTGATCTTATAATTTAAAAAAATATTTTTAATAGATTTTTATTTGATTACAATATCGAGATTTCTGTTAATAGGATAACGGGTATTGTGATTTTTTGCCGATTCAAGGGAAAATTTTGAATACGTAGTCTTCAACCTTAATTAAAAGTGGTATATTTTGGCAAGACGCAAATTTGTGGTCATATGTTTGTCTTGAAATTCATAAAAATCCTAATAAATCATCTAAATTTTAATTAATATTTTTTGACAAGACACTAAAACTTTCGTTGGAAAAACATTACACACACACACACACATATATATATATATATATATATATATAAAACTAAAAAGAAAAATAGGAAGCAAGACTAGAGTCATACCAATGCTTGGATATTTTTTTTAAAAGTGCTCAATGCACAATTCAAAAAAATTGAATTTGTAGAGCTGGTAATAAAATATAAGATTAGGAAGGATCCACGTACAATATATATATATATATATATATATATATATATATATATATTTGGTTGGATTGATGTGAGTTTGTGATCCTGGGTTTCACGCTTTTGTGATCGTCAGACAAATCCATATATAATAATATATATATATATATATGCTGCTAGTTTATTACAAAGTTTAAAAACATAATTTAGTAATCAATAATAATATCTCAATGCAATAAATCCTCTATATAAGAGTGTTGTTTACAAATTCACTTTACCTATTGGAGAAAGTATTACTGAAAATAATAATAATCTCATTTATGTTATACAACCACAACCCTTTCTCATAGATTCACTTATGCCTAACCAATACAATATGACGACACATACAAAAATTACAGTTGGTGATAATGCAAGAATACTTATTAAAGAAAAGAAAAAAACGTCAAAATTATAGAAGTGTTCATATTAAGTTAAAGCAGCCAATAATCAACAAAATTACTTATAATGTAAGAACAGGCAATCTAAAATATATTTAAATCCCTCAGACCCATGTGGTGCCATATTCATGTGAAAATTAAAAAATTAAAAATAACTTAAAATTGAGGTACAAAATCATGGGATTTTCATAAAACGCATTTTGCTTCTTGACAAAGAGTTAAGTCAGTTGAATGCTTGATATGAACAGTTAACTCTGTAATTTCAGTTCTAATATACAGACATTAATTGGTTGATTAGACATATACTATTTAGAAATAGTATTTCGTTAAATTTGATTGACTGAAAACTTGCTGCCTAAATACACTCCTCTTGTTCACATAACCCAGCAACCCACTGTAGATGAACATTGAATAATGATTGAAATCACTACATCAGCTGTAGTACATAAACTAATTTAATTATCACTTTCAAAATATTTTTTTAATAATGACTGAAGCCTGTTCAAAGCTCGAAATATTAACGAAAATTAATATGGACTATGAACAGTTTCCACTTTCAACACTAAGAAAACTTATTAAATAATATAAAAGACAGAAATTGTTTGATTAAACATTTGTTTACTTAAATACATGTCGCGTATGCACAATATTTGTTGTGCTTTCGGAAAGATTCCTTTTTCGTTTAAGAGGAGCAAACTTTTTTGGTCCAAGGGAGATAACCGAAACTAGTTTTTGTCAAGAATTAAGTCCCTTATTTTATTTAACCACGAAGATGATTTTATTTTATTTTTATTCGTTTTTAAGAATTTGATTCTTACTTTTGTAATTAGGATTTTTATGCAATGCTTAATTGAATCCTAAACTACTATTGTAAGAAGTATGGGGCTTCGTTTTGGAAAACTGCATCAAATAATGAAATACTAATAAAACCCAGTCCATCTAGTGGTGTATTAGAGTGCAAGCATTTACATTTCCGGACATAAAAGACTACCAAAAATATCTCCAGTGTCTTGTCAAGTTGAGGTATTCACTGAAAATGTTTTTTTTTTCTTAATTTTCCGTATTTAATATTGGAGTGTTACTATTTTGTCAAATATGGGAGTTGGAATTCTGTCAAATTATCAGAATTATATTATTTGAAATGACTAAGCTCTTGTCCTGTGTGGATAACTTGAAGCCTTAAACTTACTGTCTACTGATGAGTGCTAGCACTTCACTAACGCTTCTTTATTGTTGCAGTATATCACATTTACCTCATAAAATAGTCTCACAGGACAATAGTTTAGTGGATTATAGCCTTGACTTGTAAATTTGGTGACATAGTAATTGTGAGTTCAATCTGTAGGCTGGGCAATGTGTACTAAGACACTGTGGAAACATGGCAAGCAATAACTGAGCAGTACTAAATAAGAACTAAACAAGATATCCCTGGAGATGAGAACAATCTGCCTATGTAGATTAAATAAAGGGTTCAGTTCAGTGTTCCTTATAGGTTATCCGCATTTGAAGAAAGCTGAAATGTGGCGATAACAAAGATGAGAACGACTGTCTGCATGTGAATAATGATAATTCTTCATTCCAGTTATTCATTTAAGTGGAAAGAATTCATTTTGAGCAGAAATAATTCTAGATTTAGACATTTTAGAAAAAAATTCACTGTTATACTTTTAGCGAGGTATACCAATCTGGGGTTTGGAGAAACTTGTTCAATATTTGAATGTCTATTTATAGATTCCATCAAGTACATGTAAAACTTTCTGAAAATTTCAGAGGTGTCTTTATTGTCAATTCATTAGTGGTTCAGACTAAATTTAGTTATTTTCGGTTTTATAAATGTTTTATTGACTTTAAATAATAACTACAAACATAATATGAAACTTTGGCTTTTATTTTAGGTTGGATGCGGTCCTCAGAGGTTGGATGACTGTGACCATTCACTCCTGGATGAAAAAGGTTTTCCTAAGCGCTGTAGATGAATTTTAAATAACACTGAACTTGGGAGAAAAAGAAGAAAAGATATACAAGACAAAGATTTGAAAAAAAGTAAAAATAAATAAAAACGATGAGACTGAACAGAAGTCAGCCACTTGAGATTTTCATCAAAGCAAAGAATGAGTTTATTCCTTGTTTTGTCTCTGTGCGTATGTGAATTGGCCACTTTGTATATTTCTACTGATCCTAGCCTTGAAAAACAAAGCAAATAGTTTTTTTTATCATTCATTGCTACACCCACCACAAACAAATCTAACCCATTTTGCAAAAAAAAGAGGAAAAAAATTATGCATTTGGAATTTGATTGTGGCTGACCAACCAACCATACCAATGGTGGCTTCTTCATTGGAATATTTTCTATTGAAAATCTTGCAGAAATTCTGTGGCTGACTGACTATACACAATTGACATAAATCCTTCACTTTTACCTTTTTAAAGACCTTTATTATGGCTGCCCATCTCTTTTCAAGACGAATGGGTGTGAGAGACTTTAGACAAGAAAAATTCATAAATCCTCAATTCTCACTTGTTTAAAAAAAAAAAAAAAAAAAAAAAAAAAAAGACAAAAAAACCAGTCCATTAGTAAATTTAGTGTGTAAACTTTCTTCCATTCCTTTTCAACAAGTTCTGTTTTTGATAATTGGTAAAAAGACAAGCACACACTGGCATTGGTTTTAAAAAAGACCTTCAATAATAGTACACAAACCTTGTATGCAGCAATGTTGCTTTTGTTTCTACCAAAGATTTTCTTTATTATACATAGTTTATGATATTCAGTGTATCTCTTCTCATTTAGGGGATGTAATGGGATCAAAAATCATTGACACTTTTAAAAATTTCATAGATTTATTTTGTTTCATTTTTTTTATTACCTTTTAATTTTTTTTCTTTCTTTAATTAATAAATTTTTTTTATCTTTCTAACTAGATTCCGTTATGCCATCACAATTCTAAATGAAATGAAGACAGATCTCTCTCTCTGACTAACAAGGGAGATAACTCTTTTATATCATTTTTTTTTCCCCCCTTCTTTTTGTGCCTCTTATGAATGCTGATTAGTTCCTGACTTACGATAACTTCTCAGCTTTTGATGGTCCACAATTTGTAAATAATGAAAATAAAGAGGAATGGCAAGAAATGATTACATGCATTAAAATCAATTCTTTGATTAAAAAGTATAATTTTTCTATTATTAAAAATAGAAGACCCCCACCCCCTCTCCTATTTTGTGGGTAAACAACATTTATTGAAAAGTCTTAATTTTATAACCCACCCATTTCACTTTGTTTTTAAATTAATCATTAAAAAGAGGTAAAAATTTATTTCAGTTGAGTCTTTTTACACTTTGTTTATTTTACAATTTTAGTCTTGGATATTAATTCTTCAGCTAGAAACAAATGACTTGTTACTGAAAGAAAAAAAAAAAAATGCATTTCCTGTATGTTTGCGAACGATTTGGATTTGTTTAAAAATGGCTTAAAAACAGTTATACTCTGTATTCATTGCTTGCTGAGAAAAAAAAAAAAAAAAACTTAGTGGAAATTTCTTCATTGAAAGTTATTTTATTAAAATATCCTTCCACATTTTTTTATTTTATTTTTTATTTTAACAATTTTTTTCTTTTTCTTTATTTTTTTGATTTTTTTTTTTTTCTCCCCCTGTTTAGAAATATTTTTATGGTAAGCAAAGTCTTTCATACATATTAAATAAGTTTTCTTTTGTTATTTTGTCATCAACAAATGGGTTACAAACAAGCAAAAAATAGACTCGACCACTTTCACGATAAAGTCGAAAATCTTTCCAGCTTCATTTGCAGCTTTCAGATTAAAAAAAATTTAGTCAATCTCTTTTAGGAGTGAAAAATCAATTTTTATTTAGTTTGAATTTTATCTTTTTTTTTTTTTTTTTTCTTTTTTTACCACTTAAACAGACAAAAACAATTAAATCTACATGTAAAATTTCGTTTTTGAACCATTTTTTTCTTTCCATTTTCTTACAGAAAGTAAACATGAAGTGTAAAAAAAAAAAAAAAAAAATTAACAATCTGCAAATGCGTTTGAAACACAAATAAGCAAGTATTTAGAAGCAACACACGGCCAGCATGCACCATTTGCATATGCTTTTTAAGAGTCGAAATATGTGTGGAAACTCAGCTTGTGTGTAATTACATAAATTCTGGTATTGTTAAAGCTTAAAAATATTAATTTCATTCCATCTGATGGTAATGACAATGCACTTGGTTGATCCCCACTGGGAACTGTAGCCTTGTCAGACTAAGCTTAGAAAGATGGCTAGTTGAAATGACATTATTTTAATAGATTGTTTCTTGTTAATTGAATTCTCACTAGTTGCTCTATAAATGTGGCTTTATGTCAGAGTTGGTTAATCTTACAGTAATTCTCTCATTGAAGCCTAAATGACCAAATGTACACATTCAGCCACTGCAATTTTGTGTATCTGGCTCTGATGCAGATGAATTTCTTTTGCATTTGTTTCTATATTTTCATGTTTAGCAGTGTGGGGCTGGCAGAATGGTTATCAATATGGAAAATAGAATTGGCAAACTGTTCATTTCACACTGATATTAGGAAAGGCATGGATCCACTTCTTACATTGTCATATTGCCAAATATCTTACTAAAAGTTTTGTCACTGGCATGCCATAATAAGTAGGTGAATCAATATTTTGAAGTGATTTCTGATAGCTATCAAGTCTGCCCAGACATTATTATTTCTACAGGAATGTATCTCCAAGAGATATTCATTTCTAAACTTTTTTTTTTTAAATATTAAGAGAGGGGAAGTTTGCTATGTAAATTCATTTTAAATTGACTCTATGCTGTGAGTAAGAATGTTTCTAAATATGTATTTTGCTTCTGTTTTATTTAACATAATAGGGGAAAGATAACGAACATACTTTAATATCAGTTTAATTTTTTTTTTTATTTTATGTCCCAAAGTTTCAGATAATTTCAACTAAGTACCTGCATGTCTGCAGGTACTTAGTTGAAATTATGAATTTATATTTAAAGTTGAAAAATATTTAAAGTTGAAATTATGAATTTATATTTAAAAATTTTTTTTTTTTTTTTTTTTTTTTTTAAATTATATATTCATTATCTGAAGTGCTTTTACAGTTGTAATATAGAAGAAACAAAAGATTATTTCTTGGAGAAGTATGTTTCTGTAGAAATGCCAAAAATAAGAAAAACTAATATTTTCCTTGCCACTGATCATATTTCTGTATCTCTGCAGGAAGGCGGAGAAACCATCTTTCATTATACAATGAAGGCAGCAGTGTCGCCAGTTTTGACACATGGCAGGGATTTAAATTTGGAATTCTGTGTTTCCATTATGAAATTGGTGCTACACACACTAAAGAAAAAAAAATGTTGCATTGTGTTAGACTTTTTAAATCTCTAAATAAATATAATGCACTTTGAAACTTACTGTAGATTTTTTTTTCTTTCTCAGTTTTCAGGTCTAGATTCTTAACTCTGTGAGACTTTTCTTTTTCTTTTTCTTTCTTTCACTATGCTATCTGTTGATTAGTTTGGATACTAAACAAAATGGTGGCATAGTATATTAACGTCTATGATGTATGAAGGTAAAAAGGTAATGTTAAAAACGGACGTGGATAGCAACATTTCAAAAGTGCAATGAAATTTGACCAATGACGCTTCAAAGTTAATCCTTGTTTTCTGAAACGAAACTTCAACAAATTTAAAGAAAATCTTATGAAACCTGAACTGTAACTATTTCTTTCCATTTAAGAATATTGATAAATCCATTCTTTCTACTCCAAACAATTTTTATTAATTACAAAGGATGTGAAACTTTTTTTCCCTAATTTTTGAACATCTCATTCTGGAATTGAATTATAATTGGAGACATTTTACAGCAGGAAGGCAGTAGTTCTGCAGTGAGTGCCTTACAGGATATTTTGCCAATAAGACAGTATCCCAGTCACAAGGATCTTCATTTCTGCAATCAGTTCATGGCAATATATCCTGCATCTCACAAACAAAAGCATTCTGTTTGGTCTCCTTTTTAAGTTTATTGAGCTGGCAGAATGGGTTTCTTTAAATTAAGTTATCCACTCTGATTTAACAATGAGCTCTCTGGATTTCATCCTCCTTGTGATTATCCATACGGATTACCAAGATTTTCATTACTCTCTCTCGTGTGTGTGTGTATATATATATATATATATATATATATATAACATTTTTTAGTGGTGAACCTATGACCCTATTTATATAGGAAGAATAGCAATATCATGCACGTGTTTCTTTACATAATGATTTCATTTTTCAAATGTATTTAGCATATCTTTAACCCTTCCATTGATGTGGAAATATTTATGAAACTTATATTGATGTCCAAAGCAGACAACCTACGTGTTCAAGACACCGTAAAATATCCGACCATAACGTTTGTTCTATAAATGAACAAGCGTTTAGTGCTATTTCCAAACCAGCGTAGACTGTATTCCCTTTACTTGCGACCCATTCTTTAAAAAAATGGATAAGAATATACCTTAAATTAATTTCAGAAAAGGCTATATGAATCTTGTTTTCAAGCCATTCCGAAAGTAGGATGGTGATTTACCGTAAATTCAATGTAGAAAAGCTAGGAGAATGAATGAATGAATAAATAAATTTCAGTATGAACAAGATAATTGTAAAGAAAATATATGAATAAATGTTAAAGGCTTTATTATATATATATATATATATATATATATATATGATCTCATATCTTGAGAAGCGACAGCTTAGTGGAAAAAGTACTAACAATTTATTATTTATAATTATATATCCCTTTTGTTTTTGATCTAATGAAGTCTAGTAAGGGTGAAACGCGTAATTTAATTTCAATTAAATGGCTTTCCATTTGTCATATTCTTCAGACTGGATTCTGTAATATATTTTATACACATAGTAGTATATAATACGATCTGTCCTGTGGTGCACTTTTTATTGTAGTTTGGCTGTCCTATAGTATATCTGATCGAAACTAAAATAGCGACGCCTATGAAAATTTGTCCTCAGCGTCTTTGGTAATTTATTTCCAGTAAATGGTAATCCCTCACCAAAGAGGCCAGCGCAGCCAGAGAATAAAGCATCAGTGAAAGTGTCAAGACTTAAGTTGAAAGCTTTTTATGTCAGAGGGTATCCCCCAGACGAGGCTCTGCCGAAGGACAGTCTCGTCTCGGGAAGTTGGCTCCGTTTTTTTACGTGGTCTATAGGGAATTTTTGCCCGAGCCTACGGGCTCGGATACCCCACTTTAAACTTGGCTGTGTGCCACATCTTGCTGCGTGGGGCAGCGGGTAATTTTTTTTTTCTTTAATTTACATGTATGTGTAACTTATATTTCTTTGATGCTCATATGCATCTTGTGACGTTATCATTGCTTCTGATGCGCATGCTCGTTCGCTCCAATCTTATTTAAGGCAATATCGTTAGCTACCTTGATTTATATAGCAATTGTAGAGAGACAAAGACATCAGGATCGAGGATGTACAGTAACGTCATTCTTTGTATTTTAATATAATAGTTGTCAGTAAGAGATAAAAAATAGAGGTGAATTAGAGATCCAAGCAAGTACAGAATTTTTAATACATGGGAAGTATTTTAACAGGATGAAATATGTGACACCCGAAGGCGCATTGGAACAGCAAAAGGTGTCTTTCAAAAACTAAGCAAAATAAAAATCAGGAAAAATTAGAAACTGATTGCTGGACAATTACCTCACAGACGAAGAGAAAACTTGAAGCAACAGATATGTGCTTACAAAGAAGGATACCGAAAAACTATGGACGGAGGGTGTAAGCAACGAGGACATTTTAAGAAAAATGGAAACAAAAAGCACAAAAAAAGAGGCAACTGAAATTTCTGGGACACATAATAAGGCTTGTAAAATTTGACATTCACAGGACATATTGAAAGCAAAAGAGACAATAGGTCACTTGAAGAACTTGAATCGATGACAGAACGGGGAGTGGGAGGGGATGATAAAAGGATGAGTTACAAAATATAGGCATTCATGAGAAGCTATGATCGCACATGTCCTGGAGGGACACAGTATATTGAATAATGAGTCACATTGCAATTTTTAACAAAAACATGACATTATGTAATGGGTCAAGTACCCAAGGTATCAGCGAACGTATTAAGAAATGAAAACTGGCAGATGCTTCAATTGGTTTAAAGTATATTTCCTCCCCTTCATTAGATAACCAAATAATTCCTGACATGATTGTTCTTAGGAAAATGTGGATATCCTTATTTTTGGCCTTAAAAACAAAAATTGACACAATATATGATCCAGTAAGATTACAAACTAATAAGTGTCTGGGATTCGCTTGGCATTGAAACACAGGTAGTCTCTTGTGGGGTTCAGCGTACCCGGATTAAAGGAGAATTTAATACGGGATACCCTGCACACAAAATTACAACGCAAATTTCAAGAAGAAACAACACGATAAGGAACGTTTGTAGAAAATAGAACATTTGTATATTTATTATCTTGTGAATAGGGTAAAAAGATTAATGCTTTAGTTCGTTTAAGCAAAATGTGATTTTGACAAAAATGTCTGTGTTCGCTATCTTTCAACAAAGTAGCAGAGTAATGTCTGTTTCTTTTGTTTTTTGTATAGTTGTAAAGGAAAAAGGGGCTATCAATTTAAGTTGAAAAAGAGACTGTGAATGAGGAATAAAAAGATAAAAGGAAAATGTACTTATGAATTGTTTTGGAGTCAGTTGTAAATTTGTTGTTGTTGTTCTTTCCTAACCCACTTTCGGCTCTTAGTGTCGGGTTGAATCAGTGATGAAATTTACTGTCAGTCTTCTGTGATTTCTGCGCCCTTCTGACTGGGCGACTGACTTGAAACTCTGTATTTTTTGTTGACTTTTTTTTCACACTGGCTCGTTATCTTTTTTTTGGTTTAGCAAATCGCCTCCTTTCATTGGTCAGAAAATTAATTTCACACCTTATTGCGAAATCTGTTTTTAATCGTTTTGATCCGATTTTGCGGGTGTGCAAATCTACTTTGTGTTTTTTAGTCATTTGTTGGAATGATATAGGTACCTCCACTTTTTCGCGGGAAAACAGCATAGCGTAATAAACAAATGCCACAAACTTACCGAAAATAAATTTTTATCGTCAAAACGCTTATGTTATTATTAAGATGAAAGACCAAAGTGTATTTTAATTATTTTTTGATATTTTTTAATATTTTTTAACGCGTTCGAAATTTTGGTTAAAGTTTTCTTTTTTTTACGTCATCGCGGTGCTGTAAAAATAACATTGTTTTTTTTTGCGCTTTTTTCCCGTTGAAAACCCATTGATTTGGAAATTCTTGTAAAATTAAAGTAATTGTCCGATTTTAATGAAATTTTCAGGACTTATTTCACCAATGAATGAAATTATTTTTGAAATATTTCTTTTTAGTAAATTTTAGTAAAAAATATTTTTTTTTTTAATATGTTACACCCCACTTACTTATTTTCCCGAAATTTTTTTCAATTCTTTTTATTTCCTTACAATTTTTTTTTGTTTAAAGTAAGAGTCATTGGAGATGGTAAATCACCTACTTTTTTTTTTCTAATTTGTTCCAACTTTTTTAAAATGAGCTTTGAATAGAAAAATAATGAATCCAATAAAACTATGATATTACTTAATTAGAAAAGCTTTTAATTGCTTTTGTAAATAAGTAATATTAAGGTCATTATTGCCTGAAGAAATAAATTTTTTCTGATGAATAATTAAATTTTACAAGAATTTTTTATTTGTTTTACATTTTGATTATAATAATTTATAATAGTTTAAAAATCGTGCAAAACTCTGTATTAGCTTATTTCCTTTTGATAATTAGTAATTAAGTAGAAACAAAATTTACGAGTTCAAAATTGCCAAGTTTAATAAATTTAGTGATTCCACTTTTTTTTCAAATAATTTTTTATGTTGTATTTTTCTACTTAATACATTCCTTATTTCCATGTACGGTAGACTGAAATTGCCATTATTATAAAAAGAGTTTTGTCCCTTTATTCTAATAAATAGACATAACAGTAAAACTAAAAATAAAAGGGTTCACTCAGATTTCTAGTAATTTTCATTTATGGTCATCCGTCGTAGCTGTCATCACTTGTCAATCAACACGTGGATCAAGTATCGGGATCAAAATTACGGTACCAATCGTTAATAATTCGTTGTATATTTCTTTTTTATGCTATAATTAAGTAATATTTTTTTTAAATCAGATTAATTTAACATTAAATTTTCTAATTTTACTAAAATGACGTGTCAGAAATTTTTTTAAATATTTTTAAAATCGATAAATTTGTGTTTGTTTACAAATTTCTTAAAATTAAGAAAATGGCGGGTTTTTTGAAAATTTAAAAATTTAAAATTAAATTTGACATTCCAATGTATATAGTTTCTATCTGAAATATACCAGAATTGTTTACTTAATGGAAATAATAAATTTAATGATTCAACTTTCAAGTAAAATTAAAATGAAATATTCAAGCATATTTTTTCATTTTAAAAAATGCATTTTAAACTCAGGTATCGATAATTTATGCCGAAAAAGTGGAGGTACCTAAAGGATTTGTATCTTATACTCTTTCTTAAGCTGTTCATACAGAATTACGCGGAGATCAGAAAAGTCGAGACGAAATTTTTTTCGAAACACCGTATTTTTTTTGTGTATAATACAAGAAATTTTGAACGAAAATTAAAGGCAATAGCATAAATAACATATCCACAAGTACACGTTTTCAGAACTTTTTACTTAGATAAAAAAGCCCAACTTATTTGAAACATTAAAATTGAAATACGCTTAGCACAATAGATAATAAAACACAAAATAGGTAGGTGTTGATAACAATTGTTTATAAATGGTATTTGATATGTCGGCCATATTTGTTTTGGGGAATCAACGTAATTGGACGTCTTTTCTCTTAAAGATAGAAAATTCACCGAAATTGATTAATAAATAGCATATAAAAGATCTGCCACGTTTTGATAACGTTAATGTTACAACAAAGCACCTTTTCCCCGAAAATAAGTTTAAAACAGAATTTGGGAGAAGAAACACGTAATAGCTAAACACCCGGATCATTTCTATTCTTTAATATCATGAAAAATTAGATATTTTAGTGAATTGAGATTTTAATGGATAACATGGAAAAACTTAAAAAAAATGACATAGGGATAGCTATAATACATGATTGTATTATACTCAAGTGTGACGTCGTCCCCTGGTCGCAGCGCCAACCGTGTCGTTTTATCCCAGTCTACCACGGCACCAACTGTGACGTCCTACTTTGATTCCCAGTCTGCCTACCCACGTTGTGATTTGATCTAGGCAGAGGAAATCAATCAGTCATCGGGGCCGTACTGCAAACCGAGTCCAACGGGGGTGATACCACAAAAATACGCATAAAAGGCAATAAAATGAAAATTCAAAAGTTCAAAGTATCAAAGAAAAAGGTAACAAACTTTATGTCTAGTTGTTCGATACATAGGACTGCATCTATCTCCCGACCCGTTCTATGGATTGTGACACGTCGTTTTCCGCTAGGCAAGTTTTAACACTTCAAGTCGTCTGCTCTCTAAGAAATTGGTGTTTCGGTGGGTCTTTGGACGAAAGTCAAAAGAAAAACTTATTTCGGTGATCTGGATCTAAGTCGCTCTTCAAAATAATTGTTCTTGGTTTGAAGATGTGGGTCCGGAAAATGTGCGTGAATCCTGGTCAGCTATCTGCGAGGCTTGCCTCAACCGGAGACTGACTCTGGGAATTGCTGGGACTCGACTCATTTCTGCTCGTTGTGGCTTCGTTGATATGGGCACCGACCAAAACCGGGGTGAGTTTGTCGGCGCCGGGGGGTTCCTCGATAATTCTAAATACATATCCACCTCTCTGGTTAGGAATTTCCACCTTTTTCCATTTTTGGGAACCTTTCCTCACTCCCACCTTCTCATCATACTTCAGAGGGGCGTGAACTGCCCTCCCCACATCTTCGGGGCAACCTCTCTTACTCATCCTCCAGATGGGCGGCAACAGCCTCCCTCGTGCATCACGTGATCACCACTCGACCAATGATGTCTTAGTCGGGCGTGGACGAATCTGCGGCTTTGTTTTAGGAAGAAAAAAAAATATCTTGCTTAGAAAAAAAAAATTATCTCTTCTATTTCCCTTTTCTTCCCCTTAATGGTTTATCATTTCTCCAGCCGCGAACGGGACAATATGACAATGGCGGTCATAACTCTTGTTCTACACGTGGTTTACGTCAGGTATTTTATCGCTAATTATCAGAATGTGTGGTCTTCTTGACATGGTCTCAAAAAGGAACATCTCCAAAGTTCCAGTCCGTCTGTCGCCTCGAAGAAAGAAAGAAAACACATTCATTTCCTTCGGTACAAATTCCTGATAACAAAATTTTATTATCGCAGGCCAAGGATGTTCCGTGGGTGGTTTTTAATTTTTTATATCTGTCCAAGTCCTTTTTTAGTTGTCTGTTTTTCGTCACTTAACGAAATAACATTTTCATTTGAATTTTTCTCTCTTTCTCTGGCCAGCCGGTCTGTAGTTGATAATAAGATGTCTTCCCGTACCAATAGTTTGTTTTCATATCCTTAGATAACACAGCCGATGCCAAAACATATCTGATTCTTTCCTTCTTTCCCTCTCTTTTTACTCAGAATTTCCCTGTCATTGTAATGACACTCTTTCGCCATTTGTTACTTATCAAAATATCCTTTTATCCATTGTCTCTTAGCTGTGTGTGTGTTCTTGCTTATCACTCACGATTCGGTTCTTAGCCTCTCCTTTCCTTCTTTTCTTTCATTTCCCTTTCTGCCTCGTTAAATGGTGCCACACAAGGATGTCATTCATTCCCCCGTTTTTAACTTCAGAAACACACGGTCGTATTATACACAAGAAAATACGGCAGATTGGTTAAAACGTTGTTATCGATGTCAAAGAATATCTTCAGTGCCAATGTGGTCTTCATCGGCCAATCAGCTTAATGGGCCAAATAACTATACTTATCATTATAATTCTAATTATAAGAGATTGTAGTAGAATTAGATCGTAAAACCGACAAAAACAATATGAACTTAACACCAGAACAAGAGATGCAGTTTTTATGTTGAGAATGTTGTAAGAGTGAGCAATTCAAATGCAGAAAGACATACTTAGGTTTTATAGATTACACAAAATAGAGATCTGCTTGAAATATTAGGTTGGTGCAAAAATAATGACGTAATAATGTCGTTTTTTGACGTATTTTTTAACGTCAAAAACGACATCATTACGTCATTATTTTTGCACCAAACTAATACTAGAAAAAAAAAAAAACTTGATTTAAATGGTGAAAGATATTCAAGTCATCCGTCACCTCTACTGGAAACAAAGAGCCTGCATATCTTATTCCTTTCTTTATTTTTCTGTATTTTCTGAATTCGTTCTCTATCCGGAGAATAGAATAGATAGAGAACGAATTCAGAAAATACAGAAAAATAGAGAAAGGAATAAGATAAGTATTTATTCAACCTATACAGCGAGATGATCCTAAGAGAAATAAAAGACCTACTAGGGTTTAATATTGGTGGACGTAATATTAACAAGACAAGATACGTGTGTGGCGGACTTCTCCACATTAATTTAACTTTAGATTAGGAAACAAGACTGACGTAGAAAAGGATAAGCAAAAGACATCGGTACACATAAAATATGTATTTAACAATATGTACAATATCAAACAACGATGTGAAAGAAAGCATACATTTAAGTTAGAAAAGATTGAATAAAACAAGAGTTGTCTTTCTTTAACTGTATTTTTAGTATTCCAAAATTCACTGGAAGAATGTTTATGAGAGTTTCTTATAATGACTGCTCTCAGAAGATTTTGCTGTGTAAGAAAAGATTATGTGAGTGTGTAAGGAATGTTCAGCATGTGAGTGGGGTGTGTGAGTGAGAAGGTTGGTGCATGGTTTCAACTGTCGTAGATTCGTTTGGCAGCTGAATTCTCACTAATTAGCTAAGAAAAATTCTTGCTTATATAGATGACTATAGGCTCCAGATCGCTGCGCGGGAAAAGTTACTCTTCACGTGCAGTCGATCTGATTGGTTGGTATTGAGGTTTTGAGGAGACTTAAGAAAACTTCAGCGATTTGTCTCTCCCAAAAATGCACAAAATTGACTACATGAAAATAGAGCGATTACAAAATTGTCGCATTGCTGCGATTTGTAAATTGTCTATAATAACGTAATGGTGATTTACTAACCAATGAATGCTTGTCGTTGTATGTGATATGTATGTATGTATGTATGTATGTATGTATGTATGTATGTGCGATATATATCGTCACACGTGGATGAACCTGTGTTCATGTCAGACCCCGAAATAAAACCGAAAGAACTTTTAGACAAGGTAGCAAAGAAAAGTAAGAAGAAAGGTTAACTCTTAAGGGTAAGAAGGCAGAATGTATGGCCGTCAGCAAAAGAGACAATCCAATATATGAGCTAAATATTGGGGACGTTAAAATGAAGCAGCTACAGAAATTTAACTGAGTAGTGCATGAGGGCAAGGAAGATAGGGGAAGGCAGCGAACCATTTACCTGACGAGTTTATGTGAATGGATGGCGGAACGGTGGGGTTGGGAGCCTTAGAAGAAGGAGAAAAACTGTTAAGAGCCAAACGAGATAGGAAGTTCTGGAGATCCATGATCGCCTGATCTGAAGGGACGCGGTTCATAGAAGAAGCAAATGAAGAAGTGTAGTGACACACAAACCAGAAAACGCATATAAATAACAGATGTTTTCTAGGAACCAAGGAAATTACAAAGAATTAGAAAATTTTCCCTAATAATAAAGATTGCTGAAATGCGATGTAATATCTAATCTATATATGGCAATGAATGATAGACAATCTCCACAGATGACGACGAGATTTTAAGCGGCAGAGATGTGACTCTACTGATGAATGCAGAGAATACCATGGATAGAATATGTGAACAACAAGGAAAATAGGAACTACAAGGAAACGTATACTTACAATCAGAAAGAGACAGCAGACTATCTGGGACAAATAATTAGGAAACTACTCAGAGAATCTAAAAATACTAAAAAAAAAAAAAAATCTAAGAAGAACAAGAGAAAATAGCAAGTAAGGAGTTTTTGTGAATGAATGACAGAAGAGGGACAGATTGAGTGGATCACATTTACTTAGAGTACCAGGAAGTTGTAGAGAGTCATGATCGCTTATGTCCCGAAAAGACTTGGCACATAAAAGAAGGCGGCCTCTCCCCGTTCTTGGAAATAGCTTTAAAATGTGTTTTTAATCTTGTACTGTCCTCTGCAAAGACTCCAGAGCCGAGGTGCTCAATATAACATCAATCAGCTAAGTGACAAATTTTATACTAGTTGAATATAGTTTTGAAAATGTTTTATTTAAAGCTGTAAATAATACAATTTATGTCTTATTTTTTCTGTTTAATTTAAAATATATGAATCCCTTCGAAAATTATGATAGAATGTTATTGGTTCAGGTTAGTGTATTTATGTTGAATTTAAATAGTAACATTGGAAACTGAAGCTGTAAAATTATTATGTTGATATGTTTTTTACAAATATTTTATGATTTCAATATTGTATAATGTAACAAGAAGTATTTTTATGCACAATTTCTTCCTAAATTATAAAAAAATTATGTTTTATAACTGAAATGAAGTTAGTCTTTAGTTAAAAGTGTAATAAATAAATGTTTAATCGTCTAGTTTTTTTTATACGTTCTTTTGAGAAAAAGTGTATTTTTATGAAGGCCAGAAGTTTTGTAAAAAATATTACAGTTGTGTAGATCTTTTAGATTTAGCGGTTAAAGAGTCGCCAAAATTATTTTGTGAATTGTTCATTTTGAATTTGTAGAAAAAATATTTTTCCGTATTTACTGACCAATCAGAGACGTGGTCTAATGCCCTTGTAAATTTTGTGGATGAAGTCTATGGGACCTTCTATTTTCTAATAAAAGGATTCAGGTCAGCAAATAACTTCAGAAAGCATTCAGGCGTCAAGGCAGAAATAATTCGAACTTCAAGGCGTCCAGTTGCAGGGAACGGAATGGTTTTTGACGTTCACATGTGAAAATCCGACACGACAAGGAGAGAGAGAGAAAAAAAAAAAAAAAAGAAGAAAAGACGAAAAAAAAAGCAAAGACATTCCTAAATATTGTTAAGGCTCCAGTGAAGAATCTAGATAGCCAAACAGGAAAAAAAATCGAAAGACATTTATAAATATCGTTGAATGTTCCAGAGACGTTCGTGCGATAAGTCAACGAAACTTTTTTTCGTTTTTCTATTAGGTAAATGTAATTTGTTTTTCTGCTTTTTTTGAATTTTGCTTTCTCAAAGTTTGTTTTGTCATTTTTGGAAATGTAATCCCTTTTTGTCGTATATTTGAATTGCTATCCTATCTTAATTATTGTACATAGCGCACAAAAGGACATTTTGTGCAAGTTCTTGTATGTAAGTTTTGTATTTGATTTTTGTATACTGTAATAAATGTTTGTTCTTTAAAATTTCACATAGATATTGAGTTTTATTGTTGTTTACACCTTATTCAGCTTATTTTAGGGATAAAAGAGGCAAGTTCCTTCTTTTTCCATTCTATCCCGACTAAGTTTTGTGTTTGGCACACAAAAACATGTTTTTTGTAGGGAGTTAAAATTTTTATAAAATAGTTTGCAGAACTCAAGTCGGAGAACAAATGATTTAACCATTTCTAAAACGCTTGGGATCCTTCCAATGGAAATATTTTAATTTTTGTATTTACTTACCGAATACTCGTACTACAGGTAGAGAAAAGTAAGCTGTAATATAATTTTTCTTCTTTTTATAAAATTTCTCTACAAGTAATATTTTCAATAAGACATTACAAAGCTAAAAAATATAAGCTAATACAAATACCTGGAGATGGAAATAGAAAAAAATGGCACTTAAAAACTAAAACTGTTTCCTTTGTGGTCGGAGCTTTGGGTCTGATAAAGAAAGGAACTCAACAACAAATCAACAAAAAATCGCTGGTGCACTATTTCTATAAAAGATTCTAAAAATAGTTCTAACAAGCACAGTTCATATCATGCGAAGAGCTTTGTCCAGATATTTTTTCTTTTTGTTAATAGGTGTCTTTTGTTTAATTAAGCGGAAACAACAAACAATCACATTCTTCGTTTGCCCTAGATCATTGGTTAGCACCCGGTATGTAAAATAAATTCAGGTTAAAAAGAAATGAAAAAAAAAAAAATAATAATGATAAATTCAGAAAACTTAGTATTTTTCACATGTTTAAATAATTCGCTACAATTTTGCAAAAATCTAATTAAACAGATTATTTTGATTTATTTAGATAATTCCGTAATTTTTTTGGACTTCGCTCGTAATGTAAAATGTCAGGCAACAACAATGGTTACTACGAATACTACTGGAAATGAGATCGTAACTGACGTTGTCGTATCTAAAATTATGGAACTTTATAAGATTGTAATGTTTTTTTTTTTAATTATTTACTTATGTGTTTCTTATAAAGAAGAAAGTCTTATTTTTGGAAGTCAAATTTATATTTACTTTGCGTTTACCTTAGTTGATATTTTCCACACTAACTTACAACTGAATTTTGACATTTTTTTTTCTAAAGAAACACGATGAGTTACAAACAAAAAGTTATCAAGAGAAATATTTCTTATGTTTGGCAATTTTAGAAATTTGAATTAAAAATAAGTAACACAGATGAAATATTTATTATGATGTTGTGGGTATTACCTCTTTGTTTATGAGGTGTATGGACGACTTATAGTGAATATTTATGGCCTCCTGGAACATTTGCCCCGCAAACAGAGATAGGGTAAAAATAATTGACAAAACAATGAATCTAAAACAACAGACAATCTATATTAATAAAACTAACTGCATGTGTATACAACTCAAATTAAAGGAAAAGACATTGAAACTAGTTATAAGAATGTGCTTGTGTGTGTGTGTGTGTGTGTGTGTGTGTGTAATACACGGGTGTGTATGTGTGTGTGTTGGAAGGTTCAGTCAAGAGAGTACCAAGGAAGCGAACGCGAACGCGTCCCAGCAGCAGCTGTCCTTTATCTATGTTCGACTCCATCTGAAAGCAAGTGGAAAAAAGAAAGCAAAAGAGAAAATGTGCTTGCATTTTTTTATAAAGTTAAAGAGCGCCCCCTAGCGAGCATTTTTGGCAAAGTCACGTGGGGTAACCCACAAATATATGCTCTTAAAATTTTTTATGCAAATTAATCGCAATGTAGTAATTATATATAAAATACCGAAAGAAAATTAATCACACGTTGGCGCTTAGTCAGTTCAGTACCATAATATGATATACGCTTGGGCGATCATGTCTCTTTTGATACATGACTGACTAGGCAGCAGATTTTCCCGCAGTAGGCTACCGTTTCTTGCTGCCAACCAAGGCTAAATGACCCAGCCTGTCCTGATATTCAGCCCATAGCTTTGGGTGGCAGAAGAGACAGGGTATTTGCGCATAAGGGAATGTAACAAACCCGACTGCAATTCGAACTTGGCTCGCCGATTTCTCATTCAAAGCTGGTGTCTATTACACCACGCGACACATCCATGTTAGCGGTATGAGATTGTTTTGTTCTACTGATGTAAGGTAGGGTGTGCAGACAATTTAGCCTTACGGGAATTTTAAAAAATCTATTTTTAACCGGTGAAAATTTCACGGTTTTCCTATTTGAATTTTCTGATGAATCTTAATTCTAAAGTTAATGATTGAATAAGCTCATGGCGAGTTCTGCAATAATAAAATAGCCGTAGAAATTCCCCTTTTGATTTGTTAAATATTTGAGCTTAACAACTTTAACAGAATATTGTAATAATAATCAGAAATATTAATGATAATGTTGGTTGTTATTTTAATAAGTGGGTAGAAATAATTTGAAATTGATCATTTTTTTTTCTATTTCACTGAAACAGCCGTTTAAACACTTCTATCTTCCCTTCTTTCTTTCTTTCATTCATTTTCTCACTGAAACCAATTAGGGTCTTTTCCCTTCTTTTCACGCGATAAAAACGGTATAATCCATTATTTATTAGGTATTGGTAGGTCGTAAACTGTCGTGTGAAATAACGAATAAGCACGATTAAAATAGGATATACAAAAACTTTAGTTTGTTATTGCATTTCACACAAAAATTTTGATACTTCAGTTTTAACAGTCTGTTATAGTTCAGTTATAAGACCGAACTTACTAAAATAATAATAGCCAATTTAGATTAGTTTGTTATCTCCAAAGCCAAAACGTCACGACAAAATTATTAAAAAAGATCAAATACGAAAAGGTTTTCATAGAAGAGTTCACCCCCTTTAACTGGGTCTTTTATGCGAAGGGAAATAACTCGAAAAAATCAAGCTTAAAGATTTCTTATAATCTTTAAGTGCATCGGATTTATTCCCCTTAATTGTCATCGTTTTGCTGATGGGGACTCTTAAGGTAGGTATCTTCAATTTTCATGACAAATTTTGAGACCTGAAAACGACAAAAATAAAAATGATCAAAAACTATGAAAAATGTATAAAACTTCATTTTATGGTCATTTTTCCCCAACAGAATGTTGCAATGATGGAAAAAAATCGTATATAAATATTACTTCTAGAGTTTAATATTTGTGTTTACTTTAAAAAATATTTGCGCAAACACTGCTACCAGAAAAATATCATTGCTTTTTTTTAGGGTCGTAAAAACACGTCGATTTTAAAAATCTCGGATAATTTATCCAATTATTGGGTATTAATATAGCTTTCTGACATATAAATAAATGAGGATGTACATTTTTTTAAAATCTGTCTCTCTTCAAAATTTTATTTTTAGAGAAAATTTTTTCATGCGATTTCTCTCTCACTGTTTTTATTTTATTGATTTTTCAGTTGCCCATCGAAGCCGGATCACATTATGGTTTACATTTTTTTAAGAATAAGTCCTTGGACAATAAACGAAAGGAAAAAAAAATGAAACTCAAAAGAAAAATCGAGACAGATGCCTTCTTTTAAATGCAAAAAAAAAAAAAAAAAAAAATGTTCCTTTATGAAAACTTTTTATTTTTATTTGTTTGAAATTATTTTCTACGATTATTGTCTCTACCAAAAAAGTAAAAATAATTCTTGGATATTTCCTTTTAGAAATTTCATTTTGTAATTTTCTATAATATAGATTTAATAATCTAATCTTTTTAAGTCTTTATTCTTTCAGAAGGTGTACCACTATAATATTTTGTTTTTAAAAACGTGATGTCCTTTAATAAATAAAAATACAAAGGTATTGGGAAACTATTCTCTTCAATTATTCTTAAAATAATTAAAAAAAAATTACACAACTATTGATGGTATATTATTATTAACTACGGGTGCGCAGAGTCGTAATCATTTCTGCTTTTCAATTGTCATTATCTAACACTAGCTACGCCGAAGCTAAATTGCACTGATTGAAAGAACAAAACAACGTATATTTCATACATCACTTTCAACAGAATATTCTACAGAATCTGTGGATGTATTGACAAGTTAATTTTGTGAGAAGAGACAAATATCATACATAAAATCCAGATAATTGAAATGTGCAGTTTAAGGAACAATTTTGAAATTTTACTAATAATAATTGTAAAATGCTTTATGTTAAAAAGCATAAAGATGACGAGGGTTACACGTGTAATAATTTCAAAATCTAGGAGGAAATTATGTAAATAATTTTATTTTTTTAAAGATTAAACTAATATAGTATAGAGTACATTGATTTTTAATGTCTGCACGCGAAGCATTGAAATATTTTGCACTTGTCTTCCATATAAAACTTTTTTTTTTTTACTGATTACCCCAATACATCATTTGCATTTAAGTTGTAAGAGTTTTTTTTTTATTTTGAAAATAACATAGTTTGCTTTGTAGATTTTTCACGGTGAAATGTTATATCTTTAAATATGATAATAATTATTTTCACGAAATGTATTTATTACTTGAGACCCCAAAATAGTAAATGTATTTGAGTTCTTCTTTCATTCTTTATTATTATCAACCAGTAGTGTGCAGAGGTTTGATGAAGTTTGATGATGCTCGGGGTCAACTTCTTGATTGAATGAAAAATATGTAAAAACAACGAAACATGAAATAAACATTTTATCTAAAATTTCAAAAACTAAATCTTTATTTCACTCTTTGATTGGATACCCTTCGGCCGTCGCGACCTCTGCTCCTACCTTCTGCACGCCACTGTTATCAACGTTTTATGTGGCAGAATGTGTTCTAGAATTATTTTTTTTAAAGTAACGATTGTTTGATGTTAAAAAATTAATGATCAATTAAAAATTAATGATCAATAAATAAATAATTAAAAAAAAAATACTGAAAAATCATTAGTTTACAAAAATAAAATATTGATTTTTATTATGGGCCTCCATACTTAAAAACGCAAGCAATTCAGTCTAGAGCTAACAAAAAGTTGTGTCACAGTCGGCCAGCCGGTAATACAAATGTCACCATAGCCATCCAAATTGGTTTTTGACTCGTACTGACTACCTATGTTATAAAAATAAAATAAAATTTTGTTTTTGAATCATTTCACACCAAGCAAAGCGATAATACTACTTGGACGTAGGGGGTTACAGGAAGTGAAAGAGAATAAAAAAAAGATTTCAGTAAGGAGGTCTGAGGAAAAGGGCAATAAGGAACAAGGATTTAGGAAGACAGAAGATGGCCACCGACGTTGCATTTCAATTTTTAATGATTGTAAGTGGCAGGGAAGCAAGAAACCTAAAGGGAGTTCCACAGGCGAGAAGTGCGAGAAAAGAAACTATTAGAAGAGAACTGACAGTTGCGTCTAGCTAGTTCAACATTAAAATGGTGAGGCCTAGTTGCCAATCTAGTAGCACGTTTAAATTCATGTTCATCAGGAAAAATTGCCATGAACATATATGTAGAAAAGACAGCGTAAAGTAACGTCACGTCGGTGAGAAAGTGAATGAAGCCGAGATGCTAGGTCATGGTCGATTATATTACAGACCCTTCTTTGAATTTTGTCGAAGAATCTTGAGATATATAACAGGAGCACCAGACCAGATATAGCAGTAGTATTTAATTCACGGACAAATGGTAGATTTACAAATGTGCAAGATGGATTCTAACAAGAAAAATTGTCTGGCGCGACACAGTGAACGAACTTTCCGGGCAGTAGACCAAAAAGTAGACCAGTAGCAATTGATTCAATCTAATCACTTCACTTAATATCAGGGGAAAACGTGAGTCTGAGAAGGCGTAGAATGTCGCTCTCATGGGATTTAGCATAAGCTCTGATGATAGCAGTCAGAAAAGATTCTTTGTGGAGATTACATGAAAGCAGGTTTGTTTTGGAAGCGTTAAAATTTACAAGCCATTTCTTAACCCAGTTCGGATGTCCTGCTCGAGAGCAGTTGCCAGGTACACTTTGTTGGGTCAGTCGGACTTGCTACTAATACAGGAGTAAATGGTTACTTCATCTGAATAAATATATATTTGGGAACCGATGTCCTCGGAGATATCATTGTTGAAGATCAAAAACAGCATAAATCCAAGAACATAGCCCTTATGTACTCCCGCCTATGAAATGGCCTAAAACCATGCCCGTTCAACACGACCTTCCTTACACGATTTTTTTTTTTTTTAGAAACGATTGGATTAAGCCAAATATTCGTCCAGAGAAACCCTATCCTCTGAGCTTGTGTAGAAGGCCAGCATGCCAAATCCTGTTGAACGACTTTGAAATGTCTGGGGGGTCACAGCTCGAGCTTCGCCGTTTTTATCTGAAGCTTTATAGACAAATTTAGTGATGGCCGTTAACACCTCGGCGGTAGACCCGGAGAAACGGAAGCTATACTGTTTATCTAACAGGAGGTCGTGCGAATTAAGATGTTTAACCAATTCGGCGTTGATTTGTAAAATGCTTTATGTTAAAAAGCATAAAGACGACGAGGGTTACACGTGTAACAATTTCAAAATCTAGGAGTGTCATTGCCAAAAAGAGGTAAGAAACTAATCTCTATCTAAAAAAGGCAGGATATGTGCGCGTGTGTGTGTAACGAATGTACGGCCGCAATTTTTGACGGATTTGCACCACAATTTATATGCACATGCTCCAAGTTATCGGGAAGGCCAAGACCGACTTTGCATTTCCCAACTCCCATCGATAGTGGAAATAATCGACTTTTTCATGCTTCTACGGCAGTTTTCATGTAGTTTGCGGCCATTTTCTACTGACTAGAGTGAGAGCCTATAGCTGGCTGCCATGAATAGGCAGGAAAATTCTATTGGCCAGCGTGAGAGCCAACAGCTGACTGAAACGAATGTTAACTAGCATGCTAGCATGCAAAAAAAAAAAAAAAATTGATAGCTGCATTCGTCACAAGTGGGGAAAATTTAAATCTGCATGGCTCATTCGCTTGCTTAAACTCAACGTTGATTCTGATTCCGCAGAATTGGGTTGGGTGTGAAAAAGTATTTGTTGTTAACATTCTTTTTTCATTCGTTTTTTTCCAGTTATGTGTCCTTTTTTTAAAGCTGATCGTTTTGTGTTCATTTTCACCCGCCCCGTAACATAAATCAGATTAAATCCAATATCTTTCTTTCTCGACAAAGGAAATAAAAAATTTTACCACTTTTCTTTGTCAGAAAAACAACACCGCTTAGTGTCCTTTTCGTGATGGCTTCTTATCACCTAACTTTAATTCTCGCCTTTCTTTTTTTTTCTTCTTTCTTTTTTTAGCAAGCCAAATAGTGTCACACAATGTAATAAATTATAACCATGGAATATTAGTGTTTGAGCCTTTTATATTATATTATATTCTTGGACATTGAGCTCTCACCTGGATTCTATCATCTTGGAAATTTATATATATATATATATATATATATATATATATATATATTGACCACTATATATATATATATATATATATATATATATATATGTGTGTGTGTGTGTGTGCGCGCGCACGCGCGTGTGTGTTTAAATCAGCCGATTCCTAGTAGATCCATGTTTTTCTCTGTTAGTACGTATACCGCATTGTGCTATTATTGTCTTTGCGATGACCGGTGATCTAATAACGTATATTCCCGCTCTTAGATTTACTGTTGCGAACTGCCAGATCAGCAAACTTTCAATGCATTTCCTTTTCATTGAATCTTGTTCTCTTCTGACCAGGTGGCCTTTTTTAAGTCAAAACTGTGTTCAGATGTATTACTGCGAACCATCAGGACGTTTAAATTGTTGTTATACAGAATATCTCTGTGGTGTTGAGTTGACATAATCATATTCGAGGTTTCTAGATGTTTCAACGATATATATCAATGGGCATATTGTACAGTCTATTTTGTATATTTCTGTCTTTGTTCTGTTGTTGGTTCGATCTCGTTTGATGCTAATTATTGTTAGCATTGTTTTAGAGGTAGTGTCAAAATTAGGCAAGGGTTTTTCGACGGTGGTTGTTATGGTGTTGCTAGGTAGGATTTTGTGATTAATTTTGTTATAGTTGGCGGAATTATTATTATTATTATTATTATTATTTGTGGATTCTTTTGTATTTTTCTTTCGTGGATTTTGTAGACTGCGTTTGGCATTGTGCAAGAAATAATTCAGTTATTGGATGAATCTGAAGGAGTTTTCGATGTATTTCTCTTCGGACAAGAACTGGCAGGTTACAGATTCTAAAGGTTCTTAAATAAAAGCCTATGATTACTTCGGATTTTATTTTATTGTTGTAGTGGGAGTGAAAATGCATGAAGTCATACACTTTTACTAATACCACAACAATAAAATCCGGAGTAATCATAGGCTTTTATTTTAGCCATCTTTCATCCCAATGTAATTCTCTTTATTAAAACATTTCAAAAATAAAATATAGTCTTCTAGAACTTTATTTGGGGAATATTAGCTGATTTAAAGCTTAATTAATCTTACTTGAAACAGATATTACTTTATGTATAAAATATCGGAGAAATGCATTTTATAATGCTGTTTACTTAAGCTATTGACAGCTAGATAAACTTCCGTCTATCAGTCAAGCTGTTAAGCTTGACTGACGGAAGTTTTTCTAACTTTTTTCTACCGTTGAAATATCATTAAAATTTATCTGAGGAATATAACGTGAGTGCATTTTTTTTATATATATTTTTTAACTTCTCAGTAAACTTAAAAATTTAGGAAAATATTTTCCGTAATCTCATATTTTATTGAATTTTAGGTACTTTGACTTTAAATTTACTGTAGTTATCGCTCCGAATTTCTGATAATGTCGTGTATGGACGTCAATATTTACAATAATCAGCACGTCTGTACATATAAATAATTACAAAATTCTTTTTAGCTTTTCTATTTATTTTTTACTTAATAATAATATCACCTAACCTCTGCAAAATAAGACAGACCTTTAAAAGATTTAAACCTTTATAAATTATTATAATTAAAACTTAAAAAATTAAAACAATTCTTGTAAAAATTAATTATTCATTGATAAAAATGTTTTTCTTAACACGATAGTGTCCTTAATATATCTTACTCATATAAGCAGTTAAAAGCTTTTCTAATTAAATAATATCTTACTTTTGTTGCATTTTTATTTTTCGATACAGAGCAGATTTTCGATAACTACGGGTCCTAAATTATAAAAAAGAAATTGATGATTTAAATTCTCCAACGAGTTCTGATTTTAACTAATATAAATATTAAATTACAAAATTTAATTTCTTGAAATTTCACAAAATTAAATAAGTGGGGAGCATATAACAGATGTAAAAAATACTTTTACCAAGATTTTCTAAAAAGACATTTCTCAAATAATTTGATTCATTTGCGAATAATTACAGAAAGTTCGATTAAAATCCACCAATAATTTTTTTTTGCAAGAATTTACAAATGAGTGTGTCTTTCAGTGTAAAAAGAAGCTGAAATTTCCCATGCTAGTTTATGGTCACCCGATGACGCAAAAAAAAAAAAAAATTTCTAATCAAAATTTCGAATGTTTTAAAAAGGATCAAAAAATATAATTTAATAATAAAAAATCATTTGGTTTTTCTTCTTCTTAATAACAAAGATTTTGACGATAAAACTTTGTTTTTATTAAGTTTGGGATAGTGTTTCATTATAGTATGTTAATTTTTTCATCGAATCAGTTGAAGTATATATATATATATATAATTCCGGTTGAGCACTTTTGGGACAGAGCACGAATTTGTAAACATTGACTACTATTCCTAATACTGCAAAGATCTTCCATGAATTGGCGTGTTTATTCGAAGAATAAGTATATAAAAATTAACCTTCCTCTCAACCGGGCACTGATAGCTCAGGGGTAAAATCTCCGAGTTGACAGACCCGGCTTGAGGCAATCGGATGTCTAACCACACTGATGACCAGTGATACAGCGAAAAAGTCTGTCTTGAATATATATATAGAGAAAAAGTTGCAAATTAAAAAAATAATAATGTTTTTTATGAAAGTATTTATTTATTTATATATATATTTGATATTTCTGATTGACCTCAATCTTTCTTCAGAAATAACTTTGTTTATAAGTATCGTCCGTCGCGAGATGCGGACGTCACGTAATATGGAACGCCACTGTGTTCGAATATTCTTAACGTAAATCTAACTGTAATAATAATAATAATAATAATAATAATATATATATATATATATATATATATATATATATATATATATATATATGGTATATCAAAAATACTTTTACAAACATTGGGAGCGTGTTCCTCATACTAAAACACGGATAAAAATCAATATAAACTTCGTTTTTGAGTTATTAAGTTTAAAGTTTACAGTAGACGCTGTTAAATGTATAATTCAAGATATAATCCGATCCGCCTACAAATGTTTCTTGTGTGAATTTGTCATTCTAACTCTTCTAAATGTTGCATCATCCGTAGACAAAACTGAAGTGACAAACAACGGGTCGGCAGTTTGTGCAATAAATGCACAAACCATCGGCAAATCTTCTGTGTTGGGTGATCAGAGGGCGAAATACCCTGCACACGTTGCAAATGATACGGATACAGGAGATGCTCTTGAAGTACCCTCCATGTGGTACTATGAGATCCTAGGGCTACTTGACGTGTGCTGATATCTGGATCGTTTCCGACTGCCTGTAGAATATGTTCTTCGTAGTCAGGCTCTCGGTCTTACTCGTAGTTTGTGGTGCCATGGATTCTGTCTCAGCAACGCGACGATAAACAGCAGCAAAGGTTGGGTGACTCGGCTGCCTTCGTTCTGGAAACACAATCTGATACAGCCATGCAGCCTCGCGTCCATTAACACTTGTGCGGCCGTATGTAAAAATCCTATCTGCTTGCTTACGACAGGAATATCTTGCCATTGTTAAACAGAATGCTTCTCAGTTAACTCACTACTACACACATTGACAACAGACTAGCTACAGATGGACACGAATGACAAATGTAACTTAATCTAAATGTCAACACATAAACTTTCTTTAAACTTAAAAACTCAAAAACGAAGGATGTATAAACATATGTTCATATGGATTTTTGTCCTTGTTTTGGTGCGAGGAATTCGCCCTAAAGTTTGTAAAAGTATTTTTGATACCCTCTCTCTCTCTCTCTCTCTCTCTCTCTCTATATATATATATATATATATATATATATATATATATATATATATATATATATATATTATTTTAAAATGTATTTAAGATCAAGAAGGGATTGTCCTGAACAAGAACTAATGCAAACATTACTGATAGAAAAGAATTATTATACAGTGTAATCCGGATATAAGAGACCCTGATATAAGAGAAACCCTAATATAAGAGAGATTTTATTTGGTCCTAAATTAGAGCCATACTTACCTAAACAAAATAGACCAAACCCGGATATAAGAGAAACCCGGATATAAGAGACTTCTTATCCGGTCCCGACAACTCTCTTATATCCGGGTTACACTGTATGTGGAACTACTTGAAATTTTAGAAAAAACTTGATTTACATGGGAAAGATATTCAGTTAATCCGTAACATTTACTGGAAACAATCAGCCTGCATGCGGACAGAGAACGAGTTCAGTGCATGCAAAAGAATAGAAAAAGAATTAAGGCAAATATGCAGTTTTCTAACCGGATTTTTTTTTAAAGCTATACAGTTGTGTCGTAGCAGACAACAGAAAACGTGACAAAGAAATAAGCTGCAATATGAATAGCGAAAATGTCTTCCTGAAACCAAGCAAAGTATTAAGAAATAGGAAAATGTCTTTAGAAAAAAAAAGTGTTCTGAACTGTTACGTAATATCTAATCCACTCCATAGCAGTGGATGTTGGGCAATCTCCTCATAGATAAAGTAGAGACTTTAAGCGAGAGAGTTGCTGAGAATACTATAGGCAGAACACGTGAGAAAAAGTAAAAAGAGGGTTTAGAGAATCTGACACTCACAGGACATATTGAAGGCAAGAAAAGGGAGTAATCTACTTAACAGGTTTGTGTGAGTGGTTGGAAGAACAGAGACAAAAAGGGATGGTAAAGGGTGAAATTATGGAGAGCCATGATCAGCCACCCCATGAAAGGATATGGCTCATTAAAAAATAAGGATGATTTATTAATGATTTTACTTTCGATATGAGTTGAAAAGCAGGAAATCGTGATAAATGCAAACATTATTAACCGAGTTATTATTATGGTAATGTTAAAATTCCATGGACGGAACGAGTAAGGAACAAGGACAATGAAAATGGCGACAAAAAGAACACTTCTACTCAGAATCAGGAAAAGACAGCTGGAATTCCTTGGACACATAATGAGGAAGGAAGGCTTGGAAAACTTAATCCTCACGGGGAATACGGAGGGCAAAAGTGATAGGGGATGGCAACGAGCCGCATGAGCTTGTGAATGGATAGCGGAACTGGGCTTGTGAGCCTTAGCAAAGGGAGAAAAACTGCTAAGATGTGCGCGAGATAGGAAGTTGTGGAGGGCCATGATCGTCTGTCGTGAAGGGACGCGACACATAGAAAAAGAATGATTTTATTGTCAAAATGCGTTGAAATCTGGGAAGAAAGAAATTATTGCTTATAGCAATATAAATGTTTCACATAGAATAGGGTTGTTATAGATTTAATAATAGATATTTGAGTTTTCATAAAAAAACAACATAGCAATGTGGCTAAAATTTAAATAGAGGAATTTATTCCAATAAATTATAAATTATTTATTTGTTTCTGTGGTTGATATTCTCATTAAAAAATATCTCAAGTAAAAAGGCCGTCCCTAAGTGGAAAATTGACGCAACAAAATCTCCTACTTTGCATTTCCCATCATTTCGTTCTGTACCCGAGCTAGATTTAATAAATACAAACAGTATTCGTCTAATGTGACAATATTGTTCGGATCTTTCAAGGTGGCCGACACGTGCGCTGTGGATGGAGGGGCAAGATTTTCAAGGCGTTGAGTGACAACGCAGAGTCACTAGGTCAGCGATGATCGTGCCCCTAACTTTCCCCATCACTTTTTGCCATCTTTAGTCGCACTCCTACCTCAACAATTCTCTTCCTGTAGCATTCTCTCTCCGCTCCCCTATAACACTCCATTCTTTCTCCCTTGGCGTACGGATCTAGCCAAGCAAGCAGACTGCAGACGGCCAACGTAATCTAGAGGAGCCGACGCCTTGAGGGGCCGACGGTTTTCGAAATTGGTCACGCCGCTCAACACCTGGAAGACACCAGATTTCTTGGACACGCTACGGTGCGCTAGCGATGTGTGCCTATAGGAAACCATGCTGTGGAACCAACAGTAAATCTTTACCTGTCATGATGTTTTCTAAGAACTGTCACAGACTGGAGTCTGGGGACACCCCAATAGAACCCCTTGTTTGTATTATTATTGACTTCTCACATTCGTCTCGGTAATGTCATTGCCATTATTATCATTGACGAATAATTGTTGACAGTCATCATCATTATTGTTAATTAATATTATTAAGTTGGTGCAAAAGTTTCTAGGGCCATCTGTGCATTATGTTTGAGAAATCTTAGTAGTGTCTTTGGCATCTATTAAACTCTTTCCTACTTTTGCCATCAGTCAACTGTAGTTCGTCGTTTGAAAGTCTTCTGAAAAATCCACAAAATAAAACGGAAAGGAATATTTACCACCGTCTTTTTGATTGACAAAATAAAAAGAGAGTTCTTGGACATAGTGGTTACTCGCAATGAAAATGTAATTTACTATAAGAATCCAGAATTAAGAAAATCAAGGACAATTTTGAAACTAAGAAAATGTGTTCTACATGAATTTGGGAAACGAAATTTTCTCTCTTATGATTGGCACAGAAAAAAAAAAGGTTTTGGACATGTTAATCAGCGGCGAAGCTGCGCGTCGCGTGACATATATCGGCGCAGAAATTGGAATCGGCGAGCTGAGTTTAATTTTTGGGCTAGTCTGTTGCGTTCACTTTTACACTAATACCTTCGGAAAAAGCATCAATCTGTTTCCTCTCTCCCCAGAATAGGTTAAATAAAAGGGTTGGCTGGGCTATGGTTGGCAACTAGGCTAAGAAAAAGAATACTTTGAATTTGAAACAATGTAGAAGGCAACGGGAAAACAATCTACCATCCTCGTGGGAATTCACAACGAAAAAGAATCCGCGAACGGACATAATCGCCCTGAAAGGATATGGCATCAGAAATAAATCACTGGTAACGAAAAAATAATTTATCATAAGAATCCAAGACAGTCTTTAACTAAGAAAATGCAAATGAACATCGATCAGTATTAAAGCATTTGTCTTTCTTTTCTTGCTCCACGCATAGACACATAAAAGTAATATACACATTGGTGGCAAAAAATGAATCTCCTTCGAGAATTCGAAGAGAAAAATAGAATCTAGTCACGCTTTTATTTGTTTTCAATTATCGAAGATCAGCATCTAAAATCCTGGCGTTTAGCTGGACTCGAACATCGACTACTGGCAACAGTGCAAATGGAACAATTAACTCAGCCTCCCCGCCACCAACAAAATTCATTTTCACTTGCTTAAAGACCGCCATGAGTGAACCTTAAGCTCGATATTATGTCACTTTCAAGGAAGGTACAGTCAATGTGTATCGTCATTGGAATTGTGTATATCATACATGATAAGGAGTTTTTTTTTTTCAAATCATTCTGTTGTGACACTATTTGGCTTGCTAAAAGGGAAAAAGAAAGGCGAGAATTAAATTTAGGTGATAAGAAGCCATCACGAAAAGGACACTAAGCGGTGTTATTTTTCTGACAAGGAAAAGTGGCAAAATTTTTTATTCCCATTGTCGAGAAGGTAAAAAGGAAGATACTGGAATTAATCTGATTTAGGTTACGGGGCGGGTGGAAATTCCAGGTTGGCTAAATTCAGAGACAGAATTCTAAATAGATAAAAATTAACTGTGTCGCAGAATTACAAAAACAAAAGTGTCCGCTGACCACCATGAAGGAAAGGTTAAGCCTTTGTCTATATGTAGAAATCATTGAGAGGAGCATCTGTTTATCGTCAGGCTGGCTATGATAGCGAAATTATTTTATCGGGACGAAAAATTCGCTGTGTTTTGCCCACTTGATAATTGGCGAAAATCTCGTTGACGAATTCCATAGGAAATTCGGCTATAATAGCGAAACTGTTTTATCGGATCAGTGGTTGACGCCAGGAGTGCAGGTACGTCTGGGTGGCCACCCGCTTGGTGATGGCGAAAGGCTAATTGACGAATTCCAGGTAATACGGTTAAAAGATAAAGGGTCTAAGGGTGTGAGGTCTCCTCGAAGAGAAGAAGGAAAAGGAAAAGTGAAAAAAAAAAGGATAACATTTTTTTTTCTTTGAGCAAGATTTTTTAAACCGAGGATAGTCTGGCCACACCCACGCCCATTGACTGAATGATAGCAGGAGTATTGGGATGAGGTAATCATGTGAAGAAGGAGGGGAGGCCTGTTGCGCTCCACTGAAGGGATAGGTGTGAGAGGCCACTGTGAGAGAGAGGGGAATCCCGTTGACACCCTCTGAGGGCATGGTGAGATACCAATATGAGAACAGAAGGAGGTGGGAAGACGAAAGACTTCCAAAAATGGAAAATAATAAAATTTTCCTGACCGAAACCAAATAAGTGGATTGTGGGTTGAGAATTATCAAGGAACCTCAAACCCCGACAAGCCCACCCCGGTTTTGGTCGGCGTCCATATAAGCAAAGTCGCAGCGAGCGAAAATCAGTTCGAGTTGGAGTTGGAGTTGGGGTTGGAGACAGGCAAGCAGTTGCACCCGCCTCGAAGAAGCTGACTAAGATTCGCGCAAATTCCGAACTCAACTTCTAGCCAAGAACAATTTATTTTTGAAGAACGACTTAGACTCACATCACCAAAACAAGTTTTACGAATATCGCCTGAAGATACACCAAGAACCAGTTTCTTAAAGAACAAACAACTTAGGATGTTAAGACTCGCTTAACAAACACAAAGTGTCACGAATCCATATAGCGGGTTGGGAAGTAGATGCATTTCTGTATTCAGCAACCATATATAAAATATTGTTATCTTTTTTTTAACACATTTGAACTTTTCGAGTTATTATTTTATTTTCTTTCACATATACTTGTGCGATATCACCCTTATTCGAACTCCACTTGCATTACGGTCCGGCGACTGATTGATTTCGTCTGCCTAAGATCAATTCACAACGTCGGTAGGTTAGACTGGAAATCAAAGCAGTTACTTCGGTAACCAGACGTTGGAGGCGAGCTGGGAACGACAAGGCTGATACCGAATCTAACTAGATTTCCATCCGAATCACCAAAAGGTTAGAACGTCACATTTGGTGCCGCGACCAATACCAAGCCAGTTGGTCGTCACAGGACAGGATAGCACGACGGACGCGGCTAGGCAGACGTCATATTTGGCGCAGCGACACCGGGGGGACGTCACAATTGGTGCCGTGACAGCAGGATAAGACCCTGGATCAGCCGCCGCCACAGGAGTTGCACAAAAATTTTGACCAGGATAACGCACGGCGTCTCAAGGACTCAAATTGAAACAGACTAGAGTGGGAACCAAAGGACTTTGGTTGGCTATAACCATACGACAACCAGGAACCTGAGAAGAACGAGTGGGAAATCGTCTGTCAGGTAGGACACTTTATTTTCGGTTGATCTCCCAATCTCGATTGTTGCTGCTCAGATTGTTTTTCTTTTGCTGTGTTAAATATGTTTGACTATGAGCCAGATAGGGTAGACATAGAGGTAGAGGCGGTTGAACAGGGATTGCCAGCAGACCTGAGAAAATTATTGGGTGGACCGAGGGTCCCGGCGTTTGACGGTAGTAAAAGGGATTTTAAAAACTGGCTGGCAGTCCTGGATAAGAGCCGCGTAATATATAGACTCTCAGACCAAGAGGTCCTATATTTGGCGTATGATGCCACGAGAGGGAAAGCGTCTGAGTTCGTAAAAGGACTCTTAGCCAGTTAGCCACACTTGACATGGGAAAGGTTGGAAGAATTATTAACTAGGGAGTTCGCTGACGAGGGGACGGCGATAGAGGCCATGAGAGCCCTCCTGAAGTTGACGCAGCTGAGGGACGAAAACCCTGGAGAATTGGGGACCCGAACGGAGAAACTGTCGTCATTAGTTTTCCCAGAGGTAGTTAGAAATAATGCGGTCATGCAGGCCCAGTTGGCTGATCTGTATGTGGAAGAGCTCAGTGACGAGCGTGTTCGTCACGATGTGTTGAAGGAAGGACCGCTAAGGTTATCGGCAGCAGTGGCGCTGGCCAAAGAGAGACAGGGAGTTTTGGGAGAAAGTAAAAAGAGGTGGGAAGAAGCAAGAGCTAAGTCGAGAGGTCGGAAGAAAGGGGGGAGGAGGTAGACCCCCCGCATGGAATCGGAAGGTCAAGCTAGAGGTGGATGAGCCTGAGGTGTGGGAAGGGGATCCCACAAGAAAGGCTTGGTCAACAAGGCATGGGTTCTATAGGCCCACGCCGGGTAGATACGGGCTGGTCTGCTGGACGTGTGGATATGAGGACCACAGAGCAGCGGAATGTCTGACGAAGTGGGGTTTGCCTCCAGACTTTGAACGGGATAAGTGTACTAGGTGTGGAAAGAAGTGACACCTAGCCAAGTGGTGCGGGTTGAGAAAAGGTGCCCCACCGATATTGATAAAAAAGGCCGAGCCCAAGAGACAAAACCAGGGAAAAGCCAGCGGGCCACCCCAGAGGGTGGCCCAGATAAAAAGAAGGGAAGTAAAACGTTGGACATGTGTTCAGGAGAGCCACTTAGATAGAGGGCAGCCCCCCCCCCCAGGAATAAGGGAGTGGGTGGCCCAGTTGAAGAGAGGAAGAGTTAAATGTTGGATATGTGGTCAGGTGGGCCACTTTGCGGTAAACTGTCCAACAAGAAGGTGCTGGTTTTGTGGGAGACCAGGGCATCTGAAGAGGAACTGTATTCTTAGGAACAGCCGCAAGAGACCGGGAGAGGTCCAGCCGGGACCGCCCAGGTGCAGAAAACTCAGGACTCCCCCATATGAGAAGAATGAAAGGAGTTTGTTGCTACCGGCGCCTATGTCTGGGATGACCCCAGGGTGGGAACCCAGGAAAAGGAATGCCCAAGTATTCTCCTCGCTGACGCAGGAGAGGGAGCTGTCTTGTAGGGCAGAGATAGGGGGTAGGGCAGTGAAAGCCCTGATAGACACAGGAGCGTCTGTTTCCTTGCTGAGAGAGGAAGCATACAGGCGGGTGAAACGGAAGAATGGGTTACAGGAAGCGGACATAGAGGTCACGCTGGCAGATGGAGCCCCCCCCTGGAGATAAAAGGGATGGCGAGGCTCCCTGTGAGGATTGGGAAATTAAAAATTACCCAGAACTTCTATGTGACCCCCAACCTGTGTACGGAAGCAATCTTGGGAGAAGATTGGCTTCAGAGCCAGAGGGCTCGGATAGAGTTCAACACCACTGTGCTGGTAGTGAATGGCGAGAGAACGCCATTGGGATGCCCACCGGAAGAAGATATAACAATAGTGGTGGAGGAAGATGTAAAGCTACCCCCAGAACGGCGGTGTCGGGAAAGGGTAGGCTAATGACAGAGAAGAAAATAGGAAAAGGAACCCTGCAATTGGTCCCTGTAGTAGGGAAGGGCCTAGAAGAAAATGAGGTAACTCTGTGTGAGGCAGTAGTGGAGTGCCCATTATGATGGTGAACCAGGCCCAAAAGACGATAAAGGTTAAGAGAGGGGAAACTGCACAAGGAAACAACTATATAGTGAGTTTTGTCGATTGGCTAACAAATTGGCCTGAGGCATATGCAGTACCAGATAAGAAGGCGAAAACTGTAGCCGATTTGATAATAAGTGAAATCTTCCCTAGGTATGGCGCCCCTGTGCAACTTGTCACTGATAATGGCACAGAGAATATAAACAGCATAATGAAAGAAGTGCTGACAGGTTTGAATATAGAACACGTAAAAACATCTCCATATCACCCCTAAGGAAACGCTAAAGGGGAAAGGTTTCATAGAACCTTGGGAGATGTGCTGGCCAAGATGGCCAGAGAGAATACAGGAAATTGGGATTTGTATTTGACGCAGGCTCTGGTGGTCGTGAGGTTTACGATAAACGAAACCTCCAGATTTTCTCCTTACTTTATGTTGTTTGCCAGAGACGTGGTCCTGCCTGTGGATAACCTGTTGAAGCCCCGAAGAAAGTATATGGGAGAAGATCATCATCAGTTGTTGCTGGAACAACAACATAAAATATTTGTACAGGCCAGAAGAAGAATAAAGACGGCACAGAAGAGACGAAATGAGAGAGTCAATGCTGAAAGGAAGGTAGTAGAATTCAAGGTTGGAGACCCTGTCTAATATAAAATCCAGCAGAGAGAAGGAAAGCTGGACCAAAGATGGGAACCGTACTACCGGATAGTAGAGCAGACGGGTCCAGTATCATATGTAATATGGGATCAAGTGGCAGGACGAGCAAGGAGGGTCCATGTCAACAATCTGAAGAAGGCTGAAATAGCTAACCTGGAAATGAGCGAGCCGAGGCCTAAGAAGACAAGGACAAGGATGGTAACTCTGGTTGAGCCGGAAGAAATAGAGACGGAAGGAGATTCCGAGGAAAATGAAGAGATAGATCGACTTGGCCAGATAAACGAAGCGATCCGAGTGACGGAGTTGGAACGCTCGGCCGGGATCAGCGGCGTTTAGTCGTCGCCTGAATCGATGCAGAGAAGACCCCGTGATGTCACCATCGCACCCCCATGCCCAAAGAAAAGGAAGAGAAAAACGAAGGGATCCAATCAAGTAGTCAAGGGCTTTAAAAAGAGGCACCCTAAAGACGAAGAGTTCAACGAGTGGGAGGAAGAGGATCAAATACCCCTTTCTCAGCTCAAAGAAAGACTAAGAAACAGGAGAGATTTAGACATCGAGTCAAGAAGTATTGAAGACATCCAGGGCGAGGACTCTAAACAGAAGGAAGAGTCAGGAGAGGAAGAAGAGGACAAAACACCTCCTGAACGGGAATTAAACACAGAGGGAAGGTTAGAGGTCGAGCCAGAACTACCTCTGAAGATGAGATTGAAAAGGGTGGAGAAAACCAAGTCTCAGTAGAACAAAGAAGGCTGTGCAAAATAGAAGCACTCGGTATCGACAGATAACGACACTGGCTCATCCAAAAACCTACTGGCTGACTGTGGTGGATGTGGATGGAGGGGATGGAGTCGCGAGCTGCACCTCACGAAGGACGGAAGAAGATTATTGGCATTGCTGACTGGCCATCAGTGGTGTCATGAAGTACGACCTTTGAAGTGGGAGCGCCACGCACCTACCCGGACCGTTCTGTCTGCTAGGAGTTAGTTAGGGGAGGGAAGAGCCGATTTGTTACAAACTTAGAAAGAAATTATGGAATAATTGAGTGAAGCAATAATAACCAGGTCAAAATGGTTGATCACATTCGTGATAGATTTAAAACCATACGAGTCGCTACTAAATAAACTAAGGAATGAGCTAACGCAGCTGGATGCAGCCCGGTTGAAAGTAGGGCAAAATTATTCCAAGGAGAAATTATTATGTAGCTTTACATCTTCCTCCAGATTATTACACTCCCTAGAATCGGAGGCCACTATGATAGAGGCTTAATGGAGGGACATGCAAAATTACCTGAAGGGAATAGAGTTACTGCAGACGCGGGGAACAAGATCGGTAGTTCCGATTGTAGGTAAAGCGTTAAATGTCCTGTTTGGAACAGTGACTGAAGATGACGTTAAATTCATAAGAAGGAAACTGGGAGAAGTGGAAATAAACCAGAGGACGCTAGCTCAAGTGGCAAGAGAGAGTGTGACAATATTAAATGTGACAAGGTTGGAAGTGGCCAAGAATAGAGCCAGAATTAATTGGTTAATAAATAACCTGACAGGGTTGAGACAAGAGGTAATTAATGATACAGAAACTATAATGATAGAATTACAGGAAATGAGTGGATTCATGCAAAGATATTTCCAACTAATGGCAATTACGAATAAGGTACGACAAACTAGTCAGTCGTTGACGACCTTGCTGGAACATGTGAGAGCGCAATTAGACATGTTGTCATTGGGACACCTCTCCCCAAGCATAGTAAACCCGAGTCACCTAAGGGAAGTGCTATTCAGGATACAGGCCGAGTTACCCCATCATTTAAGACTGCCAGTGGATCCCACCAAAGAATTGTGGAAATATTATAATGTGCTGGGATGTGTGGCCTTGTTGGAAAATAGACGACTGTTGGTTATGATGTCTGTTCCGTTGTTAGATAGAGAGAGTATATTCGAGATATACCAGGTTATAAATTTACCTATTCCCTACCCCAGAAGAGATCAAGGTTTGGGAATGGTAGCAAGGTACAAGATGGAAACAGAATACATAGCTTTAAATTCGGGGAGAACAAAATTCATGTTGCTAACAGCTGAAGAAGCTAGAAAGTAAATGATGCTCTAGGGACTTGTACATCGTTAAGCCCTATCTATATAGCTGGTAACCACAAAATGTGCATACTAGAATTGTTTGAAGGGAAGAAAGAGGGAATTAAGAGAACTTGTCAAGTAGAGGTATTAGCAAACACGGCATTACCACAAGCTATCAGTGTTTCAGACGGGGTGTGGGCAATGGCCACGCAGAAACCCATCAGCTTGTCTAGGGTATGTGGGGGAGAGTCCACAAGGACATTAAGAGTAAGGCCACAATTATCCCTGTTAAAGTTACCCATGGGATGTTCGGCATTTGGGATATCTATTTCCTTACCCCCTATTATCAGGAAGAAGAAAGATATGAAGAGAAAGATTCAATCATAGAAATGATTGGCAGAAGCTTAGTCAGTTGTACAGAGTTGTGGGAGCCAATAGTGAAGGGATTCTCCAATGTTACATTGAATAAAATGCCAGTACTAATGAAGCCGATAGAAAAGATCGATATGGATCAATTGAGGGACAAGTTAAGTGCGTTGGGAAATGAAGTTATGGCTTGGGAAGATGATGAGCAGGTCGCGATAAGTTGGTCGGCAATGATGGGTACATTCATAATTATAGCCATAGTGGGTATGGCAATATGGAAGATTAGGAGTAAGAGGAAATTAACTAGCAATAATCAAATGAGCATGCAGCAACTCGAGAGGGAGATGCCGAGCAGTGTTCCTTACTCATACAGAATCGGCGAAGAAATTGCAGAAAGACCGGCGGAGGAGGCTGGCGTGAGACCGACACGTGCGGCGGAAAAACCTCCTACAACGGAGAGAAAAACATTGACCAAGAAAAACAAGCCATAATAATCACACGTATGCACCCACAGGCACACACACACTTTACATTTGCATATAGAACAGAAGAAGATGAAAAGAACATTACATTTGCATGTAGAACAGAAGAAGATGAAAAAGAACATTACATTTACATGTAGAACGAAGAAGATGAAAAGAACATTACATTTGCATGTAGAACAGAAGAAGATGAAAAGTACATCACCTTGCATGTAAAACCGTAGAAAAGAAAAGAAGAATAGAATTGCATGGGACAGATGCAAGATGCATGATGCATGCTAAATAGTGTATTTGAGTTTAGGTGTCATTTACGAGTAAAAGACAAATAGGTTAAGGGAGGATTGTGACACTATTTGGCTTGCTAAAAAAAGACAGAAGAAAAAAAAGAAAGGCGAGAATTAAAGTTAGGTGATAAGAAGCCATCACGAAAAGAACACTAAGCGGTGTTATTTTTCTGACAAGGAAAAGTGGCAAAATTTTTTATTCCCATTGTCGAGAAGGTAAAAACGAAAATACTGGAATTAATCTGATTTAGGTTACGGAGCGGGTGGAAATTCTAGGTTGGCCAAATAACCTCAGAGACAGAATTCTAAATAGATAAAAATTAACTGTGTCGCAGAATTACAAAAACAAAAGTATCCGCTGACCACCATGAAGGAAAGGTTAAGCCTTTGTCTATATGTAGAAATCATTGAGAGGAGCATCTGTTTATCGTCAGGCTGGCTATGATAGCGAAATTATTTTATCGGGACGAAAAATTCGCTGTGTTTTGCCAGATGACCACCCACTTGATAATTGGCGAAAATCTCGTTGACGAATTCCATATGAAATTCGGCTATAATAGCGAAACTGTTTTATCGGATCAGTGGTTGACGCCAGGAGTGCAGGTACGTCTGGGTGGCCACCCGCTTGGTGATGGCGAAATGCTAATTGACGAATTCCAGGTAATACGGTTAAAAGATAAAGAGTCTAAGGGTGCGAGGTCTCCTCGAAGAGAAGAAGGAAAAGGAAAAGTGAAAAAAAAAAGGATAAAATTTTTTTTTCTTTGAGCAAGATTTTTTAAACCGAGGATAGTCTGGCCACACCCACGCCGCTGAGCGCCCATTGGCTGAATGATAGCAGGAGTATTGGGCGGAGGTAATCATGTGAAGAAGTAGAGGAGGCCTGTTGCGCCCCCCTGAAAGGATAGGTGTGAGATGCCACTGAGAGGGGGAACCCGTTGACACCCTCTGAGGGCATGGTGAGATACCAATATGAGAACAGAAGGAGGTGGGAAGACGAAAGACTTCCAAAAATGGAAAATAATAAAATTTTCCTGACCGAAACCAAATAAATGGATTGTGGGTTGAGAATTATCAAGGAACCTCAAACCCCGACAAGCCCACCCCGGTTTTGGTCGGCGTCCATATAAGCAAAGTCGCAGCGAGCGAAAATCAGTTCGAGTTAAGTTGGAGTTGGAGTTGGGGTTGGAGACAGACAGGCAAGCAGTTGCACCCATCTCGAAGAAGCTGACTAAGATTCGCGCAAATTCCGAACTCAACTTCTAGCCAAGAACAATTTATTTTTGAAGAACGACTTAGACTCACACCACCAAAACAAGTTTTACGAATATCGCCTGAAGATACACCAAGAACCAGTTTCTTAAAGAACTAACAACTTAGGATGTTAAGACTCGCCTAACAAACACAAAGTGTCACGAATCCATATAGCGGGTTGGGAAGTAGATGCATTCCTGTATTCAGCAACCATATATAAAATATTGTTATCTTTTTTTTAACACATTTGAACTTTTCGAGTTATTATTTTATTTTCTTTCACATATACTTGTGCGATATCACCCTTATTCGAACTCCACTTGCATTACGGGCCGGCGACTGATTGATTTCGTCTGCCTAAGATCAATTCACAACGTGGGTAGGTTAGACTGAAAATCAAAGCAGTTACTTCGGTAACCAGACGTTGGAGGCGAGCTGGGAACGACAAGCCTGATACCGAATCTAACCAGATTCCCATCCAAATCACCAAAAGGTTAGAACGTCACATTTGGTGCCGCGACCAATACCAAGCCAGTTGGTCGTCACAGGACAGGATAGCACGACGGACGCAACCAGGCAGACGTCATATTTGGCGCAGCGACACCGGGGGGACGTCACACGGTCTATTTTTTGTATCTTTTTAAAAATAATTTTACTCGATGCAAGGCGATAATGCCACAAGTACGCACTGTAATTTTTTTCACTCTCTGTAAAGTTTAAAGAGAATGACAAGATTTTAGTGAGGAGAAAGAAGAATGAAAAAATAAAACAGAATTCAGAAAGACAGAAGATGACGAATGCTGTTGTATTTAGATTTTTGAAGATTGTAGGTGACAGGGAAGAAAAGAAATTTGAAGAAAGTTCCACAAGCAAGAAGTGTGAGGGAAGAAACTATTAGCATAGAACTGACGGTTCAATCTAGCTAATTCAATAGTAAAACGATAAGATCTAGTTGTCAATTTAGTAGCACACTTAACTTCATGCAGGCGAGGCACCAAGGAGGAAAGATAAACAGAACAAATGCCATGAAAATATTTGTAGAAAAGACAGAGGGGGAACACATCACGGAGTGAGGGGAGTCTAGATGCCAGGTCAGGGTTACATTGCAGATCCTTCCAGGAGCAGCAGACCAGAAGGTGCAATGAGTTGCTCTCCTGGAGTTTAGCATCGGCCATGTTGATAGCTGACAGAAAAAAGTTCTCTCTGGTCATTAAATAAAAGCAGTTTCTTTTGGAGGCGTTAAAAGTGACAAGCCTTTCCTTGTCTCTGTTAACCACTGACTGGAGACCCTTTTCAAGAGCTGTTGCCAATTTTTCTTTATCAGATCTGTTGGACTAAGACAGGTATAAATAATTGTATAATCTGTATAAATACCTACTTGGGAACTAATAACATCGGGATAGTCGTTGATGAAGATAAGAAACAACCTTGGTCTAATGATAGAGCCCCGGGGGACCCTTGCCTCAATGTGAACTGAACTAGAAGCGTGTCCATTCAACATGACCTTCATTACATGATTTGTTAGGAACGACTGGATTAAACCAGAGACACCGTAGCCTTTGAGCTTGTGGAGAAGGCAAACATAGCAAATCCTGTCTAATGTTAACTCAGTCAGTTAAGTTCCACCCATGATACACGCTTGTGGGGATCAAGTCTCTTTCGGTTAATGACTGATTAGGCAGAAGACTTTCCTGCAGTTGGTTGCCATTACTATTCAGTCCATAGCTGTGAGGGAGAAGAGATGGATTTATATATTTCCCAATGCTATTTGCGCGGTAAGTGAATGTAATAAATTCGTCTGACATTCGTTGCATCCATTTACATGCAAATACCATTGGAAAAGCTTTCCTAGCAGTTCAAATTTAAAAAAAAAAATAATGAAAAGCGTAGAAATGTTCATTAATTTTAATGTTTCCATGATCCAGTCGCAGAACGCAAACAAATGCATTTTTATTGTTTGTCCACTCAGTAATTCGGCCTCTATTTTTGAATCCTTTTCAGTAACACACTTGTTGATTAAAAGTTGATCTTTGAAGTTATAAGAACCTTCTAGCATCCATTTTGATTTTCAGATAAAATGCTATTTCCATAAAAGAAATGGTAACTTCTTTAAGTTAAAATTGATGTTAGAACTTTGTAGGTCTTACATAAGCAACTTATTAGTATCTTTAGTGGGTTAGCAGTGTCATCATCTTTGGGGACTAAATATATAAAATAGTCCGCCACTATAACTACGTCTACGATCTGAAAAGACCTTTTCGTTTTTTTATGAATATTGAATCAAATCTCACTTGGATTTTAAAGTTCAAGATTATTTCTATTATTTTTATTTGTATACGACCGTCTCTGTTTGCTGCTACTACTACTACCATTTATTATTATTATTATTATTATTATTTTTTAATTGGTCCGTGGAAAATGTCATGACGCCATTTCTGACCTTAGGTCTCTGGGCGTGACGCTGAAAGAAATGTGTACACACCAGAAATCAAAGGAAATAATAATAATAATAATAATAATAATAATAATAATAATGATAATAATAATAAGAAGAAAAGCGCGAATTAAGAAAAGAAAAAGAAATGAAAGTTAACAATGTTAAACAATATTTCAACAGAATGTCTGTTTCCTTCAAGTTATATTTAAAAAAAAAGAAATCAAGTATAAAAATATATAAATCTACAAACAATTATAAGACTTTGTACAAACGTTGCTTGTCTTGTAATGAAAAAACGGTTGTACTGGTAATCAATGCGTCAAAACAAATGAAACGCTGCCAGCGTGAAGGCACGCAACTGAAACGTGCATAATATGATGTCGATCTTGCTTATCATGGAATTTTCCGTTAGTTGATTAGTTACTAAGGGGAATTAATCAAACAGCTTAGTATAAATCTGATGGAACTCTCTCGTCATTCTCTTCCTCCTCCACCCTCGAGGCGGGAAGTTAGTAATGTAACTATCCTCATGCGTTTTAAGGGTGAAAGCAACAACAACAATAATAATAATAATAATAATAATAATAATTACTTATCTGATTATTGCTAATATTAATGTCGTTTTATTTAATCTTAAATCTTCTGGTGGTTATCGTTATTCTGCCTATGTCTGGTTATCCCTTTATGAAAGCCAGCAGGCCTGTTTGTTTTTTGTTTATATGCATGAACGCGACAGTCTGTCTGTTGTTTGACCGTATAAACTGGTATTTACAACCGAAACTTATTTTCAATATTTCGATGATTTTATTTGATATTCTATTTTCCATATTCAGTATTAAAAATAACACAGTTAATTTTAATTTATAGATTGAGTTTTATTAAAGAATGTAGTTATAATGTTTATTGTGATTTTAATAACAGTGTATCTGTCTGGCTAAAATTATGCAAAAATTTAACAAATGGAAAAACAAAAACAAAAACAAAAACAAAAAAAACAACTACACATTTTTATTCATAGTGTTTTATACTTATAACAGGAATGAGAACCTTGGTACAAAATGTTACCGCATGAAGAATATCTAATGACGACTAGAAGCAGGAAATAATTAAAACTAAACAGTGAAAAAATTCCAAAAAAATTATGTCAAAGAGAAAAAGAAACAAAAAGTTATTATGTTATTGGTCCTGATCTGGCACCCCGGCTTCACTCACTTTCCCACCACCGTAATGTAGCTTCCCTTTGACTTTTCTATAATTACTTTCATGGTAATTGTTCTGATGAACTTTCCTCTATAGTACCTAGAATTTATGAATTTAAGTGCAGTGCTAGATTGGCGTCAATTTCTCATCATTTTACAGTTGAAATGGCTCGATGTAACCGTAAGTTCTATGCTAACAGTTTCTTCTATCGCACTTCTCGCCCGTGGAACTCTCTTTTTCTCTGTAGGCGGGACAAGAAATGCAATATTCTTGATTAGAATGATATCAGAAAAAGCATTACAAATACAAAAGGATGTGCACTTATATTTTTTTAAATAAGCAAAAGCATTTCTCAAGATACGACACAAAGATGTATTTGAACTGTTAGGAAAACTAGATCTATTTGGAAAGGAATGGAATAATCCAAAATTTTTATTGGGAACAAACCGCCTACATACGGATAAAAAATTGAGTAGATACACAAAAATAGAAAGAAACTTAAAAGAAGGATGCATCTTCTTGCCAGATGTATTCAACCTCTACAGCGAGGCCCTGGAGACCTTACCAGAATTTACTTATTGGTTGGTGTAATTTTCATAATATAAGATACGCTGTTTTTTTTTTTTAAGCATTACGCCCCGAGCAAGGCGTGAAACCACTAGAATGCAAGGGGTTGCAGAAGATTTGGAGCGAGAGCAGATAGGAGTGATATTAGGTTGGTGCAAAAATAATGACGTAATAATGTCGTTTTTTGACGTTAAAAAATACGTCAAAAAACGACATTATTACGTCATTATTTTTGCACCAACCTAATAGAAGAAAGGATGAGGAGAAGGATAGTGGATAGATCAAGGCAACTGGAGATGTCGATTGACATTACATTTGAATAGTTGATTATAGCTCTCAGGGAAACAGTAATAGGGAAGGGTGTTTCACAGGCGAGAGGTGCGAGGTATGAAGCTATTGGAGTAGAAGAGACGGCTACATTTAGTAGTTTCTACAGTGTAAAGGTGAGAGCGGGATGCCAGCCTCGTAGGGTGCTTGAATTCATGGAGTTTGGGAACCAGTGAAAGCAGCTCAGCGGAGCAATTACCATGAAAATATTTGTAGAAAAGACAGAGGGAGGCGACGGCGCGTCTGTGAGAGAGTGACTGTAGACGAGATGCCAGATTACGGCCAGTTATATTACATATCCGTCTCTGGATCTTGTCAAGAGCTCCGAGGTAAACAGAAGGTGCCCCAGACCATATATGGCAGCAATACTCCATGCAAGGGCGAATGGTTGATTTGTATATTTGAAGTATCGATTTGGTTACACCGTGTTGATGGCTGACCCAGAAAGAAAACTATAGAACCTCTTAGACAAGGTAGTAAATGAAAGCATGGAAAAAGGACTAAGCATTATTTGCAAGAAGATAGAAAGTATGGCTATCAGAAAGAGAAAAAAAAATCCCAAGCTATATACTACGAATTGGAGGTGTCAACATCAAACAAGTAGAGAAGTTTAAATATCTGTGAAGTGTTTTAACAGAGGATGGAAAATACGACACCGAAATCTGAAGGCGCATTATGATAGCAAAAGATGCATTGTAAAGACTAAACAAGTTACTAAGAAACAGAACATTTTCGTTAGAAACAAGGAAAAGAGTACTGAGTTCCTCTGTGATATCCATCCTCTTATATGGCAACGAATGCAGGACAATCTCCTCACAGAAAACGAGGAAAATGGACTCAACAGAAATGTTGTTCTACAAAAGTATAGTGAGAATTACATGGACGGAGCAAGTAAATAACGACGAAATTTCAAAGAATATGTTAACAAAAGAACACTTATAACCAGAATCAGAAAGAGACTGCTGGAATTTCTGTTCTGGAACATATATTCTCTACCTTTCTTCCATTTTTTTAAACCTATTCACCGTTCCCTTGATGGTTCTTGAATGGTCTTTGAAGATGGAAGCCAGAGTATGAATGTTGGTACCATTATTGAAGATCTGAATGATCTTTTTCCTCTCACCATTGCTCATTTGGGAAAACGGTGTGGCTGACAAAAAACGATTTTAACCTGTTCTCTTTCTAGCTGAATAACTCAAAGATTTTTTCAGTAATTCTTGCGACGAATGGTGTCAAGATGTCCAAAGATCTTACCTGAAGACTTGGAAAAAAGAAACTCAATTAGTTTAGTGATTTCTTAGATATTAAACATTCTGTGGGATGGACAATTATGCTGTTACACTCGGTAGCGTATGTGCATGTTGCCTGCGTAAATTTCTATCTATCTATCTATCTATCTATCTATCTATCTATCTATCTATCTATCTCTGTTCATATCTCTCTATCTCTCTATATACCACTCTATTTATATCTATCTATCTATCTATCTATCTATCTATCTATCTATCTATCTATGTGGATGTTTTTATTCACGAAATAGATTGGCATACACGCTTATATAGGCACACAGAATGTAAGTTGGGAAACTTTTTATTCTCTTTAACAACCTGTCATCTTTCCAAATTTCATATTCACAAAATACTGTCTCGTCTTCCTTGCCTTTGGCAGCGTTCTCTCGTAATCACCGGTTTTACGGCGATTTCCCTCTTGAGAATCCGTTAAAACTGATTAAGTCGTCCATCTTGCAATGTTCGATCAGGTCCAAGCCGTATCATCAAGCGAATGGCTTAGTTGACTTTGATAACGACTCTTCATTTAATTCTCTCTCTCCCTCCCCCTCTCTCTCCCTCCCTCTCATTCTCTCTCTCTCTCCCTCTCTCCCTCCCTCCCTCTCATTCTCTCTCTACCGTCATTAAAATGGCTTTACTTTATTTCCACTGAATGGAGACTTTTATTTGTCGCTGATTGCAGGCTGGTTACGTTGTGCCTGTATTATCAGATAGGGTTCAGCTAATAGTGCGAAAAGGGGTTTAATGTGATAGTCCACTTTGGATTGATGGCTGTCCGACGTGCGAATCTCCCTTAACAACAGAGAGAGAGAGAGAGAGAGAGAGAGAGAGAGAGAGAGTCTCACGTTGTGGCATGTATAGGCTTCAGATCAGTTGTTTCCTAGACATAGTCTCCCCAATGTAGTAAGAAATTTTAGAGTTAGACGTATACATTTATATGATAAAAACTGACCGATGAATTTTGCGTTTTATGTGCCTGTTAAATAAATATTTCAAAGATAACCATAGATATAAAGAAGTACATAGTTTCTTTTTTCGCACTTCTCGCTTGTGAAACTCTCTTCGGCTTCTTGCTTTCAAGTCAAGTTTGATTTTCAAAAATTTAAACGCAGTGTCAATCATTATTGACTGTCTGTTATTGTTTTCACTCCATAAATAATGTTTTTTTCTTTCTTATAATCTTTCACACTCAGTAACCCTTGTGTGTTAGTGGCTTTATTGCCTTGCTTGGACTGAAATGATTAAAAAAAACCCCAAAAAACAAGAACTTTTTTCTAAAGCGTAATATTGTATGTGCAAAATCACTTAATATTAGACTCCTCTTGATTAGATTGAGGATTAGTAGAAATTTATTATAAATTTATTTAAAGACTGGTTAATTACTGAATTAAGCAAATCCATAGCTCTCCACTATTTCCTCTTCTTTATTGAGTAAATTGTCTTACTATCTTGGCAATAATAGTGGTGTAGTTTCCTGTTACTTTCTCTTATTTTTCATTCAGTGTTTTCCTTCTCTTAGGTTTTTTTGTTCACCCAAGGATAGAGATACCAGTATACAATGTTTTTTAACACATATCTGGGAGAAGCAAGGATATTAATGCGAAAGTAAACGCAACAGACTAATTCCGAATTTGATTTACAAAATAGTAACACTTACTTATTTATTTGTAAATATTTATAACATAAATTCTAATAGCAATAACAAAGATTTGGTTTAAAGCCTCAACAAAAAACAAACAAAAGCAAAATAACAACAGACCAATCAGTGCATCTGTTAAAGATAATATTTTCAAGGAATGCTGTCGTTAGAATTATAGAGCTCCAGGTCAACAGATAGAACTTTAACAGTAATAAATACATTTAAAGGTTAACCTATCCTAATATGAATTTCGAACTCTGAGGACTTGTCTATATTTCTGAGATGAGCTATTATAATTATTTACATTGTTGAGACTGTTGTCCCCATCTTCCTTGCCATATTCACGATGTTTCAACGTGAACATGGCAGTAAAGATAAGGGCAAAATCTGGGAACGATCGTAAAATTTTACAATTTACTCCCCTGATTAGTGGATATAATCACCTTCTTGTTTTGTAACGGCATTCACCCGGAGTGGGTTGAGCCGGTTTCAATATTGGAGCTTCATGAGAATTTGGAATTCACAAGCGGTCCCCAAACCCGCATGTATAGGCTTCAGATCAGTTCCCAGGAAACCGACAGCCAGACAACAGCACATGAGATTTGATTATAGTGGTGAAGGTTTCATGCAGGACCATCCACACTTTTTGAAGGGCCGATTACAGAGACCTGGTGCACTACGTGCCACAAAGTCCCCAAACGACCCTCCGCAGGTTTTGAATTCAGAGTTTTCCTTTTCCTAGACCAGTAGCCATCGAAGGCTATAGAACCCAGTCTGTCCTGCTATTTACCCATAGCTAGAGGGAGAAGAAGAGGATTCACACCTTTCCGAAGGGTGTTAGCACGTAAGTGAATGTAATGGATTCGACTGGAATTCGAGCTCAGCTCTCCGATTCCTCAATTCAAGCCGCTATCCATTACTCCACCGTGCAACCTTTACTCCACCGGGCCTTCTTAATCACCGCGAAGCAGAGTAGGGATAAGATTATTTAATTTTATCTATTACTAGTATAATTCCTATAAATACATAAGCAGTGATATTGAAGTTAAATGCCGCCTTTTACGGGCTTTCAGTGAGTATCATTAATGTTTTGTTTGAAAGTGAAAGACGATCGGAAAGTTTTATTCAGATGCTGAGTTGATGAAAGAAGTTATCATAAACACAAAGAGCAAATCTAGTTTTCAAGTACACAAGGAGCCACAAGGTAACTGTCGTAGCTGTTTCACGCAGGTGAGATAGGTTCGTTGATTTAACGACATGTCAACTCGAAACTCGCCATTTTATTATTAATTTTGAGTTTATTAGAATTTACATAATCAATTAAGTAAATAATGGTCATTTATATTTAAATCTCTAAACATTTACTTGATTCCGGGATAGGTAAATATTGTTTTTTTATATTTAAGTCTCTAAGCATTTACTTGTTTCAGGAATAAGTAAATATTGGTTGTTTACATCATTACTACTGTAGCGTGTTCGATATTTATTTAGTGTTCCTCGGTTGTGGCCTTGTGCCAGATTAAGTTAGGCCATGTAAATATCTATTATCATTAACATTAGTTTTAAAACTAATACTTTTACAACACTTCAAGGAGATACGGGGGTATATGCGGTTATTCAAGAACGGTCCTCATGTCTGCTGATACGAAGCAGTGACCATGTGATTTGGTAAGGAAGTCGAGCATTTCACAACCGAAGTGTTGTTTGTCGAAGGGCAACGGTCAGAAGAGTTCCAATTATCGATTATTTATACCTGAATGGAACTGACGGGAGTCACTAAAGCATGTCCTCATACCCTACGACCAAAAGACCATTTCTCTTCCATTGGGTTTTTGAGCATGACTCGATAGATTTTGACAAGCTCTTTTTTCTCCTTCTTAAAGAAAACTCATTGTTGGGGATAACACCGAAGAAGTTGACAGTTACACCCTCACTTCCCATTGACGATCTTCCATTTTCTTTCTTTCTTTCTTTCTTTCTTTCTTTCTTTCTTTCTTTCTTTCTTTCTTTTTCTTTCTTTCTAGTTTCCCCCAATTGTTTCTTTCTTTCTAGTTTCCACCAATCTTTCTTTCTTCCTTTCTTTCTTTTATATTGCTTTTTTTCTTGTTTCTTCCAATTCTTCCATTATTGTGTTCGTTTGTTTGTTTGTTTGTTTGTTTCTTTCTTTGTTTCTTTCTTTGTTTCTAGTTTCTTCCAATTCTTTCTTTCTTTCTTTCTTTCTTTCTTTCTTTCTTTCTTTCTTTCTTTCTTTCTTTTACATACACGAACTCATACAAGCATGATTTTGTAGCTGAGGCAACTATTCTCATTGAGTTCAGTATAAAATTCACAATTTTAAATAATGACTTTAAAGAAAAACAAGTTGTTGTCACTAGTGCAATATATTCTTCAGTTTACACTCGTCTCGTCTTAGGCTGGATTGACACAGGTTGAATATATCTTCCTGTCTATCTAGTGTGAGATTTAATAGGCTTCATTTAAAAAAGACAATCCTTAATCAGACTTTATAGACGATAGGCTGTACGAAATCACGAAGAGCTTTAATAAATAACAAAGATCACATCACTTGAATACTTGGAACAGTAGATGCAACAAAAAATGGGTAGCACATTGTGTAACCTAGGGAAAGTTACTGAATAGAATAATACATATAAGAACAACACATATAAGATTCGCCAGCGGCGCGTAGAAGAAGTCAACTGTTAGAATTCCACAATGAATTTCCAACTGCAGGATATGTACCAACTTCCCAGCGAAGTCAGATGTGGCATAAGGCTGAATTTAATGCGGGGTATCTGAACCCATAGACTCGGCCAAAGATTCTCCGTAGACCTCGTATAAAACAGGTTTCCCGAAACGAGACTCTACCCTTCGACATACCCTCGTCTGTGGATCTTGTCTGCCTTCGAGCAGAGTGTTTGACCAGCACAACCAGAGACGAATTTCCAACTGCAGGATATTTACCACCACTCCACGCGATCAGATGTAGCACAAGGCCGAATTTAATGTGGGGTATCCTAGCCCACAGGCTCGGCCAAAAATTCCTTGTAGGCCACATATAAAATGGGGTATGGTAGCTACTTCTCGAGACGAGACTCTACCCTTCGACATAGCCTCATCTGGGGATCTTCTCTGCCCGGAGGGAAAGAGTTTAACCAGCACAGTTGGAGACGAAATTCCAACTGCAGACCAACATACAGTATTTACTACTGTATTTATGTGAATGGTGACATACCCATTATCGTCCGTAGGTATGCTACAACATACATGTAATTAGAAGAAATGATAATAATATCATGATTTCTACATTACCAAAGACAAAAATAAATGAATATACTGTTTAATAAACAAACAGAGCATCCAGTCAAATACACGTACCCACTAAAATACGTGTTATGGGACCTTACCCATAATAACATAATAAACTATCCTATACATAATAAATACTGCGCCTCAAGAGGAAGCAAAGAGTTCCGTCTGAAGTCTGGAGTGAAGTCTGAAGTCTGGAGGGAAGTTCATCAGGAGTCTGTCAGTCAGTCAGAGCTAGTCAGTCAGTCGAGTCAGAGGCAGTCCGAAACAGAGTCGCGTTCAGACAATTACTACTAAACCTGATTGTTCATACTAACACTTTTCTACCTCTCTGTATATATTCCTGTTTGTAATATATCTGTGTTATTCCATGTCCGCCTTCGAGTTCTTCTTTATTGGTTCTACCTTGGATTTTCACCGTAGTACAAGGAACCGGACCATAACAATACGTAATAAACATCTGTCGGATTAATGAATAAAAAAATCCACCCTTTTCTTTACAAATTGCTTTGTTTACGTTAGGATACGAAACTGAGCAGATATGTCTATTTCAAGAGTCAGAGAAAAGTCTTTATTTAAAGGCACTATTCAGCTTTACTTTGTCAACGACGCACTCTGTAGCCGAGAGAGGAACGCAGGTTCAAATCCTGCTGGAGAGCACATATTTTCCTTAATAAGATTTCTTGAATATTCAGGCCAGTAGACGAAAATAAATAAATATACTGTTTAATAAATAAAAGGAGCGTCTATTCAAATACGAGTATCCACTAAAAATAACGTATAAAGTAATACAAATCTGTCGGATTAATAAATAAAAAATCCACCCCTTTACACACACACGCGCGCGCGCGTTTGTGTGTGTGTGTGTGTGTGGTTCCTTCTAACATTATATACAGAACAATACAAATTTAATACTCCTAGAGTCATCAGATTTCAGTCAAATTTTGGAGGGTTTTAATATTTTAAATAATCATATTTTACGTTGGTTTGGTAGATTTTAATATATATCAATCTTTGATCGCTTATTTAATATCGACATCTGCTTTTATTATAATTGAAGTTACATGTAAATATTGGTCATGCTTAAGTTATCTTTTCTAAATAAAATAAATATATAGTTAAGTAGTTTAAATTAAACAAGTAAATAATCGGTAATTTCAGTCTCTCAATTTTCCGATTTTTAAGTTTTTTTCCACAAAATTATATTTTTACCGACGAAATCATACTTAAAAAAATGAACGCTTTAATTGATTGTGAATATTTAAGAGGTGCTAAGTTTTTAATGGAATCCATCATAGCACAAATTTCAATTTGTTTTTGAGTCTTTATTATACGAATACGATGCCTGGAAATAATTCAGTAGATTTATTTGACCCTCTGACCAAGATGAGTGGTGTTCCACGAAACTTTGAAGTCGGTCGATTTAACTCTATCTATCTATCTATCTATCTATCTATCTATCTATCTATCTATCTATCTAGCAAATGATTCTTTTTGTTGTGGTTCGATAAAAAAGAAAAGAAATTTCAATTTCTTAAACTGCGGCGCCTAAAATGTTAGAATTTAATCTGGGTGTAGCTTGATTGGCATTCGACATCGAGTTTGTTTCCTGTGTCAGATATCAGCGTCCAAAATTACAAAAAGGTAGAGTTTCAAATACCCAGGAGAAAAAAAAAGTACTGGCAACTCCCAGCACTATGACGATAATATATACTTTAGGGCGTGTGTCCTATATATTTTGTCAAACTAAGCTAAGTTTAGTGAATATCTATGCGTAAGCACCCATACACGTAGATACAAATCTTGAAGTGGTAGGGAACTCAACCAGAATGGAACTCACTACATTCTTCTTCTTTCTTACTGATGTTCCGTGTCCTCTCAGTGAGTAGGCGATCATGGCTCTTCACAACATCCTGTCCCTTGTAGCTCTTAATAAACTTTATCTTTCTCTTAAGCCCTGTTTTGCCATTCATTTACTCAAGCTCACTTAGTATGTTATGTTATGCGTTGCTTTCCTCTGTCCCTCTTACCCTCTATCTGTCCTGTGAGTATCAAATTTTCCAAGCCCTCCTTCATCATTATGTGCTCTGTCTCTTAAATTTTAAGTATTAGTTTCCTTTTTGTTTCCATTTTATCTAAAACTTTGTCGTTCCTCACATGTTCGGTCCATGGTATCCTCAGCGTCCTTCTGTAGAACCACATTTCTCTTGATTCAGGTGTCCTCTTAGTCTTTTTGAAGATCGTCCAGCACTCACTGTCATACAGGAGGACGTAGCAGTTCAGTACAATTTTCCTTGTTTCTAGTGAAATGTTTCTATTTCTTAGTACTTTGCTTAGCTTTTGGAATAACACCTTGGCTAGCTCAATATATCTTCGGGTTTCAGTGTCACACTTCTCGTCCTCTGTTAAGAGACTTCTCAGATATCGCACTTGTTTGATTTTAATATCTCCGATTTCAATTCTCACTTTTTTTTTTACTCATCCTTTTGTTAACAACCATGCATTATGTCTTCTTGTAATTGATGTTTAATTCTTTCTTCTTCCTTCTCTACCTTCCGTAGGAGTTTTTGTAGCTTTTGTTCAGGGTCTGCTATCAACACTGTGTCATCTGCGAACCATATGTTGTTAAGATTGTAGCCGCCAATAATGAATCCTGGTAGGATATCTCTCTCAGAATTGCCTCGCTGTTTCGGTTGAATAAGTCCGGTAAGAAGACACATCCTTGCCTTACGCCCCTTTCTATTTTTGTATATCTGCTGAACTCATTTTCTATCCGTATGCAGGGAGTTTGCTGTCAATGTAGGTTCCTGATTATTCTAATGTCTTTCCCGAATATTTCAAGGTTGCTGAGCAGATCTAACAGATCTTTGTGGCGGACTTTATCGAACGCCTTTGCGTAATCTATAAAACACAGGTTCATGTCCTGCATTTGTATTGCTCTTTCTGACAACATTCTGAGCATAAATATCGCGATCCTTGTTCCAGTGTCTTTGATGAACCCGCACTGTTCCTGTTCTTTTTTCGATCTGATTCTGCTGCGCGCTCTATTCATCAGAATTAGGATGTTAAGTTTCGTTATATGGCTCATTAAGCTAATTGTCCGATGAAGTTCACATTCATTTGCACCTGGCTTTTTAGGCAGTGCAATGAAAACAGATCTACTTAGGTTTTCCAATATATCATCACTGTTGTAGATTTCATTTATTATTTTTGAGATCTTGTCTAAGGCCCCCAGCATCTCTATTACAGTTCTTTCTGGCCGTGGCATTCTGTTTCTGTTCAATTTGGCCAATGCGGATTCCACTTCGGATTTTAATATTTCCGATCCGTCGATATTTCTGTATATTGCCGGTTGTTCTCTTTCACTGTGAAGAGTTCTCTGATATATTTTTTTTCCATTTTTGGAGCATTTTTCTTTTTATAATATCAGCATTCTGTCATTGGATTCTATGCATCCTGTTGCTGAGCCTATCTTCTGTCCTATTCTCTTATTTTGTATGAATGTCTGGTTTAGTTGTGATACAAATTGTTTCTTTTTTTTTCCTTGAGCCATTCCTCTTTAGCCTACCTGCATATGTTCTTTATTTCTTTCAATAGTGTCCTGTATTCTGTTCTGTGTCTGACATAGTTTTATGTCTCCTTTTCATCATGTCGAGAATTTCGTCTATCATCCAATCATTTTTTTTTCTTTGTGGACTTTCCTTTGGGGTGAGCTCGATTGCTGATTGTTATGGTGTGGAACCATAGAAAGATAACACGGACCCGGATATAAGGGTTAAATAGTAGATTCTCGAAAAAGTAGTACAAAGGTAAATGTGGACTGGAGAGTACTTTCTCTCACTGGTGTCCTTGACTCACTCATTCACTCACTCTATGGCTACTACTCGGTGACCCTCACTTGGTGACTCCCTTTACTCAGAGTTGGTAGCCATATTATATAGGTGTGGAAGAGTCCATTTGTAGGTAGGTCTCCACAATACCCCCCTGCCAAGCCTTTTACTCGGTAAAAGGGTTTATTACTTTCCAGAAATGTAATACTGATGTTACTAAAGTTTCTCTTAAAATGTGACACTTTGAGTTTCCGTTTTATTTTGTCCCTTGTATCTGCTTTTCAAACTGTCCATATATTTTTTCCGATTCGGTTCGTCAAAGACTGTGTCGTATTAAAATTTCGATCCTGCCTTTGTCCTTTTCAATTAAGCTTACATATCACTGGGAGATGATCGCTTCCACAGTTGGTACTTGGATATGTTTTGCACTATAAAACGGCATTCCTGAATCTCTTATTAATAGAAGGACATCGGTGATCATGGCTCTCCCCAATTTTGATCTTCCGGAGCTTGATGTCATGCTTGTCCTCTTATTACCCCACCACCCGTTTACAGATGTTCGTTAGGTAGTTTACTCGGTGATTCACTCCTGCCCTCTTACCTTCAGAGTATCCTGTGAGTGTCAAATCCCCCAAGCCCTCTTTCCTCATTACGAGTCATAGAAATTCCATCTGATTCTTTTCTGATTTTAAGTATAAGTGTCCCATGGTATTCTGGAAACCACATCTGTATATATATATATATATATATATATATATATATATATATATATATATATATATATAATTTATTATGTTATATTATTAACATGTGCGTGTCTGTGTGTCTGTGTGTTTTCACTTCTGGTGAGAACCGTAAACTGAACGATAATATCAAACACATCGGAATACAACTATCAATGTTTGAGAAATATACCACTAACCGTACTATGTGTAAAAAAAACAAAAAGAAACAAAAAAAAAAACAACAAAAACAGGCCAAAGTGGCATTTAGAGCCACATCCATACAAGGTTGGAGCACAAAAAGAACTTAAGGAAAATTCGGAAGAATACTGTCTCCGTTCAACATTTTGTGCATGAATGATGTAGTGTGGCTTGCAAGAAGGAGTGAGGGTTTAGTGTTTTGCAGAAGACACACAAATACATTTTTGACCCTCATGCTTTCGAAACGACGGGAGATCCCCCCCACTCTCTCTCTCTCTCTCTCTCTCTATATATATATATATATATATATATATATATATATATATATATATTCTGTCACTGGGTAATTCCCACTTTCTTTTACATAATGCAAAATTTAATAATAGCTACAAAAGCTTTTGGCCTCAGTTCATGATGCTCATGGACATTCAAATTAAATTTTTGGTTTCATGTTTCCATAAACGTTTCTGAAATGCAAGAGTATTTATAGCAATTGATTTATAGTAGATGGCTGACCCTTCTGACATACAAGGTATTCCATGACATGTACGTAATGCAACCCGCTCTTGTTCTGTGTGTCTTTTATACATACATAAGCAACCGTAGGATTTTAAAATTACCCTTTACGTATGAGCTTGACACGATACGTCACGACATTGGACAGAAGAAAACGCTCAAATTTCCTATCGGTACACGGTTTTTGCTATTCTTTTGTTTTCGAGCAAGACTATTGCTTTGAGTTGACAATAGCATAGCAATTCATACATATGTGATGGTATTTCTCTCTGGTTAAAACAGTTACATTGATGCAAAAAGTAAATTCAATTTAATACACACACACGCAGACACTATGAGAGAGACACAAAGACTTCTACAAGAATTCAGACACACTCCCAACAAACACCCACTAAGGTAAAAAAAATATAAACACATGAGATCTACCTGACTAATGAAAAAAAAAAAAAAAATACGACATAGAATTCAAAATACCGAAACTTTATCTGAATTCTCTTATTTCCAAAAACATTCTGATGACGTTAAAAATAAAAGCGAAAGGTATTAAATTTATAAACGTTTTTTAATTTGTTTCTTATTTAATTATTCTGTTGGATTTAATCCATATTTTTCAATTCATAGATACATGAATTTGAGATTGTTGTAAATTTTAACAGTACTATTTTTTAATAATATTAGAGAAATCTTAGAAGCACCTTTGTAGGTTATGCACCTATTTATTACGTTTTCGATTGTTATATATGAATAAAGTGTCACTGCCGAAACTTGAGTTTGAACATAGGTCGCCAGTGAGCAAACACAGGCGATCCCATTATTGAATTAAGTAGACCACATGACCATAGAGGAAACGCATATATGGGAGGTAGTAGCATGACGTCTAGATTGATCGCATTTCTATTTTATCCTCTATTACTATTAGGATCGGCATTTCTAGTCTATCCTCTATTACTATACGGACCGCTATTCTCTATTCTAGTCACTATATTATTTCTCTATTCGGATCACTATACGGATTACTATTCGAGCGAGTATTATCGAGTAAGTACTATTAGTGCGAGTATTATTCGAAGGCGTTTGACACCAGTATTGTTCAACGGCGTTACTATAGTTGTATCTGCGATTACAAAGTCTTTACTACAACGAGTGTTCGTCGACTTCACAAAACCGATTAATCACCTATTAATTATTATTGATAGTTAATTATTAACTACTTAATTTACAAGTCAGAGGAAAATATTTAGAATCTAGGAAAATGGGTTCAGCACAAAATAAACATCTGCAATTATATGAATACTCGCTTTCCCATTTTTATATGACACAGATAACAGCATTTTTAGGACAAAGGCTGTCACTCGCAATGAAAACTGGATTTATCAGGAGAATTCAAAACGAAGAACATTGTAACTAGACTCAGGAAAACTATTGTATTTAGTGGGTTTCGAAAAGAACTTTTTACAACAAATTAGTAGAACTTTAACAAACTGCCTCAGGAATGCAGTATTGAAGATCCCAGCGTGAAGTGAACTTACTACATTACGGAATGGATTTACAATATGAGTTTGTTAATCATCACGAATATATATATATATATATGAATAAGATATATTTAGGTAGCAAGTATTCATCCCAAAAAATTTGATAAAAAAGAACCGACAAGGTTTGTATGCTTAATTTTTTGTTGTATTTTTTTAAAATTTTCGAACAAGATGTTAAGTATTATGCTCGAAGTTGAGGATAAACTCTCCGAATTTCATAAATTGTTGTTTTTGTTCAAGTATTTTCGACTTCCGCAGTCACATTACCAAGAAACGATGTGGTATCTGCGTGCGGGTTAGGAATCCTTATCTGAATCCTATTTTCTTTTTGGGAAGCTAGAGCTTTGAAATGGTTTAGCTTGATGTCATGTGTAACAGCTACTGTGAATATATATATATATATATATATATATATATATATATATATATATATATATATATATATTTAGTGAATAAATGAGGAAAAAATTTCAATGATTTATCTTCCTATTACGGGTTTCGTAGAAATAATTGCTCTTCTGAAGTAAGATAAATCAATTGCATTTATTAATAGGTATCATATCTAGTTTAAAATACGTTACATAAAAACATCTAATTGTCAAAAGATACTACCACATCATCCCCAATTCCAATTAAAACAAAAGATGGAAAACAGACTCGATATCACTTTTCATTTTCCGACTAAATTGTGTTGCGATTAGATGTGTAATCTCCTTCTCATATTGTTTTATTTCGAGAAGAGCACGAACAAACATAGTATACACAACGAACAACGGCATTAAAAGTACTGTCAATAAAACCCCCACCCCCAATAACTTTGAAGAGAGAGGAAGACCTGCTGAACTTTCGTGAATTAACAAAAACCATCGAGATTTGGAAAGGAGAGATAAGATTTAATTACAAAGCTGCTAAAGATGAGAAATCACACTGATTTGCAATGTAGCTTCAAATCGAAAAAGCTCTGGTGATGTAGTGGATCTTGATGACATAAAAACACGTTAATTTTTTTTACGTTAACTTAATTTTAAATTTGTTCTTTCTTATGGACGATATTACGTAACATAGTCTAACCTGAAATTGTTCGATTGTTTGTATTAAATACTTTTACGGTACAGAAAGGCATCTATATATAAAATTCTTTGACTTCCGTTAGTCCGTCATACCCCCTAATATTGCCATACATTGACTGATCGAAACCAAATTTTGGGGAGAATTGCAAACAGGTAAGGGCGTACAAAGTACAGTTGGTTTTATTAGGGTGTGTAGCTTAGTACAATAAATTTTCATTATTTTTTTTGGAAAAATTAAAAGTTTTATTATTTGACACACAAAATACTCCCACTATTAAAAAAAAAAAATTAATGATTAAAATAACAAATACGTATTTAATAAAAATGCAATATTGTTTTTTGCATATATTTTTAAAAGTTCTTATATACAAGAATCGGCGTTTGCGAGAATTACAAACAGATCACAAGGCCAAACGCTTCAAAAAGTTGGAATTTGGCTCCAGAAAGGAATATTTAAGCATTGCCAGTCGTATGTTGCATCCTCAAGAGTAAGAAATCCTAAGAATTTATTCTTCGCTGTTAAAAAGGAAAAAAAGAAATTTTCTTAAAAAAATATTGTTTACCATGAAGCCCTATAAAATAAAATTAAATTAAATAAATTATTAAACCAAGAAGTGTTTTTTTTTTGTCAAGGTATTTTTTCTAAACAAATCAGCTTCTTCAAATTTCATCGATTGGTTTGCGAAATTGAACGAAACGTACAGTTTGTAAATCTCGACCCAAAAATGTTAGTGATAACTTCAACAATAATAAATACTGTGAGGATTTCAACACGCGTCAGCGCTTTGCAAAAATCCAAGTTTGTATAAAAATCTGAAGTAAATATAGTACATGGTTCTATTTGTAGTTTATTGAATTTTAGACGCAATTATGCTATTGTAATATTCAAAATGACTGATTATATTGTTGGCAAATATATATATATACTTATTTATTCTTTTAATTTATTTATTCAATGTTTTTAATTTGTAAATTTTTCTTTATTTTTATTTTTAACATTATTATTATTATTATTGTGAGTGGTATCATCTTACCAAAGGGTAATTTTAAGTGCCTAATTAACGAGTCCCCTCCGGGGTCTGTAAGTGAAATGCGCACTGTAGGAGAGTTATCAATAGACATTTGTGACGTTTCGTTCAGATGGAGAGGGTTTTGCGGATGAGATGTACAGTTCAGGACAGATTAATCTTTCGTAGCACTGAGGTGCTTATGTGTTCAGGAATTTCACTCACATGATTTTGGTACACGTCTTTATAACCCCCAATGACCCTATCACAAAAGGGATAATCTTAGTTTTAAGTTTCCATATTTTTGTTACTTCGATTTGTAGGTCTTTATATATTAACTATTTTTGAAATTCTTTTTTTAGAAATATTTGAATTATGTGCCATGTCATGTCAATTAGCGGGTTCCTTCTTTGAAACCTTTTTATGAACATGTCGAGTCTATTTGCATCAATGAAATCTTTAATGTTTATTATGTCTGATCTATTTACATGAATTATTATTTTGTTGACCATGTTATATATATATATATATATATATATATATATATATATATATATATATATATATATGTATTCTGTTTATACGTTATTTTTATAGGTACAAATATTTAAGTAAATGCTCTGTTTATAATAAATAGTATTAACTACATTTACTGGCCTGAATGTCCGAGAAATTTCATAGAAAATATGTCCTCCAACAAGAATCAACATGTCGGACTTAGCCTATTTCATAATATATATATATATATATATATATATATATATATATATATATATATATATATATATATATTATGAAATAGACTTAGTCCGACAATTATTTTAATATATTTTGTGTTAATACGTTATATATATATATATATATATATATATTACTATTATGAATAGGAATAAAAATTATAAATTATATATTAGATATATTGAGCCTCACGAAATATTTCTATTAAGAATTTTCGGCAAACTTGGACCTTGGTGCCGGCAAAAATTAAATAAAAACAAACAAAAAACTGTCAAAAAGACGGTTTTCCCTTGACACCGCTATTATTTTAACAACATTTACTCTTCAGAAATGTTTATTTTTTTTTAAAAAAGTGATGATTAAAATTGTAATAAAACCTAAAGATATGAAAATGAATTTATACATTTTCTTTGTTCTTGAGAATTGACAATACCAATTATAAAAACTTTTTAGTAGCTTGTTTATTTACACTATTTATTTCTGATATTGTTTATACGAATCGATTCGAACTTTATAAAATGGTAAATAATAAAGATTTCCTCACAGTTGTATATTCTCAAGAAGAAAAGAAATGTATAAATTTACTTTCATCAGATGCTTATGTTTTTTTTTTTTTTTACAATTCTAATCATCGATTTTTTAAAGTAACAAACATTGCAGAAAATGGAAGGTAGTCAAGGGAAAATGCGTCCTTTGACATTCTTTTTTTTGCAGGCGCTAATGAACAAGTTTACCGAATTTTCATAATATTGAAAAATTTATATTAATTCATAATTTTTAAAATTTGTTTTTATATAGCATAATCGGCGTTTATCAATATATTTGTATTTGCCTCGGGACTCTTTCCTTTATTTAACAATTTTGATTGAATTATTTTTAATTTTTTTTAACACAGTCTGCAGTTTTTACTATTAATATTATATGGAGGTAACATTTTATGATTTCATATTTAATATTGATGGATTTTTTGTTTTTGTTCCTGTATATATAAATATATATATATATGTATATATATATATTACGTTGGTGCAAAAATAATGTCGTTTTCTCACATAGTAACATTTGTGAGAAAACGACATTATTTTTGCACCAACCTAATATATATATATATATATATATATATATATATATATATATATATATATATATATATATATATTAATTAGTGCATATACGTGTACCTACGGTATGGTGTGCGACTTAAGTAGCCCCAAAATAAAATTGGACAAAATGTGTAGTAAATGCGATCCAGGTGAGTTACATTTAAAAAAAAAAAAAAATTGAAAACTGTAGAAAGTTTGTCAAAAAATAAAAAAATAAGGATTACAAATTTAAAATTAATGACGCTGTTTTCGCATAGTCAAGATAGCGTTATGGGTTAATGGGATAAATTAGAAAAGATTCTAAGGGATAACGTTAAGGGTTTATTTTGGGGCTACGTAGCAGCGTTCCTCCCATAAGTCATTTGTTTACTTTTAGCAACATAGACTTTGTGCCGGACGAGGTGGTAATCCAGCGAAACTTAAGTCGCACCCCAAAACGAAGGAACACGTTTATATTCTCATTAATATATATCTTTGCTCTGTCTAACCATATCGAGCACTATTATGTTTACACCTCAAGTATAAATTTGATGATTATTTATCTGCTTGCTCGCGTATGCACACCAGCACGCGCATATGTGCTTGCTTATATCTGGTCGTTTGATTTATCTATCCCTATATATATATATGTATGTATGTATATATATATATAGGGATAAAAGTGAACATAGAAGTCAACACTTAGAGGCGACAGTCTGTTTCATGTTTTATTTACACACGCTCTATCTCTGATATTGAGCACTTTATCCCATAAATATAGCACACCTTAAGACTATATATATATATATATATATATATATATATATATATATATATATATTCAAATGGTTTTATAAAAAAAACTTCGGAACATTTTAATATTTGGTCAACAATTATCATGTCATAGTGAGCAATTGTCTCGTTTGAATGTTATATCAGAATAGAAAAAGTTTTCTTTAGTAAATACATCGACTAATTAATTCTGATGCATGACAACGCCCATCCTTGTGTTGTAAATGTGATGTAGCACACGTTTATAGATCAGAGATGAGAAGTTCTTCCTCACGCGCATATTTTCCAGACCCCTATCTTTCGGCCTTTTATCATATTTGCTCATTCCTTGATAGCCATTTCGCGACGTCGAAGTGCCCTAATAAATTTCTAAACGTAGCTTAGATGTGGTACAAGGCCGAAAGTATGGTGGACTCATTGAAGATCAAACTTATTACTTAGTCTTAATTGCTCTTAGTCAATCACTATGCGTCATCAATAATATTGATATAGGATATATATATAAATATATAATAAATATTAATAAATGTATAGGCTATCTTTTGGTTATTTCTGTACATCTAAAATCACAAGACTTTGCTAAATTGTTACATTGCTCAAACGTGATTTTGTGCCATTCCCCTGCTGTTATTGCAGCACTACCTCCGAAAGGCACTTGACGTTGGCTTCAATGTTGAGTCTGAGGCCCTCACCAATAAATTTTCTCATCAGAACGATTAGAGTGAGATTTACGAGTTGCCGTATCTTCGTAATCACCATTAGACTCATCCAACATTTTCCGAATCCTTTGCACTCTTCTCAGATTGACATCCAAACACTTTTAAATTGTCGTATTGGAGCTTCCGGCACGAATGTCAAGCAGTACAGCATGTCGTTTCCAAATTTTTGGCGGAGTGAATTGCGTCATGGTGCACTTTTTCTCACAGACGTTGCTCAACTGACCTTACTATACTGTGCAGTCGACAAATTAAAAACAACTCGCATGTACGAAATTAAAAAAAAAAATAAAATGGCGAAAATTTACCAATCGTATCCTGAAAACTTAGCAACTGCTCTCGAAAAGTACCTTCAGTCAGTGGATAACTGGATCAAGAAATGACTTATAAATTTTAACGCCTCCGAAACAAAACTGCTTTTATTTAATCGCCACAAGAAAAAAAAAATTCTGCCTGCCATCAGCATGGCTGATGCTAAACTCCAGAAGCGCAACACGTTGCATCTTCATGGACTCATGTTTTCCAATGACATGAAGTAGAATGATTATATTGAATCAATTGCTAGGTCTACTGCTAGGAATTGTGGTTCATTTTGTCGTGCCAGACAATTCTCGTTAGAATCGATGTTGCACATTTATAAAACTAACATTGGTTCGTGCATTGAATGTTGCTGTCATATCTGATCTGGTGCTACTACTATATATCTTGAGATTCTTGACAAAATTCAAAGAAGGGTTTTTAATGTAATCGATCTTGGACTGGACATTCCAACCGATGTGACGAGAAGTGACGTGAAGTGACTTCCCTCTGTCTTTTCTACAGATATTTTCATGGAAATTATTCTGATGAGTTGTTCTGCTTAGTGCCTCGACTGCATGAATTTAAACGTGATACTAGATTGGCAACTAGGTCTCGCCATTTTTCTGATGCATTTGGTAGAAGCAACCGCCGCTTCGATTCTAATAGTTTATTTTCACGCACTTCTCACCTGTAGAAGTTCCTTCTGGTTTCTTTCTTTCCTTCCACCTACAATGATTAAAAATTGAAGTACAACGTCAATCGCCATCTTCTGTCTCCCTGCACCTGGTTATTTACTGTCCTATTCCTCACTTTTCCTCATTCTCTTTCACTTCCTGTAAATTCATTGCGTCCTAGTGGCTTTATCGCCTTGCTTGGGGGTGAAATGATTAAAACAAATTACACTTTTATATTTATTAAGTTATTTGCAATATCAGAAGTCGTCACCCCTTGAGTTTTCAGTGTAAAAAGGCGATCTCTCTGATATCCTTAGTAAGTATAACTGGTAGAACGAGAAGACATTCTCTCTGAACAGATTCACTTCCATTTTCAAAACAATACAAGGTAATTTATTTTATCAAACCTTCAAATTTCTTTGTATAGGTCAAATATAAAAGCATTGCCTGCATAGATAATCACCGAACTATGACTTTATGATCCCCAAGAGAAGGAACCAAATTCTTCAAAATCAAGAACATACATGAATCCAAGTTAGCCCCAAACCGTAGAATTAATGATCAAATGAAGGCATTTTAGTCTAACTTCCCAGACTGTATCCAGTAAGGCACCATTCAAACCTTCGGAAATTGTCAGTCTCCCATGGCAGTCACCTACCATTTCTTTTTGCAGTCAATTGAAGTTGTTTGAAGTTTTCCAGTTTTTAATGGAATTTTAGTCATTTAAGTGGTCAACATAGCGAAATCAGTGTTATCAGCGCATTGAGAACAAGAAGGATATATTTTTAGAGTACAAGTTTTTCTTGTCGAAGCAGTAAGGATACAAAACTAAGGACTAAAGACAGGGGAGGTGGTGTCGCCTTTTCAAATGTCGTAACGCCAGCAATGGGATTTCATTTGCATTGCTGATATCAAAAACGTTAAAAATTATTACAACTTGGCATAGTACACACTTCAATCAGTCGAGTACCATACGTGATACTCACATGGGCGATCATATCTTTTTCGATTCATGACTGACTATGAAGAAGTTCTTCGCGCAGTAGATCTTCTTGTTTCTTTCTGTGGTAGACTGGTTGCCAACCAAGGTTACAGGGCCTAATCTGTCTTGTTCGTAAATAAGACTGGATCTTGTAATCCCTCTCTTCTAGCCCCATAGCTGATGAAGAGATGGATTCATACCTTTCCAAAGAGGATTTGCGTGCAAAAGAATGTAACTCCTACTGGAACTCGAACTCGGATCTCTGACTTCTCATTCCGAGCTGATATCCATAAGACCATAACGCACGTTACCGTATACTTCACTAAATTTATAATAATTATTACTTACTTTTTTCTGACTGCATTTCTCTCTTCCAGTGAGATTATTATTTCAATTTACATTCATATACTGTTGCTGTGAAAATCTATTAAAATAATAATAATAATAATAATAATAATAATAATAATAATAATAATAATAGAAGAAGAATGATAATATCAAGGTATTGGAAAACTATGCAAAGTCGATTAATGAAAGGTTAATTATGACAGCTCCACGTCGTAGAACCATGAGGAGGATAAATTGAAAATGAGTAAATTTCACATCAAGAACCAAACAAAATAAAAAGGAACAAGTTCAAAAGATAAACAAGAACAAGAATCAAAGATGGGATGAGATAGTTGTGATTGTAAAGAGGACATATGTAGAGACAAATTGAATCACTATTCATGGCAGCTCTGAAAAATTCTATAATAAGCAGATATATTATATATTAACGCTAAGATAGACATGACACTGCAAATTGTTAAATGACAACTATATGGAGACATTGATGAGGCTACAAATCATAGGACATAGAGACTACCAATCATACAACAAGCAAATGCAGCTAGTTGACGACAAAATGTTACAAAAATGAGATTTGAACAAACGACTGCGATTGGATATTGCAGACCAATGGTATAGAAATTCGAAATTGAAGTTCTGGAGTATTGAGGGAATTGCTGTCACTGAATATCAATCCAGTGAAAGCCACCAGGTACAACTGGCGTAAAAACTCAATCACTACAAATAGCAATGACAAAAGAATACTTTTCTCTTTTTAAATGCCATATCCTTTGAGGAAGTAGGCGATCATGTCTCTTCACAGACTCCTTTTATTTATTACCTGCCATTATTTCTGGGGAATGATCGTGGAGTGATTTCTTATTGCTTTCTCCACAGATTTTGAATTCAACGTTTTCCTCCTAGACTGGTTACCACACTAGGATAAAGAGCCCAGTCTACTCTACTTAACCTATAACTGGTGGCAAAAGTAATGGATTCATGCCTTTCCCAAGAGCATTAGTGCGAAAATGTACTCACGTGGTAAGGCCTGAACTTGAACTCGAGTTGTCAATTTCACTTTCAGTACCGATAACAGTTACGCTACCTGCATATCCTTAACAAGAATACCGCTGCTGCTGCTACTAATAATAACAAGAAACAGTTATTACAATAAATAATAATGATATTAGCAAAGTTTACACGAGAGGTGACACGTATGTCCGATGACGTCATTTGGAAACAGAACGACAAAAAAAGGAATAAGAAAACAGGTAATCAGGCGTGGGTGGTAAAGAGGGGAGATTGATGGGGCAGAGGATAGGTGTCTGGGTGGAGACTAGGGACTCGTAAGATGGCAAATATTTATACCCTTGAGTGAATCGGTGGTGAGATATGGCTGGCGGCAGTGATAACATTTGATAGACAACGGTGAGTAATAACTGAAAATTATGAAGATAGAGGTGAGTAATTCTCGTTTTGTATTGGAGCGGGAGAGTGGGTGGGAGATTGAAAGGAGACAGACACACAGAGAGGTAAAAGAGAGATAGAGATAGAGAGAGGTGGGAGGAGACAAGTCGAGTGGCAATGAGAAAATTATATACTGAAACAGCTTGTTTATGTGTATGTTTATGTGTGTGTGTATATGTGTGTGTGTGTGTGTGTGAGAGAGAGAAAGAGGGAGAGAACGTGTGAGAGAGAGACTCCCTTATTTTTAAATTACTAAAGGATACTGGGGAAAACAGTAAGGAAATGAACGGATGAGGATCTGGGGATAGATAAAGATAAGGAAGATAAAGTGGATCGAGTTGGAGTATCCGCAAAATAAGTAGAGGAATCCAAAAACAAAATTGGGAGAGAGAGAGAGAGAGAGAGAGAGAGAGAGAGAGAGAGAGAGAGAGCGAGAGCGAGAGAGATAGTTATCAAAAATGGGAAACGTGAGAACGGATAGTTAGCTATACAGAGAGGGATATATATATATATATATATATATATATATATATATATATAGAGAGAGAGAGAGAGAGAGAGAGAGAGAGGTTTCTTCTCACTTCTTCCTTAGAGAGAAAGGAGAGAAACACTATAAATGCAGTGAAATACTTTCAATAGAGAAAAGAAAGAGAAATAGAAGAGAAAGACGAAACAAGATATGAACAATAAGAGAGAGAAAGAGAGAGAAAGAGAGTGTGTGTGTGTGTGTGTGTGAAAGAGAAAGAGTGAGAGAGGAGAGTAAATTACAGGATACAGAGGCGAAAAGAGAGGTATATACACAGAAGAAAAGGAGGAGGAGGAGGAGGAGGGACAGAAATACAGAAAGAATGAACAAGAGGACAAGATAGGGCGTGGAAAAGACAAAGTAAGAGAGTTGGGAATGCAGAAAGTATAAAATGCAAGAAACCAGAAGACAATGTACAAGAAAGTCAAAGGAAGAGAAGAGAGGTATGTCTAAGGAAAGAAACAGAGTAAGGGAAGGGGAGGAGAGAGAAATAGCGAAGGATAAAAGCGAAATATTTGTTGATTGCTCATCAATGAAAAAGGATCCAAGGATGTACTGGAGCGAGAAAGATAGGGCAAAAGAAAAGGTAAACAAAAGTGAAATAGAAAGATAGATAGATAGATAGAGAGAGAGAGAGAGAGAGAGAGAGAGAGAGAGAGAGAATAAAGGAAAGAAAAGCTATATGAGGTGACGAAGAAGAAAGCAAGAGAGAGAAAGAGATGTTATAGAGTTAAAAGAATATGAACAAGAGAGAGGGAGATGAAGAGGAGAGAAAGAGAGAAAGAAAGAGAGAGGGTGCTGGATAGAGCTCTAAAGAAAGAAAAGAAAGAATGAAAAAAGTGAGAGAAAGAAAAAAGGATAAGAAATACAATACAAAGAGACAAAGAGGGTGAATTGTAAAGAGAGAGATGGTGAGAGATAGAGACAAGAGAGAGCAAAAGAAAGAAAAAAATGGATGAAAAAAAGAGAGAAAACAGAAATATAGAAATGAAAAAGAAGACTAGAGAGAAATAGAAAGCAACTGGGGGACAGAAATTGAAAGAGTTATTTGTATGTTAGGCCGTATTTCTGTCATTGTCCAGTGCACATGGATTTAAATTGATATTTCAAGCCCTTCCCGGCTATCGTTTTCCACTTTCTATTTCGGAACGAGACTCATGCAAAATGAATCACAATTCAAAATGGCCGCGGGAAGTCACCAAGACGAAAAGAAGTAAATTGTAGAAATCACTCACAGAAAAAAGAAAGAAAGAAAAACAACTTTCTCGCTTCGTTGATTAGCGAAACTGAAATTCACTGGAAAAGACAAAACGAAAAACCTTTAGGGTCGTCTGCTGACGTTATGCTCTTTCGAAGTGTTCGACTTTAATGATTGGTTACGCAACAAACTGGAGTAGACATCACTGATTTTTGAAAGAAAAACCTTGTTTTCTTGAAGACTCTGACATCACTGACATTCACTGACTAATAGCGACACTCAAATGGTTTCAAATTTAGTCGATAAAATGGGTGCAATAAAAAACAATCAGATTTTCAATCTGACCAATGAAAGAGCGAAGTTAATTTTGGTAAGGTTTTAATATTTGTTAATTTTCATAAGTTATCCTAACAGAATTAAATATTAAAATATTGATAATATTCAGTAGTTTCTGAGGATGTCGATCAACAATTGATCTATACGAGTACTGTAAAATTCTCGGTCTAACCAGAAGGATCGTCTTATAAATTTTGAACTTAGACAATTGGTCAAATTTTGCAAAAAGATTCCAGTGAATAATTGGATTTCAACTATGTATTCAATTATAGATTGCTGAGCTACTATGTAATGTCAATTCTCCTATATGACAGTGATTACTGGATGACTTCCTCCCAAGTGAAGAAGAAATTTGAGACAACGGAGATGTAGATCGACAGAAGGATGCTGAGAATACTATAGATGGAATATGTGAACAATGAAGAAGTTTTAAGGAAAATGGAAACGAAAAAGGACTTATATCTAGAACCAGAAAGAGACAGTTGAAATTTATGGAATAAGTAATGAGGAAAGAGCGCTTGGGGAATGTAACACTCACAGTACATATTGAAGGAAAGAGAGACAGAGTAAATGTGTAATAAGCTTTTGTAAATGGATATTATATCATGTAATGGGAAGGATAATAAAAAGCAAACCTTGCAAAGAACAGGAGGTTGCAGACGGCCATGATCACCCATGTCCTGAAGGACACGAAAAATAAAAGAAGAATTCAATCTCCAATTATATTAAAAAATAGAAACAAGTAAAAATCAACCCCCCCCAAAAAAAAACGGACCAGCAGCATAATTTAATAAGATTAGTTTAGTCTTGCAGAAGATCAAAGTAGTAGAGCAACGAGTGACGTCATTGCTAACCACTGTGCTACGGCGGGCATCTTCATGCAGACGAAGTATCAATTAAGTGCAAGCATATTTTTCGGAGTTACTTTCTACTACTGCTAAATGTTTTCATTATTTAGGCCGTAAATATTTTGCATTTAAAAGATGAAAGTAGTTAAATACCAAAGACTCTTTCGCAAATGATGGCCTTTTTTTGACAGAATCCAACCTTAAAACCAATTATATATATATATATATATATGTGTGTGTGTGTGTGTGTGTGTGTGTGTTTGGAAATATGAAAAATTTCCGATATAACCAAAATCTGTTAAAGGACAATAAGAATAACAACAAAAGAAAACTTATCTTAGCCAGGACGAAACGGTGAAGGATGTACTGAGCAGACACCCTATTTTATAATATTAAAAATAAATCCTGACGCATCCCTCTAGTAACAACTTTCAACGCCACTCTTCCTCCACTAGATCAGATAATCAAAAGTCACTGGGAAATATTACATCTCAAACCAGACCCCCAAAAGATTTGTTAATAATTAAAAGTGCTTCTAGCATATCGTAGACCTAAGAACCTTAAGGAAATTATAGTTAGTAACCAAAATAAGTTAACCCGTAATGGACGAAAAATAAAAACAAAAGGATTTTCCCAACCTTGTAACAACAAAAGGAGCTTATGTTGTAACCACATTAGACATACTAATTCGTTCACTAGTTCAGTTACTAAATCTACTTTCAAAATCTACCACAACTATAACAGTAGAAGTCATAACATAATTTACCTATTAGAATGCACACTATGCCAAATACAGCCTGTGGGAAAATCTGAATGGCCCTTTCACTACAGAATTAATAATTATCGGAATCGATATCAAGTCGGCTATCCACGAAAGATTATTACCTGTAGAACAACATTTTCGCCTAGAAAAACATGATTTTAAAAGCCATGCAAAATTCACTATAATTGAAAAAATAGAAATAGACAGGAAAAATAAGCTTTGAATAATATTAGAAAAACATGAAAACAAGTGGATTTTGCGCCTCAAAACACTTCGTCCAGAAGGTCTTAGCCACAAATTTAACAATAGATAGAATTAATATATTACCCCATTAATCAAGCCCTACCCAGATTTCTTACCCACACAAGACAGACATGATTGCAGAGGTGTTAAGGTTTTCCACTTATACATACACTCATACCAATATATAGACTTACACACATCATACACACTCCCAGAGAATTAAAAGATAACATACACTTAACACACACATCCTCCCTCTCAGCAACCAATAAAACTGTCAAAATGACCAAAAAGGGAATTCTGCGACTCATGAATCTCCCCAGCTTCTATCTTAAAGACAACTTGAAAGAGGCCGTTTGACCAACACAAGGACCGACCAAAACTAACGATAAAAAAAATGAAAATTACAGATAAAGTTCATTTTCTTCATAAACAGTCATTCATTCACTGCTACTTACAAGTAGAATTTTTTTATTCTAAATTTTTTTCTCTTGATGGCCGAAACTAGTCTAGGAACTTAATTGGAATAATAAAACAAAAAATAGTCATATACAACCCAGTGTGTCTGAAAATTTTGATTTTTAATATTTTTTATTGTTTAAAAAATACACACACACAAATATATATGTATATATATATATATATATATATATATATATATATATATATATATATATATGAGACCTATTGATATACTTATATAATGTAGTGCAATAATTCTTATTCTATGTGCCGTGTCCATTCAGGACATGGGCGATCATGTCTCTCCACAACTTCCCGTCCTTTGTAGCTCTTTGCTGTTTTTTTTCTTTTTGCTAACCTTCCTAATCCCTATTTTGCCAACTATTTACACAAGCTCGTTAAGTATGTCATTCTCTGCTTTCCTCTGTCCTTCTAGCCTTCAACATCTCCTGTGAATATTAAAAATTTCGAAGCCTTCTTTCCTCATCGTTTCCCTAGAAATTTTAATTGTTTCGTATTGATTCTAAGTATGTGTCCTTTATGTTTCCATTTTCTCTAAAACTTCGTTGTTGTTCGGTCCATGGAGGACCAATATTACATAACAGTTCAATACCTTTTACTTTGTTTCTATCGAAAATTTCCTACCTAGCAGTTCATATAGTTATTTGTAACGTACTTCATCAAACGTTATTACATAATCTATGAAAACATAGGTATACTTCCTTTTTGCATTTGTATTGCACTTTCAGATATCATTCTCAACATAAATATCGCATTCCTTGTTCCAGTGTCTTTAACGAAACCGCACTGTTCTTGTCCTATTTCGGGTCAAATTCTGCTATAAGCTTTATTCATCAGAACAGATCATATGTTTTGTCAGTGCTCTTCAGGACAGAGACAACAATGATTGCATTATTACTGAGTTGACCTCCAATGTATGCACACACACACACACACACACACACACACACACACACACACACACACAGACACACACACACACATATATATATATATATATATATATATGGGGAAGAGGTACGTACGCGCATAAAATTTCAGATAGAGTATATCGGTAAAAGGAAAATATGAATAAAGACAAAAGGAAAACTTTTCTTAGCCGATGCGTTTCGTCCACTGAGGGACTTTATCAAGGCAAATGTATTCGCCTTGACAAAGTACCATCAGAGGATGAAACACGTCATCTATGATAAGTTTTTTGTCTTTATATATGTATATATAAATATATATATATATATATATATTCATGAATTATTCATGCATAAAACAAATACAAAGGTTAATGATTAAATGGCGAGAAATCCATCTTCGCGAACAATTCAATAATATACAAAAACCCCGAATCTGTTTATGAATGAAAAGATCCTGTTTTATAAATTTCCGTTGCATTAGATCTTTTTATTTTACAAGCTTTCGTCTGTTCCTACAGACATCCTCAGGTATGAAATATATATATATATATATGAAGACAAAAAACTATATATATATATACATACATATATATATATATCAAAATACAAAAAACTGTATATAAAGACACAAAACTATATATATATATATATATATATATATATATATATATATATATATATAAACAAATATATAGACAAAACTAGAAAAGCAATAATAAAGATTTTTAAAAATAACGAATTCGACATAGATATAAAAACTAACCTAAACGAAGTAGATTTTCTAGATGTTACCTTCAACCTAAGAGAAGGCACACATAAACCATATAGAAAACCTAATGACAAACCACTCTACATACACACATCTTCCAACCATCCACCTTCTATAATCAAACAGATACCAAAATAGATTAACTGCAGGCTCTCTGACAACTCCTCCAATGAATCCCTATTTAACAAAGCTAAGAAAGACTATGAAACAGCCCTAAAAGATAGCGGATTCCCAGCAATACTCACATACTCACCACAGAATACAAAAAAGGCCAACAGAAGAAGAAATATCATATGGTTCAACCCACCGTACAGCAAGAACGTAAAAACAAACGTAGGAAAAATATTCTTCAAACTCTTACACAAACACTTCACAGAATCAAGCACCTTACACAAGATATTCAACAAAAACACAGTAAAAATCAGCTACAGCTGCACCGAGAGCATGGCACAAATAATAAAAAACCACAATAGGAAAATTATCAACAAACCACACGAACAAATTAAACCCACGTGCAACTGCAGAATAAAGAACGAATTTCCCTTAAACGGAAATTGTTTACAAAACAACGTAATATACCAAGCCACGATAAAATCACCAGATAATGAAGAAAAAGTATACATAGGAGTAACTGAAGGACCCTGGAAACAAAGAAATTATACACACAAAACATCTTTCACAAATAGTAAATATGCAAACAGTACAATGCTTTCTAAGTATATCTGGGAAATTAAAAACAAAACGAACATCACACCAAAAATATCTTGGAAGATAAGGAAAAAATCATCAGCCTACAATAACCAATCAAAAACTTGCAAACTTTGCTCGGAGGAAAAAATAGCTATCATTACTTTCCCCGACCAAAATAAATTATTAAACAAAAGATCCGAGCTCATCTCAAAATGCAGACATGAAAATAAATTTTTACTACGTAACCTAAAAAATTAAAAACGGAAAAAATAAAATAAAAACAAATAAATATACTAATAAACAAAATAACAATAAAAAATAGAAATAAAACATAAATAAATACTATGTTACTTAAAAATCGAAAACCGAAAAGAGAAAATATAAAAGTAAAATAAATTAACCTAAATTCATCCAAGTAAATAAATAAACAAACCAATCCCAAATAAAGATAATCAATTAAAAACTGTTCCCGCCAAAATAATACTTAGAATGAACTACAACAATCAACCCCAAAACTGAACAAATAACTTTAATTAAATTCCCAAACCAAAACAAAACTGTTAAATAAGTGATATAAACAAATTTTTAATACGTTAATAAATAAATAAATAAATAAATAAATAAAATAAGAAACAAAAAAATAAAAACAAGCAATATGATTTGACCTAAATAGATAAACAAACGACTTCCGGTGAAATAAACGCCATAACAGAATACCCACAATGCACCACTAACCCGTATATATATAAATAGCCGAGAAAAATAACAGCATATGTAGCCTGACGATTGCATATAGCATGAAACAGACTGTCGCCTCTAAGTGTTGACTTCTATGTTCACTTTTATATTTACACACGCTCTATCTCTGATATTGAGCACTTTATTCCATAAATATAGCACACCTTAAGACTATATTTCTTTATATATATATATATATATATATATATATATATATATATATATATATATACACTTGTATAACGCCGACCACTGTTTGTAAGCATCAGTACTTTATGTGCAATTCTTATATTTATAATTACATTTCGTTACTTTAATTTGAGCACTGTCATAAGTGATATAAAGTAATTATATTTTGTATCTTAACCAGTATTGGACTATGGAACCAATCAACTTGGACTACTCCAATAAAAACATGGTTCCTGATGTTGGAATTTTTGGGTAGCCTGTAATACTAGTGAGCTAGACAAAATGAGCTGACTCATTTTATAGTCCACCAAGAGAAGGGTTAACCAATCAGAAAGCTCAAAATATTCAATGTGACGTGTATAAAGGCAGCCATTTTGTTTTTTCTCCAAAAATATCTTCACTACCAACCTCTGATATTGAAGACCTAAAGAATTACTTAACAGCTGCTACTTTCTCCGAATCTTCACTGCCAACCTCTGATATTGAACCCATTACGTACTTCACTGGATTCCATATTCAAAGACTACGGCAAACATGGTCAATACCTGATAAAAGATCCTATAAACTGATTCTTTTACACAAAATCGAGAGTATCATAAAAAGGATGAAGAGGAAGCTCGTCTTCTCTAAACCCAAGAACGAGTATAGTAACTGCCGAGGTCTATGGATTTAAGTCCCCCCAAAACACCACCATGCGACGAACAATTATTGAATTTTGAAAAAGATTTATTTTCGTTAATAGAGAAAAGCTACCAACGATCTACAGCAAAAAGTGCGAAATGATGTTTCTAGGATTAATAAATCCGATAAAATAATCATCAAGGAAGATAAAACGGGTAACCATTACAAAGTCGATGCAAATATAAAGCTTTTAACACGGAAGTCAATAAATTTTATAAAAAGACACCTACCAACTGGGAAAACAACAACAATAGGAAAGCCAAGAAAATAACCACTGAATTAAAAATCGATGACAGAATCTAGAAATTACACAAACAACAAGCATTAATCATGGTGAAAGACAATAAGGCTAATTTTCTAAACAACTCTCAATAAAGATTACGCAACCCAACAAAAATAATATTGGTAAAATCAACAAAATCATCCATGAAAGAACATGCAATTACACCAAAAATTCTCTAAGAATCAACCAATGACGGAAACCATAGGATGGTTTAATAACATAAAAAGGAATAAAAAGGAACATTCATTCAATTCGATATTTATGACTTTTACCCGTCCATCAGCGAGAATCTTCTAATCTAATGTAAAGCTAGCTAAAAATTACTGCCCTATTATCGATCAAGAAATAAATATTATAAAGCAGGCACAAACACCTGTACAATTCCACAATGTCTGTGGAGCAAGAGAAATAACCCAAAGTTTAATGTTGCTATGGGTGCGTATTGTTGGTATTCTGTTGTTGAGGCAACTTAGATTTATGTTCCGCATTAAGAACACTGGACTATACAGAGATGACAGTGCCAGTCTCCCCCGTAAAACTAACCTTTGTAATGTAGATCAATTGAGAATACAAGTTATAATTTTTTTTTTAAGGATCACGATTTAAATATTACCACCAATGCCAAAATGATCAACTTTCTAGATATATCATTAGACCTGAATAATGGTTACCATAAACCATATGCAAAAGAACTATATAACCATAGATATGTTAGTAAAGATTCAAACCACCACTACAAAATTCTAGATGATTTGCATAAATCAGTCCAAGTTAGGTTATCCACCAACTCCAGCAACAAGGAAGTATTTGATAATTTTAAAGTCAAATATATAAAGGCTTTGGAAATAAGCAATCATAAAGTAAATTAAGAGTATTTGGAAAAAACCCCAAAGATAATAAGAATAAGCAGAAACACTGTAAATGCAACATCATATGGTTTAATCCACCCTTTAGCCGTAATGTTCAAACTCATGTTTGAAAAATTCTCATAAAATTAAATGCATACGTATTTTAACCATTCACCAACGTTAAAAAAGATTTTTAACAAAAATATTAAAATCAATTTCCTCAATTCGTTGTTAGCTAGCTTATCTCGCTAGATCAATTAAGAGTTGTGAGTTCAATCCTCAGTAGCTACTTCATAGTTTTGGCCTTGTATGACAATTCGTTTCGGAAATTACTATATATATATATATATATATATATATATACAAGTATATGATTGGTGTATATGGAATGAATTCCAATAACCAACAATTACTATTCTTAAAAGAGTGCTCAATACAAAGTAGAGCAGATATAATTATATATATATAATTATATATATATATATATATATATATGCACATTCCATTGAATACGACAAAGTGCTTTTATTTAGTTTTTTATACAATTTCTCATGCGATCTAATAATTTTTTTCTTTTCAGATGATAAATTATATAAAAACTAATGATATATAATATATTATATAAATACATACATGCAACAAACTATTGCTTATTTAACAGTTAAAATATTTAATCCTTGAAAATGGCTAAATGCATAGCCAAAAGCGTTCGGCTAAAAAGAACATTCGGTCAGTTTTTATATAATTTATCACCTGAAAAGAAAAAAAATATTATATCGCATGAGAAATTGTTTAAAAAACTAAATAAAAGCACCTTGTCGGTGGTATCCAATGAAATGCATATATATTAGCGTATTTAGGCAGCAATCCTTTTTTCATGCACTTTTCATTGTCTGGATTTTATCCTCCTTGGGTTTACCCATACGGATTACCTAGTTTTTCCTAAACTATATATATATATATATATATATATATATATATATATATATATATATTTGTGTGTGTGAGTAAATATATATATATATATATATATATATATATATATATTTGTGTGTGTGTGAGTGAATGAGTACATTTTTTGTACGTCAATAGGAAATTTCACTACATATAGATTGAGAAATTGGCCGTCTATGTGCAATAGACTCAAGATCAGATTATAGTGCATGATAATTGGACATTAGGAGTTGGAATGAGTTAGTCTCATGATCGGGAAGCTTACATAATAAGATTAAACAGAATAGAATTGGGAAAATCGAAAGAAAGAAGGAGAAGGAAAAGAAGGTTATGATGGTGGACAGCTAGGAAGCAAAAAATCTGTAGAAAAATGAAGATAAACTGGGTGAGAATAGTAAAAACGTTCTATATAGTCAATTCATTCGCATGTTTACACAGATGTTTGATGGTTATCGTTGGACACTGATAGTATGTCTCTTCAAATCCTTGCTGAATCCATTTCTTCTGTGTTCTGGATTGTCTCAATTCTTCCCATTATTATCATTATTATTGCCATAGAAAGCTGAAATTCAAACATATCACAGACCAGATTTAGTGAAATAAAGAAAGTTTGCCAGATAATGTGTATCTTTGTTCGAACAGATCATGTGGAACACACAGATGATCCGTCATTACTGGTGATCTTGGATCAGTACCGAATGGCACCGCAACGAAGCTAAAATAATTGAAATTCTGGGGAAAATTGAAATCGTATAGACGCCAGCATTACTAAGCTACAATAGCGAAAATGCTAAACTATCACTTACATTTGCTGTCACTTAAACCCCAGTGATATCCATCTGTTTTTAGCGCCGTGAAAATTCGCATGTAATAGTAACGACGATAATTTTATTATGGAAATTTTCGTTTGATTTATAGCGGATTCTACTTGAGTTTGAAGTCCGATCAATAGCTCCAGACATATATTTAGTCCTTATTTCGCGGCTACAGCGGCTTAAATATTAATAAGAACAGCAATAATAGTTTGATGTAAGGAAAGAGTCAAAAGAGTAAAAATAATAATAACGACAACAATAATAATAATAGCCCAACCCACAAAGAACCTACCTTTCTGTTGTTGGACGCCATCGCCAAAAAGCTAGTTCCCCGTCTCGGCCACCCAGGGAGTGAATCGACGATAGACCCTCCACAAACCGGATTATTATTAACAGCAACCAAGCCGTTCCGGATATTAGGTTGTCAATTCAATTCAGTCGGATAAAAGATCTTGCTGTTGGAATTGCCAACATTAGTTTGAAGGGACGCATTGAATTGCTTGTTGGTTGGATTGAACGTACGATGCAAGTCCGACTGTAGGAAGTTACCGTGATTTGACAGCGTAAATAGGCCAGTGTAGCCGGCACCATCACAGCCGTCATGGTGACTGACGGGAAATTCCCTGTAATAGCGGAAACAAAGATAGCTGGCATTTCTCGCGGCTAATGTTATTATTATTATTATTATTATTATTATTATTATTATTATTATTATTGTTATTATTATTTAATTCATTTGCAAATTTATACCAGATGTCTGGTGGTTATCGTGAGAGATTGATTTACAGCAAGTCTCCTCAAATGTTCAGCACCTTTCCCAATATCCTTGCAGACTGTGTTCTGGTTTATCGCAATTCATCCTATTATTATTTCACTTCCGCGCGGCATATGATATTGGTTGCTGGTAAAAAGTCTCTTTTTCCGGTCACCTCTTGTGACTTAAAAAATAAATCGGTCATTTATCGACAGGCTATATCCAATTCTTTTCGAAGTACACTTGCTGTTCCGAACGGACATAACGTGTTTTTATAATGGCTCTCTTTCCAGATCATAATTCAATATCTGCTCGGAGTTTTACTCCAATATTCCAATGACCACTTGCATTGTAATTACTTTCTCTGCTAGTCCTTCCCAAGTTTTCGAAATGTCATATTATTATTATTATTATTATTATTATTATTATTATTATTAATAATAATAATAATAATAATAATAATAATAACAAACAAAATGATTGATGTAACTCTTCCAATATTGTGCAGCACTTAGAGAAGAGCGTGATTTAAGAAAAGTAAAAGTAAAGACTGCTTAACAATGTTTAACAATATTTCGATAGTATGTTTGTCTTCTTCAAGTTGTGTTTAATGAGTTGATTTGTTTGTTTAACGGCATATCAACTCCTTATGGGTCATTTAATGCTGATTGTTTAAAAAATTGTATCAAAATATAAAATATATAAAAAATATACAAGTCTTTGTGAAAACGTCTCATGTCTTGAGAAAAACGGCTGTAGTAGTAACCAACGCTTCAAAGGAAATGAAACGTAGTTAGCGTGAATGTAATGCTACTGGTGAGAAAAAAAACGACAGACACGGTACTACGGTTAAGCTTTATATTTAATTTTTCTTGTGTTCTAACAAGAGCTTTCTTTTCTGGACAAAGGGTGTGTAAGAACTGTCCAAATGTTTTATATTTCCGAGCGCTTCCGGCTATACCTCGGAAATATAAAACATTTGGACAGTTCTTACACACCCTTTATTTCTGCTTTGGGATGATGCAAGCGCTACCGCATGCATCATCCCAAAGCAGAAATAGCAGAATACTTGGAAACTACAGAAGACTGGATGATGGTATGCGTCAAGGAACATGAAAGTAGTAAGCGTCTTTACTCCGTAATAAAAGAAGCCAACAAATTCAAAATGGAGTTTCAAATGAGCGTAGAGATGCAAGTACAGCACAAATACACCGGCTGAAACTGCAAAATACTTAAAAAAGACAGCAAAGACGAATGCAACCGACCAGATACGGAAGCGATGGTAAGATAAACCGCTTCATGGCCAATACTCTGCCCGTGCCAAACACGCTGATGTAGACAAAACCCGTACCCATCAGTGGCTACGTAGTGCAGGGTTGAAAGCTGAAACTGAAGGTTTTATCCTTGCTGCACAGGACCAGTGTTTGCTAACTAGGAATTATCAAGCACATATACTAAAATATTGTGTCAGCCCAAAATGCAGATTCTGTGATAAATATCCAGAAACGATTGATCATCTTGCATCTGCACTGGAAAATTTGCAACTTCTACGGGAAGGAAACCGAAAGAAAATGGTATGAACACCACCCAGACCCGGTTACGGCGATAGGACATGTTACAAAAATATGGGACTACACAATACACACTGACAGAACAATCAAAGCCAACCGCCCAGATATTGTTATTAAAGACCACAAAAAAAAAAAAAAGTGCCTCCTTATTGATATGGCAGTCCTTGCTGACTGCAATGTATCTTTGAAGATATTCAAAAAACTGTCAAAATACAAGGACCTTGAAATAGAAATCTCGAAAATGTGGCATATGGGAACATCAACAATCCCTGTTGTAGTTGGAGCCCTAGGACTGGTTGGAAAAGATTGCAGTAGACTAATTGAAGGGATTCCTGGAAGTCCATGCCTCAAGGAGATACAAAAATTTGTTCTGACAAGTACATCCCACACTTTACGAAGGGCTTTATCTATGTAATATTTTTTTTTGTCAGTGGAAAGTGTCATGATGGCATTTCTAACCTTAGGTCCCTGGGCGGGACCCGGAAAGAAATGTGTAAACGCCAGAAATCAAAGAAAATAATAATAATAATAATAATAATAATAAAAAATTATCTTGGAATTTAAGTTAAAAGTGAAAAACCGTTGATTCGGTTTATTTATTTATTGCATTTGATACTCGTAAGTTGTACAAAAATGACTTTTTGTGTGTCGAGAAAGGCAAAAGAAAGACATGCAAGGCAGGCTGATGTTCTTTTACGAAAGCTCATATGGGAGCTATTTTCTTAGCTTAAGAATTTTTATTAGGGCTCTGTAAACAATATGCAACAGTTGACTGAGTGGAAAAGCAATAAAAAGCTGAGTAAACTTCTCAATAAACATCTCAGTTTCCCCTCATAATGTGCAAAAGATGGTGTTGGCATATATATATATATATATATATATATATATATATATATATATATATATGTATGTATGTGTGTGTGTGTGTGTATATATGTAGATATATGTATATATATATTTTATTTGATCAATCCACTAAAGTGGAGACGTTGGAAGTAGAAAGTTGATGTAGAAATTAGAAGGATTCAGAGACCTAATTCTAAACAGGAAACAAGGGATAAACCTCTACTCCTGTTCAAAAGACAGTGGGAGAATGTGAAGCGTATGATTAAATTTTAGCTACTTAACGTATTGCATAATCTACCTAAATTTCTAAGTTAATCTGATCAATATTTATGAGCGTCTGTTAAATTTAAAAATCTTAAAAATCTAAAAACATTTTTACTTTTGTTTGTAAATAGTTGTTGCAAAATAAAATCCCCATATTTGCTTTGATAAATTCCATCAGAGGACGAAATACGTCGAATTAAATAAGTTTTTCTGTTGTCTTTATATATATATATATATATATATATATATATATATATATATATATATATATATATATATGAATCACATCAGAGCTTCTGTTGACAATTAAATATTATTATTGTGAATTTAATATTGAAATTTAATCAAATTAGAAAACTCAAAGAGTAATATCGCTATTTCACTAACATTTAGCTTCTATAATATACGTAATTTAATTATGAATAAATAAATTCAAATTTTTGACGTAATTATAAATTTTATGCCACTTAGAGAATTATTATTTAAAAAAAACTTTCGTAAACTTAAAAATAACGCTTTTTTTTCTAATAAAAAATGTTAAATATTTCTATATAAATAAACATAATTCGGTAAGAAATCCGTATCTGTGAAATAATGAATTCGGGTTCATATATGTCAAGTGAATTATATATATATATATATATATATATATATATATATATATATATATATATATATATATATATATATATATATGTAAGCAAATATATGGATATAGATCCGACAGTATGAAGAAAAATATACGGAAAAAACAAACAAAAATCCTTATATGCAATTATACTGTTTTAATGTTAATATAATGCCAACATCATATATATATATATAAATATATATATATATATATATATATATATATATATATATATATATATATCAGGGGAATACCAGACTATGTCACAAAATGCTGGAAACATTTGTGTCAAACTGATAATGTTTACAATCAAATCATGTTCAAAGCAACGGCTCTGGTTAAATCACCGAGTTTAAACTAAGTAGAGTCTGGTCAGTATTTATAGTAAATTGGGAGTTCGCTTGAGAATACCGGTTACTGTAAGCATTACGGTAAACCCTGAAAAAAATAAAAACTATGTTTGGAATTTGGGGTAGAGGTGGGGAATAAAAATGGTAATCTGTATTTTTGGGTGGATTCGAAACAATTCCTAATTTATATATATTTATATTTTATATATATATATATATATATAAATGTATATTTGGACAGTAACCTTTCTTTTAAACATCTCTCGTTAAATACTGCAGATAAAGTAGATTTAATTAATTTCTTATTTAGTTTTCCAGCATTCTTACGTCTTTCCGTTTTTGCCATAATTTTCATTGTCCCAAGCGCTTTCGACCACTTCTTCAGCCATTTTTAAGGGGGTGATGGTGTCGTTAGTTTTTCCTCATGTTTTTGGCTACTTACTTTGTATTTTATTTTTGTGTTGCTTTGAACAGGAGCGTTCATTCCGTGTCTTCCCATGTTGAGAGCGGCTGGAATTCGCGTAAGCATCTTTCTATTAGGTTGGTGCAAAAATAATTTCGTTTTCTCACATAGTAACATATGTTAGAAAACGAAATTATTTTTGCACCAACCTAATATTTTTAAAAACTTTTAACACTCCATTTCTACTTTTAAATGGGGTGAGGTTGATAGTAGGAGAGTGATGTTTGATATACAGGGCCTCTCAAATAGAGAGATGTTTCTGGTAATGGGATTTATATAGAATTTTAGTGTTTTCAACCAGAATTTTTCTTAAGGGTTCTTGTAAATTGAGGGTTGATAAATTTTTTATAGCTCTTTGATCTGATAAGTGACACGTGAGGCGTCTACTCAAGGAGGTGGTAATATGTCCAATATATTGATTTGCGACAAGAAACGCAGTCTTCTACTTGGCAGTGAAATTGATACATTATATTGGTCATCGCTAGTTTAGATTTGATGGGGTTATTTTGATAAGTGGCAACAACTTTTGCGGTTTTCTGTTTTCTGTAATATATTATAAAATTTTACATGTTTTTCAGGAATTACGGCAGAACTCTGGTGTTTAATGATTTTTCGTGTAGCGAATTAGTCTTATAATTATTATGCATCTGGTTGCAGTAAAACATGTCAATGTTTTGTTGTGTGGTATTTTTTATTACTGGTGTCGTGCATTTTTTGTAAGAATAATTTTAATTATTCATCAATGATGTAGTTGGGAAAATTATTGTTAACTAATGTTTGTTTTATGCGTTTTAGTTCGCTCAGAAATAATCTTTGGGAAGAGGAATTTAGATGTTCTCTATTTAAGAAGTTTGTTATCATTGCTATTTTATATCTTTCCGTGAATTGGCTATCATAGTTTAGAAGACAAGAGTTCATACTGATGTATATATGTAATGTGTGTGTGGTAACACTGTGCAAGCGTGTCAGCGTATCCACTTCTTAGTATCAAGTAATGCCAAATATTATTATAGGGAGAACAAGCTACACAATCGATAAATATATAAAGTTATATTGTGTTATATGTGTGTGTGTGTGTGTGCGCGCGTACGCGCGTGTGTGTGTGAGAGTTTTTATGGGAAAAAAACTATGAGGGTGTGGAAAAAGGTTTTTGTGTGACACGTTTTGTGCTTTAAAATTTCATCGGATTCAAGTGATGTTTACGTAAACATATATCCCCACCCACTAAAATTGTTTTTAATATATAAACATATCCCCACCCACTAAAATTGTTTTTGATATATAAAAAGAATATATATGATTTTCCCGTATGAGTGTTTATAATGAGAATAGTATTTTCAAATAAAATTGGTATTAATCAGTCAATGTTGTTTAAAGTTTTAGTATGTACATACTGTACACGAGCAATCTATGAGGCGAGTTTCAACTTATGATTGCAATACTTACTAACAATATTAATAATAACTTCTTTAAGTGGCGGTAGTTTTCATGTAAGAGAAAATGAAGAGCAACATAAAGTTTTTATTTAAAATTAAATCCAAACGTATATTCCGTAAAAAATACAAATTATTAACTCAATATCTCATATAACTGAATAAATTATTATATTATTTTACATGTTAATGAGTGCTTTTTGACATTATATAGACTTCATCAGTTCTTTATTCATTGTTTTTTTTAGCTTTGCTACTGTTTTGACAATTGGCGGCCTCAATCTTAACAAGATACACAGATGACACAATGTTGATAGCAGACACAGAAAGGACACCACAAGAACAGCATCACTGACACTAATATATATATATATATATATATATATATATATATATATATATATATATATATATATATATATATATATACTACCTCCGATTGGCTTTAGAACTACCTTAATTCTTCTTGACATCGATTCGAGGATGTTCTGGAAGCACTCCTTCGAAATTTAGGCCCGTCCTGGTATTATGGCATTAAACATTTCTTCTAGATTAGTCGACTGAACATCTAGGATTCGAACATACGGATTCCAACGGTGATCTGTGGGATTAGATCCGGTGACAGTGGAGGCCACTTTGACAAAGAAAAAACATTGTTCTGTCCCATGAACCATTCTGCTCGTGTTTTTGATTTGTGGAACGGTGAATTGTCCTGATGGAAGCGGCCATTAGACTATGGGTGCACCGTACTCATAAACTGAGATACATGCTCAGCCTTATCGTCAATATCTAGGTAGGTTGCGGCATTTAAGCGATCTTTTATTGGTACTGTTGAGGTGTTCTCCCCTTTTTACACAAATGGACTCACCCAGTATATACATATACTACGGCTACATGAAGACGAGAGAAAGACCGAAGAGTCGAGTCGAGAGTGACAGAGTAAAAGGCTGTAGGTAACCGTGAGGGTGAGGTAACAGCGCTGCAGGAGTCACAGTGAGCGAGCACGTAGACTCAGTAAGAAGTCATACCGCGATACTTCAATACCCAAGACTGTATATATATTTTGCTACTAACCCGTATTCCTGGAACTACTAACCTGCTTTACCAGTTTGTATTATTACGTTAATACATTATTTTCCTATATTCATTCCTGGCGTTTGTTATTTATTGGTACCGGATTCCAATCCGGAATCAACGACAGATACCGAGTGTTCAAATGTGTGTCAATAAATATTTCCCATATCATTATATCACCACCAGGCAGAGTCGTTAATATCAAGGAGAATGGATGCATACTTTGACGTTGATTACACCATATTCTGTCTCTTCTATTCAAATGTCGCAGCAGAAATCGAGTTATCACATCCGGCGACGTTTTTCCAATTTTCTGTTGTCTATTAACTTGAACCAATCTATCCATTCTCCTATGATATCTTTCATCAACAGAGAAGACGAAGTCAAGGGAGTGGGTCTGGATCGGTGCAACCTTTTATTTTTAACAAGAAAGCATTATCCAATCAACACACGCTGTTCCTTGAAAAAGGACATATATATATATATATATATATATATATATATATATATATATATATATATATATGTGTGTGTGTGTGTGTGTGAGAGAGAGAGTGTGTGTGTGTGTGTGTGTGTGTGAAAAGGGGGGAGAAAGAGAGAGAGAGAGAGAGAGAGAGAGAGAACGAGACAGGAAGAAGAGAAAACTGATGAAGAAGGAAGGAATTTTAAGAAAAAGTAACTTTGTTTTGCAACCCTACTGCATATATCTTTTGCGTTTTTAAAAATTATGTTCTAGTAGTAGTAGTAGTAGTAGTAATAATAATAATAATAGGGAGACGACCCCATGCAAGTAAAAAAAACAAAACAAAAACACCCTTTCATGGCATGCCTCATGCATGCCACAATATGGTTATTTTTTTCACTTGTTATTTTCTTAGTTTTTTTTAGCAAGAGATGCATTAATTTTAGTGAAGGTCGGAACCGGAAATAGGTCTTGGCTGCAACATTATTCAAGCAACTGTTTATGCAACTTCCTCGTCTGTAGTTTTTGTTATTTATTTATTGTTCTGCGGGGTAGGGGACATTTCATCACTCGACATCATTTAAGTCTCCTTTCCCTATCCCGATCTTCTGCTTTAATCAACTTTCGCACAAAAACTCAAACAAAACAAAAAACTTAACCCCCTAAAAATAAAAAAAAACAAAAGAAAAGAAAACGTGAGTAAAATTGGTAAATTTGGTAAAACGTGGGGATAATAATAATAATAATAACAACAACAACAACAACAATAATAATAATAAGAAGAAGAAGAAGAAGAAAGGAGCCAGCGCGTATAACAGACATTAGTTAAATTCTATTTGATGTCGACCTCGTAAGCGATTCGCACATCGACAACGAAAACGGAAGTGTTCAATTTTATAGCATCGAACCGCCCGCCACTTTTTAAAAAATCTCTTTTTCTTTCTTTCTTTTTCTCTTTCTTTCTTTTTTTTTCTTTCTTTCTTTCTTTACACGTTTCTTTTTATTTTCTAAAAATATTTTCTAATGGTTCCTCTCTTTCATCAACCTTAAAATCCACTCTCTCTCAAAATCATATTTTCTTTTTTAATCTCACTCGATCTTTTACTCTTCTCTCTCCATTTTTATAACACTTTACTGTCTTTCCCTATCCGCTTATTTTTCGAACTTCACCGTTACACAGCATTTTTCAACATGAAATAAACGGAATATGCAACCTATTTGACTGTTATATTAAAAGCACAACGAAAGCTTTCCGTCAGTGCCTCGGTCCAACAATCTTTCTATCAGTCAATCAGTTTCGCCATTTTGTGCCACGCATGCGCATACTGGTTTTGTTTTTCTTTTTCTCCGCGATTATCAGCAGAAGTGCATTTCAATCTGCAGCAAATATTCACAAAGACGATACACTGTCACCTAAAAATATCGAAATTGTTTTCGTACGTGAGACTGGCTAATAAGTTCTGAAAAATGACCCCTAAAGGCAACCCACACAACCTAAAGATATAAAAAAAAGAATAAAGAAATAATTAAAAAGACAAACGAGAAACTACAACGAAAAATCCTCAGAATAGAGTCCATGAAGCGGAAACAATGAATTTTGCCAATTTCCTTTCTTACTGATTTTATTTCACGTTTCATTTATTTCCATTCAAAACGTAATTGTCTCCCTTGAATTGAGGTCGTCTGCTTCACTCAAAATGTGCCACCTTTTCCCCTATTTCCCACTCCCACCTTCAACCGCTGATTTGCAAGAGGCACGCTTGTATCAAGTCGAAATTAATCACTCAACTCGTCTTCTTTGTATTAATTATTGTGTTTGCATTTGGCATTTTATGACACTGCATACTTCAAATAAAGCCGCCGTCCCAAAAATCTCTCTATTAATTCAATTAATTTTTAACCTAGCATGTTCTTTCTATTGTTACGGGGTAAGAGACGGCAAAATGGGGTTAGGGATCATAGTCAGTTCTTATTCCAGGCATAATATTGAGAGAGTTAAACATTTATATGTTGGTTAAAATGCAATATGTACATCGGAACAGTGATTTCGATTTGGGCCTGGAGAGAAAAGGAAAATTATGAGAGGTAAATGTGGAATGAAAGACCAGATGCGAATTCTTTCCGTTGAACTGTCGAAATATAATTGGAAAATGATCAGGATTATAAAAAAAATTATATATATATATATATATATATATATATATATATATATATTTCAATTAAAAGGTGCAAATATATACAAAATATAGTTCATGCCATATTAACGGAAAATCTACCAGTAAAAAAGAATTCTCTTATTGCTATATTTGTACAAAAACGCACAACTTTAAAATTTAAATTCAAACTCAGCGTTGCGACCGCACGTTCCAAAACAATAACACATTTCTCATAGCATTTTTTCGGATTACATCTCTATTTTCGTTGTCCTCTTATTACCGAGAAGTAAAATCAAGAACAAAATCTATTTCCATACCTGAGGATGTCTGTAGGAACAGACGAAAGCTTGTAAAAAATTAAAAAGACCTTATGCAAATGGAATTTATAAACAGGGATCATATCATTCATATAGAGGTTCGGGGTTGGTGTATCTTATTTATATTGTTTGCGATGATGTATTCTCGCCATTTAAATCATTAACCTCTATATTTGTTTTTTGTATGAATGATTCATGAATTATATATATATATATGTATATATATACATACATATATATATATATGTAAATATATTGTGTGCATTTAGGCAGCATCTTTTCATTCATACACGTTTCATTAAATAATATAGACAAGTGCTGTCTATTTTATGTAAATTTTTTTCGTAACGTGATAAGTTTAATAATATATATATATATATATATATATATATATATATATATATATACGTATTACTTATTTGAGTATTTATTTTAAGTAATAAAAATATGTCAGATTAATATATATATCTATTTTCGACTGAATAAGTATATACATAAGAATTCAATACGGATATCAATAGGTACATCAATAAATAAAAAGTTAGAATGTCTTATCTTCCGACATACATACACACACACACATATATATATATATATGTGTGTGTTGTTGTGTGTGTGCATCCACGTGTTGATACAGATTTTGTGTGGATAACATCTTCCAAAGCTTGACTCAGTTGAATACCTCGATCTAATAGAGAAACTATATCAGTCTACAAAACCGGCTGACTCTGGCAAGGACTCTAAAATGGAAACATTTCAGACATCATCAGGAGTACGACAAGGAGGACTTGAGAGTCCGAGTCTATTGAATCATTTCCTCGTCTATGCTCTGCGCATATACAAGCATAAATGTGCAGAGATATTTAAGTATTCCATATCATATCTCAGACGAATATACTAATAGAAAACAGCATCCCTGTTTTCCCTTCCAAGGCCAATGTACTGGTGATTAGGCCGGGGCTATGCCGATGACAGGTATTCCTAGTTGGGATTAAAATGATCTTGAACAAAAAATCAACATCCTCTGTTCAGTATTCCAAGAAATGGGACTTAAATCTTTCCAAAACACAAACTATGATCTTTATTTTTTTTTTTTAAGCATTTCACCCCAAGCAAGGCGAGAAGCCACTAGGACAGAAAATTTGGAGCAAGATCAGATAGGAGTGATAGAGGAAAGGATGAGGAGAAGGGTAGTGGAGATGTCGATTGACATTACATTTGAATAGCTGGAGATTATAGCTCTCAGGGAAACTGGAATAGGGAAGGGAGTTCCACAGGCGAGAGGTGCGAGACATGGAGCTATTGGAGTAGAAGAGACGGCGACATTTAGTAGTTTCGACAGTGAAAGGGTGAGAGCCGGATGCTAGCCTCGTAGGGCGCTTGAACTCATGAAGTCTGCGAACTAGCGAATGCAGCTCCTCGGAGCAATTGCCATGAAAGTATTTGTAAAACAGACAGAGAGAGGCGACGCCGCGTCTGTGAGAAAGGGACTGTAGACGAGATGCCAGAGCAGGGCCAATTATATTGCATATCCGCCTCTGGAGCCTATCAAGAACCCCAAGGCGAACAGAAAGAACTCCAGACCATATATGGCAGCAATATTCCATGCAAGGACAAATTGTTGATTTGTAGATCTGGAGGATCGATTTGACTTGGAATGAAAGCAATGATGGCGCATACACTGAATCCATATATTTTTATTTTCAAATACTTCGGTGTATGGATCAGTTATAAAAAAAATAGTATAAATAAAGAAATTGAACATAGAATAGGCTGCGTTAATGTTAGCTTCACCCAACATCGTAAATAGCTACAAAAATCAAAACATTAACATACAAACTCGAGTCTTTTTCTTAACTATGTCAGATCGAGACTTTCACATGAATGTCGTGTATGGCGCCAAACTAGTTTATAAATATCTAAACTGTCAGCTGTTTACAATCGCTTTCTCAAATCAAATATTAAGAATGGCATGTTGAGATTAGGCCCTGTAGATATTAGCCAGGACAATTCTTGTGGACTGGTGCTACAGAATCACAAACAAAGAACTGTACCAAATAACAGAGGCCACATCACTTGAGGACTTTACAATAATAGAAAAATCTAAAATTGATAGCACATGGAACTTAAAGAGAAAATATTGATATAATCAAGTTGTTGTTGGCGTTCCTCACTACTTCAAACAAAAGTTTAAAAAGAAGCCCTCATCAATACTGGAAAGAGGAATAACAGTTAGTGAACTTGAGATACCCATTTTCCGGAAAAATTGTTTTAAGAGAAAGATTTTATAAATTTTAAGCGGAAGTTCCATTGGCTGATCGGTCAATGAATGCCGAATATTAGGGAACGGTTATTATTATTATTATTATTATTATTATTATTATTATTACCATTATTATTTGAAATCTTTTGAATGTTAATTTATCTCCAAAATGAAATATTTTCAGAAACGAAAGCCATATTCAGTCAAAGAGGAAACATTAATTTTTATGCAAAATATTCTCTTTTCAGGATTGCGACTAATTTATAGTATAAACGACATAATTTCTACGAATAGACAAAAAATTATTATTAACTTTGTACGCAGCTTAAATTCGTTTTATTCTCCGCAAGAATTCGTCTAAAGTAAAAAATAAAACATCAGCGTTTTGTTCTTTGGTAAAATATAAATTAATTTATTTTTAAAATAGTTAAAAAAAGTTCTCTGATTCCGATTGATATTTTTTCTCATTTGATACTCTCGAAAATTGATTCTAATTTAGTTAAAACTACCATAAAGTGGAACCAATCTATATTATTTTAAATTCAACAATAGTTATTCTAAACAAAAATTGAAAAGGGTAATTAAAAAAAAAACCCCAAAAACAAATACAATGCTATTTTATTTTTGCTTTTGGTGGGATTGTTTTATTATTGGCTATTAAATGCTTACTGCTTAAGTGTGAGTCGTGTATTTTCCAGCAGTTCCAGAGATCGGTGTTCGATCCGTTTTACCAGTATTTCGAATGGTGATTTTCAAGACAGACTGCAAACATCTCTGTTTAGAAGACTAGCGCAGTACAATCTTTCTCTTTCTCAGTGGTTTTGCATTATATTAATCAAATGTTAGAATATATATATATATATATATATATATATATATATATATATATATATATATATATATATATATGTGTGTGTGTGAAAAGTGTGTGTATATAAATATAAATAAATATATATATATGTATAATTATTTATATATTATATGCGAGGTACTTATTAGAAAGCGCTCAATATCAGAGATAGAAGCTCACATCTATCCAACCATATATATATATATATATATATATATATATATATATATATATATATATATATATATATATATATATATATATCTGGTCTAGTGCTCCTGCCATTCATTCCGAGACTCTTGACGAAATACAAAGAAGGATCTGTAATGTAATCGATCCTGACGTGGCATCTCGACTTCAGTCACTTTCTCAGCGAGGTGGCGTGGCTTCCCTCTGTTTTTTCTTCAAATATCTTCATGGCAACTGCACTGGCGAGCTTTTTTCACTTTTACCTCAACTAGATAAATTTAAGCATGCTACTAGAATGGCATCTAGGTCCCACCCGTTTACTGTTTAAATAACTAAATTCAACCGCCACTTCTACTCCAACAGTTTCTTTTCTCGCACTTCCCGCCTGTGGAATTCCCTTCCGTTTAGTTGCTTCCTTGATAATTGTAATCCTTAAAAATTTAAGTGTAACGTCAATTGCCATCTTTTGTCTTTCTGAATCCCGTTCATCTTTTGTCCTTTTCTCAATCCTCCCTATACTCAGTCTTTTCTCTCGCTTTCACTCCTTGTAGCCTACTGCATACTAGTGTATTCCCGCCTTTCATGGGGTGAAATGATTATATATATATATATATATATATATATATATATATATCCGGTTAAACGGACAGGGTGATTAATGAGAGAAAAGTCCACCTGTAACATTCTCATTCCAACCATCCCTTTTATTTATTTATTATTATTATTATTCAGGAAATTTCCTCATATCTTTTACTTTAGACGGCGAGCATTTTAGGACAAAGTGTTTTATTACTGTAAATTATTAAAAGAAAATATCTACCCAACACTTTTATCCAAACTAATCCGTTTATTTGTAAGTCAAGTGTAAATCTGTGCAGTCATTAAAGTATTTTTATTGGCTTTCTTTGACTTTACGTCACCATTCAGCTACAACAGTGTATTCCATCATAAAAGAAAGATTGGCTCAACTTTTTAAAGAATTGTTCAATATCTTTACATTTTTGGAACCGCTGTCAAGACAAAGTGTTTTGGAGCAAAGCTAATAAAAGTCTAAAAGTGACAAATCCAAAGAATACACCACACACTAGAAAAAAAAATATACAAGCTACATGATCGGTTTTTATGTCGTAGTTTAAACACTACAACAAAAGAAAACATTACTGGTCTTTTCTTTTCCAGTGCATTTTTGAAACGAACCACTGTAGCGTTTTCTCCAGAAGAATACGTAATCAAAAACGCTTTTGAAATTCATCAGTGAGAACATTTCCGACCATTCAATTCAATAAACATTTACCTATCACAACCATCACAATGGTGGGCCACAACTTACAGGGAGGAACACAGGCGTTTATAGTGATTGAGCCTGAAACATTCTGCACTTCCCATTAATTCAAAGCTTTTTGAGTTTATTAGGAATTATTTCAGTCAATGGATTTGTAGGTAATTTTTTCACTATTTACTATTGCCTACGGTCATATCACGTTCAAACACCGGTTCCCGTACGATCACCGAAGTTAAGCAAGGTCGAGTCTGGGCAGTACCAAGATAGGTGACCGCTAGGGTATTACTAGGTGCTATAATCTTGGATGTGCGGTTTGTGTAATGGATAATGGCTCGGAATTTGTTAATCGGAAAGCCGAGATCCAATTCCAGTTAGGTTCGTTATATTTACTTAAGCGCACATACGCTTGGTAAAAGTATGAATCCACCTCTTTTCCCCACAGCATTGGGTTAATTAGTAAGACCTGTATTATTAAGTCGTTATTATCCCTAAAAAAATCTTATAATCTAAAAATATTGTCTAGCTTTGAATAGCCTGCAAAGGGTTGTTAAACTGTAGAAACGAATCAACCAATCAGCGTTTATTATTGTCTTTATTTTAGCGATTAGCATGAAGTTTGAATGTAGTGTTTTCAATGTATTTTCTACTTTTTTTTCAAAGTATTTAAGTTCTTCGTCTAGATAGTGGGTGGGGGGGTGGCTACATATTCTAAATGCTCTGAGATAAAAACCTATTATTACAGAGGTTTTAGATTTATTTAGCCCTGATGTAAGTAAAAATGTGTGTAGACATTCTTATTTGTTGACTTTTGATATACTTTGTTATTTATTATTGGATCTAATTAATAAAATGTCAAAAATAGGTAGTGAATTAGTATTTTCTATTTCAAAGGTAAATAGTTGAGCCTGGTGAGAGTATATTTATATCAATGTTTTTGGGATATATGCTTAAGGCATTATCAACAAATCCGAGATATAATTAATTTTTCGAAGGTTGTACTGAAACGGGCCTGATTATAAAATAATCTAGACATACGTATGTCAAAAAGCCATAAGAGGGCTACCGATAGAAAATCTAAATTTTAGTTTATAATAAGTGTTGTGCAATTTGAAATAACACAGATTAGTTCATACATAATCTACATATACTGATAATAGTTTCAATATATAGATCTATATACACACGTTTATATATAAGCATATACTTATATATAAGGATTGATTAGTTATTTTTACGATTTATCAACCTTTTGTGTTATTTAAAGCGGAAACACATTTTGGATTGAATAATTCTTTCATTTGCGAGTGAATATTGCATTAACGATATTTTGATAATAATGAAGATTTTTCCAGATACAAGTTATACTATTTAGCCCATAGATTCATACCCTTTCCGAAGGATATTTGCGCATAAGTGAATGTAATGAACCCCTCGACACGGTTCTCCGATTTATCATTCCGAGAGCCGTTAGACCACCCACACAAACAGTTAATATATATATATATATATATATATATATATATATATATGATGACTTGATAAGACACCAGAAGTGTTGAAACAAAATGTCTATTTTTGTAGTGATTTTATAACATTTATGTTATAATTTTCGAATAAATTATATTTTCTCTACTCTGTATTGAGCACTCTTTTAAGAATAGTATTTTTTGGTTATTGGAATTTATTCCGTATACACCAATCCTTATACTTATATATATATATATATATATATATATATATATATATATATATATATATATATATATATATATATATATATATATATATATAATTATTTAAAAAAAAATAATTCTAATTTAAGCTCTACTTCTGTATGGGGCACTGTTTTTTTTTTAAAATAAAAACAAAAATACAAAAGAACTCCGGATTATTTACCTAACGTGTTCTTTCCTATTTTACAAGATATCTGCACACACACACACATATATATATGTTAGTTATTATTTTCTATTTCAAAGCTAAATTCAATAACTAAAATTATTGAATTTACTCCTAACGTCTCTGTTTAAACTCTTAAAAATTTTTTTTATTTATTTATTCACAATAGAAGTAGAAAGGTTCCCCTATCGTCCGGTTGACCGTTTTTTGAATACGAGTAGAGGTTTATCCCTTGTTTCCTCTTTAGGACTGGGTTTCCGGTTCATTCTAAAATCTACTTCAGCTCTATACTCCTAACGTCTCCACCTTAAATTTTATAACTAATAATAGTGGTTTATTCCTTCTTTCCTTTTTAGGATTGGTTACTATCTTAGTGGCATTATCGCATTGCTTGGGGTGAATTGACTGAGCCTGGTTATTATGTTTGTAATTTATCTCGGGTTCCATTAGTAAATAACTTCCCTTTGGAGACAGAAAGAATACTTATATTTAGCACCAGAAAGGAACAGTTGAAATTTCTAGAGCATATTGCGTAGAGACCTTGTGTAAATGGCGGGTAGTACAGAGATTAGGGGAGATAGCAAAAAGACAAAACTTACAAAGAGCTACAGAGGAGAGGAAATTTTGGAGAGCTATGATCGCCAACGTCCTGAAAGGACAGGGCACAAATAAAAAGAATACTTAATTTATAACCGAAACAGTGATGTGTTTTCTAAAGATGTTAAAGCTTAGTGTAAAATAAGGATATAGAATACTGATTTTCAATCACTTCTATTCTGAATCTTCAAAATTTATACTAGTACCGTACTAAGTTTAGAAAATATGGAAAACATTTCGGAAGTTTAAAGCAAATATAAGCTTTCTTGTTTTTGTAGATTTCTTACAAGAATTCTCTTTTTATCAAATCGAAATTTCGGTCATTGCTCTCCAAGAACTTATAAAACTATTTTCTGGCATTCAATATAGGAACTTAGAATTCATTAAAGAAAAAAAAAAAAACTAATACTAAGTAATGAAGATCCAGTATTCTCTCAGGGAAAAAATAGTACCAACACACACTTTGCTTGATTGGTGAAATATTTTTGGTAAATTGATACGAATTATTTTTTGTCCAAGCTCTGTGTATTCGAAAAGTGTTGAGGTCGATCAGTTCAAAGGGAATTAATTTTCCTTCTGGTGTTTTTATTTTTAGGTTTTTATTTTTTTTTATTAGTCGTTTTTCTGTCCCTAGTGATTTTCCTCGGTAACGTCTTCCATAACTTGGAAGCGACAATCATTCAAGCGTAATTTAGTACTTTGTCCCTAATTACTTTTGCACCGATTAACTTATTTCTACTTTGGCTTGGCCTCAAAAGAAAAAAACAAAAAACAAAATCAGTTTTGCCAAAATTATTTTAAAAAATGACAACTAATCTAGATTAAAGTAATTCCGACAAACATTATTGTAGGAGATGCGGAGAAGCGTGAAGGAGACGAACGCGGAAATAAGAATCAATAAACCCAGATCGAATTTTTACTGATATGTTAATATTCAAGTCAATAACAATATCCTTTGAAAAAATATGAATCTAATTCACTATGCATTCTGCCCTTTACCAGAAAATCATAAAGTTTCTAGTTACTATCATGCCACATATTTTACAAAGAATAGAATTAAATAAATGAGCACATAGACAATTCTCTTTTAGCTACTATAGGCAGTAGTATGAACAAAGTATTATCCTCATAAACAAATTTAATAAGGGCCAATAATGAGACCGAAGGAAATCAATATTGTTTCGTAAAGAATTATGTGAATTTCGATAGATTATTTTCCCATTAAAAAAAAAAAAAAATCACAAAATCAATTGTAAAGGAAAACTCCAAATAAAAAGAAACATTTTAAGCAACACAAGATTGACGTACGATCAATGTTTTTAACTGATTTATCACAAGACTTCACGAAATCCATCTTAAAATTGGTCTCAATAAAACTAATGTTTTTAGTAAGCAATACCAATTCAAAAAACGATGAATATTTTTAATAGATATCTTACCAGAAGCCTTCAGGAAATCCGACCTAAAATGTGTTTCATAAGAAAACTGATATTTTTAGTAAGCAATGCAAAATAAAAAAAAAAAAACAACAACAAAAAAACAAAATAATGAATTTCACGAAACCCACTCTAAAGCGTGTCTCATAATAAAACTGATGTTTTCAGCAAGCAATAACAAATCAACGTACGATCAATATTTTTAAATTGGTTTCTTACGAGAATTCAAATTCTGAATTTGTTTCATAATAGATCCGATATATATTTATTCCAAACGATATCAACTCAATGAACGTTGAATATTTTTAATTGATTCTCTTTCAGAAGCCTTGCAGAAATCCAGAAATTTTATGCAAGTGAATTAAGCATTTGTTCATTTGTTCGTCACTTTTTAATTCATACAAAACTTTTCCAGTTACCGCGTCAAATTTTGCTGTTACCAAGTTAAATCGAAGAGGATATTGTTTAACGCTTTCCTTCCGAATGATTCTAAGATTCTTGGCGCGAATAGGATCAATAGAATTTCCTAGCCACTGGTCAATCCATTTTTTCCTGAAAAAAAGTTAAATCGTTACTTAATCTTTCACCAAGAAGTCAGTAGCTGTCAAACTACCAAAAGAAGCAAAAACCAATATTTATGCTTGCAACGCGTGTGATGCGCACCACTTACGTCTGTGGAAAACGTTAGGAAAATCTGAGAAGATCACGTATATAATTGTTAATACTATCAGATTACATCTAGAGTAGTATACAGGCTCCTTTCGGAGTGAAATATTTTGCGGCAAAATCGTCAGTTTTATGATGACTTGCTAACGTTTTTAGTGACACGATTCTTTGAAAAAATATAATGGGAATGTAACTAGTATTGCGTTTTATACAGTATTATATATAAAAGACATTGAATAAACAGAAATTAGTGATGCATTAAGTGAAGAGTTAAGAAACTAAAAGTTAATTTCATGACACTAAAATAACTTCTTCTATGCACCAAATCCCTTCAGGACGTGGGCGATCATAGTTCTACGCAACTTCTTCTCCCTCGTGACCCTTAAACAACCTTTCTCACTCTTCCCGTTCTGCCATCTAATTATTCAAAATCGTGATGTAGGCGGCCAGCTGATTTCACCTATCTCTTTTACCCACGATATGCCTTGTGAGGGTTAAATTTTTCAAGCCTTCTTTCCCCATTATGTGTCCAAGAAATTTCATCTGTCTCTCTCTGATTCTGATGATAAGTGTTCTTTCTGTTATTATTTTCTTTAAGGCTTCCTTGATTCTTACTTGCTCTGTCCATGGAATTCTCATTATCCTTCTGTAGAACCTCATTTCTGCTGCCTCCAGTTCTCTTCTCCTCTGTGGTGAGGTTTTCCGGCATTCAATGCCATACAAGCGGACTGATAGAAATTCAGCACTTTTCTTTGTTTCTAACGATTTTTTTCCTGTTTCTAATTACTTTGTTTGGCTTTTGGATTACATCTTTCGGTAATCTGATGCGCGTTCGGATTTAGTCGTCGCATTTTCCATCCTCTGTTAAGTAAATATTAAAATGTATTAAATCCGCCTAACTGTAAAAGTAATTTGTGTCCGTTAAAAATATTCCAAATCTGTTCTCGCGAGGTGATTACGCTAATTTTATTGCTTTTCATCCTTAAAATGAGGGGTTATGAACATATTAAACTTCTCAGACTAAAATTTTCAGCTGACATGAAGAAAAAAGAGTATCCTGAATTGATTGCTAAATGTGCAGCTAAGAAAGTTGATTCACTGTGTTGTGTTAGACAATTTTTCTTGCCAGGATCTATCTTAACATATTTATAAGTCTACCACTTGTTCTTGCTTCTAATATTGCTGCTACATCTGGTCTGGTGTTCCTTCAATATATATATAAAGATTCTTGATAAAATCCAAAAAAGAATCTACAATGTTATTAGTCCTTACCTGGCATCTTGGCTTCAGTCCCTTTCCCACTGCCCTAATGTATCTTCCCTGTGCCTTTTCTATAAATGCCTTCAGGATAATTGTTGTGATGAACTTTCCTCTATGGAACCCAGACTTCATGAATTTAAGTGCAGTACAAGAGTGATGGAAATTTTACAGACGAAATAGCTAGATGTAACCATAAGTTTTATACTAACAGTTTCTTTTTTCACACTTCTTGCTTGTGGAACTTTCTTCCAGCTTCTTGCTTCTCAGTCAACTTTGATCTTCACAAATTTAAATGCAATGTCAATCTTTATCTTCTTAATTTTTGTTCTTTTATTGTCCACTCTCCTATGACAAATTCAACTGAGAAAACATTTCTAGCAAATTATCAGTAACAACAGGTTACACTAAATCAAATCTTCCTGTTGCTTTCAGTTCTAATATGCTAGAATTGTAAAATATTTAATTTATTACAGATAGAATTCAATAAGATAACAACTATTTTCTTAATAGTAAGTCTGATCTGTTCAATAAAGTCAAATTGGCAACTGATCTCAAAAATGACCTCTCATCTGTTGTTAAATGGGGCAAGGAATGGTTTGTTAATTTTAATGCCTCAAAAACAGAACTGCTCACTTTTAATCATCTGTGAGAACCTTTTTCACTTTTGATCAGCATGGCTGATGATAACCTCCAGGAGAGCAACTCAATACATTTTCTCAGACTAACATTTTCAACTGACATGAAGCGGAAAGATTATATTGAATCAACTGCTAAGTCTGCTGCTAAGAAAGTTGATTCACTATGTCGTGGTAGACAATTTTTCTCGCCAGAATCTATCTTACATATTTATAAGTCTACCATTTGTCCTCGTTTTGACACTCCGTTTTTTGCGCGGGCACCAAAGTTCACGATTGCCGAGTGGATAATTATCGTCTGTACGCAATGATTGATCACGCAGATGATGCAATGACCGTGAAACAAACAGAAAATATGTGTTCATCTTTACGAATATTACTGACCTTATTATTTTCTTAGCGCGTCCTTGTAAATGCTGTATATTTCCGCCTATAAGATGAACTTTAGATAAGATAAGGTAAAAAAAATATTTATCCTTTACCTGTAGTATAAAAAAACTACTTATTGATTATTATTTTAAAGATGATATTATTAAAAATCTTGTCTACTTAATGTGTCCCTAGAAATTCAAAATAAACAAAAGAACAAAACCTATTCTTTCTCTTCCCCCCCCCTATAAACGTCCCCTAAGAGGAAAACCATTGTTTTGTTTACGTTTCATTACTTGATCTTTTGCGATTATTGATTCTTCTTCTTCCTCTTCTCCTTCTTTCTTTTCTTCTCCTTTATCTAAACAGTTACAATCAACCTGGTAATGGCCATTTACTTATACTTCATCGGCAATCACAAAATACTGCTAATAACAGCACGATAATAGTACATTCCATTGCCGTGAACGCAATCATAATTCGATGTTTAGCTTGCATGGATACAAGTTGATTTCATTCACATGGAAATTCTTCGAAAAGACAATTTATTATGAAGTTATGCCAGTAATATATGAGGTTTTATTACTTTTATCATAAGTTTGTTTGATAATGTGAATCTTTACATGCCCGTTGTTGGTTATCGCAACAAGGCCAAGGTTAGCCTACTGACGAACATGACTCAGAATTTAAGGTTTCTTTTTTAGAATTGTAGTATAAGATGACTACCAATTTTTAAGGGTGGCTTTTGGGTCGTCTTATATAGCGGCTCGGATTGAGGAATCGGAGATCCGGGTTCGAATTCCAGTTGAAACCATTACATTCACTTACGTGCTAATACCCTTAGGAAAGGTATGAATCCTCTTCTTCTCCTCCAGCTATGAGTAAATAGCAGGATAGACTGGGTTTTATAGGTTTGGATGGCAACTGGTCTACCGCAGAAAGAAACGGCAATCTAATGCGGGAAAAAAATCTGCCTCGTCAGTCATGTATCGAAAGATACATGATCGCCTAAGCGTGTATCACGCATGGCACATAACTGGCTGACTCTCTTAAGGAGGGGACATAAGTTTTCTATTAGAGTAATATCTGTAGAGACTTGGAACCATTTTATTAATCTGGTGTTTTTAGAACTTTTAGGGGCAACCTGGGCAATAAGTCAGCTTTGGAGAATGTGCAATAATATTATCTTATACGCAGAAATATACGGTACTCGCTGACAACTTATTTCTGGGCACACATTTCCCAAATGATTTCGTTACTTATGCTATTACATATGTTAAGGCTTTGTCAGAATATTAAAAAAACACACCTCATATTAAGTTCTTTCATTTTTGTCCACTTGCCTTTCAAAGCATGGCGTTTTAGTAATCTTAAAAGTATTTTACAAAATAAATATTATAATAACTTTGTGCAGTGATCTAATGACAATCTCGTATATATCCAGATCTGAATTCGGTTTAAAGCATGTTCACTGAAGATATCATCTCGGCGTAGGTATCGTTGATCCATCAAAAAAAAAAAAAAAATCTTGTTGCAGTGAGTCATGTTTGAGCGGCGGCTTCCACGACATGAGTCGAAGTGCTTAATGCGTAGAAAATTAAATGCCTAGGCCCGCGGACTTCAAGGAGACATTGACTTATTGTTATAGTTTCACGGATTAGATGTGCTAAGTCACCGACTACAGACCATAACGTCTCTGTTCATTGGTCATTTGGCAAACCCATATATCTTGATTTCGTGCGGAGACACCAGAAATGTCATTGTTTAAGTTCCTCATTAATTGACCACTTCCAGTCTGCTTTTTTGGATCACTTTATTTAGAACTTATAACTTATTGAGAATTTTTAACCAGGTTCCTTTTGATTTATTTTCGCGTTTAATGCTACATTGATCTCCACAGTACAGATATTTAAATATCTAGTTACTTAACTATACAAATTTATTCATACTTCGCATACAGACTCGTTGATCTATCTATCTATCTATCTATCTATCTATCTATCTATCTATCTATCTATCTATCTATCCCAGCTTGAATATTGCAGATTATATTTTATATAATAATTGGTTAGTGCAAGGTTCGTTGAATAATGTGGGTGAGGAGAAAAACATTTTTCCTGTTATGGACAAGTTGCAGTTGCTGGAGGCATAAGTGTGCATTTAGTTCTTCATAATGCTTTAAAAACTTCAAATAAATAAATAAATAAATATTATAAAATTAATTTATTGCGCTCCACGGAACAAAGGGAAGGTTGTGTTTGCAATTGGATCGTCAGAGTATTATTAATTTTATTTTATAATTATATAAATTTAATAATAATAATAATAATAATAATAATAATAATAATAATAATAATAATCTGACGATCCCATTACAATCACAACCTTCTCTTTGTTCCGTTGAGCTCAGATTTTGGGGTCAGTTGTGGAGATTTATCTTTGCCAAACCACTGCCTTTTGCACTGAAAATTGTCTTATGAAAGCTATTTTTATCACATGTTATGATAGTGCTCCTGCCATATATTTAGAGATTCTTGATAAAATTCACACGTTTTGAATAAGTCCTGAAAGTTTTATTAAAATCTGAAAATTATCTGATTTTTGTAAGAATTTACAAATTAATTTTTTTCACTGTAAAAAAACAGCAAAAGAACAAAAACAAAAAATGCTCAAATTTCTCGTACAAAATTAAGGTCCCGTGTTGACGCCAGAAAAACAAGATATTTAACGAAAATTTCCAACATTATAAAAAGGATTAAAAAATAATTTTTATATAAAACATCCTTTCATCTTTGTTTTTAATAATAACACAAAGAATTTGACGATAAAAATAGTTTTTATTATGCTTTCGACATTTTTTCATGATGTATCCTCCTTTTTTTTAGTGAATTTTTGGAAGTACTGAACACGTTGGAAAAATGATCATACTCGAAATCGAATAGTAAGTATCTATCTATCTATCTATCTATCTATCTATCTATCTATCTATCTATCTATCTATCTATCTATCTATCTCAATCAAGTCTGCTCTTATCTATCTATCTATCTATCTATCTATCTCAATCAAGTCTGCTCTTATCTATCTATCTATCTATCTATCTATCTCAATCAAGTCTGCTCTTATCTATCTATCTATCTATCTATCTATCTATCTATCTCAATCAAGTCTGCTCTTATCTATCTATCTATCTATCTATCTCAATCAAGTCTGCTCTTATCTATCTATCTATCTATCTATCTATCTCAATCAAGTCTGCTCTTATCTATCTATCTATCTATCTATCTATCTATCTCAATCAAGTCTGCTCTTATCTATCTATCTATCTATCTATCTCAATCAAGTCTGCTCTTATCTATCTATCTATCTATCTATCTATCTCAATCAAGTCTGCTCTTATCTATCTATCTATCTATCTATCTCAATCAAGTCTGCTCTTATCTATCTATCTATCTATCTATCTCAATCAAGTCTGCTCTTATCTATCTATCTATCTATCTATCTATCTCAATCAAGTCTGCTCTTACCTATCTATCTATCTATCTATCTATCTATCTATCTATCTATCTATCTATCTATCTATCTATCTATCTCAATCAAGTCTGCTCTTACCTATCTATCTATCTATCTATCTATCTATCTATCTATCTATCTCAATCAAGTCTGCTCTTACCTATCTATCTATCTATCTATCTATCTATCTATCTATCTATCTATCTATCTATCTATCTATGAATGTATGTATGTTTACAGCCATGCATTTACAATTATGTATAACCATAAATAAATACTTAATCAGACACAAACATACATTTTTTTACATTGTCACATGTCTTAAAGTGTAGATGTTTGATATATAAATGTTATCTCTGGCAAATAAAAACACTTACACTTACACATTTTCATTTTTCTCTCTCACACATACGCGCATACCCGCCCACAAAACAATCGCATATTTTCTCCTCGTTTATTGCATATATATATTTAAGTATATACGCATTCACAAACGTGCATTTTACTCTTGACATAACGTCTTGCACGTCTCAATTTTCCTTTTTCCTGTTTTTTTTTTTTTTTTTTTTTTTGTAACGCACAGACCTACCGACGCTCATTTACACTTACGCTTGGACGAACAGACGGCCGAAAGACGTCAGAGAGCGGGGCTGTTTTCCATTCTCTCCATTTTTGTTTGTGGAGGCCAAAACCATTTTGAATTACGCCGTAAAAGTCCTTTCCACTGAGCCATGAAAACCGGGAGAAAGTAGAACCCGGATTAACTTAACAGAAGTATTAATAACCCGAGCAAGACGTGGACAATAAAAAGAGAGTGAGTGGGGATATATATATATATAAAAAAAAAAAAAAAAAAAAAAAAAGAGAGAAAGAGAAAGAAAGTGCCAAGCTTTTTCTCTTGTCGCCGGCAAAATATCCAGCCGATATTTTTCTCGTTTTATTTTTCATTCTTTCTTTTGGTTTTGCGGCAATATTTAATTCATGAGAATTTTTGTTAGGATGGGGTGAGGCGATTGTGTTAAGTGAGGTGAAATGAAGGTAAGAAACGAAGGAAAACGGGATATAAAAAGTAAAAATGAAGAAGCAGGAGAAGGAGAAGGAAAAGGAGATGGAGAAAAAGAAGAAGTGAGAGGAAGAAGGATCTTTATTAAGAGAAACGAAAAACGAAAGAAATTTATTGGAAGATGAAAAGAAAAATAAGTATTTATTAGATAAAGAGAAATAAAAATAGAAGAAGAGAATTAAAAAGAAAAATAATTAATAGAAAAGAATGAAAATCCAAAAAAGGAATGAAAGAAAAAAAAATCAAAGGATATTATTAGAGAGAGAGAGAGAGAGAGAGAGAGAGAGAGAGAGAGAGACAGACAGACAGACAGACAGACAGACAGACAGACAGACAGAGTGTGTGTCTAGGGAAAGAGAAAAGAATAGAAGATTTTGAAGATGAGAAAAATATAACTAAAAAGAAGAAATTAAAAATATATTATAAGTGAGGACTATAGTAAAAAAATGAGAGAAAGTAGAGTGTGAAGAAAGAAAGAAAGAATGAAAAAAAGAAGAAAGACGTGGAAAAGTAAATTACATTACTACTACTACTACGAACAATAATAACGATAATAATATAAAATCATTGGCGTTCTAGGAAAAATCCGAAAGATTTACAAAACGAGTACAGAGAAGTGACATCGCACAGAACAAAGCACTATTTAAAGTCGATGAGTAACTCTCTAACTTGAGTGGCTCTTGGGCCATTTATAGCGTGAACTATAATAAAAAAGTGATCGATTTGATACACAACTATTCGATTCGGTTTATATCGTAGTGCAATATTATTACGAGAGATCTATCAAGGCTAGACAAGCAGACTTAGAAGACGGAAAGAAATGAATAGATTTTGAATAAAAAAATAAAAACTGTAAACATTAAGTACCGTTAGGAACTTCTTAAAAATATTTAAAAACGCATTTTAAATGTCATCATTGAAGTTAAGTTTTGGTTTTATTTGAAGGATAATAGCCTAACACTAATACATATGAAAAAAAAATCCGTATGTAAACAACGTTTTCAGATATTTTAAAAAAATTGGCACGTTCACTCGTCACTTATCGACTCATGGAAACTCCATTATAGACAAAAAATGTAAAAACTAATGTAATAATTTCTTTAAATCCAATAGTTGTTCTAGTGATGTGCTTCAAAGTAAATTAGTAAATTTAAGGATTAATTAACTGGATTTTCTAAAAGTAGTCATTTCTTTTTGCTTAAAACATAATAAAAAATAACGTTTATCTACGCACGGTAGGCTGTGAGCGGTTATCAATGTCACATGTTAAAAAGAGTAATTTTCTGCTGTCATCCCTGATTCTTAAAAAGCACGTGAATGATTTTTAAAAATTAAAGAAATACAGAACACATGCAGTTCAATAATCAAGAAATTGGTATTTATGTTTAATAATAAATTATCTTTAACCTTATATAAACAATAGTTTTAGAATATAATTTTTTATTCTATACACTTATGAAACTTAGTAGAACGAATAATTTTACTTTTTGTACTAAAATATAAATATAAAAAGAAATTAATTAGAAAAGAAACTAGTGACATACTTTTTACTTCATTTTTTTTTATTTCTTGATTATTTCATTGCCTGTTTAATATCGTAAAATATTTAATTGAATCCAAAGAGGACTTTCGTAATTATTCTGAATTCAAGAATTTCTTTTTAATCGGCATCACCCGACATCAAGGCAGTATAGCCACTAAAACACATGGGGTTACAACGCGTGGAAGAATTAGGAACAGAAACATTAATAATGAGCAGGAAGAGAAAAGAGTAATCAGGAGGACCTTAGATAGCGATTGACATTGCGTTAAAATTTTTGAAGATTAAAGATGGCTGGAAAGCATGGAACCGGAAGGGAGTTTCACAAGTGAGAAGTGCGAGAAAAGAAACTGTTAGCATAGAACTTACGGTTACATCTGGCTAGCTCAACTGCAAATTGATGAGATCTCGCTGCCAGTGTAGTATTGCGTTTAAATTCATAAAGTGTAGGCGCCATAGTGAAGAGCCCATCCAAACAATTACCATGAAAGTATAAAAAAGGCACAGAGAAGCAACCTTACAAGTGACTGAAGCCGAGCCGCCAGATCAGGGTCAATAATATTGCTGATTCTTCTTTTTATCGAGGAGATCAAGGTAAATAACAGGGGTACCAGACCATATGTGGCAGCAATATTTTAAGCATGGAAGAATGGTAGCCTTATAGATATGTAAGATAGTTTCTAAAGAGAAAAATTGTTTAGCACAACACAGTGAACCAAATTTCTTAGCAGAAAACCTAGCATTGGATTTAATATGAATTAGTTAAAATAACAAAATTGCAATTTGCAATAAAAAAAGAATATAGGGAAAATTGATAAAGTGTTGTAGAAGTGAGAGTTTTAATTGATTAATTTCACATTGATTTCTTTCAGACATAATTGCAATAAAAAAATTATAAACCTCCCTGCAAACTTTTTAGAAAACAATGAAAATGCTACTGTCGGGTTTAAGAAAATAAAATTAATCAGTAGTTACTAAATAAGCAGGAAAACACAGACACACAAAAAGATGCATCTGTATCGATGGATCGCAAAACAGGAAACTCACTGGCTGATTAAGAACGAAAAATATTGATATTAGATTAATGTCTTATTACTCTTCCGATTGGGAAAAGTAGTACGCCAAAGGAAGTAATTTAAGAAAATAATTTAACATTTGTGAAAATAAAGAATAAAACAAAATTCTTTTAAAAATATTTCTGATGTGAAAATAGCATCGAACTTTACAGTTTTTGACTCTTCAAAAACATATTTAATTAATAAAAACATCTCTTTTGTTAACAGCACCCGAAAGAATGTAAAAATCGCACAAGAAATCTTTTCAAAAATAAATTTTCTCAGTGACATATCAGGAGGAAAATAACGTGTTTTATCAAATTATACAAGTACCAACTTCCTACAAAAAAAATTTTTTGAGTTTTATTGAATTATTTTTGTAATGTTTCAAGATTTTCTGATTTGGTATTGAAATTTCTTTTTTTTCTTTTTTTTTTTATTGAAAGTTTTTTTCTTTATAAAATTTTAAAAATATTTTTCATCACCTCCCAATTTTAAGTGTTCACGAGGTATCTAAAGGGGGTTACTGACTAAAAAATGTATTTCCACAAAGTTTTCCAAAGTATTGGAAATTTAATTTAAATCGGATAATTCCTTGAAGTTTGGTTAATCTTTGAAAACAAAGGGTAGCGTTTTTTTTCATTAATTTCGGAAATAAGCATCGATTTTAGTAATCAATAGGTCACATGAACGTGAAGTAATGCCTATAGTCATTCGTATACAGGGAACAATCATCTGCAGAGAATCGATAGGTGATGAGAATCATTTAGATTATGGACTTGCTTAGATAAGAGCAGAAAATACTTATTGCCACTCTGTCCCTAGTAATAATAGCCTAATATGAAGTACTAACAGTTACGTCGAGAATTTTAAATAAGAGGAACAAGAGCTTTAAAGAAACTCAGCTTTCATTCAGCTTTCAGTAAGAGACTTCTAGATAATTTTGGTGTCAATGAATAAGTAAATAGTAACAATTGTTATTTACGTTATTATATAGGGTTCCCCTCCAACTCCCAAAGCTCGTAGCTCTCTCAGTTGTCCATCTGAAGTCCCAATCTGACAACACCCGATCTTTGACGGCCATTCACTAATTAAGCGGACCTTTAATTATCTAACAGTCAGTACCGGTTACAGACTGACAGACGGACAGAGAGACAGACAATCTCGTATATGTCCCGTCACCTCCTTTTGAAAAATGTCCAGATTTTCAAGAATCGTCTTCATAGTTCACTGGACACAACCTAGGCAGGGTGGAGACAGTAGTAGGGGAAAGGGCTGAGTTTTGGGAGCTTGAAGAGAATGGGGTAGTGTGAAGGAAGTTTTGGGGTGAGGGTGAAATAAGCTTTGGGTTGACGTACCTCAAATGAAAGGCCCCACCCACGACGACGGACGGCCCGTTCACCTAACTTTATGGGATCCAACGAGCATCTTTGATTATTGTTGCCTTTTGGGCGCTGACTTGTTTTTCTCAATCTGCATTAGTTTTTATTGCGATTATTAAGATGTTTCATGTGTTTCTCTATTTTTGCTTTTCATCTTTCTTCCTAATCACCTTTCTCCCTTTTTATAGATTTTCCTTTTCTGTTAATGCTTTTCTTTTTTCTATTTATAATTGGTTTTCTTTCTTTCTTTCTTTCTTTCTTTCTTTCAACATCATTCGACTTTGTTCCTTCGTCTTTCTTTCTTGTTAATCATTTTCAATTGGTATTTTTTCTTCTTTCCTTATTTTTGAAACTTTTATTTTCTATATGGATCTATTATTCTTTATTTAATTCTTTTTTTTTCCTGTTTTTGTCTTTCACTCAATTTTTTTTAACTTTCTAAATTGATCCATTATCCTTTCTTTTTTTCTATCGTGATTCTATTACATCGTACTTTTATTTTCTTTCTTTCTTTCCTTCTTTCTTTCTTTCTTTCTTTCTTTCTTTCTTTAGTCTTAATATTTATATTAATACTTATTTCACTTTAATTCTTTTACCCTCCTTCCTTCCTTCCTTCCTTCCTTATATTTTCTTTTTTTTTCTTTTTTCTTTTTCTTTATTTATTTCTGTTCTTTCTTTCTTTCTTTCTTTCTTTACTAAGTCTTAATTTAATCTTTATTCCCTTTTTACCCTCTTTCCTTTCTTCCTTCATTTCTTGTACTTTCTTTCTTTTTTCTTTCTTTTTTCTTTCTATTTTCTTTTTCTTTATTTATTTCTGTTCGTTCTTTCTTTTTTCTTTCTTTCTTTACTAAGTCTTAATTTCTATATTAATTTCTATTTCCTTTAATTCTTTTGCCCACCTTCCTTTCTTCATTCCTTCCTTGAATTTTCTTTCTTTCTTTTTTTATTTATTTTTCTTTTTCCTTTTTCTTTATTTATTTGTGTTCTTTCTTTCATTCTTGATCCTATTATTTCATATTTTTCTTTTCTTTCTTTCTTTCTTTCTTTCTTTATACACCGCTTTAAAAAATTCTTCATCTTTCTCTTATTGTTTTCATTCTTTTTTATTTCTTTCTTATTCCGTTTATTATTTTTGCGCTCTTGTCTAAACATTATTTGTAATCGGGCGTGCGTATGTTCATTCGTCATCGTTAAATTTTTCATAGTGAATAATGTGAATATTTTTTTTTTTTTTTTGCGTACGTGTGTCTCTCAGCACATTCATATCAAAGCAGGAGAACGCGCATGTCTTTAACTTAAAGCACAGATGTTTTGAGCTGGTTGAGATCATTTTTTTTTAAATTTTAATTGAGGCGCAGCAGAACACGAGGTTAGAATATTGGACTTTCGAGAGAGATGGTTTCAAATCTGACCATCAGCTGATTAAATCATTTTAATATGAAATTTGCTTGCGAAGAGAAAACCCCAAGCGCACGTTCATTGACGAAGGCGAGTCAGCGTTTTCAGGGTAGAACTGAAGATTGTTCTATTCGCCACAGGCAATATGTGGCCGAAATATCAGGAGATAAATTTGGTCGCATACACCGTCGAATTCCTGTAAATGTCTTGATATTTACTAATCTTATTGTATAATTTCTAGCACGCGAACCACACCAGACAACAAGGGAGCCGGGTGCACCAGAAGGTTGAGCTGATGTCTGTCCCAGCCACCGAATGCAAAAACACGTGACCTGACACCTTCATTCCGTATTATTACAAATATAAGTGGATATAAGTAATTTGTTAGGAATTAATGGATTTCATTTTTAATATGACATTATTTTTTTATTACTCTAAACGTTATTTTAGTGAATATTTTAGTTTTATAAGCGATAAGGTCAGATTAAAATAAAATCCGTTATTTCCTTAGAAATTACATTGCTTGTATTCCGGCTACGAAAAAAAAAATAGCAGATATAAACTTTCAAGCGGATATGGGATTTCGAGAAGAACGAGAAGTGCATTCCTTAAAAGGTCAGTGACGCTTTCTGTGACCTGGATAAGATTGGTTTTCTCTACAGAAAGGGGAATGCAGGTTCGAACCCTGTCGGAGAGCAATTTTATTTTTATTAAGTCTCTCGAATGCGCAGGTCGGTAGGCGTAATTTACAGTGTTAAAAAATCACTACTTCCCAGGCAGTTACGAGGAGTCTTTCAGGAAACACATCAGATGAAGAATCTTGGGTCCGGTGTTCGGCGCATTCCACGGACTAGCTGAGAGTAACTGACGAAATATTGAGAGTGAGTAAAATGTTAAGTAATTAGTAAAATTCAAGTCTCGTGTCATCATTTAATCGGCACATCTACTTCATTACATTAGTACAGCACACAGATAGGCAGAGAGTGAAGAATATTGGCTTAATATATATTTAACAAATGGGAAGGGTCTACTTGGTGAGGACAGTAGTATTTGAAATATTGGCTTTTTAACTATGTTCATTTAACTACCACTAGCTACTAAGATATACCCAACTACTTCAACCGCGAAATATAACATTCTTTTTTTGCGTGACACTTGTGTCATTCTCATTCCTTTCGCTTTGTTTCGAAACAAGTAAACACACAGACACACACACACATACATATATATATATATATATATATATATGTATATATATATATTGAGAGAGAGAGAGAGAGAGAGAGAAAGAGAGAGAGAAAGAGAGAGAGAAAGAGAATCATAATAGTCACGTATATATATATATATATATATATATATATATATATATATGGCCCGCCATAAAAAAAACGCGATACCTAAGTTTTAAAATGAATTTATTAAAACGAAAAATATTTCTTGAACCTTTTATTTTAGTTTTAATGATTAGTAATATAGTTTCACTTAATAATATCATCTGAAAGGTTAAAATTAATACAGAATTTTAAAAGATTTAAAACTTAATAATTAATTTAATTAAAATTTTAAAAAAGTGGAAACAAATCTTGTGAAAATTCATTATTCATCGAATTATTTTTAAAACAATACTTTCCTTAATATATCTTATTTATAAATTTAAATTCAAGGAGTGCTGATTTTAAATAATATTATTATGAAAAGCCTGGAATTTTAATTGCTCGAAGTAAGTGAAGGAAACAGATGTAAAATTTTTTTTTTAAGATTTTCTGAGAAAAAAATTCAGAAATAAATTCATTCATTTGTGAATAAGACTTGAAAATTTCATTAAATTTCGATAAATATTTGATTTTTGCAAGAATTTCCAAATCATTGTGTTTTAACATAAAAAAAAAACCCGCTAAAAATCCCTATGCTAATCTTTTACTCAAGCGCTGACGCAAGAAAAACAAAATTTTTAACCAAAATTTCGAACGTGCTATAAAGGATTAAAGCATTTTATAAAATAATCAAAAACTACTTTAGTCTTTCCTCTTAATAACAACATAAACATATTGGCGATAAGACTTTTTAAAAGTAAATTTGGAGCATTTTTAATCATTCATGCTCTTTTTTTAGAACATTTTTGGAGATACCTATATATATAATGGACTCTCCCGTCGGTTTCGACGTATGAGAATCTGACAGCTTATTGATTCAGTTATGAAAGTTTGTGCGATAATCTTAAGTGGCATTTAAGACCCGCTACTGATTTACAAAGGAGGGCACATATGGAGCAAGTGTGAGGATTGTGAGATGAGATCACTGTTAGATTGGCTGACCTTTTAGATCTTCTCTCGCTTGATTCAGACAAGCAGATTGAAAATTGCTGAGTCCACTAAAACACGTTCATCTCCATTCTACCCGCTCCAAGGCTAAGCGCTCAAGGGTGTTATGTGGTATATTGACTGCTGACAAGATGCTTTTCAGCTTGTCTTTGTATCTTAGCCATGGGCGTCCTACATTCCTGTAGCCCTGATGTAACTGACTGTACATTAGGATCTTGGGTATCCTGTCATCAGACATTCTCAAGACATGACCAGTCCACCGAAACTGAGACTGTAACCTATATATATATATATATGTATATATATATATATATATATATATATATATATAATAGACCTGTAGCACATGGGTAGGATGTTAGCATTCACACGCGGTTTAGAATCGCACCATTTGACAGTCAGGTAATTAGCTGAAGACCATAACACGTGTTGACCCCCCCCACACCTTATGAATGAAATTGGGTTGAAGAATCTGTTTGGAAACCGTCGATAGTTGCGCTAGAATCAAGTCACAAGTCATTATGACCAAAGGTTCGAGCGTATTGTCTAGATTATGTGCTCTCTCCCAGAAACTGTAATTTTAGTCCGCTTAGTATAATAGCCGTCTAAAGCACACAGTTGCAGTTTAAATTGGCTCTCTAGGCGATGAAGAAGCCCATCCCCCCCCACACACAAACACCACACATACAGACATCTAAATATATATTTGATCAAAAAGATAGATTGTAAGGACAAGAAAAATTGAATAAATGAACTTACAAATTGTATTGGCCGTATTTAGCGAAACACTACTATATCGCTATTACTATGTCGGATGTTCGGACGAATTACTTTCTTTTGTGCCACCAACTCAGACCTTTATAGGTAGAACCCGCCATGTCATATTCCCAGTGGTAAACTATCCACGTTTCCATCGTTTTCCTTCGGTAAAAACTAGTTCTGTTACAAACACCCGAGAGAATGCTTTCCTGAAAATTAGAATCTTGATCAGTTTAAGTTCAGGGTCAACCGATATCAGTCCTACTCGTCTTCATAATACCCAATCTCCCTCAGTAACACTTTACCTTCAATGAAAATATACTAAAAAATTAGTAAATACTACTACAACAGATCCTAGCAAAAAAATTAAGTTAATCATATACTACACTAAATCTAGTATATCCAATTCAGTCATTCGCAATGTTTCTTCTCCATCTGTTAGCGATTTGCAAAAAACCAACATAGTTTACAAATTCAAGTGCCGTTTGGAAGATTGTATCTCTAACGGATTAAATAATATAGGGTGACCCCAAAAAAACGGGAACTTTTTAACGATCCAATAAAACCAAGAGTGATGGAAGAAAAATATTTTATTCATAGTAATTGAAACCTTAAAACATGCTATTTAAGAAACAATGATGGAATTTTCATTTTTTTAAAATTACGTCCTGTAGGTGGCGTCCTCCTGTACGAATGCATTCTTGAAATCTGCTGTTGAGGTTCCTCATTGACTACTGCAACATCTCAGCTGGGATACTGTGGATTTCATCTTGAATTCTAAATGGCGATATTGTTTACATGCTCAAGGTCACTGTCTTGCAGTGTTGCCACTTGCTCATGTCTGACAATACGCACTTTGGGTCAGCCTGTATTTATGTTGGTCACACCACAAACACGCTTTCACGACGCTTGACTCTGTATTTGAATGATAACTCTAACATTTTTAGGCATTTAAAACATGCCTGTCCGCATACACAATTCCGAAAAATCCTCGTTGAAAACACAACTATACTTAAACATGAAAACAATAAACAAAAACTAAAAATTCTTGAAGCTATATACATAAAACAGTTGAAACCTAACCTGAACAAAATAAACTATGAAATCTTCACAAATATTCTTAAATGCCTATAATTTGTAACAGAAGACATTGGTTTATACCAACGGCTTCCCATACTTAATACTTCTCGAATTCACTCTCGCGTGGTAATGTTTGACGTCATGAGCTGCGGTGCGATTTTCGCTTCCAGCGTCTCGTATGCACGAGATTGTCGTTGCTTGGAAATCTTCCATGTAAGCAGAAACAGACTATCATCACATTCTTGTCCGTGTATTGCTTAATATATTGTACTGTAATTGCCGAAAGCTTAGATTGGATTAAAAAATATGGATCAATATTGTGATTTTCTTTCTTCGTTTAATGATAATGTTATTAAGCTTATCAGACGATATGAAAAGAATTTACATAAAATAAATAGACAACATTTGTCTATATTATTTAATGAAAGATGCATCAATATATATATATATATATATATATATATATATATATATATATATATATATATATAATTATTTATTTAAAAATATGGTTCCAACACGCTACATAAATAATTATATTTATGCTCTACTTTTGTATCGAGCACTATTTTTTAAAAATAATAACAAAAATACTAAAGAACTTTGGATTATTTACCTAACGAGTTCTTTCCTATTTTCTATATATTTTTCACACACACACACACACACGCACACACACGCACACACACACGTATATATATATATATATATATATATATATATATATATATATATATATATATATATATATGTAAACGCTGATGTCGGAGTAAACGTTTTTTGCTCAAAGAAAACAATGTCATATATGGCTAGATATTGACTGTGATCCGGAGAACTTAAAATCCGCGATAACAACACATGAGGTCTGTCGTTCGGAGTTTCCGTGGCAAGTATTTTGCACCGTTACTTTTTTATCGATAGATCCAAAAAGTGTGGATGGTTTGAGCCTTCATCACTTGAAACAAATCGCTGTGTTGGTTTTCTGGCAACTACATCTAATTAGTTCCACACATATCCGGCTACTGCGAAAAACTCTACGAAAGAACATCAACTTCATCTTGGCACTTGGAATGTAAGAACTCTCCAAGACAACAACTCAGCACCAGAAAGAAAAACAAGTCTGGTCACATTGGAACTAAAGAAGTACAACATTGATATAACTGCATTGAAAAGTAACCATTAGTCGACTACAAGAAATCTAAAAGCAAAATAAGACATCTAACAGTGTTCCTGATGCACTTCGATACAATATATTCTCCTGTATTGTTTGTGGTCTTTTGTGCAATTCTCGAGCCGGTCTCAAAAGTCATGCCCGTCATAGGCATGCAGATAATTAGTTCGTGGTTGTCGGAACTTCATACGTCGAACTCGACGGGAGAATCCATCATATATATATATATATATATATATATATATATATATAGCTATAGCTAGCCACTCATATTCGATGATACTCATCTACTAGGGTGGTTAGCCAATTCCTGTTGCAGACGCTTGCTCAGGTGTAATTTGTGTTTATTTAACACCTACAAAACCCACCTGTGGTTTATACCCCGACTATGCTGAGCAGGCCTGATAGTTTCTGGGAAGGAGTGTGTTATCTAGCGTGATAAACACTTTGAACTCTCTCTCTCTCTCTATATATATATATATATATATATATGAGAATAATCAAAAAAATTCTTTTTACCTCATGTGGAGAAATAGGCTGTATGAAAATATTAAAATTGATGCACAAAAAGAGAGCTCGATGTATTTTATTTGTACAGAGCAATATATCGCGCACTCTCTTTGTGGATCAATTTTAATATTTTTGCTACTATGAGCGAGTTGGATTATACACTCAATGAATTTATTTTATCTTTACTATATATATATATATATATATATGGGGGGATAGGGGATAAATTCGTAGCTCGATGTCTAATTATTTGCTGAATTTCAATCTGAAAACTTCACTTTATGTGATGTATAAAGGGATAATTGAGCTTTGATTTTTCATGACCGTCTAAACCTGGCCACATTTGTAGCTGCTATAGGAGTGGTTTTCTTGATGGAAAAAAGGTGATACAGGTTCTGTTCCTGTGGGAGTTAAATTTTTCTTTAGTAGGAATTCTCAATCTTTGTCGGTTGATATTAATTTCACTGTTTAAGAAAAAACAAAAAAACAAAGACAGGGACAGGTACCCACTAAAAATAACGGTTATAGTTAAAATAAAAGTCCATCTAAATTATTATAGAATATATAAGGAGGTGTTGAAAGTGAGTGTAGAACTGTTCCGCTCTCTCTCTCTCTCTCTCTATATATATATATATATATATATGGTCGAAAGCGCTAAAATTCTATGTAAATCAAATTACCGAAAACATCTCATGATAAGAGTGGCACTGTATATTAAACATCTCTCTCCCACTATCAACCTCACCTAGTTCAACAATGGGAGCAGCGTGCTGAAATTAAAAAAAAAAAAAAAAATAGAATGATGCTCACTCGAATTCCAGCGGCGCTCAACACGCGAAGGCTCGGAATAAATGCGCCTACTAATAATCAAAACAAAAAAAGCAAAAAGCTACAACTCAAACAGTCAAAGCATGAAGAGAAACTAACAACACCAAAACGAAACCTCCTTGAAAATGGCTTATGGAGTAGCCGAGAGCGATTGGGACAATGGACGTTATGGACAGTTTTTGCATTCTCTCACATCCCACCAAACGGAAAAATGTAAGAACGCTAAAAAAAAAAAAAAAAAAAAAAAAAAAACTAAATCAAAATAAATAAAATTTTTCTTGTCCGTCATATTTAACGAAAGATAGTTAAAAGAAAGGTTGCTGACCAAATATACCCAAATACACACACACACACACACACACACACACATATACATACATACATACGTATTCATTTCATTTAATATCGGTTTCCCCTTAGGGGGACTCAGGTCCGAATCCTGTCAAAAAGCGTATATTTTTCTTTATTAAGATTAAATAAATACACTGTTTAATAAATAAACGGGGTGTCTACTCAAATACGCGTATTCACTAAAAATAACGTTTAAGTAATAATAATAATAATAATAATAATAATAATATATATATATATATATATATATATATATATATATATATATGGCCTGACGATTGCATATAGCATGAAACAGACTGTCGCCTCTAAGTGTTGACTTCTATGTTCACTTTTATATTTATATATATATATATATATATATATATATATATATGCGTGTGCGTGTGTTTGAGGGTGTATCTATACAGGAGTCCCATTAGTGGCTTTAAAATTTGAAAACATGATTAAAAATAAATAGCCAATTTTCTTAGTTGACTTATATATCACTATATATGTGGGCGGGTCTGAAACTAAGATTATCTGCGCAGGCATGCTGACTCCGTCACAAGCTGCACATACGAAATGTTTGCTTTTAAACAGTCACTCATGATCAGTTTTGACATTGCTTCCGTTTGTTGATCAGAAAAGAGTCAATATTTTTACCTGGATTTGGACATAACTGCTAAATGTTTGTGATTTTTTTTTTTAACATGACTCCGATGGTTTATGTCCCTTTAGGCCTCCAAATCCAGTTTCTACCCATCCCTAACTGACCGCTCCGGTGTAACAAGGTGACAGATCGGCCACCAACTGCTTGCCATGGGGGGTAATGTATTTAAATCGGTGAAGCGTGCAAATGATTTGGGGTGGCGCGTAGTTTACAATTGTGTTCACATTTAACAGGGTCACCAATCATTGGATTAGAGAAGAGAAATCAGTTTCAACCAATGTATGTAGCAGATGCAAAAAGAAAGCTAAAAAAGGCGGTGGGGGGAAGGGAGAAAGGATTAAACTTCAACTGCGAGAAGGCAGAATGCATGGGTGTATAATCCAAAGTGCGAATTGCAAATCAAAGATACCAAAATCAAACAAGTGCAGAAATTTAGATATCTGGGAAGTATTTTACCAGAATTCGAACTCAGCGAGCCGAGTTCAAATTTCAGTTGAATCCATTATATTCACTTACGAGAAAGGTATTTAATACAATGAAATCCGAAGGAGTATTGGGATAGCCAAGAAAGCATTCGAAAAGCTAAGCAGAGTACTAAGAAATAGAAACATTACAGTAGAAACAAAGGAAAAAGTGCTGAACTGCTATGTGATATCTGTCCACCTGTATGGGAGTGAGTGCTGGATTTTCTCCTCAAAGACGAAGAGACTTGAAGAAACACAAGTGTGGTTCTACAGAAGGATGCCATGGACCGAATACGTGAGCAAGGACGAAGTTTTTGAAAAAAATGGAAACAAAAAGGGAAAACTATACTTAACATCAGGAAGAAACAGTTGAGGTTTCTGGGGCACATAATGAGGAAGGAAGCCTTGGAAAATCTGATACGCGGCAGATAGGGGGGCAAGAGTGGACAGAGGAAAGCAACGCATAATATACTTTGTGAGCTTGAATAAATGGATAACAGAACAAGGTCTAGGAAAAATAACAAAAAGACAAAGCTTATTAAGTGTTACAAGAGACAGGAAGTTGTGGAGACCCATTATCGCACACGCCCTAAGAGAACACAGCACATAAAGAAAACGTAATGGTAAAAATGATGACTAGAACTATTGATAAAAGTAATTATAATAAAATGATCGGACTATAATAGATTAATATGGTAATAATAATAATAATAATAATAAATTCCCTTATATTACACCAGGCATGGCTCTCATGGCTTCTGAACTTAGCTGCTTGGAGGTGTACATATTTTGCCTTTGTGAATTAAGATGGGCTACTGTAAATAATGTACAGTGTAACCCGGATATAAGAGACCCGGATATAAGAGAAACCCGGATATAAGAGAGATTTTCTCTGGTCCCAAATTAGAGTCATACTTACCTAAACAAAATAGACCAAACCCTGATATAAGAGAAACCCGGATATAAGAGACTTCTTCTCCGGTCCCGACAACTCTCTTATATCCGGGTTACACTGTATATAGATATCGGTTCGGAATGAGAAGTCGGAGAGCCGAGTTGGAATTTCCAATTCACTTACACCTAAATACTCTTGGGAAAGGCATGGATCCATCTCTTCTCCTCCCAGTTATGGACTGAATAGCAAGACACACTAGTCTACCGCAGAAAGAAACGGCAACCTACTGCGGGAAAATTTCTGCCTAGTCAGTCATGAAACGAAAGAAACATGATCGCCCAAGCATTTGTCACGTACTTAACTGACTAAAAGTAAAAACTCCGTTCAGTACCAGTGAATGCTGAACAATCTGCTTACAGATGAAGAAGAGACTTGAAGCAACAGAAATGCGGTTCTACAGAAGGATGCTGAGAATACCATGAACTAAACATGTGAACACTAACGAAGTTTTTAGAGAAAATAGAAACAAAAAGGACACTCAGAATCAGAAAAAGACAATTGAAATTTCTTGGGTACATACTGAGGAAAAAAGCTTAGAAAATTTGACACTTATAGAACATAATGAAAGCAAGATGGACAGCGGAAGGCAGTGAATAATCTACCTAACTAGCGTGTGTTGAAGAGATAGCAAAATAAATAAATAAATAAAAAATAACAAAACAATAAAAAAACATTGCTAAGAGTTACAACGCACAGGATGTTGTAGAGAGACATGATCGCCCATGTCCTAAAAGAACAAGTCACATAGAAGAACTTTTGACCCATTACCACCTTTGTCCTTCTACCATTCATTCATTCATTCAAACCAGTTAAGTAAATAACTCGCTGCTTGTCTTGCATTAAATATGTTCTATGAATGTTAAATTCTCCAAGGCTTCTTTCCGCTTTATGTTTCCAAGAAATTTAAGCTGTTTCTTTTATTGTCAATAGTAGTTTCTGAGCAGTTCTTATTCTTCCTAAAATGTCTTCATTACTCACATGTTCTGCCCCTGACATTCTCTGCATTCGTCATCAGAGCCACGTCTCTGTTGCTTCGGCTCTTCTTCATCTGTGAGGAGAGTGTTCAGCTTTCATTGCCATATAAGAGGTAAGATATAATAGTTTCGCATTCTTTTCTTAGTTTCTAACGCTATTTCCCGATCCCTTAATACTTGGCTTAGCTTCCGAAAGGCCACCTTCGTTGTTTCTATACGCCTTTGCTTTGGATTAGCAAAAAACTAAATATATGTAACTAAAAGAGAAAAAAATCACATAATCAGGACGTTGACATTCCACACCACTTCAAATAAAAGGTTAGGACCCCCCCCCCGCCAGCATCAATATTGGAAAGAGCGATAAAAGTTACCTGATTTGAGAAATCTGTTTTCCTGAAAAAGAGAAAGATTTTATGAATTGTTTTAAAAGAAAGATTTCTATCGAAACTAGTATTGGCCGCGCAGTCAATGAATGTTAAATGTTTGCCTATAGGGAAATTGCTGTTATGATCATTATGAGGGCCATGTCACTCTTTACGTCATTTGTTAATACGCTACCCAGATTGCTGAATTTCTGTACGTGCTTGATTTTGATGTCCTCATTGTGTAGCTCAGACCTTGGTATGTCCCTTTTCTTGATAACTATGCATTCTATTTTCTTGCAGTTTGTCCTTTTTTCTTGCATTATTTTACTAACTTGTCTAATAGTTCGTATCTTACGCTAATAATAAATACTACTTGGTCCTCTAGTTATCTTAGAATGGCTTTGCTGTATCGAGTAAATAAATGCGACGAGAAAAAATCTTGAGCTTTATATTTTGAAGTATGCACAAAACTTGTTCTTTGTCTGCATGTAAGATGTAACGATTACAGATTGCTCAAAACTCTAACGAAAACATATGTATAAGTTCAAGTATCAAAGGTCAAGAGAAATAATAAGTTACTAAGCCATTTTAGTTATTGAAAAACCTCAACTTCTTTATGTGACGTAGGATATCATGGCCCTCCACAATTTCATCTCCCTTGTAGCCCTTAATAAATTTCTTTTGGCTATCTATCATAAACCCTGTTCAGCCGTCAAACCTATCAAGTATGTTATACGCTGTTTTTCCCTGTCCCTCAATTTTCCCTATGGGTACCATATTTTTCAAGCCTTCCTTCCTCAGTACGTTCCCCAGGAATTTCAACTGTTTCTTCCTGATGTTAAGCATAAGTTTCCTTTTTATTTGCATTTTCTCTAAAACCTCGTCATTGCTCACATGTTCGGCCCATGGTATTCTCAGCATCCTTCTGTAGAACCACATTACTACTTCTTCAAGTCTCTTCTTCACCTTATGGAGATCGTTCAAAATTCACTGTCATATAGGAGGACAGATGTCACGTAACAGTTCAGTACTCTTTTTGTTTCTTACAAGGCTTTTGTGTCTCTTAATACTAGAACATTGTAGTCTTCTCCTCAGGCAGCCTTGTTCAAACTGAGCAAAGCTCGTGTCTTTATTTGCTGAGCTAGATGTGCATTTTTGAATGCTGCTTGGTGTTCAAATTTAGTCGAAAGCCAGGATTTCGAACGTTTGTTTTCCAGTCAATCAGAACACTCCTACTAGCCTGGAGGAGAGATATCTCGTGGGCTCTGAGAGTATCTGCTACTGAGTCGCTCCAGCGTTTCTTGGTCTACCTCTCGCTCTCCAGCCAGAGTACCTGAGGGTGTATGCTCGTAGGGCTTGTTAGTTAGGCATACGAGTGAAATGTCCGAACCACTTGATCCGCTGTCGTTCGATGTGTTGAATGATTGGTATTGCTCCAACCATATCTCTTATTGCCTCATTCCCGATCTTGTCTCGCCTGGTCTTGTTCACTGCTTTCCTCGAGCATTTCATCTTACAAGTGATCAGTTTCCTCTCTAGGGTTTTTGTTAATGGCCATGTCTGGCTCTGGTATGTCAGCGGTAGTAGGAAAATGGCGTTGATGAGATTTGCCTTGGTGCTCATGGAAATGCTTAAACTTGCTCAAGGAAACAAAAGGGGATACAAATACAAACGGCGCTAAACAACCTTCTTTTAAATTGGATTTTATGTTAGACTAAGCAAAATTTAGTAAATATCGAGAAGGAACGAGAAGGAACAAATATGGTAAAAACAGCAAAAAAAAACAAAAAAAAAACAAAGAAAAAACAACAAATAAAAACAAAACAAAAACTAAAACAAAATAACTAAGCCAGAACAGTGGAAGAGATACGCAGACAAAATAAATGAATAAATATAGGATAAATTAAAGACAAAATAAGATTCATTTTGGGGTGTTCCTCCTAGCTCGGTTGTTCAACTTCAATTTGCGTGTGATCAAGCACTGAAACGGGAAAAGGGCAATCTTCATTAATATTAATTTTTCACAGCGAACATTAAACGCAGAATTGTGCTCACTTACAAAATGAGATGACTTATAAACTTAAGTGTCTCCTGATTTTTTAAATGAAGCTTTTGATTAATTAATTTAGGTTCAAATTTATTCCTAGCTTCCTATTTTTGTCGTCTGTGTAGTATTAGTTTTAAGTTATTCGAGTTTCTAATATGAAACTTTGTCATTATCAATTTGGACTAATGTTTTCTTTTTTCTTTCTTTCTTTTTTTTTTTTTTTTTTTTTTTTTGCTGTCCGTGGCGCATTAGATGTAATAGTTTGAAATTGTCAGTATTTATTAGACGTAATATTTCTATTATCAATTTTTCACTCCTTTTTCTTTAATTCTAGTTCCGTTACTTTTTATTGCATGGCTCAGGTCGTTTTTACATTCTGCGACCGTTCTTTACGTATAGTTCGGTAGAAAAAGTAGCTCCTGACTTGCTTGCTTAAAGGTATCTCAGTATTTTTTTCTTAATCATAGTGATTAAAATTGAGCTTTTGACGTACAGTGGGTTTTTTTTTATTTATCTACAATGTACACCATACAGACTGAATGCCAAAACCTATTACACAAATTTTAGCAAAGAATTAAAAAAAATCTGTTTAATCATTAAAAATTTCCAGATTACCGAAAATATATCGTGTGTGCAGAAAATAATTAAAACTAAACTGAGGCATAATGAAGTAGCGATAAAGTCAGTGGGCATGATAACAAATGTAACAAAAGAATAATGAATGGATCAAGTAGGGTTTATGTATCATGTTCGGCTGTCCACGAATATGTCAAACGAGTTGGAAAAATTTGCAAAGAGAGAAATTAGTTTTGTCGTGAGCTCTTGCTTGGTATCCCAAAACAAATTTCCACCATCTCTAGCAGTTTTTAACTAGGAATATCAACTTTTCATTTTTTTATTGCATTGTTGCAAGTAATGAAAAATGGGTTTTGCATGTCAACAGAAAATGAAAAGGTAGTTATGAAAAATTGGAAATGTAGGAGAGTGAAAAAATTGCAAATATATCAAGATTTTGTCCGAGAGTTGACAAAGGTATAGACTAAGAATCGTGTCCATAATTGTAGGTGCACTTGGAAGCGTGGCCAAAAAAAGCACCTCCACAAAAAAACAAAAAAAAAAACAAACCAAAACAAAAAACCAAACAAAAAAAAAACGCGCGCGAACACACACACACACACACACACACACACACACACACACACACACACACAAACACACACCACTGGAATCGAAATCAGGTGGGTTAGAAAACAAAGATGGGGTTGAGTTTGTACAGAACACAGCGTTGTTGGGTTCTGCGAAGTGATTGAGGAGTGTTGGAGATCTTCTGAGGTTTGCTTGTCATTCACTATTCAACGATGGCCACCGGACACCTGTTGTAAGCATGTAAAAAATGGAATATAAATGTGAGATTGTTGGAGTACTCGGGTAACTTGCTTGCTGTCACTTGATCTCACTCAAATGGCAATTTTGCAAGGTCGGAACCTCAAGCGACTTCAAAACCGTCTCACTAACCATTCGAGGGTCTATAACAGGAGTGGAAGTACCTACTAAATCTTCGTTTGCAAAGCTGCAACATAACATTATATATATATATATATATATATATATATATATATATATATATATATGCATGCCTGTGTGTGTGTTACTGTATGATTCTCGGTTCGATAAAACGCCTGACATAAATAAATAAATAAAAATAACTAAAAAAAGAAAAAAATTGTTATTTGTGGTAATTCGATTAATTTTTTGTAGGAAATTGGTCGGACTGATAACTTTTCAGCGTTCTCACGCTCTCTTACACACACACACATACGCACACAAACACACACATACATACATATACATATATACAAGGTAAATGAAAAGTATTTTCCTATTTTATGATGGACTCTCCCATCTTGTAAAAATTATGGTTAGACGGGAGAGTCCATCATAAAAGAGGGAGTTACTTTTCAAGTAGGGAAAACAATATATTAGGTTGGTGCAAAAATAATGTCGTTTTTTGACGTATTTTTTAACGTCAAAAAACGACATTATTACGTCATTATTTTTGCACCAACCTAATATATATATTTTTATATATCAAGAACAATTTTAGGGAAAAAATGTATGACAAAGTGGAAAAAGTTTTCGTGTGAGGCATTTCGTCCTTTAGGACTAAATTGGACTAAAGTGATCTTTACATTGATGTAACTACACATGCGCAGGAAGGAAAGGGGGCGCTGAGAAATAAAACTTATTTCTTTTTTTTTAAATATATATTTTGGGGGGATAATCTTGTAGATTTCATTTTCATTCTTTTTGTTTATGTTTCCCTCACTTTTGTTATTAAACAATCCCATCTTGCAGATAATAGAATATTAAATCACTTTCTAAACATTTTCGTCGTAGTAAAATATTTTCTTTTTTAAGTGGAGTAGCATTTTTAAAAAATCAGAACTCTGATCAACACCATTGCAATTAGCAACTAATACATTTGGTGTGTTATTTTGTAAAAAAAATTATTTTTTGTGTTCATATAATTTCGAAATGTAAATCACTTTCTGGGCAAGCGATCTGCATTTCAACCTGTATGTGAATTTACCGCTAAAAGTTTGCTCACTTGGATGTGTCCTCTTGAAACTGCGAGTGAGTTCACTTGACGATTTAGAAAGTAAAAAGAGTAAAATTAAATTTTTTTTAATAAGCTACCGAAGAATAAAAGAAATGAAATTCAAACAAAAACACAACACGACGCATCAAAAGACAATATATCGTCATCGTAAAAAAGAAGAGAATACGAAATAGCTGATCTTGTAGTCTGAGCATATTATAGAGTGTAAGAAAGTGAAAAGCTGGAAAGCTATGTATCTAGCAAAAGAACTAACGAAAACAATACACAAAGGTAACAGTTATGCTCATGATTACTAGAGTACTCGGAAAAGATCAGCACATCCTTGCGAAGAGGGCGGGAAAAGGGGAACCAGTGGAAAAAAAAGAAATGAAACATTTCGGGATCAAATGACAACATTTCTTAAATAACAAGTATATTGAAGGGCGTAGCAGCGTATAAATGAGATTCGCCGTAATTTAATTTCTAGCGAGACCCACCAGAAAGTAGTGGTAAGCTAAGTCATCTGGTATATAAAGCGATATTATTTATGAAGATTTCGTTTTATTTGCAAAATCCCCCTAACCTTTGTTCCACACATACAAACACAGACACATATAAACGAACTCACACATAGCAGAAGTAGAAATTATTTTAACTTTCAATGTTTGCCAGAATAATCTATCTATCTATCTATCTATCTATCTATCTATCTATCTATCTATCTATCTATCTATCTATCTATTTCGAGTAATTCATCTCTGTCTCTCTCTCTTTATCTATTTTAGTCTGTTCATTTTAATTAATTGATTCTTTCTTTCGTTCTTTCTACTCGTGCTCTTCAGATCTATCTATCTATCTATCTATGTTTGTTTCTCTCTCTCTTTCCTCTCTTTCTCTATGGAGTATATATCTTTCTCACCTAAAGATAAACTGTTCATAACAAAACTCAACTTTGAATTATGTAACAATAACTTAATTTCAAAACTTTTCTCAATCTAAACTCTCGTTCATTTCCCACTCATAACCCTTCCTCTGTGTATTCTAGTATAATTTTGACTGATTTTACTCCTTTCCTTTCAGCTGCTTACCCTAACCCAAAACTTGCCAGGCGATCCACACCAGTGACTCCTCCGCCTCTCTTGTAGGCTCGCACACTCTTAGACCACATTTGCATCCATTCAGTCACGGACATTCACACATTAACACATATAAGACATCGACGGTCGCTCTCATAAATGTTTTAGTTACAATTGACAGACAATGGTGTAAATCTCGTTCCGACGAACATTTACGAGACCGAAGTAAATGATAGACTAGACAGTCCTTATACAGTTTCGTCAGTCGGCCTTGAAGAGGGAAAATCGCCGGTCACGTGCCAATCCGATAAAAACGGAGACGCTCTGAAAGATTCCATATCGTATCAATACTTCAGCGTTCGTCTGACGCTTCAGTTTCCTTTTCTTTCTTTTTCTCTTCTGGGTTCGTCTGCTTTCTTTCGTATTGTCTGCGCATGAGCGTACGCATGCGCCAATGTGATTATTTCAATAAATAAATAAATGGAGATTAAAAATTGGAAGAATACTTAACATTCTCACAATCTTTTCTTTTATTCGTTTTAGTTTTCGTTATCTTGAAGGCCTTCTGTTTTTGGAAATGGTTGAATGCACCCATTCAGCCACCATTTGCAACCACCAGTGTTAAACAACGGTACTCAATTCATTTTCTTTTAAACACCCCCACCTTTTAAAAAATAAAATAAAAAAGTAGGGAAGAAAAGAATAGGGAACAAGAGAATAAATAATTATTTAACAACCCCTTCCCCCTCTGACAACAAATCAGGAACACTTACCAATTTCCCCAACTGTCTTGCATCAGTGATTTGCATTAGAACCAGAAAAAGAGAACTGGGATTGGAACCCGCGAAAAAAAAACAAAAAACAAAAAAATCAAAAAAAAAAAAAACAAAACAAAACAAAAAACATCCATATAAAAAAGAATCATAGAAAATGTGTGCGTTTGTTATGCAATATTTTATTACTGTCTAAGCAGATGGTATGTTTATATATGAATTATTATATGCATATATATGTGTATCGACTATACGCGTTTAAATGTTTAGCTGGTGTCTCATTGGTTTAAGATATGTGAAGATTTGTAAGCGGAAGATGGATGCGATTATAAATAAGTATATATAAGTATGTATGCGTATAAGATAGATAAATAGATAGATAGATAAAACCACGACGGGGTGTTATGCGTCGCTCGCATACACGAGAGGCGATTAAAAATAACGCGTGCTATTTAGTTTCTACAAAAACTACAGGAAGTAGATATTTACTCAACCCCCTACGAGGTCAGGTTGTGACACAAGGTCGGTTTAACGTGGGGAGCCCGAGCGCGTGCACCCTGGCAAGGAACAAAAATTCCCCGAGCCCCCGCAACCGTGCACCGATCCTTCTCTCTAGTGCAATGAGAAGGGGCGGCCTCGGGCAGCTGTTCCCCAGGGTCGGCACCTCTGAATATAATTTTCCTCAGTTGCGACTCTGTCCTTTGATGGAGTCGCCCCTGAGCGCACTCTGTCCAAGGACAGAGACGCAACTGAGAGATGATAAGTAGATGTGTACCTACTCTAACGGTGCTAATATACTCAGGGAGTATATTAGCACCGTTAGATAGAGCACATTTTTAGCCACCAACACTATTTTCTCACATAGGCGACATCACTGGAAATGCATTTTCGCCAGCAATTAAGAACAAGCATGTCACGTTCTTAAAGGTTGGTATAAGGTAAGTAGCCTCATGTATACCTGTCGTGACGGCTGAAACGCGTTCTCCACCGCATGACTGTGCTCACACCCACTGTTTGGTTTCCAGGGCCGTAAATATTCAGCAAACGTCGAAGGATGCCAATGGACACAATTTTTACGCATAAAAGATTTAAGCAGCACATCTCTGCTTCGTATACATTTTCATGTGAAACGTCATATTGGCAGACTACCGCTCAGCCGCTTGCAAATAAAAAATTACGTATTGCTGCCTTACTACCAATATTCGACTTGAAGGACATAACAAAATGAAAGGATTACTTTCGGATACATATATATGCATGAACTCGAAACCAACATTAAGGTTTCAAATGCTCCTTAAGGAACTGTGTTCCTGATCACACCAAACACATAAATAATTACATCGGTCGCACTACTACATACCTATCCAGACGACTTAGGTTACACCTATCCGACCACAGCTCCATTAGAACTCATTTAATCACGCATTCAAACCTAACAGACTCCATCCGAAGCATATTGGTAGAGAATACAAGTATAATAATCTCATCCACATGTAAAAAATGATTTAAAATAATGGAAGCCATAATAATAAAAAGAAAAATCCAACACTCAATAACATTAACTACGAACACGGCCACAATGTGGTGATCGTATTTGAAAATTAAAATATCCCTATAACTCTTGATACATACACGCAACACATACATTCAATTAAAAGGTAAAAATAAAACCATTCTTGATAATGATAGCCGAAACCGCTCGGAAATTCAGAACATTTGGACAGTTTTTACACACTTTGTGTCCAGAAAAAGAAAACAGTTGTACGAACACAAGAAAAATGAAATAAAAAGCTGAATCGCAGTACCTTGTCAGTCGTCTTTAACGAAACATGTATAAAAGAGGGATTGCTGCATAAATACACAACACACGTACACACACACACACACACACACACACATATATATATATATATATATATAATGTAAAAGCTTATAAAATACATAGATAGGCAGATACGTATGAATGAGAGAAAGTATAACTAGAGGGAATTAACTGAATATATATATTAGGTTGGCGCAAAAATAATGACGTAATAATGTCGTTTTTTGACGTTGAAAAATACGTCAAAAAACGACATTATTACGTCATTTTCTCTCCCCGTCTCTCTCTTTATATATATATATATATATATATATATATATATAGAGAGAGAGAGAGAGAGAGAGAGGAAGAAAGAAAGAGAGAGAGATTGTGACAGAGAGAACGATGCACGTGTTTGGGTTTGTTGAGAACATCTGTATTAATCCAATTTTTTTAAAGCATTTTCAGTTTTACCACGTCAGAGGTCGATTGGTCTGGTTTGGAATTTAGAAAAAAAAAAAATCGAACTAGAAAATACATAAAATAAAATAAAACGAGAACTGGTAGTGTGCACGAAATTTTAGCATCGCCGTACACGTGACCATTGGCCTACACGAACAAGAGCGAGTGACAAGCGCGTTGACTGTGTCGACATGTGTGAAAAATAAATAGAAGTCCAGAAGCAACCAGCCGACCACGTAGCCATCCATCAAGCCAACAAAGATGCGCGAATACATTCAAACAATTAGAAACAAAGCCTGTGATGAATATCATAATCACACAGGCACATAAAAAAATAACAATAAGAAGCGAGAAAATACATTTCAGAATTGAACTCCTCCCAAACAACACGTAAAGCAAATCACACACACACACACACACACACACACACACACACACACACACACACACACAGAGGCAACCAAGAGGAATTCAAACTAAAAGTTTTCAAATAATTTTATCTATGTGTGTGTGTGCGTGAGAGAGAAAGAGAGAGAGAGAGAGAGAGAGAGAGAGAGATCTAGATAGCGTAGTTGATGGGAAGAAATATAGAGAAGGCGAGAAATTTTAAAAATGATTTCTTGCGAAAAACTGAAGTAAAACTTTGACGAATAATCAGTATTGAATTTCTATTACAGAGTTGCCTCCCTTTGGTGGAGTTAGATTCAGAACAACACAAATTTCATTCATTTCTCCAAATATTTTGGAATATTGAGACTCAGCTATCCAGAATATATACTAAAAGTAAATCATACGAAGAAAAACATTCTTTTTTTCTTCGCTTAAGTTTAATTAAGGTTTCTTAGCTTTTTGTTAATTTTGTGTGTGTGTATGTATGTGCGTGCGTGAGAGAGAGAGAGAGAGAGAGAGAGAGTATACATTTGAAGAAATTGGAACCAGCATCATTTGATGTTGATAATTTTTCAATCTCAGTCTCTACAACACACACACATACAAACAAACACACACACACAAGTACACGCATGCACGCACGCATTATTTAATGATATTTTAAATTTGCTATATTTATAGGCGAAGAGTGCTTAAATCGTGGTTAGAACATTTCTAGATCATAGACAGAATAGACATTGAAATAAACACTGCATAAAATGTTGCTTTTAATTTTATACACCCGACAAGAACCCGACCAACCAACTAAAATCAAAGCTTAATAAACTTATTAATGCTAATAATGCTGAATAGAACTCTTTAAAACTCCCTAAAATTGTTGGTGATTATAGACCTGGCTACATATACGTCACTATAAAAACACATAAACCTAACTATCCTCTCCGTCCTATCATATTGCAAATTCCAACTCCTATATATCAGTTAACAAAATACATTAACCAACTCATTACTCCCTACCTTCCTAGTAAATATAGTGTTAAGTCAACATTAGAAGTAATCCAAATCCTAAAAAGTGAAAAACCCAACAATGAAATCATAGCTTCACTTGATGTTGAAAACTTATTTACCAATGTCCCTATTAGTGAAACTATTGACATAATTATAAGAAATATATACAGTAACTCATCTTTACCCCCACTTAAAATTAATCCTAATATATTACGGAAACTACTATTAGCTTGTACTACTGATGTCCCTTTCTTAGATCATAGTAATAATATATATATATATATATAACGTGATGGCGTCTCCATGGGTTCAGTACTGGGTCCGATATTTACAGATTTTAAAAAAACATCCATCTACCTAAGATATGTTGATGATATCCCTATGTTAGTTAAAAATACAGATGAAATACTTCAAATTCAAAAACGTTTCCAAAATAATTTTGTCCTTAAATTCGCTTAATACTACTAATAAAATTCCCTTCCTTGACATATTGATAAACACAAATAATAACAAATGAACTATTTCGCCATACAAAAAACCTACCACCGTAAATTCATGTACAAAATCGAATGTCCATATTATTACAAAACAGCAATTATAAAAAAATCTAATACATCGTGCAGAAACTAATTCATCCACAAAACAGATTTTTTACAGTGAACTAAAGAATATAAAACAAACACTTATTAATAATAGCTTTCCAAACTATATAGTTGATGAACAAATAAGATGCTTTCTTAGAAATTCTGGAAAAATCCTTGTTGAAAACACAATTATACTTAAACATGAAAACAATAAACAAAAACTAAAAATTCTTGAAGCTATATACATAAAACAGTTGAAACCTAACCTGAACAAATTAAACTATGAAATCTCCACAGATATTCTTAAATGCCTATAATTGGTAACAGAAGCCATTGGTTTATACCAACGGCTTCTCATACTTAATACTTCTCGTTTTCACTCTCGCGTGTTCATGTTTGACATCATGAGCTGCGGTGCGATTTTCGCTTCCAGCGTCTTATATGCACGGGTTTGTCGTTGCTTGGAAATCTTCCATGTAAACAGAAACAGACTATCATCACATTCTTGTCCATGTATTGCTTAATATATTGTACTGTAATTGACATCTTTGATAATGGCTTACGTAAACTGAAAGCTTAGATTGGATTAAAAAATATGGATCAATATTGTGATTTTCTTTCTTCGTTTAATGATAATGTTATTAAGCTTATCAGACGTTATGAAAAGAATTTACATAAAATAAATAGACAACATTTGTCTATATTATTTAAGGAAAGATGCTTCAATGAAAAAATGTTGCCTAAATACACACACACAATATATATATATATATATATATATATATATATATATATATATATGTGTATGTGTGTGTGTGTGTGTGTGTATATATATATATATATATATAGACATGTTTCATTGAATAATTTAGACACGTTTTATCTACTTATTTTCAATTGGATCCTTTCATATCCACGAACACGCCTTTTAGTGTCATTATTAAAGGAAAAGAGGAAATTACCATGTTGATACATATTTTATTCCGAGTACTTTCGGTATTAGCTCAATGTCATCATCACGTCGTTGTTATTTTAAGTTAAATATTGTACCATTCATCGTTTTACACACGCACACACTCACACACACATATATATATGTATATATAGAGAGAGACAGAGAGAGAGAGAGACATATATATATATATATATATATATATATATATATATATATATATATAGAGAGAGAGAGAGAGAGAGAGAGAGAGAGAGAGAGAGCGAGAGACAGAGAGACAGAGAGAGAAAGACAGACGGACAGACAGACAGAAACACAGAATTTCACATAACGAATCACTTCTGCATACATGGATGGGTGGGGTCATGACCGAGTTGTTAGAACATTAGCTTTTTGACCCTGTGACCGGGGTTCGAATCTAACCATGTTCGATTTGTCAGGGAGGTGCCCACTGCTGGAACAATAAATCTACAAACACATTTTAATTTCCAGATCATGCACCATCTGATTTCCGCCGAATCCACATTTCACAAAACCATCTTGATTGATGAATTCTTAAAACACATTAGGAGGTGGAAACAACTTTTCTTCCAAACCAAAAGCATTTTTTAAAAATAGTCTGACAGACATATCATGTACTTATTTAGTGCTTCTCAGTTATTGCTCGCAATATTTCTATTGAGTTTAAGCCTGTATTTACTCGGCTCTGTGATTGAACTCACAATTATTATGTCACCAAATTCACGAACCAACAGTTTAATCCACTTAATTCTAGGTATGGACAGCTGAACGAGTACAATCTTTTGAAACGCTGCTTAGTGGAACAGACTCCCAAGTGGGTGATTCCTCAAACACTACAATCTTCCCACATATCCTCATAGACTATGCATAAAGATCGAGTGACTCTTATATCACGTTGAAAGACAGGTTCCCGTATGATTACTGAAGTTAAGCACCGTCGTGCTTGGTCAGTATCTAGATGGGTGACCACTTGAGAAGCTGTAAGCTTAGATGTGCGAGTGGTGTAATATCTCGGAATTGTTAATCGGAGAGCTGAGTTCCAATTCCATTTAGCTTTGTTATATTCACTTACGCGCTTCGGAAAAAAGTATGAATCCCCCTCCCCCACCAGCTATGGATTAATTAGTAAGACTTGTATCAGTAAATGATTATTATCCTCAAAAGAAATTCTTACAATTTAAACGAAATTTCTGGCTTTAAATAGCTGTAGAAAACAAATCAATCAACCGAGTGGCTCTTGGGTGAACATCATTGCAAAAAACCAAAGAAAAAAACGAAAAAAACAGAGCACCCCCCCAAAAAAAAAAAACCGAAAAAAACTACTCTCGTAGATTAAATAAAGCGTTCAGTTTGAAATTCCTTGAATGTTACCCGGATCGACACACACCTGATGAAGACCGGAATGCGCAACACCAGAAGCGTTGTGATAATAGAAACATCGATGGCAGCATTAGCCCGAATGGTAATAATGTAAACAAAGATAATTTCTCATCCTAGAAATTCAGACTATATTATGAAGATTGTGAAACGTTGGAAGGAGGTTCAAAGAAGACGAGGATCATTTTGTCATTATCATAATGATGTAATAAACTAAATAAATTCCAATTAAGCATATTTTTTTTCATATTTTTCTGATTTCAAATTCAGACATTACTGATGGAATGACCTGTTATTTGCCTGTTTTCAAGATTCTTCAAAAACCATTTACAGCACCTGTGACAGACGAATCTCCCCACGAAATGAGATCTCTTCTACCAGCCGTTCTGTATAGCATTGTCAAGCCCTTTGTCAAGATACTTATTTCATACCTTCGTTACCGGAAATTAAATACTAATTAAATATAGACTTTTAATGTTGTTTATGACCAAAACTATGGAATCAAGATTAGGTGAATTAAGAATTCGGAGAATAACTGAGCTTTTCCAGACAATGATAATGCAAGGAAGGTGCTGCAGATTTAAGAAAAGTTGTTGTTACTCCATCTCCAGCGATAATCAACAGATAATTAGGATGAGCTGCAATTCGTCTGAAATTATTATGCAAATCACCTAAGCCTCAATAACTCGAAGTTGCTTGGTGCAATTTTTGTTAAATTTTAAACGATTAATTTAGACGCCAAAACAAAACTTGAGTTAAATTTTTAGGTAGTTTCAACATGTTTTATTAAAGTTATTGGATTTATTATAAAACTGCAGTCTGAAGTTATGTAGATCAAACTAATATTAGTTTAAGGCCTCAGAAATCTAATAAACACTATTTTTTTCTGTTTTTCCATAATATATGTTGAAACATGGGTAAGGAAAAGAATCTAACAAATGCTGAAAAACAGAAAATAACAAAGTTATTTAATGAGGGAATGTCCACATTGGAATTATCAAAGAAGCTTCGCAGAGATCATCGAATGATAAAGAAGGCTGTTGAAAATATAACTAAATTGAGAACTAGAAGCAAAGGAAAAAAAACCTTGTCTCCTGGAGCGAAACAACCGCTTTTGACTAGGCTGGAATTGAAGGAGTCCAGAAAGAAAAAAAAGGTGTATAATACTTCGCAAATTGAGATCTGTCAAGAAATCTCCTAAGCAAACACCTCACAGAGAAGCAAACATTTTAAAGCATTAAAAATGAAAATTGACTTTTCTAAAGTAGGTTTTGTGGAAAAACTTCGGGTGACACTCGATGCATTTAATGGATGGGCCAACAGATGTATCCGATGCATATGTGTGCCTGTAGCTAAAAGAAAGAAGCAATGTGGCGGTAGTGTGATGATATAGATTTCAATTGTCGACCAAACCATTATTGAACCATTCAAAGTCGATGAAGGAATTAAAAAGAACAGTGATGACTACTGTGATTTCATGAAGAAAACTTAATTTGAATGCTACAAGTCACAACCTCACAATTTCAAAGTGAATTGTGTATTTATTCATGACAATAATTTCTTGAGCGTAAAAAGGTTTATAGGAGAGAAGATAATTACATTTCCACCATCAAGTCCTGATCTGAATCTAGTCGAAAATCAATGGTCAGTTGTGAAGATGAAAGTATATGAAACTTCCAAACAATATGACAAACCTTTAGGAAGCAATTAAAACCAGCATGTTGGAAATGGAATCTGCTGAAGTGAAAAAATAACAAAATTAATGGATAATAGAATGAGGAGAAGGGTCACTAGATTAAGTTGTAAATGCTCTAAATATATCATACATTTTTATTTGTTCTGTTATAGGTGTTGATCAGTTGTTGATTTTATTACCTTGTTATTGAAGTAAAAAGTGATTTTCTGGTTATAGATAATAATTTCAGACTGCAGTTTTTTTAAAAAAAAATAAAACCAATAACTTTAAAAAAGATGGAATAACCTGAAAATTTAACTCAAGCTTTATTTTTACGTCTAAATTAATCGCTTAAAATTTGACAAAAAATCAAGTTATTGAGGTTAATATGATTTGCATAATTTCAGATGGACTGTAACTATCGTAGTGCAACTGGAGAATATTTGTCAGCAGATATGGCAGTTCTAATGGACTCCTCCTAAAATGAAAGGAAAGTGTAAAGACATTGTCAAAGAAACGGAGAAAATGTGGAATATGAAGATAGCAATGGGAACTTTCTTAAAGAGTTCTGGAAAGAAATTGGGAGAAAAAGTAAACACAAGGAATAAATTGAAAGCATTCAGACGACAACATAACTAAATCATTTAGAATTCATTTGGGTCTGGATACTTCCTCAGTCGTTACAAACTTAACCTTTTCAAGCCTAAGGTGAACTGTTATCTATCCTAATATGCTCATAGCATGCACTTCTTGTTTCCTGCTTGTTTGCCCCTACAACAATGTCATTTAGTTACGCTCTACTTTGAGTAGCTCTTGGACCTTGTATCGGGAAAATCGTAGTAAAAGAATTTTGAATAGAATACTCGAATATTCAAATTTGTTGCTACATGATTTTCAATGAAACCCAATAAATAGTATTGGGTTGGGACAAAAGTTTGTAGCGTTTTTCAATAGTTGGCATTTGAACACAGGATTTTGCTTCACACTTGACTGAAATTTATGACATATCTACATATTCTGAAAGATGATAATTAAACATGTCTTCCTATATACAATTCATGTGTAGATTCTGGATTTTAAATGTTTTACGTAAAAGTGAAAATAGAAGGCAATGACATGACTTTTCGTTATTTGATGTTCTTTTATTTCTGGAAAGAAAAAAAAAACACTGTACAAACAGCAAAACAGCTATGTACCATTTATAGAAATGGTGCCATAGCTGAGAGTACTGTCCATAAGTGGTTCAATAGGTTCAGAAGTGAAAATTTTGATCTACATATTTCACATTGCAAGACATTTGAAAATACATGGATACTTAAATTGTTATGCTTTGGTTCCTCTCGATTTATTATTATTATTATTATTATTATTATTATTATTATTATTATTATTATTATTAATAATAATAATAATAATGGACCGCAATTCCATCTGGGTTTCTCTGCTCAAAAGTATAAAATACGACGCATTTTTTAAAAGAACGATCATGAGCAAAGAAAACTGGATTGCTTACAACAATGTGGAGCGAAAATTGTCCTGGACAAACAAAATCTGCACCCGAAGAATGTAATGTGTATTTGGTAGTATTGGAAGGGTATTGTGCATTATTCTGTAAAATCAGAAACTGGAATCAGGCAAGTACCGTTCCCAATTGGACTGATTAAAGGCATGAGTAACTGTATCTGTTGCGGCATTCAACCGGTCGGTTGAGCCATTTTCATCAAACGAACCCACCGCTTCCAAACGAAAACTGACCAAGCCTAGCAGAGGTCGTATTCATTCACACGTGCCAATTCATAGAGTTTCAGTGGGAATTTGGATTCACAAGCCATCTCCTGCCGTATGTCTACACACTTTGAGGATAGCGCGATCCGATTTGAATTCAGAGTTTGCTTTTCCTAGATTGGTTGCCATCAAGGCTATAGGACCCATTTTGTCCTGCTATTTTTACCGAATCGGAAGAGTAACTTTAGTTGAACAAAATTGCACATGTGATTGAATAAAGCTATTGTTCTTTAAATTCACTTAAAAAACGCAATGAAGTTTTGCTCCCACCCAATGTTTGTATGGAAATACGATAAGTATAAAGAATAAGCTATGAGAGAAGAATTAAGACGATTCAGGTTACAGTAAATGTCAAAGTCGACAATGATATTGAGATAAGGCGTATAAGTAATCGAAATCCTCAACACAGCTAGAATACTAAAGAACATGTCGGGGATACTGATGAGATTTTTTCACATTTCATAGCTAGATAAAACAAAAATTTTTTTTATTCGACCTCAGTCCACAACCCCGCGCCATAATCATTTAAATTATGTGCTTCTACTAGACTTGTTGCTAACCACGGCTAAAAATTCCAGTCAGCCATGCTATTTAACCCATATCTTGGGTTGGATGAGATGAGATAGATTCATACCCTTGCCAAATGGTATTTGTGCGTGGTATTAGGTGAATGTAGCCAACACGATCGCAATTTGAACTAGTTAATATTCGTTATGAAAAATAAACACGCAGAATGATAATGAAATGAGAGATGAAAGCATCTAGGCGAGATTATGACTAAAATCGGCTCGAATACTGAAGAAAGTATTGGAGAGGGTAGGAGATGACTGTAACAAAAATAAACACAGAAAACAAATAGAATAGGCGAATTTAATGTAATACAAAATTATCGTATTGCTTTCCATGTTACGTACAGCACACACAAAAAAATCTAATTTCCTACTGATAGGCAAGTAGGCTTGGGAAACATCATATCAATGTATTATTCAAGAGGCCCTGTCCATTTCGAGATTAATCGATACGCATCAGTTGAAAACAATCTGAATGCTTTTCTGATACTCTTTTTAGAATTAATGAAAATTCACACAAGGGACATAATTCATAAACTACTTACAAAAAACAACAAAGGAAAGCGCTGTATTTTGTTTTAACATTATTAATTGTAGAAACAGACGTTACATTAAAATAATAATAATAATAATAATAATAATTTATTTTTAAGGCTTGCTATGAAAAGCGATAATAAACATGGATAAGAAAGTTTATTCAGTTTTTAAAAGAAACTCAGTGGAGTTAGGGGACGGGTGGGCCGTGTGGATATGGATCAGAAAAGGTTATTCGAAGAAAAAAACTAAGGGATTATTAGCGACAGCTTAGGATCAGGCATTGCACACAAACTGGGTAAGGGTAAATGTTGATAAGACTGAGGGAGATTGAAACTGTATCAGAATACAGGTGTATGGCTCAGAATTAGTATAAGCAACGGAAGCATGATAAAATTGCTGCCATTAGACATTGGAAGCTGTTTAAAAAGTACGAGTTTGAATATAGTGACAAGTGTTATGACCATGTACTCACAAAGGAAAAGAAAGTACTGTAGAATACCAGCGGGATATTCCGATACAGACAATGGCAAATTTAGCGTACAATAAACCAGAGACAGCCCTGCTGGACAAACAGAAACATATTAGCTACCTGAAAAAATCTGTCCATTTGTCAGGAGAAAGGGAGAAGATCGACAGTTACAATGATTTAAAGTATGGAATTTTGAAAGTTTGGAAAAAAAAAAAAAAAAAAATTAGTCTCAATTACCATTGGAGCATTTGGCATTTGTGCAAAAACTTGCAGACATTAGATTGTGATTTGGAAACAGAGTAATTACAAAAATCATTCCTGCTCGGAACAGCAAAAAGACTTCAAAAAGCCTATCGATGAAAAGAAATGACTGATTTATTTTTTTAAATCACAAGAGGTAATCTAAAAATAAGCTTCTTACCAGCAACGAACATCATATGCTGTGTAGAAATGTAATAATAATAATAATAATAATAATAATAATAATAATAATAATAATAAACCATACATGGCTCTCACGGCTTCTAATCCTAATTGATCGGAGTTGTTACATGCTTTATTTCGGTGAATTAAGATGGGATACAGCACCGTTCAGTACCATAATATTGCTTGCTACTTGCCTGACATCAACAATTTCCCCTTGAAGCTATCGCAGTGTCTATCTTTGTCCATGTGTGGAGTACAGTGGTTTTTTTAAGTTTAAAGGATGAGGCAGACAAGCGAATTGAGAGAAGCGTCTATATACTTGGGTACACCCTCAATCGGTGACCATCTGAATGGTTGAGGTTACCTGATCTGGATGTATTTTTAAACTACATGGCTATGCGCTGCGTATATTAAATTCTCTCACGATATGGTGCACATTTGGCTGTGATGCATTTTTCTGGTATACCTGTATCGAAATCAAATGGAGTGTCATAATGGGTATATTGGTTTTCGTATGTTTGCACCTCAGCGTCAATTTGTTGGCGTACTGATCTCATTTAATAACTATAATAATACTTATAAAAAAAAGACATTGTTATTTATTGAGGGGTTATCCCCTTTTTACACAAATGGACTCACCCAGGGTATACATATACTACTGCTAGTGAATACCCGGGAGAAGAACGAGAAAGAATGAGAGCGACGAACGAGCATGAACCAGAAGGAACGTAACGAGCAAGAGTCAGAGTGAGCAAGCACGTAGACTCAGCAAGAAGTCATACAGTGATACGTCGATACCAAAGACTGTATATATATATATTTTGCTACTAACCCGCATTCCTGGAACTACTAACCTGCATTGCCAGTTTGTATTATTACATTAATACATTTATTTTCCTATATTCCTTCTTGGCGTTTATTATTTATTGGTACCGGATTTCATCCCGGAATCCACAACATTATTAGAGACCGCAAAAAAAAAAAAAAAAAAAAGAAAAAAAAAGAAAAAGAAAAAAGAAGCCTCCTTATTGATATGGCATTCTCTGCAGTCTACAATGTATCTTTGAAGATCTTCAAAAAGCTATCAAAATACAAGGACCTTGAAATTGAAATCTCAAAAATGTGGCACATGGGAACATCAACAATCCCTGTTGTAGTTGGAGCCCTCGGATTGGTTGGAAAAGATTCCAGTAGACGCATTGAAGGGATTCCTGGAAACCCATGCCTTAAAGGAAATAAAGAAATATTTTCACGAGTACAGCCCATACCTTATGAAGGGCTTTATCTATGTAAAATATGTTTGTGTGTATGTTTAATTCTTTTTTTAATTGGTCAGGGGAATATGTCATGATACCATTTCTGACCTTAGGTCTCTGGGCGGGACCCGGAAAGAAATATGTACACACCAGAAATTAAAGGAAATAAAATAATAATAATACTTAAAGAATTGCGACATTTTCAAAAAGAGAATCAAAAACACAATGTTTCAGAATATTTAGACTGTACATCTAAACGTACATCTAAACGTAGAATAGGAATGCATGCGAATATAAAGGACACAAGTTTATATACCAACGTTGGTTATCTTAAAAAACACAATGTAGAAGTAATCAACCTCAATCTCTTGGAATTTGTGATGGAACTGACTTGACATATTGTTGACTAATGAAGAGGATTTCCACTTGTACAACTGATTACATATGTTTGAGTTCTTTATGCTTGTATGTATTCTCGTTTTGTGTATAACTTGAAAAAGACAAACGTATTGTCGAAATATTGTTTTTTCGTTTCTTTTTATTTTCTGGAAATCACATTCAACAAAAGTGTTGTGAAATACGGGAAGAGTTACGTCAATCACTTTGATCGTTATTATTATTATTATTATTATTAGTAGTAGTAGTAGTAGTATCATCATTATTATTATTACTGTTAATAATAATAATAATAATTATGCTACTACTAAGAATGATGCAATGAGTAATAATCAAAATAATTCTGCAAGTTAACATTATAAACACAAACCAGAACCTGTCCTGATAAACGGGAAAATTGAGATAATTTGGGGAATTGAATTTCAAACAGAACTCCCTCTCCAGATTATGAATTAAATTTTGGATGTCTTTTGAATAGTATATGTATTCGTTTCGACAGACTATAGAATAAGATTGAAATGGCGTAAAAAAGTTGGTACCCATCATGAGCTTTGCTAGAAAACTGAAAAAAGCGTGGAAAATGAAGATGATGATTAAATCCATAACGAAATGAATAAAAAACAAGTTTCGGTTAATAAAATTACAATATAATCGTCCCTCGGTAACAGTGGGTGAATATATTCCAGAAACCACCGCGGATAGCAAAACCTGTTCATTATATAAAATGGTGGAGTATTAACATGTGACCCATGAATAAAAATAAATAAATAAAAAAACATAAAAAAAATACGTAACTCCTACTTTTTCTTCAGTCCGAATTCTCGATCTCGGTCGGTTGATATTATTAGGTTGGTGCAAAAATAATGTCGTTTTCTCACATGTGAGAAAACGACATTATTTTTGCACCAACCTAATAATTTCACCATTGAAGAAAAAAATAAAACAAAAAAAAAAAAAAAGAAAAAAAAAAAAAATGAGATGTCAACTCAAATACGTATAACCGCTAAAAATAACATTCACAGTAAAAAGAAATAATGTTCGATTAAAAGAATCCTTAAAAAAATTACTGTGTTTTCGAGTCGTGTACGAAAAAGAAGCAAGCGGTTATAGTTTCCAAAAAATTTCCGATGAGAGACGCATTTAATTTAAGTAGTTAATTCAGCTCGCTTTATCTTGGTGGTTGCTCGTGGCCTAGTTGGTAAATGCACGCTTCAGTTATAGGAGTTGTTTCCCTGATTGGAAAGAGGGATATAGTTTCGATCCCTGTTGGGAGTCACATTTTTCTTTAGTAGGACTTCTTGATCTAGGCCGGTTAATATTAATTTCGCTGTTTACATTAAAAAAAAAACAACTCAACTGCTGTTTATTATACTGTACATAGTAAGAAACGAATTGCTGAAATATCGACAATCGAGCAAAAATGTGTATTTAAGTAAATTTCATCATCATAAAGTTTAAGAGTGGAGAAAATTATGATATAAACATTGTGTTCACCCTATCGAACCGCAGGTATTTTGAAAAAGATCTACTGGAACTGCTCAGCAATCTTGATATATTTAGGAAAATATTAGAATAATCAGGTACCTATACTGACAGAAAACTGCTAGCATACAAACAGAAAATATACAAAAATGTAAAGGTTTGTAAGGCAAGGGTGCGTCTTCTCGTCGGACTTATTCAACCGATACAGCGATGCGATTTTGAGAGAACTAGAAGTCCTACAAGGATTCATTATTGGCGGCAACAATTTTAACAATATAAGGTATGCCAATGACACAATGTTGGTAGCAGACAGAGAACAACATAAAGTATGCAGTTGACAAAGTGCTGATAGCAGACAGAGAAAGAAAGCTATAAAAAAATCCTACGGAAGGTAGGCCAGGAAAGCGCGAAGAAAGGATTAAACATCAATTGCAAGAAGACAATGCCTGGTTGTTAGCAAAAGGATGAAGCCCAAAGTGCGAATTGCAAATCGGAGATACTAAAATCAAACAAGTGCGGAAATTTGAATATCTATATAGAATTTTATTTTACTAAGAAATAGGAAAATTTCACTAGAAACAAGGAAAACAGTACTAAATTGATATATGATATCTATCCTCCTATATGGTACTCAGTGCTAAATGATCTCCTCAAAGATGAAGAGGAGACTTGAAGCAACAATGTGGTTCTACAGAAAAATGATGAGGATACCGTGGACTGAACATGTGAGCAATGACGAAGTTTTGGAGAAAATGGAAACAAAAAACAAATTAAACAAAAAGGAAATTAATAATTAAGATAAGAAAGAGGCAGTTTAGGTTTCATATAATGAGAAAGAAGGGCTTGAAAATCTGCTACTCACGGGACAGATAGAGAGTAAGAGGTACAGTGGAAGACAATGCATGACAGAGTGAGCTTGAGTAAATGGATGGCGGAGCAGGGCTTAGAAGAAATAACTGAAAGACAAAGTTTATTAAGGGCTAAAAAGAGACGGGAAGTTGTGGAGAGCCATTATCGCCTACATTCCGAGAAAAAGAAGAAGAAGCTTGAAATGTTATTTACATTATGCCCATCCGGATTAATGTCCTTATCTTTGTTGATGACCGTTGTGTGCTTCCGTTTTCTTTAGATATCTGCTGATCCATGAATCCCGAACAGAACCATTTATTCACTCTACAGTAGAAGATTGATCTCCTTCTGTTGTCCATATTTAGAGAAATTTGACACCTAAAGAAGGTCGGAGGGTACCACGATCGAAACATTGTGATAGCAACAACATGGATGAGAAGATTAGTCTGACGACAAATAAAAAGAACTCATACCAGAAATTCAGTGTGAAATGTTTTTTTACCGATAAAAAATCGGAATAATTTCCATTAGAAATTGGTTGCCAGAGAACATATCAAAGATGCACGCCAAGTGAACTAATTATAGGATTTTAATGACATAAACTTTTATTTAATAAAGAAATTAAAAAAAAAATCCTTTTCAAATTTCGTTGATACCCCACTTCTCAAAAAACAAAAATAAACTTGTGAAGAAATTAAAAAAAATATATATATATAAATTAACATTTAGTAAAATGAACAAATTATATTTAAATTATAGTTTAAGATTTTAAGCAGTATAGTTATTAAGTTATTAGTAATTTTATGTTCTTCAAATAACACACATTCAGAGTCGAACATTTTTCTGTTAAATACTAGCGCATACTCTTGTGTTTACTACTACCTCCGCGTGCCAGGTGTATATAAAACGAAAACGTGACAAGCAGTCTGAGTAATAGTCCGAGTAGCAGTTAGAATAAATATTTGAAGTAGTAAGAGGAATTATTAAGAAATCTTCCTGTGTCTCGTCTATTTCCTATTATACAAAATCTGTTTTCATAAGAAGGAGCCGGGTTAAAATAAATAAATAATAAGAATCATTTTTCTAAAACAATTCAAAAATTTCTGGAATATAAAATTTTGATTTTACATTTTATCTACTTTCTTGTTTTCTTTGTAGACGAGTTGAGTATTTTTACAAGACCAAAATGTTACCCACTCAAACTTGCACAGGTACACAGAACAAAAAAAAAATCAAACAAGCATGAAGTGAGGTTAGGTAAACAATACTCAAAGAAAGAGTTCTGGATGAAAATGAGGATCTGTGAAATGACAGGGAGATACAGCAGGGTATACTTACACATAATTTCATTCGTGTCGTTCCAGCTTTGTGTTCAACAGGTGGCAAATTTATTGCTTCTTGAGACTTTTCTGGAAGCTTTTTTTTCGAGCAGTTTTGATATGAGGTAGTTGAATTCACGCATGCAAAATACCCGGATACAAATGGCCGATTGTGACAACAATAATTTTAACAGACATAGACAAGAAAGATGGAGAGCGGAAACGTTTAATTAAAAGATCAGAGCTCATTTGAAAACACAAAGACTGACTGACTTGGCTGATGCGATGTTTTGAAAAAGAAAAGTACCAGCGCTACACGTTATTGCGAATGTAATTATTTATTAATTTATTTTAATTTCATAAATTATTTATGCATTTATTTATTAAATTAAATAATAGAAAGTTTTCATTTGACCGTTTTCTTCTTTTATGTTTTTTAATTTTTATTGTCATGTACTTTAGCTTTGGAAAGAAGTATTTCTTTTAGGAAAGGAGATAGTTGAAATAATCCGAAGCGAAGTTTAATATTTTGGCAAGATTTGATAGAGACGCTCTCAAGAAATTTCAAGAAGTTATTTTCTTTTTGTGGCATTCAATCTAAAGAATATTACACCTATTAAAAGAGAACTTGGAAAATAAAATCTTACATTTGCCTTAATAAAGTCCATCAGAAGACGAAGAGCGTTGATAAAGAAAAGTTTTCCTTTTGACTTTACTGGGTATCTCAAATAATATTAATCTATCGGCAGTGAAATGTCACTGAGTCATTTTGAATCATATTCGTTATATACATACTGACATCTAATGTGTATGCATAAAAATTATTAGAAATGTGTTGGAAATCAAGGAAACCAAGTTTTTACTTGATCACAGTGCATTCCATGTTTATTCTGAACTTGGTAAAGGTTTCTCTTTTAAAGTTATGACCAACTTTGAAATATATCTGAAAGCATATTAAAATGAAAATAACGACACCTGAAGTGTTGCTAAGTATTATTAGGTTGGTGCAAAAATAATATCGTTTTTTGACGTTAAAAAATACGTCAAAAAACGATATTATTTTTGCACCAACCTAATATTTCATAATCTTAATTATATGAATGTATTAGGTTGGTGCAAAAATAATGACGTAATAATGTCGTTTTTTGACGTTAAAAAATACGTCAAAAAACGACATTATTACGTCATTATTTTTGCACCAACCTAATACTTGATGCGCACATTTGCACTTGCAAATTGAATCTCTGCTTTTCGTCTTTGAATCCAGGTGGGTGTCTTTCCATGAGCAGTACCTTTTGCATGAAGGTAAGTCTATAGTTAATCCTTGGAGCGTGAGGCGCCTCCAAAGGATAAGTGTCAAGTGAACTGCCCTATTTTGGGCCTGTGATCCCATGTACACGTGGGGCTCCAATTTTAAATTTGATCTAGTGTCATATTCCGTTCGAGTGGGTAAAAAAGATAAATTCGTTTTTTTTTTTACAATTTTAAATTAGAGTTGATGAAATCAGGAGTCACTGAGTGTAGACATGTTGAACTGTTTTGACACACTCACACACAGATATATACAATGGGGGGAACATATATTCGTACGCATACACATTTTAATTTATTGTATTAGGTTGGTGCAAAAATAATGAGGTAATAATGTCGTTTTTTGACGTTAAAAAATACGTCAAAAAACGACCTTATTACGTCATTATTTTTGCTCCAACCTAATATTTCCAACTAATAAACATATTTTTCATATAATTAACTGTACACAGATGCATAATAACTAAATTTGCATAGAAAACAGAAACAAATTGATTTAATAGAAATAAATACGATTTATCCATTTTAATGTGGGAAAAAAGTATTCATACAATGCAAATTTCAGATTTTAAAACGTTTAAATTGTTTTAATACTCTAAATTATTCAAGTGGAATATTCTAGAATGTTTCAATAATGTTATCAGTAGTTCTTTTTAGCCTAAAAATACAAACAGAACATTATATAATTGATATCCGAACATAAGAATAAGGAAAAAACGTATTGGGAAAGTGTATTGTGGACAGACGAAACCAAAATTGAGTTGTTTGGACGTAATTCTAGAAATCATGTATGGAGGAAAAATGGCGATACTGTCAAGCAAAAGTTCCAACAGTGAAATTTGCTGGTGGCAGCATCATGGTTTGGATAATTTTTTTCTGCAAAAGGTACTGGCAACATATCATTAATGGATGGTAGAATGAATGCCGCAGTATATCAAAATATTTTGGAAGCAAATTTAATGATTTCGGATGAAAATCTTCAACTTCCACCTGTTTGGATCTTCAAACAAGATAATGATCTCGAGCACACAACAAAATTCACTAAGAAATGGCTTGCTAAAAATAACGTAAGTATCCTGAAATGGCCAAGTCAATCGCCAGATTTAAAGTCAATCGCCAATCGAGAATCTGTGGCGTTATTTGAAAATTCAAATCCAATCAAGAGCTCCAACAAACATGCCGGATCTGAAGACCATATGCGAAGAAGAATGGAAGAAGAGATTGGTTGCTGTAGAAGTGAATAATGGCTATTCTACAAAGTATTAAATGAAGATTGTGTATACTCTTTTTGCATCGTACGAATACTTTTTTCAGCCATTAAAATGGATGATTGGAATTTATTTCTATGAAATGAAAGTTGTTTTTTCTATGCATATTTAGTTATTACGCATCTGTGTACAATTAATTATATGAAAAGTATGTTTATTAGTTAGAAATACAATAAATTAAAGATTTATAGCTGTACGAATATTTGTTTTCTTCAACTATATATATATATATATATTTATTAAAGACATTTTTTATGTTTAACGTTCTTTTTATAGATAGAAGTATTTAAGTAAATGCTCTGTTTATAATAAACAGTATTAAATAACATTTACCGGCCTGAATGTCCGAGAAATTTTCATAGAAAATATTTGTCCTTGGACAGGATTCGAACCTGCAACCTATACGGAACTGTCATTTACTCTGACGTGCCTAACCGATCGGCCACTAAGGATCGTTCAGTAGACAAGGTCGAATTTACTGCTTATAAACTTCAATAAACCTTGTCTACCGAACGATCCTTGGTGGCCGATCGGTTAGGCACGTCAGCGTAAATGACGGTTCCGTATAGGATGCAGGTTCGAATCCTGTCCAAGGACGAATATTTTCTATGAATTCAGGCCGGTAAATGTTATTTAATACTGTTTATTATAAACAGAGCATTTACTTAAATACTTGTATCTATAACGTTAAACATAAAAATGTCTTTAATAAATAAATTGTCGGACTTTGTCCATTTCGTAATATATATATATATATATATATATATATATATATATCAGGTTGATGCAAAAGTAATGTCCGATTTTTGAGAAGAAGGTTTTAGATAGTATTTATGAAATAGTTATTGTTAAGAATTGTCACAATAAGTAATTTATACGTTTCTCATTCAGAATATAAGACTATTTTACACGATCTTCCGCAATATTTGCACCCACGCTCGTCCCAACTAAAGATCACATTCGGCATATCTTACTGTATGAGTTTCATAAAGGTGTCAATGCAAATGCGGCAGCAACATCTATTGAGAGCGCTTATGTAGATGATACAGTGAATGAAGGAAGTTGTAAGAGATGGTTTTTCCCGTTTCCGAAGTGGGGATTTCAATTTGAAAGATGAATCAAAAAAGAGGGTCACTCAAAAAAAGTTTACTCAGAAGAGTTGGAAGCTGTTGTCACGGACAATCCCACGATTGCCTCTAGGGATTTTGCAGAACAATTTAACGTAGACCATACAACCGTGCTTCGCTAATTAAAAGGGATTGGAAAAGCTTCAGTGATTTGGAAATAGGTCTCACATAAACTGTCTCCGGAGAATCTGCAACAACGGGTTACTTGCTCATTGCTTTCATATCTTCAGGATCCATTGTTAGGTAGGCTTCTTACAGGTGATGAGAAGTGGATCCTTTACCACAACATTAAACACCGCTGATCGTGGATCAGTTGAGGAGGAAGATCAGTTCAACAACCAAGAGAACTTCATCCAAAGAAGATCATGTTAAGTGTATGGTAGGGTATTGAAGAAATTGTCCATTACGAACTGTTAAGCAACAATCAATCAATTAAAGCTAATCTGTACTGTGATCATTTGAAAAGAGCTTTGAACCCAAAGCGACCTTCTTTAGTGAACAAAAAGTGTGTCATTATCCATCACGATAATGTTCGTCCTCACACAGCTCGGATAACAAAAAAATCGTTTTGGAAGAGCTTGGTTAGGAAATATTGCTTCTTCCACCATATTCTCCTGACCTTGCTCCTTCTCATTATCACTCGTTTCGGGGACTACAGAATCATTTGGATGGTCTTAGGTTGACATCAAGAGAAAGGGCTGAAAATGAGTTGGATTCATATTTTGCTTCAAAACTTAAGGAATTTATAAGCTTGTTGACAGATGGAATGACGTTCTAGAAATCAAAGGCGGTTACGTTAATATTTTCATAATCACGGGCCTTTTCATTTTTAATATAGACCTTGAAATCGAACATTACTTTTGTATCAACCTGATATTTACGAAATGCATATTTCTCGCTGGAATCTTTCGAAGTCTATATCTACCAATGTTTTCTAGTAGTGTAGTTGTAATGAACGCCCGGTTTGAAGGTGATTTCCCGAATTAAATAGAGTACAATACTTTTAATAAGACCTTCAATTTCTTGACAAGTAGAAAATGTAAATCTCACTGTCAAAAACAAACAAAAGAAAAACATGTCTATTCAAGCAAATAAACCTATTGTATAACTGTAATAAATCATGTTAGATTAAAAAATTATTTTGAATAGTAGAAATTAAGGAGTTGTAGGTAATATGTCTATTTTTATCTAATTTATTATTATTATTAATTTTTGATTTTGTAGACTTGTGTACTTTTCTTTTAGCATTGGCGATGAAATAATAAAGATATTGGAGGTTTTTAAAAATTATTTTCTGTTAGGTTGGTGCAAAAATAATGACGTAATAATGTCGTTTTTTGACGTTAAAAAATACGTCAAAAAACGACATTATTACGTCATTATTTTTGCACCAACCTAATATATATATATATATATATTTATTTTTCCTGATAATATTGGGGAATTTCCGATGTCCGATTTCAAGGTCTATATTAAAAATGAAAAGGCCCATGATTATGAAAATATTAACGTAACTTGCTTTGATTTCTAGAACGTCATTCCATCTGTCAACAAGCTTATAAATTCCTTAAGTTTTGAAGCAAAATATGAATCCAACTCATTTTCAGCCCTTTCTCTTGATGTCAAATTTGCTACCGGTATTCTCCTATTCAAAATAATTTATCCAATCTTAATATTAAATTAATCACAACTAAATCTGAAACTATTATGAATATAATCAGAACCAAAAATGACTATAATAATAATTCTGAAGCAGGTATATATATAAGATAAACTGTAACTGCTGTAACTCGACCCAATCTAACCAAACTTATTTATATGTGGTGAAAAATTAAGACCAAGTTAGGTTAGGGTAGATCAAATTTTAACACATCGGCGAAAATATCGATAAATTAATTTAAAAAGTGGTGAAAATGATTTCCTAAAATTTCTTCCTTTTTATTTACTTTAATATCAATTTTTGTGACTGCCTGCAGATACTTGTCATTAACGGCGCGTCATAAATTATTTTTGGCGACGGCACTCAATAATTCTTCGATCATGCGCAGTGCGGACGGAAACGCATGTGTTAAAGAAACAACAAAAAGTATTGTTTAATTCTGGTTTTCCTTGGTTGAGGCCAGTTTGAAAACTAATCCATATTAATGTTTTAAGATATTTTCCTGTGATTTCTTTGTAAAATGATAATAATGGCAATTTTTCTCCTCGCCTCAATTGGTAGATCATAGCATTTCAACGAATATATAAAAGATTTAGACATAATGATTTTATTGTAACTGAGTGTCACGTATAACATGTCGTATATTCCCATATACAGGGTTTTGATGTGAAAAGATTCACGAGCTTTATGGAACATTTTTGCAGGATGTCTATTGTAGCCATCGCATTATTATTATTATTATTATTATTATTATTATTATTATTATTATTATTATGATTATAATACTCCAAGGAACTCAATGAAGGTGTTTGAAGTTTATTACGGAAAACCATGCACTCCCGTTGAGTATATAGGGAAAGTGCTTTATTGGAACGTATATATGTATTCGGCTGTTAAGTTAGGATAGATTCTGATATTGACCCTTTTTGTTTATTTCAGTCTTTACAGTGGTGTTGTCATAGTGTTATTTACGGTGGAACGGTGTCACAGCGATATGGCGTTGTCACGCCTAGGCTTCATGATGCTGCCGTTCGTTTGACGATAAACACCCGTATGAAACAAACTAGCCTGACGATATTTATATAACCGTGGAGGACAGCTATACTTTTATTTCCATTTTATTTCATGCAGAAATTTTAAGAATGGAGCGACATCAGCAACAAAAGAAGAAAGAATCTGGCGTGCAAGGAAGAAATCGTAGGAAAAGAGAACACGAGGATCTACAGGGATCCATTCAAGTTATGAAGAAGTTTCAGAAAATGCCACGTCAAGATGGAGTTAGTGAAGATCGCGTTGTTTCCCCGCTTTTTCTTGTCACTGGCTCTGACTACACGGACACAGCACCAAGGTCAGTGGTGCAATGGCCATCTTCAACAGTGTTGCCAGCACCAACAACACCACCATCTTTACCATTGAAGGCAAAGCAAACGGTTTTATTTGATGCTTCCAATCAGCCTTCATCTTTGTTTCATTGCCAATCTGATGAACATGCAAAATATGATGATACTAAATATGCAGAATTAATGAAGAAAGATGTAGGTTTCTTCAATTTGGATGTGAATTGCGATAAATCACACTTTTTTGACGAACTACGCATACAAATAGAAAAGATGGGTACTAAAGCTTTTCAGAACAAAGACAGCCCTTTCAAAGTTACAAAAGATCGGGAAATTATTGAGAGCTGACGTGTCGAAGAAGCGATTAGAAATGAAACGAGCACTAAACATGGGGTGTCAACCGCAACTTCACGAATTACTGGTTTCAAAGGAAACTACATGATGGGTCTATGATTTCGCGTAATTGATTGCTGTACTCTATTAAAAACGATGCAGTCTGTTATTTTGCTGTTTATTGTTTTCAATAGCCCCAGTCACCAAAACACGGTATTCGAAAAAACTTTTGGATTTCAAAAATGGAAAACATGCAATGAATGTATACTAGAACAAGAACATGGCACTCATCAGCGTGCGTCATTTCTTAAATGGAAATACTTTGAGAAGCGCATATCAGAAGAGTCTACGATTGACAGAATAACAGTGAAATTGTTATGGGGTCCTCCCCTTTTTTATATAAGTGTACTCGACCAGAGTGTTATTTGAACTGCTGCCATTAAATACCCAGAGTCAGTCAGAATAGACAGATAGAGATAGTAAGAAGACTGAGATTGTGATTGAGTTGGAGGTAGAGTAATAGTGTGAGGTAATCGCTTGTAGAAGTCATTTACAAGCACGTAGACTCTAAGGAAGTCCTACTTCGAGACTGTATATATCTATATGTTATTGCTACTAACCGCGTTCCTGGATTTACTAACAGTATTACCCTTTGTATGATTGTGTAAATACATTTTATTTCTTATATTTAATTATTGCGTTTGTCATTCATTGGAGACCGAATTTCATCTCGGAATCCACAACAGAAATATATGGAGGAACAGAAGCAATTGTGGAAGAATCTGCTCATGCGTTTTGCGGATTGTATCAAATTTTGGCGACTCAGTATCTGGCATATTGTGGACAGCGAAAAGTCATTGCATCAAGTAATAATCCCGGTGATTTGCACGCGATAAGCTACTTAGCAAGTACAACTCTGTTGGATAGTCACTTATATTGTCAAGTTGCATTCACATTCTGCAACATTTTTGTCTGGCAAGATACAGAATGAGTTCATTGAGCTACTGGGCAACGAAGTACGTCAGTCTATCCTACAGAGAGTGAAAAGAAGCAGATAATATGGAATTATATACGACACAACTCCTGACGTTTCTCACAACGAACAAATGTCTGAAGTTCTCAGGTTTGCCGATTTTGGCAACAAATCTAAGCTACAGTAGTCAAGGAAAGTGTTCATTGATTTTATTATTAGGTTGGTGCAAAAATAATGACGTAACAATGTCGTTTTTTGACGTTAAAAAATACGTCAAAAAACGACATTATTACGTCATTATTTTTGCACCAACCTAATATAATTCATGAAAAAGACGTTCAGAGGGTCACAGAATAAATTACTTCAAAATTGTAACGAGTTGGTCTTGATTTGAAAAACTGTCGTGGACAGACGTATGACAATGCTGCAACAGTAACTGGGAAGGTGTCCTGTATCCAGAAACGCATATCAGAGAAACCGGTAAGCAATCTTTATGAATTGTGACACTCATTCTTTGAATCTCGTAGGAGTGTATGCAGCATCAGAACACGTGTTTGTAATATATTTTTGGAGTTCTTGATTCATTGTACAAATTTTTCTCCAGATCAACTATGAATCTGAGAGAACTGAAGGAGACAGTAGGGACGGTCGTAACGCGGTCCCTAGATACAAGATGGAGTGCTAGGTGGGATGCTACTTACATTGTAAAAACGAAGTTGGATGACATAGCTAAACTGTTGGAGGATATGGTAAGTAACACTTCAGTATCAGTTGACACAAGAAGCGACGCCAACTGTTTGCTGCACAACATGCAACCTTTCAGCCTTCTATGCTGCCGTTCTGAGGCGACGTCCTGACGTCCATCAACCGGTGACAGAAGAGACTTCAGTGCCATAGAATTTACTTCAATGAAGCTCGAGCTGACATTCAAATTCTGTACAAATCTGCTATGAGTGAACGGGATTCTATCTGTAAACATTCAATTGCAAATGGCGAGGAAAATGCTTAGAATGGGGTATTGACGTTGGTCAACAGAGAAAGGTTAATTGTAAAAAGAGAATGGCTGGAGAGGAAACGAAAGATGAGCTCTTAAATGTGAGAGAAGAAATGGATGTTACTTTGAAGGCAGTACTGGACAGGTTGAATACAGAACTGAAAGACCGATTTACAAGATTGGGTCAGTTATATGAGCAATTTGGGTATTGAAAGCTTCATTGACTCGAAAGAAGACACGGTGGGAAAATGCAAAATAGCTGCTTCAGCATACGACGTTGATTTTGATGGAATAGAACTCGGTCGCGAAATTACAAACTGCCGAATGTTAATACAAAAAAGAAAAGATATAACTTTGCTTAAACGTAAAACCTTAATCAAGTTTTTCAATATCACAATATCTTACGGAGATGATGTGTTTTTCAATTTACAAATAGCATTGCGTATACTGTTGGCTGTTGCTGTCTCTGTGGCATTCTATGAGCACTCTTTCAGAAAACTAAAATTAATAAAAAGCTATCTCCTAAGCAATTTGGATTTATTAAGCATCGAAAATAAAGAATTTAGATATATAACTGTGGTTGGTGTTATTGACAAATTTTCGCTCACCAAGCCTGATCGGATGTCGCGGCTTTACGAATCAAAATAGATGAAATTTATGGTTCTAATCTTGGCATCTTTTAATTCAAGATTTGTCAATGCACAGTTCTTGCTGTCAGTGGTGGATCAAATAAAAATGTATTTGAATTGTATTTAAATACTTTTTCAGAGCATTTTTATTCGTGTGAAAAAACGCATTTATATGAGGTTGATGCAAAAATAATGACGTAATAATGTCGTTTTTTGACGTTAAAAATACGTCAAAAAACGACATTATTACGTCATTATTTTTGCACCAACCTAATATTTAGATTTTTTTGCCTAGTTTCAGAAGTATTTGTTTTTGTATTTTGGGGGATCTGGGATAAAATCACTTTTTTAGATATTTGTATTTCCAATTATATCGCGTCAGTATTCACGAGAAGTATTCGTATTCGAATTTCTAAAAATTTAGTATTTGATCCATCCTGGCTTGTTGGCCACTGGTGAAGGTGGTGGGGAGGGGCGAGTCTAGCTCTTGCCCCACCCTGGATCAAGATATCTGCACATCTCTGCACAGCACATATGCACATACAGACACCTTGCACACACACACACACAGATATCCACATACACAGAGAAGAAAAATCACATACACACACGCACAGACACATGTATATACAAGAACCCATGAACAAGTTTTCAGAAACTTAAACGTGTTTTCACAAAACAAGCACAGACATGCACATGCACGCGATCTCATACACACTCACATACATAGGTGTACTAGTACATATGCACATACACATAGCCACACAGCACGCATACACACAAATATACGCACACAGAGATACGCACATAAACAGACAAGTAAATGTACATACACAATCAAAATCGCACACACACAGAAGACAAACTCAGACACACAGACACGAGAACAAATTTTCATAGACTTAAGCATGTGGTGATAAAAAAAAGTCAGTAAGTCTTGGTGTGTATTAATCATCGACTGTCTGCTGATTGATTCCTTACTAACGCCTGATACAATCGAACACGTCATATGTAATAATTCTTTGCCTATTCTATAATTCTATTCGCTCAGACTTTACCAAATTCTACTGTCAGTTGGAAGCAAAAATCTATTTCCAATAAAACGCATAGCAGGATCAACCCACCCAGCTCTTCATAAAGCGGATGTCGGAAACGGTACTGTAGGTAAGGGCACGGTCCATTAGTTTGATGCCGGGTGTAGAACACGACCTGTGTGGTGTGGCCGGGCAGGTAGCTTGGTGCGTTGTTCCGTAAGGCCAATCCTGCCAAAAAGCGTGAAAAAAATGATAAACCACCAGGTGACGGTCGGCTGGGCAGTCGGGACGGCTTGCAAGTCTCCCTACCAGTCCATTCGGTTGCTAAAACCATAAGAGGTATGGCAGGCCAGGCTAGGCTTTTCCGATTCCCACCCATCGGTTTTACAAAGTCATAAATGTAATCATGAGTAGAGAAATAAACAATTTTAATCAGCTGGACACTTGCACGCGGTCCGGAGAGGAGCTAACTGAGTTATTTGCGCCAGTCAGCGATTTAGTAGTTTGGTGAGGAATAATATTGATAACAGCTGTCGTCCAGGGGATATGAAGTCCCAGGTTTAAAATCAGGGGAGGGAACTGAAGCATCTGGGTTATCAAGAGGTCAAGGTCCGTTGATCTGCGCTCAAACTTGCGTGTAAAGGCTAATGGGATGATTGGGCCGTGTGATCGATCAACAGATGTATGGAGATAGGTTTAAGGAACAAAGTCGATAGAAAACTGATATACTTAATAATGCTGAAAACAAATGCAAAAATCCAGCCATCTATATGTGGATAACATATACATACATATATGACACACACACATGCATATATATCAAACACACATTATATGTATCTATGAATATGTACATACTTTTGTAAGTACATATATTCACACACGCACACGTACACACGCGCATATATATATATATATATATATGTGTGTGTGTGTGTGTGTGTGTGTGTGTAAATTATGTATATGTCTGTAGGTTAGTATGTATACAAAGGTTATCGCTTTTTTGTAACCTAAAGTTCCTGTGTCATAAATCGATGAACTTTTGTGCAAAAGTAATGAAAAAGGCATTAATTTGTTTCAGTTCTTGTTAAAGGTCACCCCTGAAACGAAAATTCGATTTACGAAATAAGGGCAAAAATCAGAGTATTTCAGAAAACTTCATTTTTGCAATTTGCTAAAGATGTAATTGGAAAGTACATATTTATTTGAATGCATTTAACACTTTATAGCTGTAGCATAACATACAACTTATTTTTCAATTTGCTAATGATGTAAATATTATTGTAAAATACAATAATTGCGGCACATGGCCAAAAAGAGTGGAGTGGAGTGAGGCTCGTCATCATTAACTATCCTATACTTTGCTAATCAGATTAACCACTCATTCATTCATTACAAATAACACATATATCAAAAGAAGACATTCTTTGCCTTTTACACCTCCATATACCACAATACCCCATACACGAAAGGAACCTACAAAATAGACCCCATCATTTAAAAATTTCTTATATACAAATTTCCTATGCACAAATGTTCGTAATACATATATATATATATACATATATATTATAAATTAATTGATTTAAAATATGTTTTTTCCGCTACACAGTTCTAACCATGTTTCAAAAATGGAAGGTCCGAATTTAATTTTGTGATTAAATTAAAGACATTAGTTCCATTTCATCCTCAAGCGAATTTTGGAGTAACTATTAAAATTATTGGGTTTTAAAGACACAGCTAAAATCATAATTCACGTTTCCAAGGTTACAGATAAATTCACTTCCACTAGACAGGGGTGTTTGCGTGTTCTTTATGTCTGTATTTTGATGTATCCGTTATTAGCTACGTTTTGGTAGTGGGTAGGGATGTATTCTTCAATGAAATCTGACATCCGTTAAATACATACATATATATATATATATATATATATATATATATATATATATATATGAATGTGAAGATGATATTAAATGAACGGGAGTGGGTATGAGTCCCAATTACAAACAAAATATAACAAATGTAAAACAGAAAATGTTAGTAAAACCCGTCCAGAGTTGCCGCTGTATTCTCTCATCAGACAGAATCAAGAGGCTAAATCTCTAACGGAATGGGAAGGATAAAATAAATGTGAGTGTGGGGAAATCAAAGACTGAACCAGTTGAGATGAAAATGGGGTTCAAAAACAAACTGGAGAGGTTGAGAATCTCAACTTGGATCATAACCAAAGGAAGAAGCCAGGCCAGGAACGACACTCACTCACATTAACTAGGTACACAAAAGACAGTCTAACTTAACAAGGGGAGGGTTCACAGGAAACTACCCCGTTGTGAGGAAGCGGACTTAAAAACGGAACTCAAGGATAGCCCATTTCACAAGAACCAAACTCGCTACTTTCACCCATCTTTCGTTGAAATCTGTCGGCAGCAAACGTTTTGTATAAGTTCTGAACTTCACTTTCAGCTGATGCTGAAAGAATCCGAACAGAGCCTGATGAGAATAGCATTTGTGTCGCAAGATTCGCTCTTTTCGTCTCATCCAGATTACCATTCTTGCTACGGTTAGCAACGTTAGAGACACCATTGGTTTCACCCCAGAATACAGAGGCTACACATTGTCGCACGCGTATGAGAGATTGTTGAGCACAAGTTGATCAGGAGCAATACGAGTCGTCAACTCACCGACATAGCCCCAGAAAGGGCGTACCTGAGGACAATCGTAGAAGGCGTTCAAAGCAGTTTCTTCTAAATCAAGGTCACAACGGTAACAGTCGGGCAAATCCACCCAGCCCCATCTGAAGGCCATGTTTTTCAGAGATAGCACCTTTCGAATCAATCGCCAGGTAAGCGAAAACTCATGGTTACTGAGGTAATTCGTCGCTGGAGCCCAAGACCAGAAAGGGCGCAACTCGGCTAGCAACAAGCCGAGCCGCTCACAGAGACGGTCCTTTGCGACCCCTACGCTAATTAACGATATAAGACCTTTCGAGGCCGTGAAAGGTCACTGGACAGAGGAAAAGCACTCAAGGCCGCTCGACACGCGTTGAGGAAAGTTGACAATTTCCCGGACCTACGACGGCGCTTAGCCCAGGAAATAGGAGGAGTGATAGTAAAGCAATGGAAGGCGTCCCTAACATTCCCTACTAAAATCGAATCCTCTGTCAAAACGCGGCGAAGGAAAGCCAACCTCGAGGCGTGTCGATGACTCAACAAGTGTAGCAATCCCAGTACCCGCCCCATGACACAGACTTCTTTACAGACCTTCTGTTTGCGCCAACCCAACAAGAAGGTGGATAGCAAGCGCTCGATCTTCTGCCTATGGTCCTTGCAAAGAGGAAGTACAGCCAACCAGCAAAGGGCGAAAGGAAAGACGTAAGTGGCACACGCTCAGCTGTACTCCTCAAGGATACTCCGACCTTTGCCTGTGCTTCTGACCAGTTTTATTCCAGCTGGGGGTCGGGTCCAAACCACACTCCAAAAATGCGGACAGGACCGTCCGTCCAATCAAAGAGTCCCGGAAGAGAAACAACCTTTCAGGCACCTAACCGCAAGCCGGAAGACTTGTTACGGTTAGTCTTGGTCCCTGTGACCTTTTCGTACTGTTCAAACGCCTTCTGTATCACCTCAATACATCATCGGCGTACGCAGAAACCCTGGCTCGATCCCCACCAGGGACAGCGATTCCACGTAGGTCCGAACTGCTCGCCCTGTCCCTCAGCCGGCGAAGGAGAGGCTCCAACGCCAAAGCATAAAGTAGGGTCGACAGTGGGAAAGCCTGATGAACCGAATGAGACAGCGAAAAAGCGCGCAACCGCTTTCTGTTCACCTGTACCACAGCACTGGGGAAGCGATACAGGAGGCTAATCCACCTGCAGAAGTCGGGTTTGAATCCGGCGGCCTGCACGACAGAAGCCATATACCAATGAAATGCCTTGGACTGATCCAAATTGATCAGTGAGGCTTGTTCGTCGTCTTTTACATCCTCTAGGGGCGTGCGGATTAGATGCAGGTTGCTCTAAATTGTTCGGCCCTTCATAGCACAAGTCTGATCAGATCCTAACATACTCTCGGCAACTGACTGCAAACGCTCTGTCAGGATCTTGGCCAAAATCTTTAACTCTGTGTTTAGCAGAGTTATAGGCCTGTAATCATCTAAATCCCGCCCACAATCCTTGCCCTTTTTCAACAGCATGATCACACCCCTGGTGATCCGATTGGGGTTGGACCCCTCCCGGAACCAATTGTTGAACACGACAGTCAAAATCGGCACAAGGATGTGCGACATCCTCAAGTACAATTCATAGGGTAAACCATCAAGTGCCTGAGACTTGCCACTGCCGACCTTCTTCAATGCCAAATAGACTTCACTTTCCGTGATCTCACTCTCGTAGCTAGCCACTTCAGTCGGCGAAAGCCGAGGAAAGTCAGCCAAATAGCTGCGAAACTCATCGTCACTGAAATCAGGCTCCTTGGTAAACCGGTTCTCGAAATGCCGCCGAAACGCCTCGCACATGGCGTCAGTAGGCCGCAGAGTACGCCCCTCCAGAGTTTTAACCACACGAATGTAATGATCGGAACCTCGACGGATCTCTTCCTTGCGCAATATATATCTTGTTTAACCTATGTCTAACATATAAACTTAAAAAATAAAAACAAGTTCTAGAAGGTCTCATAATGTTCTAGAAAGGCTCCAAGAAGTTCTAGTTGGTTTCATAAATTTCTAGTCGGTTCCAGAAAGTTTTGGAAGGCCCCAGGAAGACATAGTACTACTATACTTATATACAATTTTAGAAATTTCGTGTTGAAGTGGGGAGGTTACATTAAAAAAATAAACTGAATTAAACCAGTCTTCCTTATTTTTGAACAAAAGTTAATCGAATTATGATACAGGAAATCAATTTATTACAAAAAGTCAAGAAGTCAAAACCCTAATGTATACATGCATTTATAATGAAATTAAATATAGTGGTGTAAAAAAATAAATAGAAAAATAAAATAAAAAAAATCAAATAAATATACAAATAATAATAATAATAATAATAATAATAATAATTTTAACTGGTTTAACTTGTTAAGTTTTAACTAAACCGTTACGTAATAAGAATTTCAAAATGTTAATTTATGATTAAGGTTTATTTCTAAGGGTATAAATGTGAAATCTTATAATAATTTCAATAAATCTATCGAAAATCTGACCCTGATGAGCAATTTGACACGAAACTCGGCCAATGAGATAATCTATTGAATAAGTTAATTTATGAGATTATCGAATATATATATATATATATATATATATATATATATATATATATATATATATATATATATAACACAAAGGACAGCTGGATTCGTAACTCAAATGTTACGCTTGGCGAAAGTCATAAAAATTTAAGACCTCTCAATCAGCCTGACACATGTTAAAAATTCAGGCAACATGGTCAGAAAACCAAGGAGAATAAATATAACAGATAAAATATCCAGTTTATTTGTTAAATCCTGCATACCAAGTTCTCTGTTAACACACATACACACAAATATATATATATATATATATATATATATATATATATATATATATATATATAATTTAATGAAAACAGACAACTTTAAGAATCCATGGTTATAATTTATTTCCCCAGAGAATTTTTTTCCCTGGCTCATCAAGAACGTATTGAATTTCAAGAACGGATAAAATCAATCTCGGGAAAGCAAGGAACAAACAATGTGTCAATTCAATTTCTGCCAGACTCAGTCGCTATCTCAATTAGCGAATTAAATTATGTCCCACACGAAAACATTACATTTCTGTCATTCTTCAGAAGGTATGAGGCCATTTTCAGAGAAAAATGTCAAGGACGGTCGGACGAAAAGAATCTTACATCTTCTGTTATGAAAATTATGCCCACGCTGAACATGAAAAATATCTAAATTTCATTTTGCCGAATACTCCAGAAAAAAAGTCTCATTTAACGAAACATCAAGAAACGGTGCGGAAACACGTTCTTGAATAATTACAAAACTTGAGCAGGATTCAAAGTTAAAAATTGTCAGTTTAATGCACGATGCAGGGAAAATAGAGTAAAATGGCACGTCGGAAGTACAAGTAGTTAGGATAGGTACCTCCATGAGATCGTTAAAAAAGAGCATAGCATGATGAAAAAGACATTTAGACGATAAAATTTTGTTTTCGTCAAGTGCTAAACTTGACGAAAAGAAAATTTTATCGTCTAAATGTTTATGTTATTATTAAGAGGAAAGATCAAAGTTTATTTTAATTATTTAAAAAATATTTTCCTTCTTTTTAGAACATTCTGAATTTTGATTTTAAAATCCTTGTTTTTCTTTGTATTACCGGAACTAGTAAAATAACACACAATTTTTAGCACGTTTTTTTTTGTGTCTGACACATTAATTTAAAAAATCTTGCAAAAATAAAAATAATTGTCGAATGTTAATGAAACTTTCAGAAACTATTCACAGATGATCAAAATTATTATGAATATGTTTTTTTTTATGAAAGTCATGAGAGAAATATGTTTTTATATTTATTACCCCCGCCCCATAACTAATTTTATGAAAACTCTAGAAATTCGATCGAATCCACTTTAGTAATTATAATAGTTAAAAGCACGAGGCTTTGAGGAATGCAAATCATGTTTTTTTTAATTGCTCCCCCCACCTAAAAATCAGCTCTGAATTGTAACATACAAAACTCAATAAAACAAAGATATTTAATTTCAAATGCTTTTCTTTGTTTTTAGTTGTTTTTATGAATATGGACAATATTTTCTGAAAGCAAAAAAATTTTCGATGAAAAATGAATTTTTAATACAATTATTTGTTATTTCTTTAATTATAATAGATTTTAACATTTAAGTTCTTAAAATATTATAAAATTATTTAAAAGCCGCATCCACTTTCGTATGTGTCCTTATGAGATAGATGTGTTTTTAGCGCGTTGTAAATTGTATCGTTTTGACTAATCAGAAGATCTGCAGTAATTAAAAAAATGTAATTTTGTGTTTATAATCAGGCTGTAATTATAAAGTACCGAAGACCAACCAGAATACAATTAAGTTGCGTTATTTGAGTTTAGCATTGTTCTCCACTGTTAAGGCCTTTGCTTTTGCGAAATAAATGTGGAAAAGTTAGTTTAATTTTTCAATTTCAACTGAGAAGGGTATCTACAAGTATCAGTATCATCTTATGAAATTTATATGATATTATTATGTTAATCTCAGTTATGACATTTTTCCATAAATGAAATATCAAAATTAATAATAAAATGAATGGAAATACAAATAACACAGTAAAATGTGGTAAATGTACATAAAATTATAGTATTTTATATACACTTCTGATAAAATTTCATAAGAAAGTTAAATATGAATTAATTAGATACCTTTCTTATCTCACTCTTAACAGTCTTATTTTAATTTCCTTATAATATATTTTCCATAAAGTATCGTAAACATAAAGGTGAAAGCTAAGTACAAAAAAATTTAGAGCGCTGAAAGTTTTCCTTAAAAATAACGAGGTAAATAATTTGTTCACTTAAATCTAAATAATTTCACTTTTCTCCTTCCGTAGAACAAATTATCCTCACGTAATCCGTGAATATGTCATTCATCACCTGTCAAGTGATGCGAAAGGTTATAACTTCCTTTGATTTATTTTTTAAAATTACATCTTTTCGGCGCAGAAGTTAAGTTAAGCTTGGTTCAAAATATTTTAAATAAACTATAATTTCTGATTTTCTTAAAATAAGTTGTGAAAAAATGATAATTGATTTTTAAAAGAATTTCAAACTAAGATTTTCATTTTTTTTATAGAATGGAAAAAAATGGTTGCCATGATCGATTATCTGTCAATTTTGCTGACTCAAAAAAAACAAAAAAAAAAAAAAAAACGAAAAAAAACAAGATTTTTAACGAAAATTTCGGACGTGCTAGGAACGATTAAAAAATGTAAAAAAACACCCCAAAATACTTTGATCTTTCCTCTTAATAATAACATAAACATTTAGACGATAAAATTTTGTTTTCGTCAAGTTTGGCGTCTTTTTCATCATACTATCCTCTTTTAGCGATCTCGTGGAGGTACCTAAGTTAGGACAAAGACCAAAAGAAAAAAATCCAGTATAAAAATACTGCAAAACTTAACCCATTAATTATTCATCAGAGGAAAAAGATTACAGCTCAAGAAACACTGAGTAAACTAAAAAAATAAATGCACGAACATTTTCTCAAAAAAGTTGGGAAAATGTACAAAGTCAAAGTCATTTTTTAAATTAAAAGAGAATGTAGTACCAGCGTTTAAGCCTAAAAGAAACATATCTTTGCTGCGTTAAAGTCTATTAACACCGAACTAAATAGGTTAGAAAACCACAGTTATTGAAAAAAAAAATAGATTATTCAGAATGGGCTAAACCTATGGTTTATATTAGAAAGAAAAATAAGATTTGTTTATGTGCAGATTTTTTTAACTGGGTTTAATGGCTGCCTCTTACCACAAGCATATCCCCTACCAACTCCAGAGCATACATTTGCCAAATTAAATGGTGGTAATTTTTTCAAAATATGACCTGTCTGAAGCATATCTTCAAATCAAAGTGGATGAGGAAGGCCAGGAGTTTTTGACTATTAATACACATAAAGGACTCTACAAGTTTAAAAGATTAACATATGCTGTAAAAGTAGCCTCAGGTATTTTCCAGCAAATAATGGATACGATTTTGGCTGGACTAGACTGTGTTGTCGCTTACATAGATGATATACTTATTAAGAGCTCTATGAAAATACAGCGCGTACAACTGACTCAGGAAGTATTTCAAAGACTATATTACGGTTTCAAAATCAGTAGACAGAAATGTCAATTCTTTCTGGACAAAATTAAATATCTAGGTCAAATAATCGACGAAAAAGGAAGAAGACCAGATCCTGCTCGATCAAGTGCCATTAAAGACATGCCTCCTTCGACAAATTTGGTAACACTACATTCATTTTATTAGCGAATTATTATAATATTTATGTGATAGATATGTACAAATTGAGAGTACCTCTGAATAAGTTACTTAAGAAGGGTACGAAATGAAATTGATCGGAGTAATGTCAAAAAGCTTTCGAAGGAATTAAAAAATTACTAACTTCAGAGTTATTGCCGACACATTACTACCCTCGCCAACAGATAATAGTAGCGTCGGGTGCGAGTGAATACGGCATAGGAGCTGTAATAAGCCGTAAATTAGAAGACACTACAGTGAAAGCAGTCGCTCCCGCTTCGAGGGCACCTCGAGGTGGTGTAATGGTTAGCAAGCTGGTTTCGTTAGAAGAATTACGACTGAGTAGTGAGTTCGATCCTCACTAGGTGCCCAATACTTTCGGTCTTGTGCCACATCTAAGCTACGCTAAGAAAATAGGGCATCTCGGGGTGGTGTAATGGTTAGCAAGCTTGTCTTGCTATGTCAGTTACTACTGAAAAGTGAGTTCGATCCCCCCAGTGGGGTTAATTAGGATTCTCATTGAGACAATGAGGTATTTTGGTGGATGAAGTAAGAAAGGTAATTATGAATGTGGTGTTTTGATCGTAGGATTATTGTTTTGTATGTTTGGGTCAGTGGTTGTGGCTAGCTAAGTTTAAAATTAAGACAAATGATGACCGTCCTTCTTCACCAACCCCCTTTTTGGCCTTGTGCCACATTTTCTGTACATACAGTAATAAATATCGTCGCTCACGTTTCGAGAAGTTTGAAGTTTGGCTACAGTCAAATTGAAAAGGAAGCGTTGTCTATAATTTTGGCTGTAAAGAAATTTCACAGGATGATATTAAGAAGAAAATTCATACTACAAACTGATTATCGCCCATTATTAACTATATTCGTTTCTAAGAAAGGGATTCCCACACATACTGCAAACAGTATGGTTAACAATTTCACTGAACTGTGATTTCAAGATGGAATTTCTATCGTCAAAGAAATTGGCACACGCAGATGGCTTATCCAGATTGATATCGAAATTTAAACAAATTATTACAAAATATTAAAGTGTAAACGACCGATTACCTCAATAAAGATTAAATTCTTGCACGGACCTGACAGTGAGATATCCGACAATGGAATACAATTTACTTCTAGGGAGTTTAAAAATTTCTGCAAAATTTCTAAACCTAACCCTAAAATTTCTGCAAAGACTACGCGGTTGAACATTTGACAATGCCGATTTATCATCCGAGGTCAAATGGCCAAGCGAAACGGTTTGTTGACCCCCTTCAAAAGAGCGTTTTAAATGCTAAAGGCTTGGAAACTGAAGAAACGGTACTACAAGAATTTTTGAGCATGTATCGAATGAGGTCAAATGCAAACTGAAAATGTCACCCGCAGAGCTTATGTTTGTTAGAAAAGTTAGATCCATTTTTAATAAATTACTGCCAGAGATTAAGAAGAAAGTTGGACAATTTCAAAATACCAGATCATTTAAGATCATTGATAAAGTTTTCTTCAAAAGCTTTAAGACCGGAAAAGAAAATTGGCAGGAAGGAAAATTATTCAGAGACTTGGTAGTATGATGTACATTGTCGAAGGTGGATGATTTCGTCATAAGACATTAATCAATTAAGATATAGATATGCACAGAATAAGCAACCAGTACAATTTAATTTACTGATGGACATACTTTACGATGGTTTTGAAGTACCTATTCCTAAAATTGAAATTTCAATACAACGACAGGGTAAGCGAAAACGTAATCCGACTGAAACGTTGGAAGTGGACCCATGTTGGAAAAAGTATCGACTAAAGAAAGTGCATATCTAAAAAGGAGATGTTGTGGAGATGAACATACATTCCAGAAGGATACTTGGACACGCCTAAATACAAATAGACTCATGTCGAGAGTCGTCAGTAGAAGGAAAAAAAATTAGAGTTAGAAATTTAACTTACCTATTTCAGCAAGACTACGTCGCTCCAATTGACATAATACTTTATGACTGTGTTATCTTCATTCAGTTCAATGAAAACATAATATATATATATATATATGGGGAAATGTATGACACATTTGAAAAAGTTTTCTTCTTACAGGTTTTGTCCATAATTCATCGGACTAAATTTGTTATGTTATTTATATATATGTATATATATATATATATATATATAGGTCCCTACTTTGGAACTCAATACCTAATTTTTATAATAAATTTAAAATGGTGAAAATTTTTTCTTGAAGCTTTTATTTTAGTTTTAATTTCAAGCTAATAGATTAAATTTAATACTGCCAGTAACAAAATACTTTGCTGTATTTCATTATTTATCGAAAAAAAATTTTTTCTTAAGTTAATAATATCTTATTCATAAAAAACAATCAAAAGCTTTTCTAATTAAATAATGTCTTCGTTTTATTGCACTTTCTATTTTACGCTTCGGGGCAGATTTTTGGTAACTGGAGATCATGTTTTACAAAATAAAATTGATAATTAAATTCCCCAAGGAGTTCTAGTTATAACTAATAAAAACATTAACCTTACAAAAATGGAATTTCTCGAAATTCCATAAAATTAAATAAGTGTGTGGAGTGGGGGGTGAAAGATGTAAAAAATACTTTTAACAAGATTTTGTAATAATTTTTCTAAAATAATTTCATCATTTTGTGAATTTGTTCTGAAAGTTTCATTAAAATTCAACAATTATTTGATTTTTGCAAGAATTTCCGAATCAGACGCTAAAATGTAGACGCTATACTCATTTATGGTCCCCCGCTGGCGGAAGAAAAAAAATTAATCAAAATTTCGAAGGTTCTAAAAAAGGACAAAAAATATAATTTAATAATAAAAAAATGTCATACCTCTCTTACTTCTCAATACTCTTTGCCTATGTCATAACAATCACTAGTTTTACGAAACTCGCCAATTGTCTCTACCCACCTTGATGGTGACTTAAGAAAGTTGAAAGCTTGGACCATAATTCGTGTACTTTTCTTCCGAAATCAGCTTATATGTGTGTGTGTGCTAGGTATTAATATTAGAGATTAATATTCGTGAAATCATATAATTTAACGTGTAGCAAATTTAGCAGAAGTTCTACTGATAAAATGCTCACCATTAGACTAGAATTAAAATTATTTTTAATTTAGATATAATATTAGGTTGGTGCAAAAATAATGTCGTTTTCTCACATATGTTACTAAGTGAGAAAACGACATTATTTTTGCACCAACCTAATAACACTCAATGCTAATCGATGGTTGACTCTTTTCTGGTCAAGAGTCCTGACGAGTCATTGAAAAATGATGAAACTGTGTCAGCTTTCGATAAGTATTGAATATTATTATATTTATTATATGTAATTAAAAAATCTATCTATCTATCTATCTGTGTGTGAGTGTGAGTGTGTGAGTAATAATTCAGCTTAAAAAATTCTGAATGAAAGACTAACGACATTTTTACTTTTGCGCATAGATACTTGTTGCAAAATAAAATCTTAGCATTTGTCTTGATAAAGTCCATCAGCCGTACCGACAAAGAGAATTTTTCCTTTTGCCGCCTTTATTAAAATCTTTCTCTCTCTCTTTTTCTTTCTTTCTTTCTTTCTTTCTTTCTAATGGAGCGATTCGTGGGAAAGGAAAAGACGTGGCTCTTGGTGCACAATATGTTGGGTTATGAATTCTTGGATGAGTAGAGTATCACAACAGAATTTGTGAGTAGCGGCGCTATATCGAGTCTATTCTGTTTTTTCTTCGTCACCGTTAGTACAGTTGGTATAGCGCTTGCGTTGTATCGAAACGTTTCGGGTTCGAATCTCGGTAGTGGATACGCACTGTTGATGTCTCCCAAAATAGGACGAAATGGCTGTCCTGTGCATTCGGTTGAGGATTCTTCTAGACTCGATGAATTACTAGAGTGGTTTTCATAAATACCCCAAATTCTATTATATAAAATTGGTGCAAAAATAATGACGTAATAATGTCGTTTTTGACGTTAAAAAATACGTCAAAAAACGACATGATTACGTCATTATATTTGCACCAACCTAATATATATATATATAAAGTATGTGTGTGATGCAGCAGGCTGTTGAAAACAAGTTATAAAGAAAAACCAATATTCTACAAAAAAACTCTATACTTTCAAAAAGTGTTTTTGCACATAATCATCTTACAAGAAAAGAAAAAGTTTATTCAATAAACTCGTAGACAGCTTTGAAGCTCGGAAGTGACGGCACACACGGGTTTTGTTCATGTTGATCCTCACGTCTGATAGCCTTCAACGAATCCATTGTTGGATCGTTGGTAGGTCTCCCTTTTAATGACGTCTAGTCTAAGGGATTCAGATTCGGAGAGATTACATGTTACTGAGTGTAATGATTGTCAAAATTCTCGGCTTTCCATTTTTGAGTCAAATGGACCATGTGTGATGGAGCAGAATCCTGTACGTCTCGCTTGGGGCAACCTCTCAACCTCTCATGACCACCGTATCTTGGACCTGAATGTAGACTTCTTTTTTTCTTCTCTAATGTCTCTCTCTCTCTCTCTCTTGTTCTCTCTTTCTCCCTCTCTCTAACTCTCTAGAGCATATCATCTTTATTAACTTTTCTCGAGTGTGCAGGCCAGTAGATACACACTGAGATAATAAAAACAAAATGGTTATCTAATTTTATTCACTAAAAATAACATTTCAACTAATAACTAAAAAGTTCTCGGTCCGAAAATTTGACCAAATGATTTTTTAAGGCGAACCTATCTATTACTGAGGAGAAAAAAGTAAATAAATAGAATAATTAGTGAATAAAATTTCAGAGTTTAGACGGAGACGTTAGAAGTATAGAGTTGAAGTAGACTCTAGAAGGAACCGGAAACCGTATCGTAAAGATGAAACAATGGATAAATCTCTCCTCCTGTTCAAAAGATTAGCAAGGAGTGTGAACCGAACATTCACATATTGTCCGACACACGTTGATTACGTTCATTATGAAAATCTATGAAAGTTTAATCAAAATAATAAAGATGCAGATATTCAAATATTTTTTTTATTTTTTTCAGTTTCTGTTTCATTTATAACCGATTTTTTCTCCCTCTATTATTTATTCTTTCTTTCTTTTTATCGTCTGCTTTTTTTATACCCATTTTTCTGTTTTATACTTTCGTCATTCTCTCTGGAATTTTTAATTATCACCTTTCGTTGTTATCGTCTTTTTTTTTTCTTTTCATATTCTGTTACTTTTGTATATATTTTTTCTTTCGTCTAACTTCAAATTTCATTCAAGATTATTTTTCTCTTTTTATTTGTTTGTTTGTTTCTCTGTTTTCATATTCTATTTCTTTTATATCTATTTTTTCTTTTTTTTATCCCCTCTGTTTCTTTCTTTCTTTCTTTCTTTCTTTCTTTCTTTCTAAGGAGGGCTTTTGATCCTTCAGCCTTTTACCTTCACTGTCATATGTACGCAAAAGTTATAAGAATTTAGAAATTATAAGATTATTTTATCTTTATTCGATACCTTAATTCGGCATTATCTTTCTTCGTATACGCAACCGATCTAAGTAGTTTGTTTATATTTATTTTGCGCGTAAATTTTCTTTTTTTTAAAGTCACCATTCTTTATGATTCCGTCACATAAAGTCACTCTTAAAAACACTAGGCAACTCGAACTATTTAATAGTTTGAATAAGTCACAGTACACGTGCTAGAAAAAAAAATATGAGCAATGTACCGTGCCTCACTTAATTTTTAATTACGGATTAAATTAGATAATATCAAATGCAATTGCAACGAAAATGAAATTAAAGTTAAACCTTTAATAAATAATTGTTTTTTTTTTAAATCTTTCATTCGCTTCGATATTTAAATTTATCTTTAAATGAATTATTTATTTAATTTTTAAACTCGTGTCGCTACAGGAGTTACTACCAGTTAATTCATGTTGTTTATGATTCACCGAGATAAAAAAAACAAAACAAAACAAAAAACAAAAAAACAAAAACGGACGGTCGGACACACGTACACTGTAATTTATTTATATATAAATTTGATTCTTTCCTTTCATATTCTGTTCCTTCTATGTCTATATTTTACCCAACTCGTTTTTTCTTTCTTTCTTTCTTTTTTCTTTCTTTCCTTTTATCTCCAGGTATCTGTGTATCTGTTTATCTGCCAAGTCGTTTCCTTAATCGCTTAATGTATGTATATATATATATATATATATATATATATATATATATATATATATATGTAATATTACATTTTTCAAAAGCGACATTACAACCGATCTTTTATGAAGTCATAAAAGACAAATAATGCGTTGTGAACGGTCGTAATGTTGAAAGCAACGATTCGTTGCTTCCTTTAATTTCTTAACCACTTCCGATACAAACGATAAGATTTTCTATATTTCTTTCATTTCCATTCATCCATATTTTATTTTTCTTCTTCATAATCTTTATTCACACCTGGATAAAAGAAAGTTAATCTAAATGATCCTGTAATCTACAAAATCTTATAAAGTCATTTGCTGTTTTACGTCGATTACATCTGGGACTTCTTTTTGTCAATATTTCAGTTCATTCTTATTCAATGATTTCCCCATAATTGTAATTTAGCTTAAAGCGATTCCAGTTCTCAGTGACTAAGACCAGAAATAAATAATTCATAATTTTTACTTATTAAGTTTTATCAAATGAAATTTCCGTTTGAGGGGGGGGGGCAATTGTAATAACGATTCTATTTAGTGTTTTCAGTACACCAACATAACTTAGTTTTTGCCTGGAAGTGGCCGCGTACACAGTTTATTAAGGAATAAATTTATTAACTACTAACAGACATAATGAAAGTGCATTTACATTACATAATCTTATGTCAGTTCAAGCAAAGGAATAATTCTATGGAAACGTCTAGAAAAATATATAGTTTTTATGGTCAAGGAATCATAACTGACCGACAAGGAAATTGGGACAAACTTGGACCTTTGTGCTCGCAAAAAAAAAAAAAAAAAGGGCAAAAAGTGCGTCCAAAGGTTGTTTTTTTCCAATGAAACCGCTGTTATTTTAACTACTTTCGATCCATAGTTTTGTTTGTTGTTTTAAAAAGCGATGATTAGAATTCTAATAAAACCTAAATATATGATGAAAGTAAATTTATGCCCTTTTTTCGTTCTTGAGTATTGACAACAAAAATATTAAACAAGAATAATTTTATATTTACAACATTCTAAAAACTCATACAATTAAAACTGATGCAATGCAATATTTATCATTTACCGATTTATAAAGAACTAAATATGAAAACTTTTATTCATAAATTTATAAACATTCACTGAATTATTAAAAATATGAAAACCAACTATAAGAGAATCCCTATCATTTAGTATTTTATAAAGTTCGAATCAACTGGCAATTAGTCGATGTTTTGTCAACCATTCCAATGAATAATATAATAAATGAATAGTGTTTATTATTTTGTTGCCAATTCTCAATAACAAAGAAAATGTATAAATTCAATTTCATATCTTTAGGTTTTATTAGAATTCTAATAATCGCTTTTTAAAAGAATAAACATTGCTGAGGGGTGAAGGTAGTTAAAATAATAGCGGTGTCAATGAAAAAACCGTACTTTTGATACTCATTTTTTTGGGGGGGGGTCGAAGTTCCAAGTTTGCGGAAATGGGTTTGAAAATTTTCGTTCTGGAGATGAACCCAGACCGGGGAGTTTATCGGACTTTGATGATGAAGATCTAAGGTCATTAACAGAAAACGATCCAAGGCAAAATACGCGGGAATTAGCAATGATGTGAAACATTTCACAGTCTATCATATGCTGACACTTAGAAAAGATAGGGAAAGTCAGCAAGAAAGGTACTTGGATTCCAGCGAAAAGAGCAAAATGGATCGTTAATAAACAAAATTATTTATGATTGAGCCTAATAATAATAATTATAATAATAATAAGATGGTCATAAAGTTTATGACTAGGGATGCTGATAAATTCATACAAAGCCAAAAGAAGCCGACAAGGGGTTCCCTTAAATATAAAGTTTAAAGAGTTAAGGAAAGAAAAAAAAATCGTAGGTTGAGGTTGTTAAGATCTACGATAAAATGAATAAATTTATTTAGTTATTATTAGGAGGCATGCTGAAATGTTCTCAGTCTGACCAAAAAGTTCTTAAAAATTCTGATTTTTAGTCCGATTGGGAGAAGTGGGTCGTATAGAGAAAATTTCAGCACCCTTTATTTTATTATAAGTTTTAATCTCTTTTATTTAATTTAAAAATTGAAACTTATCATAGTGATTTTCTGAGCGTAGCTCAGATGTGGCACAAGGTGAAGTACGTAGTGAGAATCGAACACAATATTCAGCCGTAATTAATCTAACGACACAAGCTTGCCAACTTTTACATCACGTCGAAATGTCCCATCAGAGGTATGTAGGTGTAGCAACAAAAACATATATTGAGTCTGGTACGATACACGTTTTCAGGTATCCGCTGGGGTCTCAGAAAAAAACCCATCGCGGATAAGTGAAGAACTAATGTACTCATTGCAAAATCGTTTTTTTTTTTTGTTTACAAAAGAAATCGAAATATAGCCTTCTCTAAATAAATAGTTTTTCATAATTAATTTAGTGTTTACTTCAGATTCGAATGTTTGAAACTTTAAAATTATTTCATATATTGATATTTACTAAAATTTGCTTTGTATGCTACCAGGCCAAAGAGTAAAGGCACTTAGTGAAAATCAAACTCATGACTGTAATTTGGCATTTACAAAGCTTAGTTTACGACAAAATACCACAGATGGAAAGCGTTCAAGTGAGGATCCCATAACATTAACTAGCGGGGATACTTGGCGTTGCTCGGAAGATCTTTGAATAATAGTTTATTATTGACGATTTATTGATATTTTTCAGCCATCTTGGGGGAAATCATTTTTTCTTAATTCTTTAAAAAATAAACTTCATTGTTTTTTTTGGCTTGTTACAAAATAACTAAGTTTAGGAAAATACCGCACTACGAATAATATCACGTTCGGGGGTGGGGTTTGGTTTATGGGGCTGAGTATCCACATATTTTTATTCAAAAAGGCACTTTATTTTTCGAATTAAATACCAACTTAAATACTCTGTTAATGTTGTTTTCAAACAAATCAAATCGATTTTTCTAATTTCATTAACCTTTTTAGTAAATAAACTTAAATTAAGATATATTTAAACATATTTAATTAATCATTTAAAAAAAAAACTACAGCGAGCTTCACTTCTTTGAAAAATAATTATTTAGTATGTAAAACATTACATTAGTGATAATTTTCTTTTTTTAAAGAAAGAAAGTGAAAGAGGCAAACATTTCTCCGTAAATGAATTTAATTCATATTTTGAAAGAAAGTAGAAGTAAGATATATTGAGAAATTAGCCTTGAAAATCCATTATGTTTAAATTTCAAGTTATATTTGTATTTGAAAAAACAAAACAAAAAAAAAAAAAACTTTACTTAAATAAAAATTAGTGGAGACAGAATTGAGTTACAGTTAACATTAGTCGTGTTGAATATTTTTTTTACGAATTTAACTACATTTCATTTAAATTTATTTTCGAAAAATAAGGCTCGCTATAATTTTTTGCTTTAATAAAATTTAATTTGAAATTATTTACTTTTTATGTTAGTTACGAACCAAAAAACAATGATGTTTATTTTTTAAAGACAGAACAAAAAAATATTTTCCATAAAATTCAAGTGCCCTACGAGGTTGGTATCCCGCTCTCACCCTTTCACCGTCGAAACTATTAAATGTAGCCGTCATTTCTACTCCAATATCTTCATATCTCGCACCTCTCGCCTGTGGAACTCCCTTCCCTATTCCAGTTTCCCTGAGAGCTATAATCTCCAACTATTCAAATGTAATGTCAATCGACATCTCCAGTTGCCTTGATCTATCCACTACCCTTCTCCTCATCCTTTCCTCTATCACTCCTATCTGATCTTGCTCCAAATTTTCTGTAACCCCTTGCGTCCTAGTGGCTTCTCACCTTGCTTGGGGTGAAACGCTTAAAAAAAGAAAAAAAAAGATAGATAGATAGATAGATAGGGAGAGAGAGAGAGAGAATGGAGGAAAAGAAGAATCTTCATTGTTATATGTTATTCAAAAAATGATCAGGATATATTGTTCTTTCGATTTCTGGAACATGATCACAAACCACCAGAACCTCAATTATCACCTGCTATTACTTAGTGAATATGTTTTTACATTGCCTTCCTGTTAAAATGAAACGTTAATTCTCCATTAAGTGATATGCGATATCGGTTTTCTTTTTAATATATTTACATTCTTTATGCTTGCTCAGCTTTGTCATATAATTCGCGCTTGTTCTAATATCAACTTCGCTTTCAAGAGGATTGCTGCGTTTCGAGCGAATTATTTATGCTAGTTTCCTGAGTTCGTTTCGTAAAACAGTGCGTAAACTCAATAACTATGATCGAATCGAGAATCATCCATTGATTTTTTTTTGAGATCCAGGAGGTGCCGTGCGTGACCAAATGAGAATTTGTTTAAAAAAAAAAAAAACTTTTTCATTGATCATCAATAGAAATAAACAAATGTATATCTCCCTGTAATCTTCGCTAATACTAAACACTCGATATGAACAATGTAGGGTCGCTTCGCTATGGTGCAATGGTTAACAACTTACAGTTACTAAGGTTCGATTCTCACTGGGGGTGCAAAAATTTAACCTGACATAAAACAACTTGACCTAACAAACGGTTACTAAGGTTCGATTCTCACTGGGGGTGCAAAAATTTGTCCTGATATAAAACAACTAAATAATTGACATGTTTCTACAAAAGTTACCCGAAGTTTTTTGGAATTCTACCATAAAATGACTTTAGAAAACACTTATTCTCCATTGTCTCCTTCGAAGTAATAATTTACCTGCTGTTTCTGAGCAGCACTGCTCACAAAGAGTAGATGCAAATTTGCATACTACAGTCAGTTCGTACGCGCTTTTCAGATTTCATGAACTTTCGCTTAGTGCGTTTGATTCTTACTGGGCGCTCCAATTTTAGCCTTGTGCCGTACTAACAGAAACTTATTATGAAGATTAGTTCGCCTCGCTATGGATTAGGATTAGCTTATCTTATGGCCCTTCTATGCATATATAAAGGGCAGTTGTTTGTATATGTGTGCGTGTGTGTGTGCGTGCGTTTGTGTGTGTGTGCCTGTGCGTGTGCCCGGCTAAAACTAAAAAAACTACAATATTAACAACAAAATAAATACATTTATTTGCTCAGTATCACTCAATGCACCTTTTTTGTAAAAAAATGTCATTGTGTAATTTGTATTTACGAAGATAGTTTAAAATTAAAAATGCGTAACAGCTGAATTAGAATGCATTCGAATTTCTCAAAATTAAAAAGTAAATATGAAAAGGAATAATTCTTATTCCGTTCAATTTTACTTTTTCACTCTACTGATAATTTCGAAACTCTCTATATATTTTTAAAATTTTTATGCTCTTGAATTTATTTCCATATCTATGGTAAATAAAAGCGTAATTTAAAAAGAAAAATGAATATTAAACCAACAAAGTAACTTTAAAAGAAGAAGAATATTAAATATTCAAAACAAAAATTGTACAAACACAACAGAATAAATTTCCGTAGATATTTTGGGGGAAAAGCTTTAGTAGCTTTAATAAGATATTTTACGAAAATATGAGTCAATATTTTTAATTGGGAAATTTTTAATTACCTATTTTTAATAACAGGTTTCCTTTAAATACACTCATTTTGTTTTTATGTTTATATTGTAGGGATATTATTATCTATCTATACATATATAAAGGTCAGTGTGTATGTGTGTGTGTGTATGTGTGTGTGTGTATGTGTGTGTGTGCCTGTGTGTGTGAGACAATATTTTTCGGCCATTTTTTTTTTTTTTTTTTTTTTTAAGCTTTTCACCCCAAGCAAGGCGAGAAGCTGCAAGGGGTTACAGAAAATTTGGAGCAAGATCAGATAGGAGTGATAGAGGAAAGGATGAGGAGAAGGGTAGTGGATAGATCAAGGCAACTGGAGATGTCGATTGACATTACATTTGAATAGTTGGAGATTATAGCTCTCAGGAAAACTGGAATAGGGAAGGGAGTTCCACAGGCGAGAGGTGCGAGATATGAAGATATTGGAGTAGAAATGACGGCTACATTTAATAGTTTCGACGGTGAAAGGGTGAGAGCGGGATACCAACCTCGTAGGGCACTTGAATTTTATGGAAAATATTTTTTTGTTCTGTCTTTAAAAAATAAACATCATTGCTTTTTGGTTCGTAATTAACATAAAAAGTAAATAATTTCAAATTAAATTTTATTAAAGCAAAAAATTATAGCGAGCCTTATTTTTCGAAAATAAATTTAAATGTAGTTAAATTCGTAAAAAAAATATTCAACACGACTAATGTTAACTGTAACTCATTTCTGTCTCCACTAATTTTTATTTAAGTAAAGTTTTTTTTTGTTTTTTGTTTTTTCAAATACAAATATAACTTGAAATTTAAACATAATGGATTTTCAAGGCTAATTTCTCAATATATCTTACTTCTACTTTCTTTCAAAATATGAATTAAATTCATTTACGGAGAAATGTTTGCCTCTTTCACTTTCTTTAAAAAAAGAAAATAATCACTAATGTAATGTTTTACATAGTAAATAATTATTTTTCAAAGAAGTGAAGCTCGCTGTAGTTTTTTTTTTTTTAAAAAAATGATTAATTAAATATGTTTAAATATATCTTAATTTAAGTCTATTTACTAAAAAGGTTAATGAAATTAGAAAAATCGATTTGATTTGTTTGAAAACAACATTAACAGAGTATTTAAGTTGGTATTTAATTCGAAAAATAAAGTGCCTTTTTGAATAAAAATATGTGGATACTCAGCCCCATAAACCAAACCCCACCCCCGAACGTGATATTATTGGTAGTGCGGTATTTTCCTAAATTATTCGTAGTGCGGTATTTTCCTAAACTTAGTTATTTTGTAACAAGCCAAAAAACAATGAAGTTTATTTTTTTAAAGAATTAAGAAAAAAATATTTCCCCCAAGATGGCTGAAAAATATCAATAAATCGTCATTAATAAACTATTATTCAAAGATCTTCCGAGCAACGCCAAGTATCCACGCTAGTTAATGCTATGGGATATTTGATCCTCACTTTAACGCTTTCCATCTGTGGTATTCTGTCGTAAACTAAGCTTTGTAAATGCCAAATTACAGTCGTGAGTTTGATTTTCACTAAGTGCCTTTACTCTGGCCTGGTAGCATACAAAGCAAATTTTAGTAAATATCAATATATGAAATAATTTTAAAGTTTCAAACATTCGAATCTGAAGTAAACACTAAATTAATTATGAAAAACTATTTATTAGGTTGGTGCAAAAATAATTTCGTTTTCTCACATAGTAATATATGTTAGAAAACGAAATTATTTTTGCACCAACCTAATATTTAGGGAAGGCTATATTTTGATTTCTTTTGTAAACAAAAAAAAACAAAAACGATTTTGCAATGAAATATAGGAGTGAGAGCGGGATGCCAACCTCGTAGGGCGCTTGAACTCATGAAGTCTGGGAACCAGCGAATGTAGCTCCTCATATTTGTATCTATCTATCTATCTATCTACACAGGTGTTTATAATTATATGTGTGAGGGTCTGCTAAGCAATTCTGGGTCTAACCAAGAAAATGAGTAAAAAAAAATCTGATGTCATTTTGGTCATTTGGTTAAATTTTCAGGATGAGAACTTTTTAGCATCCCTCGCATTTATTAGTTCGAAAATTCTTTTTAGTGGATAACGTTAGACAAACATTTTGTTTCTACTATTTCAAACAGTGTGTATTACGTCTACCCGCCTACACCCTCGAGAAAACTTAATAAAGATAATATGCTAGAGAGAGAGAGAGAGAGAGAGAGAGAGAGAGAGAGAGAGAGACGTTAGAGAAGAAGAAAGAAGTCCACATTCAGGTACTAGAGAAGATGGTCATGCATTGGGTCGAGGGGTTGCCCTAAGGGAGACGTACAGTATTCTGCACCCTCACACATGGCCCATCTGACCCAATAATGGAAAAAGGAGAATTTTGACAATCATTTCACTCGTCGTCAAGAGGGAGGCCTACCAATGCCCCTTAACGAGTCGTTGTGGGCTATCAGACATAAGGATCAGCATGAACAAGGTCCGGTCATGTGTGTAGTCGTTTCCGAAAATCGTCGTGAGGCCTTTCTTATAGCTCTGTGAGTATTTATTGAATAAACTTTCTTTTCTTGTAAGATGGATATGTGCAAAAACACACTTTTTGAAAGTATACTGGGTTTTTCTGTAGAATATTACTATTTTTCTTTTCATTCTTAACTTCTTGGCGCATCAGAAAGAGAGAGCGAAGGAGAAGGAGAGCGAAGGAGAAGGAGAGCGAAGGAGAAGGAGAGCGAAGGAGAAGGAGAGGGAGAGAGAAGGAGAAAATTAAGCGAAAAAGGAGGAAATTGAAAAAGGATCAAGGAAAGAGCGCGCGTGGGAGAGAAAAAGAATGAGGGGTGGGAGCAAGAAGTAAAGGAGAGAAAAGGAAAGGTGAGAGAGAGAGAGAGAAAGAAAGAAAATGAAAGGAAACAAAGAAAAGGAGTGAGAAAGAAAGATGGGGGGCAAAAGAAAATTGGAAAAGTGGTAAGGGACTGTTTAAAAAGGGAAAAATGGATGAGTTCATGGGGATAAAAGTGGAGGAAGTAGAGCAGGATGCGAAAAAATGTCAGGAAATTAATATAAGTTTTGACTGAGATGAATGCGAAGAAATTGAACTGGGGATGAGATAAATAACACACACACCCATACACAGACGCGCGGGAGCGCGCGCGAACACACACACACACACACACACACACACACACACACACACACATACGAAGAATTGCTGAAAATTCTCCGACCGATCATGAAGAGAATCCACCTTCAAGAAAAATTCTGATATTCGTTCATTAGGTCAAATTTTATGAATTGGGTCGGGCTGATAATCAACACCCTCCCTCTCTATCTCATATATATATATATATATATATATATATATATATATATATATATATATATATATATATATATATATATATGTATAAAAGGCAGGATGCGTGTGCGTGTGTGTGTAACGAATGCACGGCTGCAATTTTCGACGGATTTGCACCAAATATACATGCACATGCTCCAAGTTAGCGGGATGGCCAAGACCGACTTTGCATTTCGCAACTCCCATCGATAGTGGAAATAATCGATTTTTTCATGCTTCTACGCCAGTTTTCATGCAGTTTGCGGCCATTTTGTACTGGCCAGAGTGAGAGCCTATAGCTGGCTGCCACGAATAGGCAGGAAGATTCTATTGGCTAGCGTGAGAGCCAACAGCTGACTGACACGAATGTTAAGTAGCATGCTAGCATGCAAAAACAAAATAAAAAAATAATCGATAGCTGCATTCGTCACGAGTGGGAAAAATTTAAATCTGCATGGCACTTTACTCCAATTGGCTTGCTTAAACTCAACGTTGATTCTGATTCCGCAGAACTGGGTTGGGTGTGAAAAAGTATTTGTTGTTAACATTCTTTTTTCATTCGGTTTTTCCAGTTACGAGTCCTGTTTTAAAGCTGGTCGTTTTGTGTTCATTTTGTTTAGTTCTTTTTCGTAACAGATATAATGCTTAGAAAAAATTCGCAGTGTGAGATAGGTAAGAAGTAAGGCATGTGGCAACATCAGCACGGCAAAGGGCACTCCTTTAAAGGCAAGGAAGGGCAAAAATATTTTAAGTCAAGTGATAGCGATTGCTGTATGAGTTGTACGATTTTTGAATCAAGCACGGGCAACGCGGGGCCATGCTGCTTGTATATATATATATATATATATATATATATATATATATATATATATATATATATATAGAGAGGTTGAGGCAAAAGTTGCGCACCACAGTGATAATTTATTAAAAGTATAATTATATATGAAAATTTTATTTACTAGTTATTTAATTGTCATATTTGTTGTTCAAAATGTCCGCCTCCTTTTTCAAAGCTCACTTCAATTCTGTGCCTGCATGATTCATGAACACGTCGGAGAGATTTCTTTGTCATTTTGCGATATTCATGTTTCATTCTTTCTTTAAGTTCCTCAATCTTAGGCCTTTTCTGATAAACGACTGATTTTCAAATGGCTCCACAGAAAAAAATTCAAGGGTATGCTGCATTGTTTGGCATTCGCGCCGGAAGCTCTAATGTGAATATTTCAGTGGGTTTGGGTGTTAATTTGAGGAGAGTGCAGGGGATTTGGAAAGAGTTGGATGAGTCTAATGGCGATTACGAAGATACGGCAACTCGGAAATCTCACTCTGATCGTTCTGATGAGAAACTTTGTTAGTGAGGGCCTCAGACCTTACATCTGGCCACCTAACTCCCCGGACTGTATTCTCCCTTGATTATTGTGTAAGGCGCAGTTGAGCAAGAGACCAACAAAACTCCTTGTAACACCAAAGATGAACTGAAGGCAAGGATTGTGGCACTATTCACCAACTTAAATAAGGAGACCGTCCAGAAGAGTTGCAGGAAATTTCAAAGTTGTCTGGAGGCCGTGGTTGAAGCCAATGGCGATTTTATTGAATAAATTTAGTCTTTAGTGTTTCAAGATAGTTTTGTGTAATTTTAAAATGAAATGTCAGTGTACACACACACACACACACACACACACACACACACACACACACACACACACACACACACACACAAGTATATATATATAATTATTTATTTAAAAATATGTTTCCATCGCTGCATAAGAATTCTCATGTTTCAAAACAAAAGCCGAAAACCTCAATATAATTATTTGAATTAAATTGAATTAAAGTACCAAGCACTGTTCCATCTTCAAGCGAATTTTTTTTTGAATAATTAATTCTTGAAATGTACGCGTTTTTATAAGCATATTCATTATTAAAATTAAAATTACTATGGTAATGGCTAGAGCAATTATTTGAAAAAAAGGGGGATTTATCTAACGAGTTCTTTCCTATTTTCTATATATTTTCACACACACACACACGCACATATATATTAGGTTGGTGCAAAAATAATTTCGTTTTCTCACATAGTAACATATGCTAGAAAACGAAATTATTTTTGCACCAACCTAATATATATATATATATATATAAAATTATATGATAAAATTTATTACATAATAAAACAATTAAACTTATATGTGTGATTTTGCAACATTTGCAGACATACACACACAATACACAAGAATAGAAGAAGAAAGACACCACGAAAAGATACAGGGGCCATAAAAAGATAACGAAGACATCCACCTTTCTTTCTCTATCTTTGACCAAGTTTAATTATTTTATTACCCCTAAACCAGAAGAATATTTTCGGCTAGTCCAAGATGGATTCAGATGACTACTACTACACACAAAAGACAATGGTTAAAAGGTAAAAATTAATTACTTTAAATAATATATTGATCTAACCATTCTTCGCCCGAGGAAGGTCACAAGACCCGAAACGCGTGTAGCGAATTAAACAGAATAAAGTATGAAAAAAATCCACATAATAATAAAAAATGTTTGCGGCTTTTCTCTCTTTAAAAATTTTTTTTCTCGTTGGAACAACAATAATCTCTCTCTCTCTCTCTCTCTCTCTCATATATCCTTTCATTTTTGGAAGTGCTATCTGATGATCTGGTGTACTTTAAAAGGGCTCTGGTGAAATAAATTATTATAATGGAACCTTAAAGCGGTCTGTTTTTCTTTAATATATATATATATATATATATATATATATATATATATATATAATATATTCCATTTTTTCTATATATACATATTAAGAAAGTATACGTGACTTCTCATTATGCTATATATATATATATATATATATATATATATATATATATATATATATAGCATAGATCAAGTATGTGGTGCAGTTCAATTTACATTACATGAATCATTCATACAAAACACAGATATTGTGTTTTTTGTATGAATGATTCATGTAATATATATATATATATATATATATATATATATATATATATATATATATATATATATATATATATAATACTGTTGTTCGTAAACACTGATTTATTTTTCTCTCACATAAATAGTTTGAATCTAATAGCGTATTTTTTTTCAAATATTGTATTTTTTGTGCATTGTCGTTTCGTTGCATGTGGTGAATTTTCCCCCTCCTCGACCAACAGATTATTCCTAGATCATTAGTTGAATCCGTCGCAGATGTCCATTGCTGATCAAACGGTTTCAAACTGCAATTTGTTTTGATATGATAATAGGGAAACTCAACATTACATATTTATTCTGTGAGAATGTAATATTCGGGCAAGAGGCAATCTTTTGATAAATCGAATAAATAAATAGATAAGAGCTGCAAAAATCCGTAACCCGAGGAAAAAAAAAAAAGACTAATTTTATTTTTCTTTCGCATTTATCAGTCGATTTTCATTTTCAACCTGTTTTTTTATAAGTATATTCAACAATTTTGTCATGCGCGCAGTTGTCAGTACAAAGGGAGGTAAATGTTCTCGCGCACGGTTCATTAAGTTTGTAATGTGGCGACACCTACCGTTTATATTTTGAGAGACACTTTCAAGACAATTACAGAACGCAAATCATCTGACTAAAAGTTACCACCGGTTATCAATACCCCTGCCCACGTTAATTTATTGTGTGATGCAGCGTCTGTAAATGTCAGCGCAAATTATATATGTATGTAAAAAAGAAACGCAATATAATGTGTGATGGGTGTTTTATCGATTTAAAGATTTTTTTTTCAAAATTATTCCTCGTTTTCTGTCTTAAGCTATTTCTTAGTGTTATTTTTCTCTCTTTCAAATAACAGACAGATACAAATATACATACTGGTTGATGCGTGTTGATAGGATATAGAATCCGAACAAAAATGGAATAATGAGACACAAAGAAAAGCTTTTTAATCACAACGCAGTTCACCTTCGTGTACTAGATTGGCGTTTTTAGATCAGAACCAAAGGAAAAAAAGACTGTTTTTTGTATTAAAACCATTAATGTCTGTTTGCTATGTTGGCGTCTTCGAGTTGGAACGAAAGACAAAGCTGTCTTTTTTTTCTTTTTTTTTTTAAAGCCGTTAATGTCTGTTAGATTTAAAATTTGTCCGCTCTAGGTAGATATTTGTCATTCTGTTCATTAGCTTGCATACAGCATTGAGCTTCTATTTCGTTTGCGTTAAGCGGTGATATTTTTTTTTATGAGCTTGGTCAAAGGTTTATCGTCTGGAATTGTGTAATCAGTGCATTCCCAACGGTTAATACTGAACTGGTCTGTCAATATTTAGATAAGAACACCGAAGATCGGACTGTGGCTTTAAATATCACAAAGGGATTTGACAGTTTTTGGCATGCTAGCCTTCTTCTCAATCTCAAGGACCATATTGTCTCTGGCCGAATACTTGACTGAAAATGAAACTTCAACGGTCAACGGTTCTAGATTCTTTCACATTAATGCGGTTTTCCTCCATGTGTTTATCTTTGAACCGACGTTGTTTCTTATCTTCATCAAAGGCCTTCACGATATCATCAGTTTTCAACTAGGTATTTTTACTGATGACACAATTATTTATTCCTGTTTTAATAATAAGTCCGATACGTCCGATAACGTATAACTGACAGTTACTCTCGAGAATTGACCTCCAATCAGTTGTTAATTGAGGCAACAAATGGCTTGTAAATTTTAACGCCTCCTAAAGGAAAATGCTGTCTTTTAATAATCAAATAGAACCTTTTTGCCTCCAAATCCATATGGCTGATGCTAACCTCTAGAAGAGCAAAACATTACGCATACTTGTTCTGACGATTTTCGCTGACATGAAGTGGAATGATTATAGTGAATCAATTACTAGATTTTCTGGTAGGGAACTTGGTTCACTGTGTCATGCCAAATACATTTTCATGTCAGAAATCTTGTACATTTATAAATTTACTATTCCTTTGTACATTGAATATTGCCATATTTGATCTGCTGCTCCAGCTATATATCTCGAGATTCTGGTAAAAATCCAAAGAGTCTGTAATTTTATCGGTCCTAACATGGCATTTCGGCTTTAGTCATCTTTCCACTGCTATGACGCTGCTTCCCTTTGTCTTTTCTATAAATACAGGGTGACCCAAAAACTGGGAATTTTTGAAGTGCGTATTGCCAGACATGAGCAAGTGGCAACACTGCGAGACAGTGACCTTGAGCAAGTAAACATTTCGACATTTAGAATTCAAGATGAAATTCACAGTATCCCAGCTGAGATGTTGCAGCAGTCAATGAGGAATCTCAGCAGCAGATTTCAAGAATGCATCCGTACAGGAGGACGCCATCTAGAGGACGTAATTTTAAAAAAATGAAAATTCCATCATTGTTTCTTAAATGGCATGTTTCAAGGTTTCAATTACTATGAAAAAAATATGTTTCTTCCATCACTCTTTGTTTTATTGGATTGTTAAAAAGTTCCCGTTTTTTGGGTCACCCTGTATTTTCATGACGGTTGTTCTAATGAGCTTTTTTCCTTGATATCTCGACTGCATAAACTTAAGCATACTACAAGATTAGCAAATTATGTCTAATCTTTTTATTGTTGAAATAGCTTGATGTAACCGTAAATTTAATTCTAGTATTTTTTTTCTCTCATTTCTTGCCTGTGGAATTCTTTTCGCGTTTCTTGGTTCTTTACCACCTACGATTCTTCAAAAATTTAGATGCAACGTCAATAAAAATCTTATGATTTCCTGAAACTTTTATTGCCTTTTTTCACTCTCAGGAACCCCTTGCGTCTTAGTTGTATTATCGCCTTGCTTGGGGTTAATTCATTTTTCTTCCGATCAGACTGGCTTTTATTAAGTCAAAATTTTCGACTTCATAAATTCAGAGAATTTCGTAAAGATCGCAATAATTGGTGATCAGATAAGGCAATAATAATGGACAACGCTGACTCCACATTTTATTTTCAGTTCTCTCACAAGATCAAGATATTTTCCCAATTTTTCATCTTCTTGCAATTTTACTCCTTGCTCAGGTGGAACGATTTGATTGGTTGGTTTATTGTGTTTAGTGACATATCAATCTCTATGGCCTATATTAATGCCGGAATTTAAAAAAATTAAACACATTTTTATTGCTTCAAGTAAACATGTTTGAACGCAATTATATGCCTTCAACTACAGATAAAATGTATTGTTTATTTTGCTTTAAATATATATTGTTGGTCATTTTACTTTAAATAGGTATTGTTGGTAATTTTGCTATAAATAGGTATTGTTGGTAATTTTGCTATAAATAGGTATTGTTGGTTGTTGATTTTGTTAAGTGGCATATCAAACTCTATGGTTTATTAATGTCGAAATCTAAATATTGTGTATGTAATTTTATGCTTTCAACTACAGATGTTTTATATATAATTTTATACTTTCATTATAAAGGCATGCTTTGTAGATATATAGTTTGCAGATCATAAAATATATTGTTGGTAATTTTACCTTAAAAATGTATTTTTATATTTTTTTTAGTGTTGCATTGATTGTCATTTTGCTATAAAAATGTATTGTTGACTATTTTATTATAAAAATGTACTGTTGATTTTTGTTTGGGAGTTCATTATTTGTCCATAGTTGGTACTGTAATAGGTTCTACTACTCCTAGTTAGGGTGGACCTGGGAACAAGAGCAGTTAACAAGTGGTTTCATGCCCCTCAAAACCTCTAATCTTCCGATCAGCGGCCTTGCTGCCGGATCCGGATTTAGTTTATCGTCATATCTATGACGTCAGGTGGAACGATATGCTGAGAACATTTTTTGTTTACAATGAGTAGATCTAGTCTCTTGTCATGGAATGGGCAGTATCCTTGAATTTCATTTTTCTTCTTTGGCGTGTATTTCATGAATTTTTCTATCCTTCACATCTCTCCCTCTCTCTCTTTCTCTCTCTCTCCCTCTCTTTCTCTCTCTCTCTCTCTCTCTCTCTCTCTCTATATATATATATATATATATATATATATATATATATATAATTTTAAGGATCAGGGTTTCCAGCGAAAACTCAATTTTCAATTGTGAATTCAGTCTCACGCTGCCAAAAATAAATACTCGTTAAGATCTTTTGAACATAGATATTTATAAACATTGAACACTGAAACATATCATTGACACACGAGCGGCATTCAGCGATTACTGGATGTTATATAGAAACTAGAAAGTCCCTCAAAAAGCGACGATTGTGAAATGTTCTTTCTACCTCACTTTTCAGATTTAGTTTCTTTCATATTTTTTCCTTTTCTACCACATTCTTCATTTTTCCTTCATCTTTCTTTCTTTCTTTCTTACTTTCTATATTTTGTTTCTTTTGTTTTATTCTTAATCCTTTCATCAAAAGCAAGGTGATAAAGTCACTAAGACGCGAGGGGTTAGTGAAAATGAAAGAAAATGATGAAACGTTAGTGAGGAGAAATCATACTAAAAGAACGGGAAGACAGACGATGGTAGTTGATGTTGTATTTAAAATTTTGAAGAACGTAGTTTTTTCATCATGGTATATTCTATTTTAGAAAATTTTTTGGAGGTACCTAAGACGAAATTTTCATAATAGAAAAACCCTATTTCAAAATGCTAATAACATTTGGAGAGGTATGATTCACTCACGTCTCCTCCAGCTATGGGTAATTATCAGGTTCTTATAGTCTTGGTTGGCGACTAGTCTAGGAGAAGGAAAAATTTGAATTCAAACCAGCCTGGAGAGGGTTGGGCCACGGCCACCGAAAGAGAAGGCCTGTTTCATTGTGGGAGGAAAAAATGTGACGTCATCATACTGAGTGCGACTTTCAAGAAGAGTGTCGTTTGTTTTGTGTATCAGATTTTTTACGGCGATATTTTTAAATTATTTATTAATATTTTCTTTTAAATATTGCGTTAATTTAAAACAAAAACACTTCCTTATAGGTGCTTTGTACTAAATTGCAAAGGGAATTATAAAAACGGCCCTAAAGTACATGTATTTTATTTCCCTAAAGATAAAGAATTATCTGATGTTTGGATTCGTACAATCAGAAGAGATAATTTTTTATCTACTAAATTCAGCAGAGTGAGTATTTTTTGTATTAAAAAATAAGTAAATTTTATTGAAGCTTTAATGCTAAAATTAATACCATGTCTTTGTAATTCATAACATAAAGTTAATAAGACATAAATCTAGCGAGAAAGTTTAGACATTCATTCTCGTACGTGTTGTTTTTAAAATCTAAAACCTCATAGTTTTAAAAAATAAGCTTTAAACAAAATGTCGATATAAATTCATTCATGAATTCCTAAATACATAAAAAATAATTCTAATAATTTTAACGATGTTTTAGAATTGTTTTATTCGCGACTAAATGAAACTTTAATTGAATTAATAAAATTTTATGTCTGTAATTCACAACACATTTAAACAAAGTTCTGTTTTAAAAAGTTATTAAACTCAATTGAAACTTTAAGGATTAGAATAATTTCATATCTTTATAATTCACAAAACACATTGAAAAGAAAGTTGCGAAAGTTTTTAAAAGCTGAAATCTAATTTTTATTAAAAGAAACTTTAAAGAAATTTTTGATATAAATTCATAAAGAAATCTTTTTATAGGCATAAAAAATAATTCTAATAATTTAACAATTTTTTAGAATTGTTTTATTCATAAAAATGTTTTTTTTTATCATTTTAAATTAAAAAAAATTAATAAATGTTAAAAATTCTCTTATTTGTACATAGCTTCGTCACTAATAATCTTTTGTTGAATTCTTTCCACTTTTCCTAAAATTGTTAATGCTTCATATTGTCGATTTTTGCTGATTGATTTTCTTAGATTTTCACAAGAATTTAAAATAGGTTTAGTTTTTAAAATCTTTTTAGGTATGTGAACTACAATTTCGACTGGAGGGCATACGGAGAAAATCGTCAGCTTTTGACAAAAATCAGGTGTCACAATTGAAGTTAAACTAAAAACAATATATCTTCGTGATGGTGCTATTCCTAGAATTTTCCCAAACTATTCCTCATATTTATCTTCATTGAATCAACAGATTCCAGGAGAATCCGACTAGAGAATTCTGCTCTTAAAAGTGTTTTAAATCAAAGTATTACTGATGACTTAGCATATAAAATGCAGAAGAAATTCCATAATGTTAATGATCTAGAAGGGAAATTAAATTTCCTTGATAGAAATTACTGGAGTTTTGTTAGGCAGCAAGAGACACTTATTATATTCAGCATCATCAAATCTCCATATCCAAAAACCAATCTGTCTCTTGTAATTGAATCTGATTTTGCAGTATATGTGTTTTGTAGAGATGTGGAAATGTATTCAATAGGGGACTATAAGATTCCCATATATGTAACTGATCAAAATACTCTTGAAATTCTGATAGAAAACATGAAGAAAATGGACACAGAACAACAGCAAACTGAACTTCAAAATATAATTTTTATATTAAAATTGGTAATGTCATTTCTCCTATTGGTGCAAGAAGAATCGAACAAACATTTTAATGCAATCACATTTATATATGAGCAGCTAAATTTAATGACACAAAATAAGCTTGATTATTCAACAGAAATGATTATATTTTCTTCATTGTTATATTACTCCCTTAAAGGGTACAGATTGTTAAGAGACAGCAAAAATATAATTTTATCTAGCTATTCAACCATTAAAAGTCTAACCGTATCAACTTATATGAATCCTTTGATTGAGTAACATGATGACAATTTTCTTATGTATATTAAAAATAAATTTAAGCTACTTGTGCAGAAGGATATTACAGTATCTTTACTTGTTGATGAAATTCATCTTAAACCTTATTTAGATTATAAGGTGGTAATATTGTTGGCTTATCTGACAACAGCAGTGAAGCTGCAACAAGTGCTTTTGCTTTCATAATCAGCAGTGTATTCTCACAATATAATAATGTTGTGCATGTTATGCCAACTAAATGTCTTAAAGCTGAGAAGTTATTTGAAATAGTTAAAAGTATAATAATTGGTTTAGAGGAGATAGGTTTTCAAGTATTATCAATCATAACGGATAATAATGCTATAAATAAAAAAGCTATAACTTTCTTTTGTAGTCCTCCAAAGCTTTCCATTGTATATCCACACTCAGTTATAAAGTCTCGACCTCCTTACCTTTTCGAATCCATATATGAAAATGCATTAGAAACAATTGGCTTGGTCAAAAAGATGCAAATAAATGCACGCTGTTCCCCAAATTTTGTCAAAATGGAAATCATGAATTAGATAGTATCCAAAGTGCCCCATTTTCTACCTTACAGAAATTTCATGCCTTAGAATCTCAGTCAATTTTGAAATATTTTTATAAATTGACCTTAAAGGCACTTTCTCCTACTAATCTTGAAAGGCAAAATGTTAATTTAGTTCTGCAAATTTTTAATGAATACATTATTCAAGGATTATTGACCTTAGGAAAACAGAAATATTTGCCTAATTTTGCAGAAGTTGCAGAATATATAAACATATTTTATATTTGGTGGACAATAATGAATGTTAAAATGCCATATAAAGTTTGTCGGCTTAGAAATAAATACTGCAATCCATTTAGAATAAATGAAGAAAATTTTAGATTTCTCTCTGTATTCTGTGACTGGTTAGAATCTTGGAATAGCATTTCTGGAAGAAATGGCAATTTAACAAAGGAAACCTTCACTTCTTTGCATCATACAACCTATGCATTTCTAGAACTGACCAAGTATTACATAGAAGAACTGAAAATGCTATACATATTACCAGGCAAATTTCAAATTGATCACCGTGAGGCAAGGTTTGGTCAATACCGACAACTTACTGGGGATCAGTATAATATCTCGATACAGCAAGTGTTTGAGTGTGAAAAACAAATTAGAATGCAATCAGTTTTAAAACTGAGCTTACCATTTAATCAGCAATGCATTAAAATTGATTTAAAGAATTTACAAGAACCAAACTGGGATGAAGTGACAGAAGAGGAAAAGTTAGATATGTATAAATATAGAATTGATGTTAAAGAGGATGATGTTAATAATTGTAGAGAAGTTCTTCCTGTAATACTATACTTAGCAGGTTATTGCTATAATGAAGTTTTTAAGAAAATTAAAAGCAATAGTTGCAAAGATTTAATATCTGGAAGTGTAAGAGATAATGTGGAAGAAATACCTGAAATAAGCAGCTATTTTCAGGGGATTAATAGAGGTTCTCTCTTATATTCTAATGATAAAACTATAAATTTTGTTGTCTATAATTATGTAGTCATTGATAAACTGATCATTCTTTTCTTCATTCAGTAAATCAAAGAAAATTAACCAAGATTATAACATTGAATGTTTTGGCAGATTATGAGCTTCTTTTTGATGTTGACACTTGTGATGAGGGTCACAATATAGAAAAAATACAAATAATGTTTGTCTGGAGCTCTATTAAATAATTTTTGTTCTAGAAAAAATAATAATATTAACAAGTTAAACAAAAAAAAAAAAAGAAAACTTCAAGCATTCAGCTAAATTTTGTATCAGTAAACCTATTTTTCTGAAAGTATTATTTGATTTTTATGTCTATTTATTGTTTGTATTTAACTTATTTTTTATCTTATTTATATTTAATTGTTTTTTATTCACGATAATTATTTTATTTATTCATCATTTAATTATAATTTGTTTATTTAATTATTGTTTGTTCCCTAATTCATAATTCAGTTGTTACTGTATTTGAGTAATAATCTCTTAATGATTACAAAAATTGTAACTTTACAGAATAATTATTAATATTGAAATAAAAACATGAAAATTAAAATAATGCTGATTATGATTTATAAAAAATTTTCAAATGTGAAACAATTAAAATCATGAACGAATTTCAGTTTTAAAATTGTCTGTCTGTAACCTACTTTTCTATTTGAATTTTAAATCTCTTTTTTGTATCAAATTTATTTACTTTCTTGTATTTAGTTTATTTGCTTTTTTTTATTTATCATTTACTTGTAATTTGCTCGTCTGTTTATTTAATTGTTTGTTTTCTAATTCATAAATGCGTTGTCGCTGTTTAGGGTATAAGAATAATGATCATTAATACTTACGATATTGTAACTTTACAGAATAATTACTAAAATTAAGATAAAAACATGCAAATTAAAACAATACTGATTATGATTTTAAAAATGTTTTCAAATTTGAAATAAATAAAATAATGAACGAATTTCAATCTTTAAAATTTAATGAAATGTAACATGATGTCTAATTTCTTTACTTTAACAAAACATTCAGCAGCAACATTTTTTTTGCTTATCGGTTATTTTTAAAAAATTAATATGAAATAAAGTTCTGTATACAATTCACTTTTGTTTCTTTCTTTTATAAATGTATTTTTAAAAAGTTTTCTAAAACTAATGTTTTCTTACAATTATTCGTTACATTATGATTACTGTTTCACTGCATGGATTACTTTTGTGACGTCACGTCACTATCGAGCAGGCCTTCTCTATCGGTGGCCGTGGTTGGGCTCCGTCAGGCTACCTTGCTCAAGACACACCACTACTTCTGCAGCTACAGTACATGGGGTGCCCCTATGACTCCAATGGGTTGCGGGTCTCATGGTCGTGATATTTCAAAGCAACCCACAGAACCAAGTTAGTGTAAATATTATTCTTGATTTGATGGTTTTATGCGTTGATCATCTTCTGAACCATTTAACGTTAGTTAACTCTGCTCAAATAATATCTTTATCTCATCGCTGTCAACCTCATGAAGTCTTCAGCATCAAACCTTGCTATCCATTTTTGAGACGCTCGATCATTGACAGCACATTCTCCATAAATTGTATAAATGGTATTTTAGTCACTGCTTTTTCTTTTAATAATAATAATAATAATAATAATAATAATAATAATAAAAATCTGCAACTTCTACGGGAAGGAAACTGAAAGAAACTGGTACCAACACCACCCAGACCCAGTTACGGAGATAGGACCTGTTACTATTCTATGGGACTACACAATTCACACTGACAGAACAATCAAGGCCAACCGCCCAGATATTGTTATTAAAGACCACAAACAAAAACGGTGCATCCTTATTGATATGGCAGTCCCTGCTGACTGCAATGTATCTTTGAAGATATTCAAAAAGCTGTCAAAATACAAGGACCTTGAAATAGAGGTCTCGAAAATGTGGCATATGGGAACATCAACAATCCCTGTTGTAGTTGGAGCCCTAGGACTGGTTGGAAAAGATTGCAGTAGACTAATTGCAGGGATTCCTGGAAGCCCATGCCTCAAGGAGATACAAAAAATTGTTCTGACAAGTACAGCCCACACTTTACGAAGGGCTCTATCTATGTAATTATTTTATTTTATTTTTTTATTTTTTTTTTGTCAGTGAAAAGTGTCATGATGCCATTTCTAACCTTAGGTCCCTGGGTGGGACCCGGAAAGAAATGTGTAAACGCCAGAAAGCAAAGAAAATAAAAATGATAATAATAATAAAATCAGCCTTATTGGGTACAGAAAGCATACTTCGATAAGTATTGTGTATCTGAGGTCTGTGTTGTGACTTGACAGGCATTGTCTTCCCTGGTACTCAAGACATTTACACAGCCACAGTACCATGACATATGCAAAATAAAATACCGAATTTTTGTTTATGTTCTTCTATCATCAATATGAGAGTCAACAATTAAATATCCGCTAATTCTGAGCTTTATTAAGAAAAAAATAACGCATGCAGATACATGACAAGAACTTTTTAGTGAAGTTACTTAAAATCATTGGTGTTTTTATCCTCTAACGACAAATACATGAACAAATTTTGGTCAGCGCTCATTCTCTGAATATCTCAATACATAGACGGCGTAAATTGCCGCCATTTTATATTTTTAATTTCGCGCATGTGCATTGTTTGATTTTGATTTTGTTCCCTGCACAGTATAGGAGGGTCAGTTGGGCATTGTCTGTGAGAAAAAGTGCACCTTGACGCAATTCACTCCGTCATAAATTTGGAAACGGCATGCTGTACTGCTTGGTATTCACACCGGAAGCTCTAATACGAACATTTCAGTCGGTTTGGGTGTCAATCTGAGGAGACTGCTGAGGATTCGGGAAGAGTTGAATGAATCTAATGGTGATTATGAAGGTAAAAGAGCTCGGAAATCTCACTCTGATCGTTCTGATAAGAACGCCCGAATTTGTTGGTGAGGAGCTCAAACTCAACATGGAGATGAGTCTAATGGTGATTACGAAGGTGTTTGGAGTGATTACTTGTGATGGCGACGTTATGCCCCCATTCATCTTAACACAGGGCCTCAAACTCAATCCGGAGATCTACATCAAGTGCCTAAGGTAGTGCTAGAACCCAGAAATGTCTGTCAGACAATTTCTGCGACCATATCATCCCTTACATATGGCCACCTAACTCCCCAGACTGCACCCCCTTGATTATTATGTGTAGGGCGCAATTGACCAACAAAACTCCTTGTAACACCAAAGATGAACTGAAGACAAGGATTATGGCAGCATTCACCAATCTTAAACAAGGAGACCGTCCAGAAGATCGTCTGGAGGCATTGGTTGAAGCTAATGGCGATTTTATTGAATAAATTTAGTTTTAAGTATTTCAAGATATTTGTGTATAATTTTGGTAAATATATCTGTTAAATTTAACAGATATATTTACCAAAATTACACACAAATATCTTGAAATACTAAAAAGTAAATTATATATAGCGTGTTTATTCGAAGAATAGGTACTTAAAAATTAGCCGTCCTCTCAAACGGGTGCTGATAGCTCAGGGAGTAAAATCTGCGACTGATGCTAAATCAGTTTAGTTTCAAATCCCGGCTTGAGTCAATCGGATGTTTAGCCACACCGATGAGCTGTAATACAGCGAAACAGTCTGTGGATGACAATTTATGGTGAATGAAACGTCAAAGAATAGAGTTAGTAATTAATCGTGCTGCCTTTTGGTTCAAATAATTGTCTCAATTCAATGTGGTACTGAACAAAAGAAAGTCTAGGTTTTTCTTATTGGGCATTTTTCTCATTCTTCTTGTCAGCAATCCCAAAGCTTTTGGAAATTACGTGGTTTCCTTTAAAACACTGTTTATCATCAGTTTCTACCACAATGATTCAATTATATTGAGATCAGAACGTTGTGCTAGCCAACTTTCTAAAAGTTGAACATCTTCATCTACAAGAAACCTTTTTGTTGTACGTGATGTGTGGCAAGGACCACCGTCATGCTGTAAAATCTCCCCATCTTCGTAGTCTGGCAGTAAACTAATAACTTTTCGCTGTTTAGGTCTCCATTAACTTTTAACAGTTTTAATCTATTATCGCTTTTGAGGCAACGTCACATCATTACTTGTCCACTGTCATTGTGGAGTAAATTGCATTGTTTTTTCTCACACTGGTCGTCTTACATACACACTTCCATTAGAACGTAACTCTATTTTGAATTCATCACTAAAATTACTTTTTCATATTTCCCAGCATCCCATGATAGATGTTCTTTTGACCACTTCCATCTTCTATTTTGATATTTTTGGTTAATGATTTTTTGGGCTAATGATGTTTTTTCTGCTATACACCCGTTCATGTTGTGTGACCCCGGTCTCTCTCTGCCCCCGTGCTATTCTGTGACGGCCAATGTGACTTGGTATTGGTCGCGGCACCAAATGTGACGTGATCCTGCTGTCACGGCACCAAATGTGACGTTCTAACCCTTGGCTGATTCGGATGGGAATCTGGTTAGATTCGGTATCAGCTTTGTCGTTCCCAGCTCGCCTCCAACGTCTGGTTACCGAAGTAACTGCTTTGATTTCTAGTCTAACCTACCCACCTTGTGATTTGATCTTAGGTAGACGAAATCAATCAGTCGCCAGGCCGTAATGCAAGCCGAATCGGAGAAAAGGTAACACCGTACATGTATATGTAAAAGAAAATAAAGTAACAACTCGAAAAGTTCAAATGTGTTAAAAAAAAGAATAACAAATATTTTTATATCTGGTTGCTGAGTACAGGACTGCGTCTTTCTCCCAACCCGCTTCTATGGATTCGTGACACTTTGTGTTTGTTAGGCGTGTCTTAATATTTTAAGTTGTGTTTCGATAACTGGTTTTTGGTGTCTTCAGGCGATATTTGCAAAACTTGTTTTGGTGGTGTGAGTCTAAGTCGTTCTTCAAAAATAAATTGTTCTTGGTTAGAAGTCGAAGTCGGGATGCATGGATCTTCAGTCAGCTTCCTGCGAGGCTGGTCTCAGAGCTCACAGCTCAACTCTGTCTGCGTCTATCTCTCCAACTCCAACTGCAACTAACTAACTAACTGCCGTCTACTCGCTGCGACTCTGTTTATATGGACGCCGACCAAAACCGGGTGTGGGCTTGTCGGATTTGAGTTCCTCGATAATTCTAAATCCACAATAAGGATTTTCTTTGTTTTCGGACAGGAAAATTTATTACTTTCCAATTTTGGAAGTCCATTACTTTCTGCTCCAGTGGGATTCTTAAGGGATTCGTCCTCCCAAATTCCTCCTTTCTCATATTGGTATCTCACATCAATCCCCTCAGAGGGCGTCAACAGGTTTCCCTTCTTTCTCATAGTGGTATCTCCCACCTATCCCCTCAGAGGCGTCAACAGGCCTCCCCTCCTTCTCATATGTTTACCCTCGCCTACCGCTCACGCCACCACTCAGCCAATGAACGCTCAGCAGCGTGGGTGTGGCTAGACTGGCCTCAGTTTAAAAGTATCGCTCAAAGAAAAAAAATTATCTTCCCTTTTTTTTTCTTTTCTTCTTTTCTTTTTTTCACCAGACCTCTACGACTCGTAGTGTGGTCATAATCTCTATCTTGACTGAATGTCATTTGGAATTTATCAACGAGGTTTCCGCCAGCGTCAAGTGGGTGGTCAACTTGACGTCTTCGCACTCTGTATCCAATTAGCTATCCCGGGAACAAACTTTTATCATGTCCAGGTCTGGACAATAAAACAGGTGGTTTCTTTCCAAAAACAAATAATATCTTCGAAAGATAGTTAATGGTTTATTCTTTTCCATTCCTTTTACTCTGGGGGTGGCCTGGGCTGGTGACATTCTCGGTCAGTGCGTGACCTGATTACCATTATCTCCCAGCTTCTGTTTCGTAGGCCACTTGACCAATTTGAAATTTTCATTATTGCCATGGGCAGATTCTATCTTCTTTCGCCGAGTCATAACATAAATTAATTCCGATAGATCCGTGGTCTTACGAATTTCCTGTCTTCTGCGAAAAAAAAAAAGAACTTTTTTTTCGCAAATGCATATAAAACCTTTACCACTTTTCTTTGTTAAAAAAAATAACATCGCTCAGTATGTCTTTCGTGATAGCTTCTTCTCGCCTTAATTATTTCTCGCATTTAATTTTCACGCGACCGCTAAATAGTGTCACAGTTGTTTTATTCATAATTTCTTTGCGTATTGTATTAACTGAAACAACATTGTTAATACTGCATGAAATCCTCATTTGTATATTAATTTGGGATTGCCTACTGAGACTCATACAATCATTCTTTCATCTCTCTTGTCTAACTTTTGTAGTCTTCCAGCTTTCTTTGCATTTAAAACGTTTCGAGTATTAGCAAACATCTTTTGATGGTTTGAACTTCATTTGGAAAATTCCCAGTCGCCAGGCTATTTCTCATTGAGTTATCTTCCCCTTAAAAGTCACTACCTTCATCTTTTAGCAGAAATTTTAGCTATGAATATAGTGTAAAAAAGTAAGCTAATGTTCAACTATAATGACTTGCCAAAACACTTAACACATATTAATAAGATGGAACATTCCTACTTAGGAATTTGCATATTATCATGGCTTTATCATCTTAGATCTTTTATTAGCGCAATAGATTTTTATGGCCTTTTGCAAAAAGCGGGACATCTTTTGTTACACAGCGTCTAAGCAAACGCAACAGCATATTTTCCACCCATCAAGGTCCACAGACACCAATGATAAAAATATACGGCTAAACAATTTCAATTTCTTAATGAAATGAAGCTGTATTGCTATTTTATGTAGTTAAGTACAAAACTTTTGCTCGTTAATGTAATGCGCACACATATTTTATTATAATAATAAAAAAAATAATATACATATAGATTGTTGGTTTGACGATTACAACATTATCAAGACGTCTTACATTTCATTTGTCGGATACAAGTTCTATTGCGCCACATCTAAAGACACATTCCTGTCCATCTTCGAAATACAGGAAAATACTTGTTGATAACACCAATATACAACACCAAGACAATAATAAACAAAAACTTCAAATCCTCTATATCAAAATCAACCAATCAACACTGAAGAAAATATATCATGAATGTAGCAGCAACGTATTGAAGTGACTATAACAAATATTTAATGCCAAATTTTGATTAGCTCCTTCATATTGAAACGCATGTTTTGCAAAAGATTCCATAGCTACAACGGATAAATTAAAGATTTTAAAATAATTACAGAACGCGTTCGCGCGTGTTTTTAAAAATCACTGTCACAATAGAATGCAGATTTTATTGTAGTTACAATACGTTTGACTTTGTAATTTACCCCTGAAGATGATCTTGGAAAAGATCGAAAGTATTTGGGTTAGAAAAAAACTATGGCGTCCTCATAGATGAATTTCATTATAACATCAAAAAACTAAATAGAGAACTGTAAAAGATCAGTATAAAAATAGACGCAATATGTCCGTATTATTCAATGAAACAAACACACACACAATATACATATATATTAATAAACTATTAAGATTTTAAATATTTCTTTATGTCCTAGATAAATATATTTATTACAATAATAGTTATATTTAGTCCTGAAACTACTTACTTAAAAAATTAAATATTTAAGTTAATAACAAAATTTTTTTCAGACATCGAATTTTCTATCAAACATTGTAAACTATCTTTTACATAATTTTGTTAAAACAAAATTATAACAACTCCATCTCTCTTTCCCCCTCCCCCCTATCCCTCTCTTTACCGTAAGGCTCACTTGTATACATTTTCGACAATTCATTTCCGTTTTATTAACCATCTAAAGAGGCCAAGTTTTCTGTCACTCCTCCTACTCCAATATAAAACATACTTAAGAGAGATATAAAATTAACCCCTCCCTATACTTTATATTGTCTGGTTAACTACCACTCTCAACCCCCTCTATTAAATTACAAAAATTACACTACCCACCAATTTCTAATCCCATTTTTTTTCTCAATTCGTTGTTGGAAGATTTACCTGATGACCCTGAATCCTTAAAAAAGGATTTAGGTGAAATAAATTATCGTAATGGTACATTAAAGTGATTTGTTTTTCATTACATATTTATATATATATATATATATATATATATATATATATATATATATATATATATATACAAACAATTTTGATTAAAAAGAACCGAAAAGGTATGTCTGTTTATAATTTTTATTGTATTCTTCCAATTTCGAATAAATTGTTGTGCATTGTGATCAAAATTACGGATAAAATATCCGAAGTTCACCGTGTCTTGTTGTTTCGTTCAAATACTTTCGACCATTTCAGTCATTTCCAAGGACCAAAGTGATGTCTGTGTGTTTGCAACATTCGAAAATTCTCGGGGGAGAGGAATAAAAAAAAATATAAATAAATATGAACTTTGCTATATTTAAGGCGTATAAAACAAATAATTCGGAAATTTGAAAAATTTAATAAAATGTTGGATAAACAGAACTTGTCGATATTCAACCAAACATGTTTGAAAATATACAGGGTATCTATAAAGTCCGAGCACAATCTAAAATACTTATAGCTTATACATTATAATAATAATTCGTGAAAAGGATAAGAAAGAAGAAATATTTAAATTTATCATTGAGAGTGTTAATTTTCAGCATACCCACCGTTATTACGCACACAAAGGGTAATACGATTCTGTAGTTCTCTGAAAACATTTTGAAGCTGATTTTTAATAATACCTTCAATCACATCAATTATCCGAGCTAACTAAAGAGTTATGATTAGTCGAAAACACATTACTTTTCACATGGCCCCATAAAAAGAAATCAGATTGGAGACAAACAGTAATTTAAAAAAAAAAGTCATTTTGAAGTTTCAAGAAATTGACAAACAAATAGGTAAAACAAATAATAAATACATATTCCGAAGACCATCCCCCCCACCAAAAAAAAGAAAAGAAAAAGAAAACTAGACATATAAAACATTTTTATCCTTTTTTACAGATTATTTCTATCGTGTATTGTTTCAAGACTACAAGTAAATATACTTTTAAATTGTACACAGACTTTATGTGTGTATGTGTGTGTGCAAATATATTGATCAAGTGTACCTCACATAGAACATACATTTCTGGGATGAGGAATTATCTTTATTTATATTATATACATTCGACCTAATGTCCTCATTTTTGCTGTTTTCACGAGGCCGGTGGGCACAACGGCTGAAACTTTGTAATAACAGCAACAAAGATGATTACTCAGAATGAAACAATGTAAATAATAATGATAATATCATTCTATAGTATAAAAAGAGTAGCAGCAATACCAGTCATCATAGTATTGCGATGAAAAAAATACAAAAAATGTTGATAATGATTAACAAAAAACAATTGGCTGATTTGAACCCTTTTAATGTCATTGAGCAAACAATAACAAATTGCCACAAACATTTGTCCGAAGCGCGCATGCGTACGCACACGCACGTACGCACGCAAATGATCGACGCTAATATACAAACTTGTCTTTATTGGAGCGGCCATCTTTGATGCTGGCTGTAATTTGAACAAGGAAATTTGTTATTCAAATCCTTGTAAGCGAACAAACGTTAGACCCCATTGTGCATTGTGATTGCGTGAATCGGGTTCAGTGGCCAAGGATGACACACTGCAGAGGGACAGATACGGACGACTGCCCAAGGGGTGTGGGGACACGACAGAGTGGCATCGAAAGGCGGGTGGCAGAAGGTTGGAATAAGGGAAGTAAACATTGTAGTATATTTTGTAACGGTGATCAATCGACTAAAATGGAGTCAATAATATAAAAGTCGCGTTCAGTAGCTGTATTGGATACAAATAAAAGGTGTCAAAAACAACAAAAAACAAACGATTTTTATAATTTTACGCATTCAAAAAATATACGAAGTACTGCTGAAAAGTTCTTGACTCAACTCACTTAACAAAACGTAACCAAATGATCAAACACCGACATTTTGGTGAGAGAATAATATTATTTGTCGGATCAAGAACTTTTCAGCACATCCATGTATAGATATAGATCTATATTGTAAACAAGTTTTGTAAAATTCAAACTTTGCTCTCTCTCTCTCTCTCTCTCTCTCTCACACACACACACACACATATATAATTATTTAAAAAAAATATGATTTCATCGCGACACAGAAATTTCTGTTTCGAAACTTGACTCAAGTCCTAAAGTTTAATTTCAATATTAAACTTAAAATTTAGAGTACAGTTTCATTCTCAAGCGATGTTTTAGAATAACTAACTGAAGAAATGTTTTACTCATTTATAGGTTGCAAATGGAGGTGTAATCTGGGTTTTTTTCTTTCGCTATCAAGGGGTCACTACTTTGATGAAGGTATAAATGTTTATTATATGTCAAATTTTTGGAGTTGTGTAAGGTTTGGTTGGGGGATTTTCGTCTGGTTACAATGGCATTTTTTACAGGCTCTGTTGTTTTTATTACTATTTGTTAAAACTTACTGACTGATGTTCTAGTTACAGTCTTTTTGGTGTTAATTTGTTCTTTTTCGTTGATGGTTTCTTAAAGAAGTGCTTAGATATGATTAGGTTGTACTTTTAAGTCTATAGTCTTATACGCGTCTGAAATTTATTTAATTTGCTAATAGATTTTATATGGTATTGTATAATATTTATATAAAGTAGTGTGGATTTTTTTCTATCCATTTATAAGTTACTAATTTTTTAAGGCGTATATTTGGTGGTGTCTGCAAAAAAACTGTTATTTCATTTCTTTGATTTAATAAATTTTTGTTTTTAGAAACTTGATAATGTGTAGTTTTTCTTGTAGGCATAAAAGGCATGGGTCATTACAGGTTCTACATGTTCTTGTTCTATTTATTATTTTCCATTTTACTTTTGGTGTTTTTGTTCTTTCCTATTACATCGACACACAGACACACACATATATATATATATATATAAGTGGGCACTGAAGTCAACAACCAGTGGCGATAGTTTATTTTACACTTGAACGCAATCTTTAGGCCATGTGTATTGTGTGGTGGCTCTTCTATTCGCAATATAGGTAGCAACGTCAGGTATTTCCGGTTTATTGCATTATTCTAACCGTTACTGGGTAGGTGGTTACGGTTATATTTCAGATTATTCTAAATATTTTATTTTTTGATATGCTCTATCCCTGATATCGAGCACTTTTACTGATAGATATAGCATACCTTAAAATAAAGGACTGTGCCAAATAACAGAAACCACATCACTTGAGAACTACCAACAACAGAAACAACTAAAACGGATAGCACAGGTAACTCGAAGAGAAAATAAAGCCATAATCAAGATGTTTACATTCTACACTACTTCAAATAAAAGGTTAGGAAGAAAAACCCCATTAATACTGAAAAGAGCGATAACAGTAACTGGATTTAAGAAACCTATTTTCTTGAAAAAATCTTTTAAGATCAATATTTTATAAATTTTAACTGAAAGTAGTACTCGGTCAGTGAATGTCAAATGTTTTCTTATAGACACCCCCATATATATATATATATATATATATATATATATATATATATATATATATATATATATTATTTTACATCTTTGGCATGTCGTTATAATTTTTATTTTTTTTCATCGTTTTGAGCACGATATATATCATAAGACGTTTTGTCTTTCATTCGTATTTATTATTATTATTATTATTATTATTATTATTATTATTATTATTATTCTTTTAACGATTATAAGCCTGAAATATATTGTAAGGCAGATCGTTTCCCACTCCTTTCGTAATTTAACTTATTTACACGAGTATTTCGTAGTTTATTGTACTTTAAACGTCTTCATAATTTGTAAATAGAGTATTTAATTAGTCTATTTTAATGAACACTGTTGTGTACTTTATTATTTGCATTATTTGTATATAGTTAAGAAGGCACGGCATGTTTACGGAGAACAAATAATTATTTGAAAATTTGAGAATACGTCCTTTAAAACGATAACTGACCTGTAATAATGTTAAGAATCAGTTTAAATGATATTTATAAAAATGTAATTGAAGATTTTTCCACTTCTCCCACCTACAACTACAAATAGTTTACTTCAATAATCATTTAAATGATATTATATTTAGAAGTAGTTTTAAGTTATAGTATTTTATAGTAGAAATTAACAAATCAAAACCGTAAATTTTTAGAGTAAGTCACCAAACCTTGTTTGGGAAATAACAGAGAGTTAAGTTTAAGAATGTTCAATTACCTCTGTTATCCTCTGAAGCTGCTATCCACCGAAACAAAAGAAGCCAGTACCCCCGTGGACTACTTAAAAGTCAGTTCGTGCAGTGGATTGGTTGTTACAAAAATCGAGTCTGGTGCGCAATAAAAGTGGTCTATTTTCGTCCAAAGGTCAGAGTCTCTGCTAACGTTTGATTGCGAGGGGGAATCAGGGATTGATTTCCTCTGATTGGGTCGGCTTGGTGATGGGGCGTATTATGCTGAAAGACCCGAAACTCCCTGGTGAACCAAGTCAATTTACATGAATGACAACTAACTCCGGCGCCTATTTAAGAGCGTATATTTAAAATAATCTTTCTACTGCACAATATATATATATATATATATATATATATATATATAGTTATACTCGTTTAGAAAAACCTTAGGTATTTTGGCTAGTAATTGAACAAACCGAAAAAAAACAAAGAACTAAGGCCATGAAATTGAGGCGAAAACAATCTCAGTTTTTATACAAGATAGGCCCCAAGAAATATAATAATATGCTTAATAAAAAGGTAATTAAGTATTATAAAAAAGCCCCCGCTAATCTAGAAACTGAGTTGAATAGAGAAACTAGCATATTAGCCAATAAATTTAACTTAAAAAATAGGGTTGAAAAAATTAGCGTAAAAATTGTTTTATAACAATGATCATAAAAACAACTTTCTGAATAATCCTAAATGCCGACTTATAAACCCAACTAAAACACAATTAGGCAAGGTTAGCAAAATAATCTTACAAGAAATATGCAAAAGAACATTCTTAAATATTAATCAATGGCGTTCCACCTGTATCGAATGGTTTAAGAGTTACGATAAAAATAACAAATGTTCCTTCATTAAATATGACATAAAAGAATTCTACCCATCGATCACTGAAAAAACCCTTGATGAAGCCTTACTATTAGCTGAAGAATTTATATCAATTTCTAGCGATAAAATTAATCTGATTAAATATTGCCGTAAATCATTGTTGTTCCACAATAACTAATTATGGATTAAAAAAGGTGACAAAGGCAATTTTGACAATCCCATGGGGGCATAATGATGGTGGAGAGGTATGTGAGTTGATCGGATGCCTCCTACTTAACAATTTAAATGAATATTAGGTTGGTGCAAAAATAATGTCGTTTTCTCACATATGTTACTATATGAGAAAACGACATTTTTTTTTTGCACCAACCTAATATATAGATCCTAGCAACCATAGTCTGTACAGGGACGATGGATTAATTATTGTAGACAAAAGTAACCCTAGGAAATGTGGCGTAATTCGAAAGAAACTTCGCTGGTTGTTTAAAAAAATCGGATTTAACCTGGATATAGAAATAAACTTGAAGGTTACTCATTACTTGGACACTTACGTGATGGTACAATTTCACCGTATAGAAAGGATAATCAGTACCCACAATATATCAAGGTAGGTTCTAACCACCCGGCACATATTTTTGAAACAGATACCTAAAGGTATTAATCACGGATTGTCCACTAACTCATCGAATAATAATATTTTTAACAAAAATAAACTAATCTATGAACAAGCACTAAAGAAAAGTGGACATGATATTAAATTAGAATATAATGATATGAATGATTACCCTAGAACACAAGGTAAACATAAAACCAGAAGTAGAAAAATATTATAGTTTAACTCCCCATATAATTCAGCGGTGAAAACCAACATAGGCAAAATATTCTTTAGACTACTTAAAGAGAATTTCCCATAAACTAATAGGTTGCATAAAATCTTTAATAAAAACTACGTCAAATTAAGCTATAGTTGTATGCCCAATGTGACCAGTTTAATTAATAGATTTAATATGAAAAAAATTAAGGACAAACCACTTGCACCCCCCCACCAAGTGTAATTGTAGGAATAAGGAAGCCTGACCCCCCCGCAGGGCAAGTGCCAAAAAGAGTGCGTCGTATACCAAGTAAAAAGTGTATAAGGATAGACCAAATAATACTGATAAAAATCCCAAGGTCTTTATAGGATCTACCCAAAATAATTTAAAAGCACGATACTATAACAACCTTAGTAGTTTTAATAACGAAAGATACAAACATAGCACTACTTTATCCACTTATGTTTGGAAAGTCAAACAAGAGGATAATAAAGACACCATTTTGAAATGAGAAATATTAATAAAATGCCACAGGTATAAAGCAGGTGATAAATTTTGTTCACTATACACAGAGGAAAAGTTAGCTATTGCTATGTATAAAAAAAACAAAAAACAATAATTTATTAAATCTAAAATCTGAAATCCTGAGTAAGTGTAGACATTGGAAACGTTGATTATAAGAATAGTTTTTTTTTTTTTGTTCCGTTATTGAATAAAAAGACATACCCGCCCCCGTTGTTGACTTACGGTTTTACTTGGTTGATATATTTTTAGTCACGTGGTCATGGTTGTTTTTATGTTGTAGGCTATATATTCTGTTCCACCTTTACCTCGTTGGCTAGTCGACCCGGATAGGTGAAACCTAGGTAGGTATGCCTGGCTCTTCATTTTCATATATATATATATATATATATATATATATATATACATGCATTGGGGCAGCAATCTTCGATACAAAAAACAAAAGTTTCATTAAAGGCAACTAACAAGTTACTGCGATTAAGCTTTTTCTCCAATTTTTCTTGTGTTCGTATAAGAATTTTCTTTTCTGGACACAAATTTTGTAAAAACTGACAGAATGTGCTATATATCCAAGCGCTTTCGGCTATGCTACTAGCCATTATCAAGGAATTTTTTTAACTGAATATATACATTTTTATATATGTGTATCTATAGTGATGGGAATGTTTTTTTGTTTTTTCCAAATGCGGTCAGCACGTTGAGGTCGTGTTCATAGTTGATATTATTGAGTATTGGCTTTTTAGTTTTTATTATTAATGCTAATTACCATGTATATTATCGAAAGCGCTTGGATATATAGAACATTCGAACTGTTTTTACACACTTTTTGTCTAGAAAAGAAAACACTTATAAGAACACAAGAAAAATTGAATAAAAAGGTTAATCGCGGTATTTTTGTCATTTTTTGTTATAATTGTAATTACAGTGTAACCCGGATATAAGAGACCCGGATATAAGAGAAACCAGGATATAAGAGAGATTTTATATGGTCCCAAATTTGAGCCTGTGTTAATGTATATATAATAGACCAAACCCGGATATAAGAGAAACCCGGATATAAGATACTTCTTCCCCGGTTCCGACAACTCTCTTATATCCGGGTTACACTGTATATATATATATATATATATATATATATATATATATATGTATGTGTGTGTATATATATATATATATATATATATATATATATATATATATGAAAGTTCCGCACATTAAGGACTATGATGGTGTGTGTGTGCCTAATTATTAGCTATAATAAGTAATTGTTAATTTGTATGAACTTTTGAGCTGTTATGGATGAAGAAAATAGCTAAAACACGCTATAGACTATAACTGTCTCTAACTTCTTTTGGACAACAGGATAAAATTATCTAAGTCAGCCACAGATTCTGTATCGATCCTTGGTATAGGGGTGGGGAGCAACACTTTGATAATTGGTAGCACGTATAACTATTTTTTCTGTTATTAAATTATTTTTTACAGGTACTATGCGTCTAAAACCTAGGATCAAATGGCTGTTGTGACGATTCTTTTTATGCCTTCCAGAAACCACTTAACTGTATACTCATCTTTTATCTATGATTGATAACAGTACCCACTGTTTCAATTTAAGCCTTTATTTCATTTGATTCCTTTCATTAAATATTTACTTATTATTTGTATGTATTTGATCGGATATCAAATGACATTAGCTTTTACTTTGTTTCCTATATGTGAATAGAGGCAGGATATATACATTTATAGATAAACACTTCACTCTGTGTATCCACGTATGTAACATGATGCCGTACAATATCTAATCACATAATTTATCTGCAAATATATACCATGGATGGAAGAAGTATAGAATGCACATTATATATATATATATATATATATATGTATGTATACATATATATATATGTATGTATGTATGTATATATATATATATACATATATATTATATGTATGTATGTATATATATATATGTATGTATATATATATATATATATATATATATATATATATATATATACATACATATATATATTTTATATAGATAAAAAATATTGGGGACTATCGAAGTTTCGAATATCTACTATAATAATGTTTGAAGTAATAAAAACTGCAGATTAAAAATAAATCCATTCCTCTCTCTCTCTCTCTCTCTCTATCTCTCTCTCTCTCTATATATATATATATATATTTCAATTATTTATTCATACAAAAATAAATTAGTAAAGTTATATATATATATATATATATATATATATATATATATATATATATATACATAATTTTTGATGTAGGCCTTCGTGAGACCAACGAATTCGGGTCTTTTTTTTTTTTTTACCAGGGTGTGCTTTCCGAGCTGCCGTACCTTTGTAATCACCATTAGACTCATCCAACTCTGCACTGTTCTCAGATTGATACCCAAACACTCTGAAATGTTCTTATTGTCGCGCTCTGGCGTGAATGCCAAGCAGTAAAAAAAATTCTGCTTTCAAATTTCTGGCAGAGTGAATTGCATCACGGTGCTCTTTTTCTCACAGTCTCCCAACTTTAGCCTACTATACTGTGCAGTCGACAAAATCAAAAACAAACAACGCGCATGTGCAAAATTAAAAATGTAAAATGGCGATAATTCACCCATCGCACCATATATATATATATATATATATATATATATATATATATATATATATATATATATATATATATATATATGTCTACAGGTGGGACTTTGACTTTTGGATCATTTTAACATCTCATTAGTATATTTTTTTTAGCAAGAGTTCTAAATTATGAGAGATTTCAAAATAGCAGTACTAAATGTTTCGGCACCTGACCGTTTTTATTTCCTCTTTTCTGTTCCTCCACTAAAACGCAAATTTTTTTTTCGCAACAGGACTGATTTTTCTCTACATATAGAGTAAATTCGACAATTCTTGCATTCTTTCATTATTAGAAATCATGGCGAAAATTTCTAAAGAAACCGGAATTAACATTGTCAAATTGGTATGAGTAGTAGGATGCAGACACTTGGGATAAGTGATATTATTATAAGAATCTGCATCCTAAATCTGATCCTTCATTGATGAAACGAAGTTGCAGCTGAATTCTCATAAGTGTGAATTTGTCAGAAAACAAAATGTTCCACGTTACAGAACAAAATGAGTGAACTTTTGTGGGTAGGAGTCTGATGCTTTAGAACAGCATAAAAGGGATGGTTTAGGAAAATTGGTTAAAATTGACGAGAACTTGAATAAAGCCAATCCTATTGCTGAAGGAACATTTGATAACAGACTTGCATGAAGTCGATATTTTTTATCAATACGGAGATCCACATCGTTGGCGAAATTATTATAATTTTTTTTTATAACAGGAACGACGAAAAACTGATTTTTGCGACTACATGAGAACCCCCCCCGCCCCCCCCCCCAAAAAAAAACAAAAACTGGCGCACTATTAAAATATAAAATCATAACAATCTAAGTTGGTAAATCAATTCAATTTGTAAAGATAAAAAGATTAAAATTGATAAACAGACGTGAAAAAGCACCAGAAATAGATTAGGAGAGAGAGAAAAAAAAGAGTTAATGGTTTCTCAAAAGAAGACAACGAACAAAGGCTTCCTTTTGTCGCTTTTGTTTTATTTTTTCTTTTCGTCGTTCCTGCTATGAAAATAATAATAATAATATCAACAACAATGGGTTGGCCGAAAATGTTACTCAGATATTTTCCCAATTTTTTTTCGTGTTAACATTTTGATATTTATCCTATTTAAGGAAATAACACACACACACACACACGTATATATATATATATATATATATATATATATATATATATATATATATATATATATTAAAGATTAAATGCAGATCTGAAACCGACAGGATGATAAAAAACAAAACAAATAGGAAACGTATATCAATCTAACATGTTTCACTTTTATTAAAGCTTCGTCACACACACACACACACACACATACACACACACACACACACACACATATATATATATATATATATATATATATATGTGTGTGTGTGTGTGCGTGTGTGTGTGCGTATGTGTGTGTGCAAGCCAATGCTATAATATATATAGACATATTGAATGTCAGTGTCTTGTGTAGAACAATAGATATTTATGAAATTTTAGAAATGCGAGCACATATATACATATATATAAACCTTTGGTTGCTTTCATGTATTTAGCTAAGTTTTTTTTATTCTGCCTCTTTTCTCTCTTTTACATCTTTTACATTTGCGAAACCAAATTCTTCAAATATTTTCTTCCTGCCAATCCACTTTTCTTGTTTGATACACATTTTAAAATTTTTCACAAATCTCTTTGCATAATTCTTAAAGCCATTTTTCTTGGTCGTATCTTGCCAAGTTTTTCAATATTTCTTTTGCTGTTCTGTGATTTCAATTCAACTTTTTTTTTTTTAATTTACTACGTTGTCTTCCCATCATTCAATAATTCTATCATATTTTCTTTCTTGCTTGAGATTATTTTTCTTTCAAACTAAAGCAATTTTTATATATCTGAAATCGTAAAATCGATATCAATACGTATAATTTTATGTACATTTATTTACAATACAATACGTTGAAATACCTTGGAATTACAAAATAAAATCTCACACCAAAAAATAGCTTATTGCAAATATTTACAATAAAATTAGATATAATAAAGCGAAATCCATGCGGGTTATTTATCATATCAATGTATACTGCGTATTTTGACAAAATCATTTGTTTAAAAGCAATTTTATTATGAAAACATTCACTTGCATAATATTAGGTTGGTGCAAAAATAATAACGTATTGACGTATTTTTTAACGTCAAAAACGTCATTATTTTTGCACCAGCCTAATAACATCTACAGCAGTATGTACACACACGCACACACACACACACACACACACGCACACATATATATAAATTTGTTTTTGAATGAGGTATATTTACGCAGCAAGTATTCATCCAAACATCCTGGTATTAATACAAGAAAAAAAAACAAACAAAAAAACAAAAAAAAAAAAAATAATAAATAAAATAAAAAAATTAATAAATTATATAAAAAAACATTGCATTTTTTTGTGCATTAACGATTACTGGGAACGAGGCGTTCCCAGTAATCGTTACTGATGACGTCACCTTAGACTATTTTAAATTTACACCTTTCCAAACAATACCAGGATGTAGACAAAATAATTATAACTAGCACACAGACACCACATTGGTTCTTTAAAATGATTGCGATGATCGTAAATACTTGAAAAAAGCAATCATAAAATATGAACTTCGGAGAGTTTATCCACAACATCGAGTATAATACTCCTCACCTTATTTGAAAATAGGAAAAATAAAAAAAATAAAACGATAAAAAATGAAACAGAAAAACCTTGTTGGATCTTTTAACCAAATGTTTATATATATATATATATATATATATATATATATATATATATATGTGCATTTCTTTTTTGCATAGTTTTCTCTGAAAGTCTCTCTAGCATTTAATTTAGTTTGTAGATATTAAACAAGCTTTGGGAAATTTACAGGCTAAATAAAGAAACGTTTTAAACATGTTAGTTGGTAAGTAAACATAATATTAATACTTGATGCATATAAACTTTTGTGCTATGAAACCGAATAGAACAATAGTGTAAGTATCCTGGTAGATAACAAATAATTCAAAATCTTTCTGCCTTTGTCAAAAGTAAGCCGTTCTAGGAAATGTTTATTTAAGCAGCTATTTTTCATTGATATGCGTTCACTTAACGGCTACAGAAAAAGCAATACGCTTTTTGTTTGTTTTTTGTTTTTTTCTTTTTTGTTAATCTTTCTTGTCTCCTTACGACTGAACGTAGGTCAGTCAATATACAAAGGAACAGAATTTTCCATTTGTTTCTGACTGGATGTTTTCGGCAGTTTTCTTTTCTGAATTTTTACTAATCAACCTAATACATTACAGTTCGAAGACTTCTGATATGATATTATGTCCGATTCTACTGCGTTGGTTTATTTTGTTTATCGGCATATCAACTTATATGGGTTATATAATGCCGAAATCTAAATATTTTGTACGCAATTTTATTTTATTTTTTGGGAGATAATAAAGGTTTACTGATCCAATTCTTACTAATTAATCCATAACTGGGGTGAAGAAGAGGTAAATTCATACCTTTCTCAAGGGTATTTGCGCGTAAGTGTATATAACGGACCCAAATGGAATTGGTAGTCGGCTTCTCTGATTAACAGTTCCGAGTTATTATCCATTACACCACTCTCACATCCAAGCTTACAGCATCTGGTATTTCTATGCGGTTATCCATCTAGGTACTGATCAGGCTTGACGTTGCTTAACTTCCGTGATTGTACGGGAACCGGTGTTTCAACTTGATGTCGCCATAAGACAAAGAAAATTAAGCAAAGTCATATAAATAGCAACCATAACAAAATAATAAATTCTAGTAAACTTACTTTATCGAAAGCAAATTTATTACAATTTTAAGCCCGATGAAATAGCATCTGAAAATATCACTTATAAATACACATCTGCAACCGAACTTGATAATCAACGGTATTATGTTATACTAATGCCATCTGGAAATGTTCTTGTTCCCTGGGAGATTGTAGCATTTATAATTCATATATTGGTTATATAACTACCACCTTATTCCGTAGAATGACGTGTTACTTGTTCAAAATGTGATCCAAGTATTTGATAAACATAGAGCTGTATGTTCCACACTAAATACTTGTTGATGTTAAACGCATATCATGTTATAAAATCTCCATAAATATGGCAGATTCATAATTTCATCGCGGATTTATCGAGGGATTCAACAGTTTTGCTGTTATCATTTGATGTTCACAAACGAAGAGCATACGTAAAACTCATGAAAAGTGTTTTTCAGAAAATATTTAAACGCATTCTGCCAGGTTTGGAATTTACTGGTATTAATGTTAAACTATTTCGAAGAGTTCTATTTGAGTTTCAGACATAAAATAAATAAAATGAAATAAATAAATAAAAAAAATAAATAAAAGACGAGACGTTAATAAGTTTCGTTTCGTTTCCGGACAAATATTTCCTTTCAAAGAAAAAAGGAGTCACAAAAAGTGTTTGCTATTTTTTTGTTCTGTTACCACTAAAAAAATATCTAAACGGTAGAGGCGCGTAATCGTGTTTTTTGAAACATGTGTGCGACAGAAAAAGAAGGACAAAAAATAGAAAAAGAAGAAATAAGAAAAAAGGAAAAAGAAAGTCAGACTAAGATGAATGAAAGAATTTAAAGAATGAATGAAAAAGATTAAAAGAAATGAAAGAAAAGAAGAAATATTCGATGAGAAAATGTGAAGGAACATATCTCTCTCAAACAAAATCGTTTAGCAAAAAGAAAGAAAAAGAAAGATAGAAGAATTTATTAGAAGAAGTAAAGGACAAAAATGGAAAAAAAACGAAAGAAAGGAGGAAACGAAGAAGAAGGAAAGCGAGGTGGGGAAACTGAGTAGAGGGGCAGAGGAAAGAGGAGGAGACGAAGTATGAGGGAGTGGTGAAAACTTCTCGGCCCAACTTAGAAGCTCACCCCACAAAAAAAAAAAAAGAAGAAAATATATGATGTTTGGCAATTTGATGAGAGTTTGAGAAGTGGGTCGGATCGACAATTTTTCAGCACCCTTTTTACAGAAAAAAAAAACGAAAGAGAAGGAGGAGAAGGAGGAGCAGGATGTGAGTAAAACACATGAATCCCAAAAACGACAACAAAGAAAGGAGATCAGTTATTTAATTGGTCGCACAAACCTCTGCCATCTGTTGGCATCAGGACGCCGCAACCTATTCATTAATAATAATGATTGGGGTGCAGAGAGAGAGAGAGAGAGAGAGAGAGAGAGAGAGAGAGAGAGAGAGAGAGAGAGAGAGAGAGAATATATATATATAAAAAGACGGGTACATGAAGCAAAATAGTGGGAGGCAGGAAAGAATGAAAAGTAAGAAATTATAAACAGAAGATAGATAGATATGAACAGAGTGCTATAGATAGATAGGTAGATAAATAGGAACAATTGTTATATCTACTTTGATAGATATATATGAATAGCTTCAGACGAATAAAGAGGAAGAGATAATTAGAGTGGAAGAGAATGTTATATATTTTGTCTCTATTCAAATCCATAAACAGATCTTATTTTGGGGATTAGATTTGAAGTTGAAAAACAAAGAAAAACAGGAGTGAAATATATTTCACTTCTTTTCCTATTATCGTATTCTATACTCTCCTTTTCCTTCCACTTCTCATATATATATATATATATATATATATATATATATATATATATATATATATATATATGTGTGTGTGTGTGTGCATGCGCGTGTGTTGAGAGAGAAAGAGAGAGAGAAAGAGAGAAAGGAAGAGAGAGAGAGAAAATTAGTAAAGACAGAAAGAAGAGTAGCGAGGTAAAGAATGAATTGCTAGATTTAAATTATTTAAGAGATAGTCAAGTGAAAAATAAAAGCGAAAATAAAAAGATGTCTGAAACGAGGTGTGAAGAAATAGATAAAATAAATAATCAAAGAAATCTAAAACATCAAAAAATAATAAATATATGGGAAAAAGGTGCAGGGGAAGTAATCGTTGAAGAAGAAGAAGAAGAAGAAGAAGAAGAAGAAGAAGAAGAAGAAGAAGTTAGTGCAATTAGTTAGGCATTTTCTCGTTTAAGTTTGAATCCATAAAAAAACAGACATTTAAGCGCTGATTTTCAAAGTAGGCCTTCTCCTTTTAGAAAACTTGCACAAAAAAGTAATTTTATATCTATATTTTCCTACCGTTTGGAGTGGTGCCTATCTTATTTAAGTTTATTATCAGATTCAATCAGTCAGTTAAGTGACATATATACACGCTTAGGCGAGCATAAGCCTTTCGATTAATGGCTGACGTGGGAGAAGCTTTCCCCTCACTAGGTTGCCGCACCTATCTGCGGAAGACTAGTTGCCAACAAAAGCTATATAACCCAGTATGTGCTGCTATTCAACCCATAGCTAGAGGGAGGAGAACGAATAACCCATGTTAAACCGGCTTTGTGCCACATGCAACTGTCGTGGCGGGGTAGCTAAATATAATAGCTTGAGGGAAGAGATGTAGACTCAAAACTTTCTCAAGTATATTTCCGCGTAAGGAATTCGAACCCGGCTCTCCGACTTCTTATTCTGAGACGCCATCCTTTGCGCCACAACGCACATCCGAATGAATACTTCATCTGAAAGGAGACAATCCTTAATCAGAAACCCAAAGAGTTTTAGCAAATAACAACAATCACATCACTTGAAGACTTCAAACAGAATGACAAAGAACTTCAGCAAATAACAACAACAATCACATAACGTGAAGATTTCCAACAGAATCCCAAAGAGATTTTCCAAATAACCACAAGCACATCACTTGAAGACTTCCGGCACAATCCTGAAGTCCTCTAGCAAATAACCACAACAACCACTACACCTGAAGACTTCCAACAGAATCCCAAAAAGCTTTACCAAAAACCCACAGCCACATCACTTGAAGACTTCCAACATCAGCAACAACAGAAATGGGTAGCATATGTAACTATTAGGTTGGTGCAAAAATAATATCGTTTTTTGACGTATTTTTTAACGTCGAAAAACGATATTATTTTTGCACCAACCCAATAGAAGAAAAATAATGCTATAAATGAAGCTGTTAACTTTTCACATGACCAAAAGCAAAAATTTTAGAAGGAAATTCTTATCAATAATAAAAAGAGCGATAACAGTGAACTTGAGTATTTTATGTCGATCTTATAAATCTCATTAACGTTAACTGTTCTGTCAATTAGCGCTGAGTGTTTACTGTATCGAAATGGTTAATCTCATTATTAGCATTTTAATAAAATCTAGTCATAGAACACTCGCCATTTCAGCAGAGAATATGAAGAAAAATGTTGGATGATAACTAGAACTTCATCTATATGCCAGCTTCAAAACAATATTATTTAAAGGCACTTATTGTACATTCATGAAATTCCAATATTTTTTGGGAAAAGTGAGTCTTAAACGCCATCAAAAGTGCGTCTTATACGCCATTGGATACAGTAAAATTAAGCAAAAAGCAGTTTAGAGGAAGAATAAAAAAACGACCTAGGGAAGAGAACAAGTTGAAACAATGAAGAAAAGACAAAAAAGAATAAAACAAATAGAAGTATAGCTAAATGGAACAAAAAAAAATGTGAAAAGAAGGAGACAAATAAATACAAAGAAAGCGTGAAAGAAAGAAAGAACGAAAAGGAAGAGAAACAGAAATAAAAAGAAAGGAAAAAGTGAAAGAAAAAAGAATACAGAAATAGCGAGAATGAATGAAAAAGGGCAAGGAAATAAAGAGAGTATAAGAAAGAAAAAAAAGAAAGAGTGAAAGAGTAAAAAGAATGAATATAAAAGAAAGAAAAATCTAAACAATGACGTGAAAGACGGATAGAATAAGAAAGATTCAAACTAAGAAAGAAAGAAAGAAAGAAAGAAAGAGAGCAACGTACACAAAGTAAAAAGAAAAAGAATAAAGTAAAAATTAATGAAAAACAAACGAAAGAATTGAATGAAAAACAATTGAGAAACAGTTGAAAGAAAAGCGTAATAAAAGATGAAGAAAAATAAGAAATGGAAGTCAGATTTAGTATAAAAAAGAGAGAAAAACAGAATGGTTAAAAAAATGGAAAATAAGCAATGGAAGAATAAAAGTAGTAGAATTAATAGGAAACAAAGTAAATAATTGAAGATAAAAGCACAAAAGAATAAAAAGAAAGAAACAGAGTAAAGAAAAAAGAATGAAAAGAAGAAGCAAGAAAACGAATGAAAAAGAACAGAAAGGGGAAAAGGAGGAAGGAATAAGAAAGAAAAAAGAAAATTAAAGAAAGCAAGAGAGAGAGAGAGAGAGAAGAAAACGCAACAGAACAAGAAAGAATAAAAACTAGAAAGGAATGAGGAGGACAAAGTTGAAAGAAGAAAAAGGGAAGAATATAAGAAAAAGAAAGAAAGAAGGAAAGAACGGATTAAAAAAATGATAAAAAGACAAAGCAAATAAGAAAAAGAAAGAACAAGATGTGGAAAGAATAAAAAAGCAAATAAGAAAAAGAAAGAAAGAATGAGTTAGAGAAAAAAAAGAAAATAAGAAAAAGAAAGAACAAGCTAAAGAAAAAATAAAAAAAAGAAATTAAGAAAATAACGAATAAACAATATATATATATATATATATATATATATATATATATATATATATATATATATATATAAATAATAAAAATACTACAAAAATAAGAAAACGCAAGAAAGCGTGAAGCAAACTAAAATATAGAAAACTAACCAGAGATGAAGACAAAAGCATCTATTTCAGTGAAGAGAAAAGAAAGAGAGAAGGATAACGATACATAAGTATGAAATGGGAAGAGAGAGAGAGAGAGAGAGAGAGAGAGAGAGAGAGAGAGAGAGAGAGACGGACGGGGTGATCACGAAATCAACAGTTTGAGTCTATAAAAGTAAAGAAAAACGAGACCTGTTGAAACCTGTTATAAGAGAAATAGATTGATTTCCCAAAGATTAGCCTTATCTTGGTTTCTATCATTACATATCGATACTTTCAGAGAGCTTTATCCTGAATCAGTGCTTGTGTTTTTATATCCCACTCCCCTGATCTCTTATCTCTGGGGAATTAGGGATCTGATGACCATTTAGGAGCATCCGGTTAGGACGCTACACAATCTCAATGCAGAGATAGAGTTACATCCGGTGGGTTCAATGGTGTGCCTGTCTAATAATACTGTTGAACTTTGGAGTTCGACCCTCCCCCCCCCCCAAAAAAAAAAACAACAAAAAACAAAAAAAGTGGTGATTTGTTTCTCAAAAGAAAGTAACATTTGCGTTCACTTAAAGCAGGCCAGTCCGAAAAAGATAGCTATCATTTGTTAGTGTGTCTGGAGGTTAATTCCAAAAGCATAGTCTTTCGAGATATGCAGAGTAACCACTTAAAACAATTAAAATCAGAATCTCCCACAATTTGCAATCAGTGAATATAGGTTAATTCAGACTAATTCCTGTATCTTTCTATATTTTTAAAAGAACTTTTCGGTTGTAGTATTGTACGTCTCTATTTTATGGCGAAATTTTGACTGAGTGGACATGCGTTTCCACTTCCACATACGATCTGCTCGGAATGAGAAATGGGAGAACCAACTTCGAATTCCAGTCGAGTTCATTACATTCACTTCCGTGCCTTGAGAAAAGCATGAATCCATCTCCCACCTCCCCCTTTATGAATTAAAGAGTAGGACTTGTATTTGGAAAAATCATTGCCATCTAAAAAGAAATATTTTCATACAATATTCACTCGTTAAAAAAAGGATTATTCTTGCAGTCCCCTAAATATGACTTGGCTTATTGACCCTTTGTGACTTATTTAAAATAAGTCACAAAGGGTCAATAAACCGTGAAAAAAAAATCAATCAACCATATACATTCCAACTAGTAACTCATCCCGTGAATTCTCAGTACTATCCTTTCCTTACTAACGCGTTGATCTTGTCACCTCGTGGAAGTCTGTGAATTTCACCAACAGTCACATATTTTTAGATCATGTTCCAAAGAATTCTAACGTCGCATATGGTTTAGCAAGCCATTATTGCAGACAGATTAAATATAAGATTAAGCTATTATTGCAGACAGATCAAATATAAGATTAAGCTATTATTGAAGACAGATTAAATATAAGATTAAGCCATTATTGCAGACAGATTAAATATAGGATTAAGCCATTATTGCAGACAGATTAAATATAAGATTAAGCTATTATTGCAGACAGATTAAATATAAGATTAAGCTATTATTGAAGACAGATTAAATATAAGATTAAGCCATTATTGCAGACAGATTAAATATAAGATTAATATAACAGAATGAGTTTGCTCTTTATGAGTGCTTCATTAAGCAGAGTTACTTAGTAAATAATTGAATAATTATAAATTAATTGCTGCAGATCAAAACCATTGCCTGTTGTAGTGCCTAACAGTTGGGATTGTTCTTCTTTTATGTGTCGCATCGCTTAAGGACGTAGGAGATCATGGCTAACCACAACTCAAATTTTGCAGCTATAAGCAATGATTATTCCCTTACTATCCTACACAGTCTCTCTCCTGCCATCCACTTACATAAGCTCATTAGTTATCTTGCTTGCTATTTAGCTTTACCCATGTTCTCTTTATTATGTTCTGTGAGTATCAAATTCTCGAAGACCGCTTTCCGCTTTATGTGTAATATAATCTTCAATTGGCTCTTTCTGATTCTCAGTACTAGTGTTTTTTTATTACTATTTTCTTTAAAACATTCTTTTTGCTCACATATTCTGACCATGGTATTTTCAGCATCCTTCTGTAGCATCACATCTCTGTTGCCTCAAGTCTCCTCTTCATCCACGAGGGAATTGTCGAGTATTGTCATACAGGAGGATTGATATTACACAGCAATCCAGAACTCTTTTCTTTATTTCTAATGAAAAATTCCTGTTTCTTAATAATTCGTTTAATTTCTGGAAGGCATCTTTCACTATTTTAATGCGCTTTTAGATTTTAATGTCACATTTGCCAATGTCCATTAAAACTCTTTTCAGATTAAACTTCTGTACTTGCTTGATTTTGACGTCTCCAGATGGTAATTCACTTATTGGGCTTTCCTTCTTACTCAAGGCAATACATTCTGTTTTCTTGCAATTGATAGTTAATCCTTCGTCCCCACTTCTTTTATTAATTCGTTTAGGAGGTACTGTAGTTTTATTTCTGTGCCTGCCATCAACACGGTGTCATATGCGTATCTTAAAGTTGTTAAAATTGTGCCTCCCATTAATATATTCTGGTAGGATTTCTAATTCTCTTGAGATAAGCTCACTGTATAAATTAAATAAATCCGGCGAGAAGATGCATCCTTGTCTTACACCCTTTTCTATTTTTGTGTATTTGTTCAATTCATTTGCTACCCGGATGCAGCCGATCTAGTTCCAGTAAATGTTAAGGACTGCTTTATGGCTAAGGTACTTGCATATTTTCAGTTGACGCTGTTATCAGCGTTCACACCTAGTGCTGGTTTCAAGGCAAGCGGGACTGATCCATTTGAGGATCTGACAAAAAAAAAAACAAAAAAAAAAAACAACAATCTGCTTGCATCAGCTCAGTGAATGCTGATTTTTTTTTTACGGGTTCCTTCAGTGAAAAAAAAAAATTCTATGATGTTTGTTATTGCTTAATACTATTATATTTATCAATTTTAGCTATAGACAAGGCCAACTGGCGGTAGGAAATTTGTTGCGTCAGCATTTCAGGTTGTAAAGTTTTGCCATTTTTAAAGATCAGTGTTCGAAATTCAGGCCATTAGCTAGGTTCGAACAGAAGACATTTATCGGAAAGTACTACGCTAGGCCAGCAACAAGGGAATGTTAGTATTTAAAGCTATGTTACAATTTAGTAAGTGTTGTGGATTCCGAGATGAAATTCGGTCTCCAATGAATGACAAACTTAAGAAATAAATATAAGAAATTAAATGTATTTACACAAAAATACAATGGGTAATTCTATTAGTAAATCCAGGAACACGGTTAGTCGTAATAATAATATATATAGATATAGTCTCGAAGTAGCACTTCCTTAGAGTTTACAAGTGGTTGGTTGGTTGGTTACCTACCTACCTACCTACCTCCCTCTTTCTCTCTCTCTCTGGGTATTTAACGGCAGCAGTCCAAGTAACACTCTGGTCGAGTCCACTTATATGAAAAAGGGGAGGACTCCATAACACTAAGATTAGCTTAGATTGGCACAAGAACTCCTTACTCATGGTCAACGAGATTTGTTCCGCTAAAAATTAACCTATCATGAGGTGCACATAAAAATTAATTATGTTGCTTTACTATGACCAACGTGGGAAAAAAAGCCGGTTTCCTTTCTAATCTGAAATGAGGACCTGAAACTACATTGAATGTAATCCTAAGTCGTTTATTTTGCTTTTTGATTGCGAGATCAAAGTGACTGAATTGTGTTATTTATTCAGTCTGGTCATTGCCGTAGGATAAAAAAAATTGCTTACGTTAACGACGATGATAACTGACACATGCACATCTGCAAATATACCAGGGAGATCTATCTATGACGGGTTTTGGGGGTAAAACCAAGAACTCTTTAAAATTCTCATGCTTTATCAGATTTCCAGCAACACGTATCTATCTATCTATCTATCTATCTATCTGGTGCACCTCCCTAAAAACAGGAAAGTTGGTACAGTTTATTTAATTTATTGAATTTTTGTTACAGTTATTTGAAACAAAAGCAAAGGATAGAAATTTAGTAGCTTAAAACAAAAAACACAAATTTTAGATGTGTATTCAAAATAAAGAACAAAATTTCTTGGCATTTTGTCATTCCTCAAGTTGGATGTTCTTTCTTAAAGAGGACAATAACCTCGCATTGAAAATTTGATAACTGCGGCATCCTGGAACAACAAATGGTTAAATAATTTATATGTTCGTTAATTTTTTAATTGGATTCTTATGGCTTTCATTCAACAATGGCTTTCTTCTTGCCATTATTCCATAAAGGCTAGGTTTATGGTGTGCACGAGTAATAGTGGTCCTGTGGACTAATTCTGATCTGTCAATCTTTTCAATTCCTCCTGAGTTACCATGGAACTCTTGGTCATTCTATTAATGTTCTCCTTGCCTGACCAGTGAGTTTAGGTTGACAGCCTTGTCTTGGTAGGTTTGAAGTTGTGCCAGGCTCTTTTCATATCCGGATAATGAATTTAACGGTTCTCTGTGAGACGTTAAAAACATGTGTTATTTTTTTATATCCTAACCCTGCTTTATACTTCTCCACGCCTTTGTCCCCGAACTGTCTGGTGAGTCCCTTAGTTTTCATGATGATGCTTGTTCAGTAATATTCTCTAACAAGCCTCTGAGGCCTTCACAGAACAGGGGTATTTAACTGGAGAGTGCAGAATCAAGGACCATAACATTTTCCCCATTCTTTCCTTTAATCAAAAGAAACCTTCATAATTAGGCGGACTCTTTTAAGTTTTGCCGTCTCGATATTTTAGTTAGTAGTAGTCACCAGAATTTATACCAAGTCATTACTTAATATAAGTTCTTTCGCCATTTTTTGTACAGGTTAATAGGTGTGGATAAACTCACTTATTGTCCGGTCTGCACTTCTTCCATGTCTATTGAACAGGAGTAGAGGTTCATCCGTTGTTCCCTGTTCAGGATATGAATTACCGGTTCTTTCTTTCTTTCTTTTACCACGGCTATAATGATTTAACTCTCTTAACTTTTGGTGATCAGACTAACCAGTAGCTGTGACTTTCCATTATGAGGGTACCAGGTTGGATGTTTGCTGGCTGCTGCTTCCGACTGGTCGTCAGGAACCTGAACTTTTTGTAACGCTTAGAGTGGCTATTCCGATCAACAGTCACATAATATTAATAGTGCCATGTCGCGAATGTATTTCCGGTGGGCAACCCTGAGGCCACATTATGCTCTATTCTCAGTCACGCACTGGTTGGTTTGTATTACCATCGACGACAAATAGTGACAATCCGGTGGTCCTTTCCCTCTCCCCTCAAAACCTGTCTCTTGGAAATCAAAATAAAAAGAAACTAAACAAGCTAACAAAAAAGAAAAAAAGAAGCCTACCCCCCCCCCGCCCTCAATCTTTCTCCTATATTCACGGTATCCGTTCTAACTTCTGCAGCATAAAATCTTTTCTGCTGGAACGGTCGCCAGATATCTTTGCTTTTTTTGAAACCAACTTGAATTCTTCCATTGCTACTAATAAATTCTTGGTTTCAGGGTATCGTCCCCTTTGCTAAGAAGATTCCAGCATTTACATGCATGGCTTTGGTGTTTACACCCGGGATAATCTGCCAATGGCCAGAGAATTCTCTCGAGGCCGCTGACTACTCTTTTATGTGCTTCCGTCTTTCACTACTAAACTCTGTCAGCTATCTCTTTTTCCTTTATTGCTCCCCCTCTTCCCAAGACTGCAATATATTAGATGCAATAGCTGACAGTATAGAAAAGGCACTTTCTCTCCATTCATCTGCGAACATCTTTGTCTTTGGTGATTTTAATGCTCACCATGACACGTGATTGAAAGATTCTAAAGGTACTGATTTTGCCGGTATATAGATATTAATTTTTTCCATTGCCCAATCTCTCAGATATTTCCCTAGCCAAACTGAGCAACTGGGACCACTCTCTGTTAGCTATTGATATTTCCTTCCAAGCATCTATTAAACAGGACACCCCACCATCCATGACCTATTTCCCTTACCAGCATGCTGATTGGGACTCATTCTGGGATTTTCTTGGGGTGAAGCTCCTTGGAATAACACCTTCAATATACCAATTGAAAATTACGCCACTGAGGTTTCTTCTTGGGTCAAAGCCGGCATGGACGTTTTTTTCTCGGAAATACCAGTTGAAACCGCAATCTTCTCCATGGTTTATACTCTGCTGCCATAGCACACATGAACAACTATTTCTGACGAAATCAGCGTGACAGCTCTCGTCATAATAAGGGGCTTATTTGATCGTAACAAATGTAAGCATGTCCTCGAAGGAGATAAGTCCCTGTTTGCTGAGAGAATGAGGCACCGCATAACCTCTAAACACTTTGGCTCTCATGATTACTGCGTCACTAGAATAGGGTACTAAATAAGTACAATGTCTTTATTTCCCCCACCTTTTCAATCGATTTGAGGTGTTATAATACCCTGCTAATAAAGCTGAATGTTTTACCCGTAAATTCTCCCCAGACTCTACTCCTGACTCGTCTGGAGTATTCCTGTCTAACTTCCCACTTAGAACTGATTCTCTGTTGAGTGATATGCATATAACCCTTTCCATTATTTCTGCTCTTATCTCTAAGCTGGATCTCCACAAAATATGTGAACTCGATGGTATCCCTGTAGTAGTCACTAAGAAGTGGGCTCCTGAACTGGCTCCTGTTCTCTCTAAACTGTATAATAAATGCCTCGCTGCGTCCTGCCTTTTTTGCCTGCTGGGAGTCCGAACAATGCAACTATCGGCCTATTAGCCTTCTGCCTCTTTTTGGGAAACTCCTAAAGGCCCTAATCTATGCTGAATTAGTTTATCATCTCTCATCGCAGGGGCTTTTCCCGGAGAAGCAATACGGCTTTTCTTTTTCCAGGTCTACTGTTGATATACTAACGAAAATTGCTGAAAGAGCCTATCATGCTCTAGATAAAAACAGGTGAGGCCCGGGCTGTCGCATTGGACATCTCGAATACCTTTGACAGAGTCTGGCATTCATGTCTTCCTAACAAGCTGAAAAGTTAAGGTATCTCCAGACACATTTTTGAGCTTATCCAGTCATTCCTATCTAATCGTGAAATGAAAGTTGTCTTGAATGACCACTCCTCTACATCCTCTCGCACGAACGCGGATGACTCCACCAGGGCTCCATCCAAATTTTTTGCGACATATTTGAAGGAAATCGGATAAAATATGAGGAAGCTATTCAAGTTTTTATTTTAAGTATTACTAAAAACCCGATTTTTTCAATTGCCATTTTTTGTGCGAATCCAATGTCGCAGGAAAACTATGAAGCACTTTACATAAACCTCGTAACATGAGTTATGTTTTGCATTAAGTGCAAAGAACATCAGCACATCCAATAAAAATTTTGTTCGCGTGTAACTGCTTTGGTTTTTCCAAGAAATCGTCCCTACCTCCAGTTTTATTGATTTTTCTGCCAAACCCAGCGGAGATTTAAAAGTTGGTTTTAGGCAATCTTAATAAATTTGCAACATGTGTGTACAAGTTAATCGAAATCGGTCGAGAAATGTGGACATGCATAAATAGCATGCACACACACAAAGACAGAAACACAGATATTCTGTTTAATATATATATATATATATATATATATATATATATATATATATATATATGTAGAATTAATACAAATTAATGTAATTTGTCAGTTAGCTGATTGATGTTATATTCAGCTTTACCAAACCTCGACTCTAGATTTTCGTAGATGATCTTTTTGGTAATTATACAATCCACTCTTCAGAAGGTTTAAGAAATTAGCTGTCGTTTTTGTCATTTTTTATTTTCTTTATACTAAGTTTGATGAGATAATTAGTTTATAGCGGTGTGCTTATTATTGCTGATAAGTTGATTTTTTTCTCTTTGTGTCTGTGTGTATGCGCGTGTGTGTGCGTGAGAGAGCGCGTATGCGTGTATGTGTGCACACATGAATGTATGTGCGTGCATGCACATGTGTCAAAATTTCTCAGAGTTAACCTGTAGGAAAAGACAATATGTATAAAGGTAAAAGACAATAGGAAAACTGTATTATTAGCCGACACGTTTCGTCCAATGTGGACTTTTTCAAGCCAAAATCGAAATAAATTTGTTTTCAATGAATTCATTTCATTGGACAAAACGCGTCGGCTAATAATAGAGTTTTCCGATTGTCTTTTACCTCATGTGGGTATACCCTATTTCAAACTGGAGTAACCTTTATATACCAACGGATCTATTACCTGTACTATATATATATATATATATATATATATATATATATATCTTTTCTATTCCTTATTTGTTTGAAACGAATTTTTTTTCAGATTCAAAAAAAGGTTGAAATCTCTGGGTCATAGAGTGCGGAAGAAGTCTTGGAGAAGTTCACGCTCACAGGGCCTTAAAGTCAAGAAGGACAGAAAATAAACAGCAAATTATCTACCTAAATAATTGGTTGGTGTAACAGTGATTTTGAGGGGTAGTAAGAGATAGAGTAATTGCTTAGATTTACAATGGATGGGAAGATAGTGAGAGCCATGATCGCCAACAACCAGAAAAGAAAAATCACATAGAAGAATAATAAGAAAAAAACGTTAGCAAGATAAATTGGCAACCATCTGTTGATGGGTGTAGATGATAAAATATTTTCAATTTTCTGGATAATTCTTTGGTTTGATGTTATAACATGCACTGTTCCCATTGGCTATACATATATACATATGCCAATACATATACACATATATATATATATGTGTGTGTGTGTGTGTGTGTGTATACATACATACATTCATATATATATATATATATATATATATATATATATATATATATATATATCATAAAGAAGTTAATGATCAGAGTTGAATTAGACTAGGAAACAGCCGTATTAAAAAAGTGCTTAATACACATATAAAAAGATAAAAATTTAACATGTAGAGCTTTTCTAGTATAGAAAATTAGGAAATCAGCCGATTTTGTTACCTTGGTTTCAAACGGAGGTAGCAGAATCACCTGATTCCCCAATTATATATATATATATATATATATATATATATATATATATATATATATATATATATATATATATATATATATTGATGCGTATGGATATTCCATACAACTGAATATGTTAGCTCTATTAGAGATATACTTTCCACTAAGTACCACGCATATATATATATATATATATATATATATATATATATATATATATATATATATAAGTATGTATATAGTTGTGAGTCTCTATATCAGTATAAATACACAAACATATAATAGAGGGATATTTAGTTAACTCAGCCAAGTGTTAAGCAAATTAAATAAAATCTTGTTGGAAATACATTTTTTCTGTTGACCCCTTTATTATGAAGAGAACAAAAATGACAAAGATTAATTAAAAATAATAGTTTAAATTTATAAATGTGAAATGTATTTACTAAATGTAGGGCAGGTGATCAGGATCATGGTTGATCTCCATACAATGTGCTGCGTCCCTTCACGACATAGACGATCATGGTTCTCCACAACTTCTTATCTAGTGTATCTCTTGGCAGTTTTTCTCTCTTTTTCAAGGCTTCAACCTACCGTCCCGCTTTTCATTCAAAAGCTCGTCAGGTAAGTGGGTCTTTTGTTTACAGTATATCCTGTGAGAATTAAGTTATCCGAGCCTTCTTTCCTCATTACGTATTCAAGGAAATTCAAATGTCTTTTCCTGATTTTTAAATAAAATAAATAATAAGTAAAACAGGTTACACGCGCGTGCGCGCACACACATACATACATATATCTATATATAAATATGAAACTGAACATTGAAGTCAACACATAGAGGCGACAGACTGTTTCATGCTAAACGCAATCATCAGACAACCTGATACACACACACACACACACACACACACACACACACACACATATATATATATATATATATACCAGTTTTCGGAATAAAGTAAATTTTGAAGCCAAATGAAAAGTTTTACAATCAACTGTAAATTATTTTTAAAACGAAAATCAATTTTTTTCAGTGGTAAGTAAATTTTTACTTATGAAAAA
>OZ010576.1:54306264-54396264 GCA_963932145.1 Acanthosepion lycidas
AAAAGCAAAAAAAAAAAAAAAAAATGGCGGATATTTTCGCGGGTGAAAGGTGTGCATTTTAAAATGGTATAAGCGAGCGCTTCGCTGGGTTTTCCCCAACTCTTCAAAACAAAGAGCCTAACAAAGACATGTTTACTATTCTTACGAACTCTGTTAATGGGCAAAATCTTTAGATAAAAGCATACTTTCTTCCTTCTTGGTCTCTTTCGTCCGTCCGTTCGTTTGTTCCTTCTCCTCTCCATCGGCCGCTAAAACACAAAACCACGCCAAATAATCAACTTCCGGGGAAATCGGGCGAATCTTCTGACAGCCGAGCACCTTGCCATAGCTCCCCAACAACTTACAGTGATAGGCAACGTTATATTTTGACAGAATTTGTTTTTTTATTGTCGGTCATTTATTTTGTAAAAGGTAGAGATAACTCCTCGTTGCTGGACCCATAAAAAGTGCAGTGACGCTCTGGAACAATATAACTGATTGCTGCTGGCTGGAAATTTTCATAGCAGACTGACAGAATTATGTAGAAAGTGTAGTTACGCTGGCTTTAGCCGGGAGAAAACTGAAGGGAAGAAAGTCTTTGAGAAGATTTTTATGGACCGTTTGAGAGGAGCACCTTTTCCTCAATGAGGAATAAGTGTTGGCTTTTGTTCGGGTTGCAAAAACAGGTGTCATTGTTCATTGACTCAGGTGGGGAGTTCTGTTATATCTACACACTCACTCAGCCTCGTCTTCCCGTGTGCAAAAACACGCCCAAAGATATCGGTGCACGCGCGTCTACATTATCTATCTATCTATCTATCTATCTATCTATCTATCTATCTATCTATCTATCTATCTATCTATCTATCTAGCTCGCTAGCTAGCTAGCTAGCCAGCTAGCTGTTCACGCGCATTTACATTATCTATCTATCTATCTATCTATCTATCTATCTATCTATCTATCTATCTATCTATCTATCTATCTATCTATCTAGCTCGCTAGCTAGCTAGCCAGCTAGCTGTTCACGCGCATTTACATTATCTATCTATCTATCTATCTATCTATCTATCTATCTATCTATCTATCTATCGATCTGAGTTGAAAAAATTGATTAAATCCGACAGAATTATTAAATGAAGATTAAGAAGGAAATCTTTATAAATTTATAAAGATTTTCCTTGTTCCTTATTTAAACACATACGCACGCACACATAAACATACAAACCCACCCCAACCCCCTACCCGCCACCCCATACCCCCACACACATGTATGTGTTATTAATAAATACTGCCAATGTATTTTTCTTAGGTTTTGTATATTTTCCTGTATCTTGCATGCGAACAAGTCATTTCTTCAGAACTTAATGATTGTAGGAGTTGTCCAAATGTTTGCTGATTCTAGGCATTTTCGGCTCGTCTATTAGCTGTGTTCAAGGATTTTGTTTATACTACTATAATAAAAAAGGGTATAGTGTTATTGTACACATGTAAAATTTGCATATTAACAAACATATTCTTTGCTAAATAAAATCAGATTCGAAAAAATATATCTAAATGTATGTGAAAAATAAATTTAAAAGTTAAAAAATAAAATTAATAATTAAAAAACTTATATTTAATCAATGTATTTTTACTTGATAATATAAACTGCAATTATACTTACCCTAAACCAGCCATGATTTACGGTGGAGTAATGGATAGCTAATACCCTTGGGAAAGGTATGAATCCTCTTCTTCTCCCCCTCCGTCTATGGGTAAATAGCAGACCGGGTTCTCTAACCCTGGATGGTAACTGGTCTCCCGCAGAAAGAAATGGCAACCTACTGCGTGAAAAATCTCCCTCATAAATCATGTATCGAAAGATACATGATTGCCTAAGCGTGTATCACGCATGGCACATAACTAAATATGAAGATAATGAAAATCCTTACCAATACTGAGAGAAGCCATATGCAACATTTTATAAGCTATAAAAAAATTAGAAGCCTTAACTATATTAAAAAAAATTATTTAAAAATTTAACAGACATCCCTATCCATAACAAAATTACATTAATTATATAAAGATATCTAATACATGTAATTGAGAACATTTCAAATTACTTTACGATATAAATACGTCTTTAGGACAGATTATTGCATTTCATTATATATTTAAATAAGTTTGCGTCATAAATTAACGCCATTTTAGGGAATATAGTTAACGACTTTTAAGAAAAATAAAATAAATAAATAAATTTCGTTTCAGTCTCAAGCCCTATAACAAATGGATGTAATCTTCAAAAAAATCAAAATGAGAAAAGATAAGTGAATAATTAAAAAAGATAATTGATAATTTGATTTCTTACTTTAAAAATATAGTTTTTTAAGTCATCCTCGAGCATTGTTTTGGAATGCTTGAGGATAAAACTGGCACCCAGTGGTGAAGGTTTAGTATTGGAATTAAACTTAAATACTGCTGACTAGTTTCGAAACATAGTAATTTCTGTGACGCGATGGAATAATATTTAAAAAAAAAAAATTATAATATATATAGGCATATACTTACATACATGCATACATACATACATACATACATATATATATATATATATATATATATATATATATATATATATATATATTGTTTATAATATTTGATTTGTAACCTGCAGTCGATATTATTTTTGTCATATTTTCTCAATTACACAGCGTCCCTTGCAATTTTAATGTCACCCGCCCCATCTTTCTTCCCCACCACTTCTTTCCTTACCTCTCCCTCCTTCTTTAAGATTTGATCGGCCATGGTGTGTGTATGTCACCTCGAAGTGTATCCTTATTGTTTTAGACATCCGACAACAGTCATTTTCCCCCTTCCACTCACACCTAGTTTTAAATAAAACTCTCTCTGTTAAACCCCTCTCTTATAAACTAACATTCGTCCCACACTCTCATAATTACAGTCTCTCTAAATTCTATTTTTATTTCCGGAGTAGGTTTTTTTCTGTTTTCTTTTTGAATTTGTAGGTCTGATGAATTGGATCGTATTTACGATTCCAATGGAATAAATTATGACCATGGAATATTAGTCTTTAAGCCTTTTTATTATATCCTTACTTTGTCCTGGACATTGAGTTCTACCTGGATTTTATCCTCTCGGAAATTTTTATTCTAAAATATACTTGTGTATATATGCACCTGTGGATTTTGCATATATATGTATATTTACCACTAATATTAGCTATATATATATATATATATATATATATATATATATATATATATATATAATTTGTTAAAATTAATTTCAGCAGGACATTTCCCTTATATCGTCAAATGTTAAATATTCTGTTAGACATGATAATGTCCTATGTTTCATATTCAGCCCTTCGATTCAATGCAATATCAAATATTTTATATTAAGTTCGCTACATGATAATGTAAAATATTTTGTATTAATTTATTTTATTAAGTAATATAATCTTTAATCATTTGTCACCTGTTATATAAACAGCGTATTGACTTGCGTTGTGTTATTTTTCGATACGCATCCCAATTTGAACTATGGAGGACAGTCATTGTAATGAAGGAAAAGGGAATCTACGGCGACTCTACCTATCAAAAGCGGCGGGTACTGCTTCAGTGCTTATTGCTTCTCCGTGCTGTGATAAAATAATGCACAGGTACACACTTGTATATCTATTTGTTTTAAATATGCGAGAATTTTTGTTATCCTTATAGTATTTAATATTTTTAAAGTTATCGCCAACATTTTGTCGTGATTTACAAACTCTACGTTTCGTTAAATTTCGCAAACCAATCGATGAAATTTGAATAAACTGATTTGTTTGGAAAAATACTTTAACAAAACCCTACTTCGCGATTTTTACGCACCCTAGTAAAACCAACTGTAACCCATTACCTGTTTGCACTTCTTAAAATTAGGTTTCGTTCGGTCAGTGAATGGCAATTTTAGAGGATGTGACGGACGAACTGACAGAAGTCACAGGATTTTATATATAGATAAACATTGCCGATGAGCGAAGCTAGTTAAAATAAAAGCGGTTGTCATGGGGAGAAAAACGTCCTTTTGACTTTCCGTTTTCTTTTTCTTGTTTTCTTTTTTAGCGGGCACGAAGGTCCATGTTTACTGAAAAAAACGTTTGGAAAGCTTTGACTTAACCTAATTCTATAATACTGTAATATTAAATAAAAACGTTGGGTCTTGAGAGCTGATTTTTCTAAATAAATAAATAGTGTAAATGAACAAGGAAAATGTATAAATTCACTTTCATATTTTTAAGTTTTATTACAATTCTAATCATCGCTTTTTAAAACAACTAAAATTTTTTTGCAACACACTGATGCCTGTTGAAATCCTCACAGGATTTAGTATTGTTGAAGTTATCGGTAATATTTTTGTTGAGATTTATAAACTTTACGTTTCATTCAATTTCGCAAACCAATCGATGAAATAAGCTGATTTGTTTGGAAAAATACTTTGACAAAAATCCCACTTCGCGGTTTCTACGTACCCTAGTAAAACCAACTTTTCTATATAGATTACTTAGGTAGTGTCAATTCGTCATTTGAATTTAAGTACTTTTCGGTGCATAATCAAGCTTTAATCAAAACAATAAAGATAGGAAATGAAAATAGGCGTAATAATTAATGTCAGAACTTCAAGAATTATTAGCCTGGAACGTATTGATAGAAAAAAACAAAAAACAAACAAACAAAAAAAAAAACAAACAAAAAAAATGATGAAGATATTAGTCTGAAATATTAGGTTGGTGCAAAAATAATGACGTAATAATGTCATTTTTTGACGTTAAAAAATACGTCAAAAAACGACATTATTGCGTCATTATTTTTGCACCAACCTAATAATTCACAAAAAGTTGTCATATTTGATTTTTCTATTCGTGAATTCATTAAAAATATTTTTTTTTAAATCATATTTATCAGGAATATTAATATTGACTAAACTTAATATTGTACAAAGTCTAAATTAGATGTGTCAAAGGCAGTTGAAATACACTTACACACTAAATGAAGTTTTCCTTAATCAAGTAAAAGAACAAAGAGACATGGGCATTCTAGTTTCGCGCGATTTATCTCCAAGATCACATATGTTTGAAATCGTAAGGAAGGCTAATCAAAGAATAGGTATAATTAAATCTTTTGGAGTCTTACTCAAGAAAAGTAAAAAAAAAAACAACTTTATTCAACCAATACTAGAATATGGATCTCACAAAAGAGATACTGATTTATTGTAATCCACACAGGACAGGTGCCTCAGCTACCATCCCTTCAGTCGTGACACCTATTCACCGATCTGTGTGAGGTATACAAAATACTGATTGATTATTATCAAATAAAAATAGCTTTACGTTCTTCATCTTCTCGAAGAAGAGGATACGTGGCTACTCACACTAGTTGAAGAAACAATACCCAGAAACGGTGGAAAAATCCGACTTATTTACTTTGAAGGTGACAGAGAACTGGAATTCTTTACCAAATGATGTTGTGAACGCTGGCTATTTCCAAGAAGACTTTGAGGATCCTGTGCAAGGACTATTGACTGATTCCTAATTCCTATGTTGATATTTCAAGTCTGGCTCTCTTGTAAAACGTCGTTATATAACATCGATTCATTTACAAAGAAAAAGATTTCCAGAGATTCATTTTGGATAGCTACAGGTAATGGTTTTCACTGTATGGCCATATCACGTTGAAACACCGGTTCTCGTACGATCACTGAAGTTAAGCAACGCCGAGTCTGGTCGTTACCATGATGGGTGTCCGCTTGTGATACCAGATGCAGTAAGCTTGCGTGTGCGAGTGGTGTAATGGACAATGGCGTGTGCGAGTGGTGTAACGAATAATGGAGAGCTGAGTTACACTTCAAGTTGGATTCGTTATATTTACTTAAGATCAAAAGCCATTGGAAAAGTTTTGAATCAACTCCAGCTATGGGTTAAATAGTAAGACGATCCGCTAAATCTTTATTGTCTCAAAAAAAATTTTAGAATCTAAAAGTATTTTCTGGCTTTAAATAACATGCAAAAAGTTGATAAACCGTAGAAAATGAATGAATGAATTTATTTTCAATGATTTTTTGCTATTTATCAGGACGTTTTCGATATCTTTTGAGTAAAATACCGCATGTTTTGAGGTGAAAAGGTTTTCAACGAACAATTGAATCTGGTTTTCCTTAGTGAAGTTTTTCCCGTCAAAGCATTTTGCATTGGTCGGAAAGGATAATAATCAGTTGGTCTAAGTTCAGATAAATATTCCGGTTTGGGCAGAACAGGCTAACCAAATTCCATAGTTCTTTCTTGTGTTATTTTTCCTATATACGACCATGCATTGTCATGTGAGAAAACAACATTTTTACTACTGACAAGCGCAGGGAGCTTTCCAACCAAACTTTTATGGACACTTTCCTCATCCTCTCTTATGATATATTGATATTAATGTAATTTCTATGATAATAGTTTTTCTCGCACTTTTCACTTGTGGAACTCTCTTTCGGCTTCTTGCTTTCTATCAAGTTTGATCTTCAAAAATTAAAAAAAATCTTCCTGATTTTTCTTCTATTATTCTTGTTCAAAAGTGTTTCTGTTTACTTTCACACCCAGCAACTTCTTGTGTCTTAGTCTCCTTACTGACTTCCTTGAGGTGATTTCCATTAAAAAAATGGAGATTACGACGTGGTTTAATAGTTAGCAAACTAGATCAATTACGGCCAAGTAGTGAGTTCGATCTTCACTGGGTGCTCCACGCTTTCGGCTTTGTGACACATTTAAGTTACGCTTATAAATTCGCCATATGGCATATTTAAAGAGAAGTACTACTAATATTACTATTACTACTACTTCTTTTTCTTTAATGTGCCGTGTCCCTTCAGGACGTAGGCGATCATGGCTCTCCAAAATTCCCTCTCCCTTGTAGCTCTTAATAAATTTTGTCTTTTTGTTATAACTCCTAAACCTTGTTCCGCCATCTATCCACTAAGTAGGTTATACGTCGTTTTCCTCTGTCCCTCTTGTCTTCAATCTGCCCCGTGAGTATCAAATTTTCCAAACCCTCTTTCCTCATTTATCATCTTCTTCTATGTGCTGTTTCCCTTCAGGTTGTAGACGATCATGGCTCTCCAAAATTCCCTCTCCTTTGTAGCTCTTAATAAATTTTGTCTTTTAGTTATAGCTCCTAAACCCTGTTTCGTCATCTATTTACTCAAGCTCATTAAGTAAGTTATGCATTGTTTCCCTCTGTCTCTTTTGCGCTCAATCTGTCCTGTGAGTATCAAATTTTCCAAGCCCTCTTTCCTCATTATGTGCCCTAGAAACTGTCTCTTCCCAATGTTAAGTATAAGTTTCATTTTTGTTTCCATTTTCACTAAAGTTTCGTCATTGTTCAAATGTTCGGGACATGGTATCCCCAGTATCCTCCTGTTGAACCAAATTTCTGCTGCCTTTTTGACGACACCACCTCTTACGCTGTGTTTTGCAGCGCGTCTTGTGAAATTTAGCATTCAAAGGTTTTACTTCTCCGGCACCCGGATAGTGAATGCTGGCTTCGCAGTGAGAGTTCTCGGCATCATGCTCATCCAGCAGAATTGCATGCGTAGATTTTATGCATATATTCATGCCCTAGTGCAGTGCATGTTCTTCTTGAATTAGAACCTTCAATATGGCGGTGAAGAAGACTGACTTGAAAAAAAGAGGCTGACAAACAAATGTATAGAAAAATGAAAAATTCAAAGGCAGAAAAGGGTAAAATAAATAAAAATAAAAACAAACAATAACAATAAATATCTCAGAAATAAAAGAAAACAACTTATTTGAATTTTTTTTCTCCAACCCATGGGAGACGGCACACGGCAACGGAGACTCTAACGGTGAGACCTTAGTTGAAATTTACTAGCATTTATTTCTGCAGTCTAATGATGCGAAGAGAAATCAACACTAAACGCTTCATTTCCTTTCGTTTCTTTATCTCCTACCCCCTATAACCCAAGAAAACAGAACGAACATTCGAAAGAAAGCTATAAGAGACCCCCTTTAAAAAGGAAAAAAAAAAGCAGTTAAAAATTAAAATAAAAAGTCCAATCCTTTTTTCGTTCTTTCTCTTTAAAGAAAAAAAAAATGGGCTAACCTCATCATCTGCCCGGCTGAATCAGCTCCGCCTTTAACTGTTTTTATTTTTATTTTTTTTCTACTGAACATTACCAAGATGAAAAAAAAAAATGTCAGTACAACGGTGTAGAAAACAACAACTAAATTTCTGTATTTAGATTTTTACCTCAATTTTTTTTTTATGTATGCTTCAATACCAACCAAAAGAGGCGAGAAACACGGCCACTTAAAACACACGCACACACACACGCACGAGCTTGCATTTACCTTTTGCATAATAAAAATGTTGTACAATGGCGGAGGTGGTTGAATGAAAAATAAAAGCGATTTAGCAGACAAGGCGGGGGCATTAACAGATTGGAAAGTGACTTGAATGGTGTCGTCTGCAACGATGGGTTTTTGAAGCCTCAAAATGAAGCCCTGATTTGGGTCTCGATAGCGCTTACAAGCAAACGTCTCAGTCAATAAATACCACACACACACTACGTTGTTAGAAATCTTCGTAAACTTTTAATTTATAGATAGTTACGTCATTTACATTATTTACAGACACGTTATTGTTCTCATCATTCTTGCTATTGTCACAACGATTCTGCCAGTGTGCTCCTCCGTTGGCTTTCTTCAGGTGTCTGTCGATCCGTGTAACCGAACACTTTATTTAATCTACAGGAACTGATTACGCTCGTTCTGGCGTCCATGTTAAGGGATATCTCATCTTGTTCATTTTTAATACTACACAGTTATTCTTCGTATTGTTTCCACTGAATCCAAGTCTGTACAAACTCATTACAGGGATGGAACTCATAATTACTATGCTATCAAATTCACAAACCATTGCTTTAATCTAGTAGGCTCTTTTTCTGTGCGTCGAAAGCCTAACAAAGATGAGGACATAAATACGACTCTAAATAATGTAAATATTGATAACTCCTCACCCCAGAAATTCAGAGTAGTGTTGAACAATTATTTGCAACATGTACCTTTTCCGAAGCAAGTTAAAAAGTAAAACAAGAAATTGAAAAAAATATATACAACGGTATACAAATTTAAGAGTAAACAATGACGAGAAAAATGAATCGACGAACATGAATAATCGTTTGTATACAGTTACTGCCTCAGTCACTGCGAATATTCGTTTTTGATTTTTAAAGTGAAATTAGGTGAAACTTATCTCTTAATCTCTTTTGTTGTGAAGTGTAATATTGGTCTCTACCTGGATCATGTTGGAGTAAGATGTGCCCTCACTTTCATGCCAGACCAAAGTGCAGGTGCAGGCTTGACCCGAGGTTACACCTGGTCGCGGAATGCGGGATCACGCGAGCTCACGCTGACTTGCAAAACGAGCTGCTCCACAAAGATAGATATATAAACACCCAACCCAGCGATAGGAGGAGTCACTCAGATATTGTAGACGAAAATGTAAGGTCCACTTTCTGATTGTAATATGTAGAATAACTGACGAGGTATTGCAGTGAAATAAAATGTAATGTGAAATATAAGATTCAAGTCTTGTGGTATTCATTAATCGCCCCACCCGCCAGTTTTTTTACGAAATGATTAGAAAGTTTTACTTAGATATCAGATTTATTACATTTTCTGATTTTCTGAATTAGGCTTTTCATGTCGGTTACTTCGAATATAGGTTGTGACCTCTTAATAGTCCAAGTATAGGTATGGAAAGAAAAGGGTCCAGAGGAGAACCAAACAAGAAAAATATACACAAAGTGTATGTTGATCAAGGTTCGAGTGCTTAAAAAAGGGGACACGTACAATTGTGAGGATAAGAATCAAGATGTTTTAGCAATGGTTCTGGGGGAAAAAGAGTAAGTATTTGGAGGGAAATTCCTGGATTCTTTAAAATATTTATAAAATAGTTTGCAACATTATTATGACATAGGAATTGCCATACATGGAAAATGTCTGACTAGCAGCACTGTATATAGGGCCAAAGTTGAAGGCTTACTTACCATGAATTATATTGAGTGCATATTATTAGGTTGGTGCAAAAATAATGTCATTTTTTGACGTTCAACTTTATGTGAGAAAACGACATTATTTTTGCACCAACCTAATAAAAAAAAAGTTATTGTAATCATTTAAACTCATTTAGATTTAGTAAATATCGTAATAGCACTGCCCTTTCTAGGTACATCTGGGAAATTAAAAATGACCAGAAAATTCATCCGAAAGTAATGTGATAAAAAGAAAAATCTATTCAGGTTGAGAAAGATTTTGCAAATTGTTCCAAGAAGAAAAATTGGCAATTTTGATGTTACGGAACCCAAGTTTGTTGCTGAATAAAAAAATCGGCGATGTTGTCTGGATATATACACTCCCAAAAATATTTTGACAGCAATGGAACCCGGATGAAGCTCACACCCGGGTCAATAAAAAACTTACAATGAGGAGTTCATCATAGTTAAACATGTAAAATGAGGGCGCCATTTTATAGTTGTAAAAGTATAACCGTGTCAAAAGAGCGAGACTTGAGTAGCCTAGGTATTTTACTATCTATCTATCTATCTATCTATCTATCTATCTATCTATCTATCTATCTATCTATCTATCTAAAGTCTGTTCGTATCTATCTATCTATCTATCTATCTATCTATCTAAAGTCTGTTCGTATCTATCTATCTATCTAAAGTCTGTTCGTATCTATCTATCTATCTATCTAAAGTCTGTTCGTATCTATCTATCTATCTAAAGTCTGTTCGTATCTATCTATCTATCTATCTATCTATCTATCTATCTATCTAAAGTCTGTTCGTATCTATCTATCTATCTATCTATCTATCTATCTATCTAAAGTCTGTTCGTATCTATCTATCTATCTATCTATCTATCTAAAGTCTGTTCGTATCTATCTATCTATCTATCTATCTATCTATCTATCTATCTATCTAAAGTCTGTTCGTATCTATCTATCTATCTATCTATCTATCTATCTATCTATCTATCTATCTATCTATCTATCAATCTATTTATCTATCTATTCCCTAAGGTTTAAAATGCATTTTAAAAATGAAAACTATTTAGCTTTTCTGTTAGTTTTAATTACAAGCTAACAGATTAAATTTAATATTTCCAACTTTGGTGTATGTCAATTGAGTGGAAGCATATTTTCTGATTATCAGTTAAATTAATAAAATCGTCTATATTGAAAAATCTGTCAACATAATTCTCTTTATTAATAAATCTTGAAAAATAAAATATACTTTTATGAAACTTTATTTGAGAAAAATAGTTCAGTTAATGTCAATTGAAACAAATATTACTTTTAATTTAAAATATCGCTGAAAGGCATTTTGTAACACGGAGGTGATTTTTTTTTTAATGAGATGCTGACATATATTTATCGACAACCTGATGCTTTGGAATTTAAATAAGGGGGAGATAATTGTAATAAAATTACATGACGAATACAATGTAAACGATCTTTTATATATATATTTTAGAATATTTAAAGAATTCTACTAGTTTATTGAATTTTAAGTACTTTTATCAATTAATTTTAAATTTACTATAGTTACCTCTATTATCTTATGGTAATTTATCATATGGACGTCCGTATTTACAAAAATCGGTACATTTATACACACAGAAAATTCATTTTGAAACATGTCCTGTCACTGAATTGTAGTAAGTTTTTCCATTTATGAATAGTAAATTTCTTTATGGCAACGAATGTTGGATGATGTCCTCAAAGATGAAAAAGAGACACGAGGCGACAGAGATGTGGTTCTACAGAAGGATGCTAAGGATATGGACCGAGCGGGTGAGCAACGATGAGGTCTTAGAGAGTTTGAAAACAAGGAGGATTCTTATACTTAACATCAGGAAGAGACAGCTGAAATTTCTGGGATACATAATGAGCAAGAAGGACCTGGAGAATCTGATACTCACGGGTCGAATAGAGGGAAAGAGAGACAAGGTAAAAAAACGCGTGACATACCTGGCGGGCTTAAGCATGGCTTGTGGGAGGAAGCAGAGGGAAGGAACTTGTTGAGAGCTGCAAGGGATAGAAGGAGGTGGAGAGCCTTGATCGCCTATGTCCTGAAAGGACATAACACATAAATAGAAAGAAAGAAGATATACAGTTTAATAACTCTTGACCGCTACAAATTAATACCGAATTTAAAAATTTTTAAAACTTTATAAATTATTCTAATTAAAATTGAAAAAGAAATGAAAACAATTCTTGTAAAATATTATTATTCATCTAAATTTGTTTTTTTCTTAAAAAATAGTGTCCATAATATATTTTATTCATAAAAAACAATTAAAAGGTTTTCTAATTAAATAATGTCTTAGTTTTATTGCATTTTCTATTTTACACTTCCGAGCAGATTTTCTGTAACTGGGGATCGTATTTGGCGAAAAATATTTGGTGATTTAAATTCTCCGAGTGCTTGTCCGTATAAGTAATATAAAAATTAAGTGTTACAAAAAAAAAAAAAAAAAAAAAAGAAAACGAATTTCTTGAAATTTTCATAAAATTAGATATTTCGGAAGTAACATATGGAAAAATGTTTTACAAAATCTCTAGAAAAGAAACGCTTCAGAAATAATTTAATTAATTTCTGAATAAGTCCTGAAAGTTTCATCCGATAATTATCTGATTTTTGCAAGAATTTCCAAATCAATGTACTTTTCATCGCAAAAAGAAGCTAAAATTTCCCGTACAAATATTTGCTCCAACGTTAACGCCAGAAAAGAAAAAAGAAAAGACAAGATTGTTAACCAAATTTACGAAGATTCTAAAAAGAATAAAAAAAAAAAAAAAAAAAATCGAAAAGATAATGATGACATAATCAGGATGTTGACGTTCCTTAGTACTTCAACCAAAATATTAAGAAGAACGCCTTCGTCAGAACTGGAAAGAGCAATAACAGGCTTAACAAAACTATTTTTTCTGAAAAATTGTTTTAATAGAAAGAGTTTATAAATTTCAGCCGACGGTAGCACTGGCTGCTCGGTCAATGAACACTGAACGTTTCTTTATAAGGAAACGTTTCATATTACCATTACTCTTACAATTAATGGTTCGTCATTCAAAAAACAAAAACAAAACAAAAACAAAAACCAAACAAAAAAAAAGAACTCTTTATTGAGCATATTTTATAAGTATTAGGTTGGTGCAAAAATAATGACGTAATAACGTCGTTTTTTGACGTTAAAAATACGTCAAAAAACGACATTATTACGTCATTATTTTTGCACCAACCTAATACACGAATGAAAGCTTGGGTCAACCCGTTGTATGGTTTTAAGGCATTTTTCAACGATGTCGCATTCTGGGATCGCCTCCATAGGTCAATAGTATCAAGCCTGGAGATGCGATCACAGTTAGCTGAATATATTACAAGAATAAAAGCTCTAATAAGAAGCACCTATGATGTTCGAATTTCCAAGTTAATGGTTCATTAGGTGAGTTTGTTTTAAGGTCGTGAATAGGATATTTATCAACATCTGCTCAGTCTGTTAAATAGTTATGTTAAAGGTTATATTACTGCTGCCTTTGAAATCAGCCTTCTCTTGTCCTTTGTCTCGAACATTCACTACTGCTGGAAGTGTAAAACACGTAACTTTCTCACCCACCGAACAAAACCAAAGTACAAAGTTGAATTGAACACAAGCGGCAAACATTTCGGTCACAAATTTTAATTCAGTCCAACAACACAGAAAATAATACTTCAGTCTGGATACAATCAACAACTGACCAAACAGGTATTTTATTTTATATCAAGAACAATATATTTATATATCTATATACTTTTTAATGCTTCTTTGTGTCTTTCAGTTTTAGTTGCGGAAATCGTATGCCATGTCATCAAACGGACGAATAAAAAAATTAACGGAGCCGACCTGTGCGTTTGTAGACAAGGGAAAAGAGGATACAGAAAGGACACCGATCTTTAGAGATAGCAATGATCATAACGTTGCTAGCGTCGAAAATTGGCCCACAAAGAAGCTCCTGGCCGGTTGCCATCATGAGTTAAAAGCGATTAAATGAAGAAGGTATTTATTACATTTATCCACCATTTCAGTTCCTGTGAAGTTTTTCTTTCTTTCTTTCTTTCTTTCTTTCTTTCTTTCTTTCTTTCTTTCTTTCTGTCTTTCTTTCTTTCTTTCTTTCTTTGATATTTATTTTATTTGTTTGTTTTCTCTTCACCTTTTCCCCTATTTTTTATTCTTTCTATTTCTCCTTTGTTTTCCTTTCTTCTCTTTTTCTGTTTATTGTGCATTGTTTCTGTTTGTTTGTTTGTTTCTTTCTTTGTTTCTTTCTTCAATTTTTCTTTTTTTTTTCGTCCATATTTTGTATACATTTTAGTTGGTTGCTTTCTCTTTTCACGTTTTCCACTGTATTTTATTGTTCTGTTTACCTTCCTTTTTCTGTTCATTTTGCCTTGTTTTCTCTGCTTTCCTTCCTTCCTTCCTTCCTTCCTTCCTTCCTTCCTTCCTTCCTTCCTTCCTTCCTTCCTTCCTTCCTTCCTTCTTTTTTCCCCGTCTGCAATGACTAAGCGACTACATTTAATATCTTATAAAATGGTAATACATTTTTATTTCACTTTATAATAGACCGAGACCTAGAGGGGGGGCACTAGGCCAATCGAACAAACTAAAGAACCAATGACCATAGTCGTGATATTATTTGGTTTTGTTCATCTGTCAAAAGAGTTTATATTTACATTCACAGCTGTTGCGTCTCATAAAAAAATAATCTGGGGATATGTTAAAAAAAAGTAAATTTTATCGACTTCTGCGCACTTGAGAAAATGGAATATACTGGCATCGTGCGAATCTAAATACCGGAAGTGCTCTAAATACCTTCATAAATAAATGCAGCATTAAGCGAAAGGAAGTTATACATAGTCATTATAATAGCCTAAAAATACAAGCCTTGATAGACTATTTTTTATAGTGTTACGAACAAAAACGAAGGAGATAGACTTGTGGGTCCCCCAAAAAATGTCAGTCTATAGACAAAAAGATTTTGTAAAAAAAATTGGGTGTATATGGTAATGGAAATGGTTCCCGTACGAAGATAAGCAACGTCGAGCCTGGTCAGTACCTCGATGAGTGATCGTCTATGAAAACCAGGTGCTGTAAACCACGGATGGCTCGGAATTTGAAATCGGAGAGCCGAGTTGCAACGTTGGGTTTGTTATGTTCACTTACGCATAAATAACCTTGGGAAAGGTATGAATCCACCTTTTCTCCCCCAGCTATAGGTTAATTAGTAAGACCTGTATCAGTTAACCATTATAATCTCCCCTCAAAAAAAACAAAAAAAATATCAACCAATTAAAGTAATCCTCCCCCTCTCGAGTATTGTATAATTTATTCAAATTGAAATGTTTAATTTTGGAGCTATTAACGATACTGTTTGGAGAGAATTCTGTTTCAGTAACGATTTCGATTGATCTATTGCAACTGTAGCAATACGCAATATGCCCTGTTCATCTTTCTGATTACTTTCTTATCTTGGGGTTTCAGCAACATATTGGGCGGACTAATGTTCACCTGATTTTATGGACAGCTTTCTGGTAGGTGTTGGGCTAAAAATTGAACTCGTTAAACAAAGCGATGCGTAACACTTCAATTTTCCTCTTAATTCTGAGGTCATTAAACACGCAAATTATTATGTGTGAAAGAAAAAAAAATCTTCATAAATCGATAGAACAATATCTGGAAAATAAAAATGTACACCGTTGAATAGATATTTTATTGTAATATATAGCATAATTTTTCGACTATTTCGAAATATATATTTTGTAATTTATAGCATATATATATATATTAAAATAAAATATCTAAATATGAAATTAATCCCTCCCTATACTCTACCATGTCTCTTTAACTATCCCTCTTACAAAAATATCTTCTAAAATATCTAAAAGTGGTCTGTTTTTCTTATATATATATATATATGGGAAAAAGATATATAAATTTTATATACCAAAACAATGTTAAGAAAATCACTGACAAAATAGAATTTTTGTGTCGGACAAAAGGGATATTTACGTTGATGTGAGTACGCATCCGTAGGAATGAGTGGGACGTTGAAAAGTTAAACTTTTAAAATTATTTTTTTTTTAAATATGCGTTTGGGTATATAGTTTAGCCATTTATATTATTTTCTTTTTCTTTTTGTTTATTTTTTGCTTATGTTTTTTTATCACTTTTTCTTTTAAGTATCCAACATGGAGATAATTGAAGATCTGCCAAGAAAGGTGAAATGTTTCAAATTTACTTTGGATGACCCGGCGATTAAAGCATTTTCTATACACTTTCATCTAAGTAAATTTCTTTTAATTAAAGTAGCACTTTTTAAATCAAAATTACGATTAAACTCATCACGGTGAGCAGTTGATGCATTGTGTGGCTTGTTTTGTAAAAGATCTCTGTTGTGTTCCTATAATCTTTTATGTAAATTCTTTGAGGTTTCTCTTATGTATTCTTTGTGTCAGTTATTACAGGAGACAAAGTAAATAGGTTCTTCAAGTTTTAAATCCTTATTTTGTTTTGTATTTTTTAAGTATTTTATTGTTTTAGATGTAAGAAATTTTATGATAAACATCAATTTAGTCCGATGAAGTCGCACGAAAACTTTTTCCCACTTTGTTATACACTTTTCTCTCAATATTGCTTATGATATATAAAAAATTATATATCGTTATCTCTCTCTCTCTCTCTCTCTCACACACACACACACACACACACACACACATATATATATATATATATATATATATATATTGTAAGAAACAATCTAAACTGTAAGAAACATAGAAAAAGATAATTTGTGACGCGTTTCATCCGTTAGGACTTCATCGGACTGGGTTTATTGACGCTATTGTGACTACACATGCACCTGAACGAGAGACGCTGGTAGTTTCAAAATGTTTTGAAATATTTTTTGCAATCTAGACAAATTCATTTATATTCTTTTTCTTTCCATCATTCTTTTATCCTACACTGTGATAACAGGAAATTTACCAAGAATGATGATACGTTGTAAGAACCTGGACGTAAATTTACTGTTGCTGAATTAGCGATTAAAGCACTTTCTTGACATTTCCATCTTAGTGAATTATTTTCTATTTTAATTAGAGTAGCATTTTTTAAGTCATAATTGTGGTAAGTTTCGTTACGGTGAACAACAAATGCGTTTTGTTTGTTGTTTTTTTTAAATATCTCTTTTGTCTTCATATAATCTTTTGTTTAAATTATTGAGCTTTCTCCATATATTCCTTCTCGTAATCCTTGCTGTTGATAGAGTAAATTCCCCCTTCAAGTTTTGACTTGTTGTTTTGTTTTGCATTGATTAAATCTTTTATTGTTTTAGATGTAGCTGTAACAGATTTTATGTTGAGTTTAGATAAATTCTTTTCAGTTGTAGTTGTGATAGAGTTAGTTGGTAGAGTAATATATTTCTTTAGTCGTTAGGTTTGTCACGAAGTACAGCTATTCTATTTTGGGATAATATATAACGATAGTAAGGAATATGTTTCGCCAAAAAATAATCGAAAAAGAAGGATAGGTCTGAAATTCAAGGCAAGCAGACTTTCGAATTATATATAAGTAATAAATGAAATAAATTCACGAGATATAAAATAAATTAACGAATATAATAAAATTTCAATTAATTGAATGTTTATTTATTTCATCATTGTCTCATAATAACTGAACGAATGTATTTTATTATATATATATATATATATATATATATATATATATATATATATATATATATATGTAGGGTAGATGGGACTCTTCAGTCATGTTTATGTCAACCCAATTAAGAGAAGGAAACTCAGATGACAAACCTACGACTGAAACGATTACTGGTCATCTCAACCTTTGCTTGTCACCAGGTCATAATCGTGGAGGCTTAGAGAGTGGTAGTCATGTTGTACAAGCGTTTGTCACTATAATCGAGTGATGTACAAATGCCTCTGTGACATCTCTCATTCTATTCGTATACCTAAACCAAAAGTCCATGGTTTCGAGAGGAGTGCGCGGAGGGTAGCGAATGTGATTAGGCGGCCATCATTTGTGAAAAATATAAAGTATGAAACAATAATGAGCTCTAAGCGCTCTTCGAAATGTTTCTGCTACTGTCAGTTTCTGCGCCTTTTCGATAAATATTTTCATAGCAAGTGTTCTTTTTTAGGACCTAGACTTCATGAATTTAAGCGTAGTACTAGATTGGCAGCCAGGTCTCTTTTTACTGTTGAAAATGCTAGATATAACATTAACTTCTATTCATATAGTTAATTCTCTCGCGCTTGTAGCCTTTTAAACGCTCTTTTGGTTTCTTGCTTTCCTGTCAACTACGATCTTCAAAAATGTAAATTCATCGTCAGTCGTTATCCGCCTTTTTGAAACCTGTTCTTTGATTGTCTTTTCTCCTCAATAACGATTTCTCAGTGTTATATACCATATCTATGAACACTAATGGATATGCCCCAATCCTCATAAATACGTTGGACACTATTGTAAGCGGGGGTATTATGCTGTATAAGCAGTCCACCACTAGCAGTGGTTTACCTACTACACGGCGCTGGCGAGTATTGTATTTTTTGATGTTATAAAGATTACCAATTCATTTCCAACCTCTGTTTTGGATATTCCTCATTCAGTAATCCTTTCTAGGTTACAGCATTCAGTTTATTTCACCCAGTAAGCCATTGCGGTTTAGTGGCTTTATCGCCTTCCTCGCGGTAAAATAATTAAACAAATGTATAATATTTTATTAGGCATTGAATATGCAGCAATTTGTTCACAGATGAAAACGCGAAACTTGTTTGTGAATTCTATTAGAATATTGGCGCTATAAAATCTTGTTTTTTTTCTCCCTATTACTAATATACGTACGGTTTCGGTAAAATCTGTGATACCCATGACTTGCAAAAATCAGAATCCTTTATCTTTTTTTTAATACTTTTATATTCTTTCTACTTCTCTGACACGGCTTCACAATGCTTTGAGTATGTTCCTCCTCCCCACACCCCAACCAAATTCAAAACGCAAGCATTTCATCTGTCCGTCCCTCCGTCCCTGCCTTCATATCAATCTCACTCCAACCGCCACCACTACCACCTGAACTCAGATTCCGAAACCCACCATTTATGTCTTATCTGTTTCCTTCTCCAACGTTTCTACCACTCTTACCATCAATTCCAATCATTCTTTCTTTATGCAGACAATGGCTTCTCCGCAAAAATCGATTCCTCTTGCCCTCTGAATCCGTCAGGAGGAGTTCACCGGGGCCCATAAAAACAAGCAGCGTCCATCAATCGCCACATTTCGGCTGGACAGTAAGTAAAAGCAAAAATTGCGTATTTTTGTTTCCTCAACCCTCTTCAACCAACCCATTATACCACCACCCACAGCAATGGTAGTGACCGGTGGGTCTGGTCAAATTGGCTGTCCGTTGTGTTAATCAAATGTCCAGGTTGGATGGAAAAGTATATAATGGGAAACGAGGGAAAGAAGGGGAAAGAGGGAGAAGGATTAAAAAACGAAGAAGAAAGAACACACACACACACACATAATGATGTGAATAAAGAGCAAAACAGAATGAATAAGTAAAGAGAGATAGCTGAAAGGTTTGAAAAAGAAATTTAAAAAGCAAGAAAGAGAAGAGAACGAGACTGAAGAAGAAGAAGAAGAAGAAGAAGAAGAAGAAGAGGTGCAAAAGGAATAACAAAAAAAATAAGAGAGGAATAAAAGAAAAATACAATTACAAGAGGGTAATAAAGGGTGAAGAAGAAGAAGAAGAAAAAAGAAGAATGGTGGGAAGGAAGAGAGCGAGAAGACATAAGAGAAAGAAACGAATGTAATCGTTTTAAAGAAGAAAGAGAAACAAAGGAAAGAAGAAAGGAAAGAAGAAGAAAATAAGGTCAAGAGAAAATATTAGGATTTGAGGGAAAAGTAGAAAGCATTTTGAAAAAGGTATTGATCCCAAAACGAAATAAAAGAATAAATAATGGCGCGCATGTGCGTGCACACACATACACTATATATATATATATATATATATATATATATATATATATATATGTATTATATATATATGTATAGTGAGTGTGTGTGCGTGCTCTGTAAGCTCATGATTTATTTATTCACTTTCTAATATATATATATATATATATATATATATATATATATATATATATATAATTATGTATATCAGAAGGTGAATCGATATGTCATGAGCTTGAACGATTGTCATTAGATGTATTTTGATCTGAAACGTCGACTCTTCAATCTATGTCATTAATATTCACCATTGATTTTTTTTTGTTTAATCATTCTACCGCAAGTAAGGCAGTAAAGCCACTAAGACACAAGGGCTTACTGAGTGTGAAAGAATAAGAAAAATATTGTCAAGTAGTGAGAACACTAAAATCAGAGGAATCAAGAAGACAGTAGACAGCAATTGGCATTGAATCTAAATGTTTTGAAGATCAAAAGTTGGCTGGGAAGGAAGGGGTCGGAAGAGAATTAAGTGCATTGACAAGAAACGAAATTATGTTGAAACATTATTTTTTCGTAAAATATATGTAATTTTTCCTTAGGCTATTGATTCTTTGATGAACCTATGTGTATCGCTACCTAGAGAAAGAGAAAGAGAAAGTGAAAGAGCCGGGGAGTGGGTGGGTTAGAGACATACAGATAGAGGGGAGAGAGAATGAGAAGTAAAGAATGAAGAAGAAAGAATTAGGATTCTGTAGTTATTCATTGTAGATAGAAAACTATTGGAATATATTTAAATCGTATATTTAAAAAAATAAAAGAAACGAACGAATGATATTCTGGGAGAAAGAAAGACAGAAAGAAAGAAAAAAGAAAACAAGAAAGAAAAAAGAAAACAAGAAAGAAAGAAGAAAACAAGAAAGAAGAAAACAAGAAAGAAAGAGTGAATGTTATTACGAAGACAGGATAGAGAACTGTTTCCTTTCTGACCAAGTCTGTCCACCCGAAGTTGGTCGTAATCGTCACCGAGATTCTACAATGGCAGATCATTTGTTTATTCCGCGCTTAAAGGGCATGAAATTAAAATAAACAGAATGCTCGCGGGAGACGAAGCCGACCCGTGTCCCCGGAGAGGCCATGATTGTCACCGTAATATGATTTTAAGATGAGGTTTGTTGGCCAGAGTGACGTAGTATTGAATTGACGAATGCCCCTTGCGATTTAAGGTTATTACTTGTGTCAGTATGAGGAGAGAGTGAGAACATGGTGGTAGATATCGAGATGGTGAAAGAGGTAGGGAGGAAGAGCAAAAGAGTTTGACTGAAGGAATAAAAAAGGAAAAAAGAAATCTGGAATTAAGAAACGAAAAGAAATGGTAGAAGAAGAACAAGCGAAAAAAGTAGGATAAAGGAAGAATTGAGACACTAAAGATATAGAGGGGAAATGAATAAAACAATAATGGGGAAGAAATAAAAGAAAGAAGACAAGTAAGAAAAAGAGAACGAATGAAGAGAGAGAGAGAGAGAGAGAGAGAGGGGGGGGAGAGAGATAGAGGGATATGGAAATTAAAAGGAGAATAAAAATAAGTAAAATTGTAAAGAAGGAAAACGAAACGAAAAAGTAAATTTAAAACGAATAAAGAAAGGATATAATTTAAAAAACAAAGAAAAGGCATTTTTTTTTTTTAAAATAGAAGGAATGATCCGCAAAAGGAAAAAATAGAAAAGGAGAAAAATTTAACAGTAATAGAAAGAAAGGATGGAAGAAAACAATGACGAAATAAAACGACGAAAGAAAAGAACCAGAGAAACAAAGCAAAAATAAATAAAATGAAAGCGTAAATATAAAGCATTAGGAAAAGAATACAAAAGATAAGCAAAAAATAACGACGTAAAAAAAAAAAAAAAAAAAAAAAAAAAAAAATCAGAAAAGAAAAAAAGAAGAAAACTGCTTGACAGAAAGACTCGTCTCCTCTCGCAGCTGTTCTCTAGTAGCGCGGCCGATGTTGCTGCTGTCGGCTGCCCCAAACTGACAGTCAAGGGTCATCAAGTCCCAGCACATCGCTTATCTCCCTTGATGACTCGAGAGTTCGCCTTCTGATATCCACATGTCACACGGGGTCTTTCTTTGGTATGCTGGATTAAAAAAAAAATGGAAAGAAAAAGTATTTTCTCGAAACTGTCTTGCGCATTTTACCTATATCTGCCCCCACCTAGTTTTTTTTTCCCAACCGAAATATTCGTAAGTGAAGGCTCAAAGGCGCATGCGCGCATTGCGTTTATGTCATTTTTATTTGATCTTTTTTTATTTCTATTTTTTGATTTCAAAATGGTTGATTCGCAGATCCGTCACACAAACAAGCGTCTTTCCAAAAACTATTGATATTCTTTCAGGTTGAAATGATCTTATTTAACCCGTCAGGTTTTGTGATTTGATGGCCTGAAGGAGAATAGAGTAACGGAGAGGAAACAATGAAAGGAGACAAGAAAAGTATACATCAGATGAAAACAAAAGATATCAAATGGAAAATAGAAGCTGAATAAGTCTGATTCGTAGAGAGCAATTCATCGAAGCTTGACAACAGTGCCATTTTCGACGTAATTTTACACCCATATTTTTGCTGCATCTTTGCTAAACAGAACTTTTTAGTTTCACCGAGATGGATTGGTCACATCGTATCTGTCGAGATTAACTGAGTTTCAAAGACATTTTCCCCCTTAGGTTCTCAAATGTTCACCCATTTGGCAATGACCGGTTATATTTTTGCTTACAAAATATTCACCACAAAACATAAAGTTGGATACCTCTCATCGAAATTTCATTGTATTCTACTAATGGATGAAGATATCACTATTCACGTTTGCTTTTATTCAACTGTTATATCACTTAAATAACTTGAGTTTCCTCTCATGCACGTTGTGGTTAAAAAGACTTCGGGCTCCTCTCATATACGTTGGGGAGAAAAAAAACTTGGGTTTCCTCTCATGCACATTGTGACGAAAAAGACTTGTGTTTCCTCTGATGCACGTTGTAGTTAAAAAGACTTGAGTTTTCTCCCCCGCACGCTGTGGCGAAAAAGACTTTTTTCTTCTCCTGCACGTTGTGGTGAAAAAGAGTCGTATTTCCTCTCATGCCCATTGTGGTTAAAAAGACTTGGGCTTCCTCTCATACACTCTGTGGTTAAAAAGAGAAACGTTCTTTTACTTTAATGGGTTCAGTTGGTTTCGGAAAAAGCTGTCTGTCGTTATAAAACAAACATTTGAGCGTTCGTTTTTAACAGGATCAATTACTTTGGGGGATAAGCAAATGTAATCGCTAAATCTATGGAATATGTTGGTTATGTGGATGATATCTTGATAAAGTATGCGCCATACAACTCCGAGTGTCTGAAGTAGTATTTCATAATTTGTAGTACACACAGAATATAGTATTTTTCGGCATTAAATACACTATGTTGTGAAATTGATTGAATTATCGGAATTACGTTGATTATAGAACTATACCTACTTACATAGAGTTTTTATGAGAGTGAATGAGTGCAACGCCTTTCTATTTACCAAGAATGAATTGTGTAAACTCCTAGTTAGTGTCGGCTTGAATTTCTTAATTGAGGAATTATCATTAATAAGCACTCATGTATTCAAATTAGCATTCTCATATAGTCCAAATTTTAATAGCCTGATAATTTATTTTCAGAGTATGCCCTCTGTTAAGCTGGCTCGCTACCCTCTTTTTACATTTTTCCTTATTTATGTTTCTTCAATAACTACAGAGCAAACTTTTGGTTTATAATGTAACTCAGTTGAACGGATCTTCTCACCCTAACCCAAGCAGTAAAGTCACTAAAACACAAGGGGAGTGTGAAAGAATTAAAAAACAGAAACATTATTATGGAGTGAGTACAATTGAAGAGTAATCAAGGAGACAGTAGATTTCGATCGATATTGCATTTAAATTTTTGAAGATCAAAATTAGCTTGAAAGCATGGAGCCGGAAGAGGTTTACACAAGCGGTGAAGTGCGAGAAAAGAAACTGTTACGGTTACGTTTAGCCAATTCAACTGTGAATTGATGAGACCTTTCAGTCAGTCTAGAACTGTGCTTAATTTCGTAAAGTTTAGGTACCATAGCGAAGAATTCATCCGAAAAGTTAGCATTAAAGTATAGAAAAAGGTACAGTTATACTTCCTAGGAGAGAGCGTCCAATCTGGCGTGATTCAGTAGTTGAAAATGTCCAGTGTAGCCAATTCTTCCGATAACTTCATGCAATCAAAACCATCGACGGTTTCCAAACAGTTACCTCTACTCAATCTCACTCACAAGGCTTGGATCAACCCGAATTATGATTTTCAAGCATGTTGTGATCGTCTCACCGAACCGATATTATAAAGAAATCGTCTGCTTGATAAATGGTGAGATTCAAAGCCGAGCCTCTTGGTTGGAATGCTAAGGCCCTAACCACTCAGCCACGCTCCACTAGTCAATATTAGGAAAGAACATACATTACATTTAAGGCTTTCAAATGTCACGATTTGATTGTCAACTGACCTTAGTTAAGTATATATCCAGTTTACAATTTTATTCCTCTAGGTTGGCTCATAAGTAATTTCTGTTTTTAGGAGTTAATTGTAATGACAAATGTACCACCGTAACCTAAATATATCAGATCAAGGCATACAAAAATGGGATTAAAAGGATAATGTTTAGCACAAAATGCATTAGATTAACAATGATAAATCTCCACAGATGACTGCAAACTTTGAGTTCCATGGAACAAAAGTAACATTGTGGGTGTAGTAAGATCGTTGGGATATTTATTTAAGGCTCATAAAATGCAGTGAAACGCAAAACGCGCATTTATTCGTCCAGCTGCTACGACATGTCCAAAAAATTGATCCTGCGCTCGTCAGTAGTAAAAAAAATGATGTTCACCTCTGTGACAACTTAGGTCGCATACAGAAAGAATAACGCAGAAAAGATTTTGGAACTTGGCTCGTTCTACCAGACCCGCTAAACTTGCGCTAACCGATTAATACTTTCTTCAAGCGCGACAAAAGGCTTCGATGTGAGAAATATTTCTCTAATGAAAACCATATTTAGGAATTAGACGAAAATTTTTCACTTCAAAATCTGGGGAATTTTATTTAAAAGATATCAAAGAGCTGACTGATAAATGGCAAGAAGACATTGGAAATAATGGAGAGTTGAATAAAATGTAATTGCACTTTATTTGAAGAAAAATGTATGTGATAAAAACGGGAATTATTTATGACCTATCCTAGTATTTTTATGTTCTTGTATGTTGTAATCTGACTCTGCTATGTATGTTTGATTAGGTATAAACCTACAATGTAATGCCAGATACATTTTTAAGAAGTTTTACAAAAATGGAGAATCTTTGAATAACATTCTGACAACTAAGAATATTATAGACAGAGTATGTTAGCAATGATGAAGTTTTGAGTAAACTAAGAACCACAAAGAAAAAGTATACTTATAATTAAAAGAAGACAGTTGAAATTTCTGTGACACATAATGAGGAAAAAGGGCCTGGAGAACTTAACCATCATAAAACATATTGAAGTCAAGAGAAGCAGGGGAAGTGATGTGTGACCTACTTGACGAATTTATAGCAGAAAATGGGTAAGGAGGGATGGTAAAGGGTCAGGAGTTCCTTAGAGCAACAAAAGATAGGAAGTTGTGGAGAGCTGTGGTCACGCACGTCCTGAATAGACTTGGTACATAAAAGAAGTATTGTCTGTGGGTGAGGTGGGTGCGTGTGTGGGTGGGCGTGAGGGTTGTACGTACATGTATACAAGGGCTTTTTAAATCCATGTCATCGAGCAAATTCTATCTCGGCTTACGATCATATCACGTTGAAACACCGGTTCTTATACGATCATCAAAGTTAAGCAACGTCGGACCTGGTCAGTAATTAAAGGGTAACCGCTTGGGAATACCAAATGCTTTAAGATTGGATGTGCGGGCGATTTAATTGATAACGGCTTGGAATTAGAAATCGGAGAGCGAGTTCCAATTACAGTTGACTTCTTTATATTCACTTACGTCCAAATACCCATGGGAAAGGCATGAATCCACTTTTTCTCTCTCACCAGCTATGTGTTAAGTAGTAGGACTTGTATTAATAAGTCATTATTATCTCCCAAACTTCTATCAATATAAAAATATTTCTCAGTCTATATTTATGAGATGAAGTATTGTAATTATTTACACTATTTACATTCTTCGGACTGTGGCCCTCATCTTTACTGCCATATTCATGACGTTTCGGCCGTTGTACGCTCCTACCTTCTTCAGGTGATATAGTTTGGAATTTCGAACCGATCTCTTTATTTAAAACATTTATTATTCAACAATAACAAAAACTGTAATATGAGTTCTGGTTAAAACATGTTACTGAGACATTAAGTTTATAATTCCCCCAAATTAATTCATAGATGTCCTTTGACTTGACCCAAACAGTTGTGAGTTCATTGACTGATCACAACATAGGTGAACAAAAACTTGGAGAGTTAAGTTACTAAAGGGAATTAACTGAAACTGCGATATCCAGAAAAAGGCATGGCACGTGGAACTAGAACCATTTACCCCGGTGGATTAATTAAAGGTTTCAGTTCGAAATTCCAACGTATAAAAGCTGAAGAAGACCGGACCGTACAATGTGACAATAAAGATAAGGACAACAGCCCGAACAATGTAAATAGTGTAAAAATATTTTTGTCTTTTGCAAAAGGTTGACAAGCCGTAAAAGAAACTATCTTGGTCTCAAGCTCAAGTGGGACAACCAACTCGGACAGTTTTCACACTGCCAACGCCTTCTATGTCCATTCGCAGAAGGGCTGCTGAGAAGTTAGTTGAAACCCTGTTTAAATGAGCTAAGCCAGTCAAAAAGAAAAATCACCAACGATGTCAGCATCCTCAAGGATGTACTTGGTTTTTCTTTTATTGCATTAGCTGAGTTTCAGTTATTGGTTTAACCCTTCTCCCGATATTGGTTTCTCGGATAAGATTAACGGTCAGTCGGATTTACGTCCAAACTAAGAAAATTCGAACTACTTGCGTGACAGAGTACCTGAGGGACTTCTTATCGAGTCGCTACATCACACCCATAGAGTGTTGCATACAAAGCCTTGCCTGAGGTGTTAAGGTTTCAAGATCGTTAAGTGTACATGGAACTTCAGTACTGGGGCAAACTAGAAGATGATCCATAGTTAGTGATTGTCCGTATTCGCAGTTGGGATCCACATTGGTGGTATGTCCCCATTTCTGAAAGTTGGCTCTACAGCGACCAGCAGTTGTTCGGGTTCGATTCGGGCAGGGCCAGAAGGGCCAGGCATCACTTGAGCCAGGAGGAAGGGATTCTGTAGAGCTGAGTGAGATCCTGAGTTCTACGTTGTTAAGATGTCTGCGCCACAGGCTCAGACGCTGACTAGGAGCTATGTTGTTTAGTGGTTAGGCTGGGTGTAAAAAGCTGTGTCTTGACAAGGGCCTCTTTGTCATTGGTTTACAGCTGTGGAGTGGATGGCGAGGATTCTTAAAATTCTCGAGTTGAGAGAGAATGACGAAGATGCTTCACCTTCTCGAGTTGGGAGTGGATTGTCCTTCTTACGTAAGGGGAGCAATGTCACTAAGCAAGAAGTGGTCATTTACTTTGGTTGGCTTGAGACACCCAGTAATCGATCAGCAAGAGGTGTTTAAAGCAGGGTCGATTTTCTTTGCATGTGATGATCTGCTCCACACTGTGGTGGAGTAGCAAAAGGCTATGGCTTTGGTTCGGATTGTACCTGTGTGGGCACCCTGAGGAACAAGGATGTCACGATTTTGGTCGAAATCTGCCAGCACTAGATTTTCAGCTGACACTAGATTTTTTTTTTGATTGGCAGCTCGATGTTAGTGTTTCTTGGTAATGCAGTTAGTGTAAATGGGTTAGAAGCTCGGAAGCAGAAAACACCGAGACGAGTTCGAATTCCGCACGTGATCGTTAATTTCACTTTCGCACAAATACCCTTAAGAAAAATATGAAACCATTTCTTATCTCTTATCTCCCCAGATATGGATTAAATCGCATGGCGGCCTGGAATCTATAGCCATGGTTGACAACCAGTCTAAGGGAAGGACAGCTCTAAATTTAAAACCGTATGTGGCCCTTGTGGAACACATATACTTATTATAAAACCTAGGTTGTGTGTGTGTGTGTGTGTGTGTGTGTGTACGTTTATATATTGGATCGGATTTCCTACATTTTTCAACCGATTTCAACAAAACTCCACAGGACTACGTAAAATTACCTTGCGGTGGTTCTGACAGTGCCAAAAATTGGAAAAAACACAATTGTTTTTGCACGAAATCAATTTGAAAACACGATTAAAAGTCATCGCTTTTTCGAGAATGAAAGGGGGGACAACTCATCTCGAGTTATACTTATTATAAAACGCAGGTTGTTTGTTTGTGTGTGTTCGTTTATATATGGGATCGGATTTCCTACATTTTTCAACCGATTTCAACAAAACTTCACTTTTTTTTTTGGCAGGTAGTGTTTCTTATTGTCTTGCACACTTTTTTCTTTATTTTTACATTCAGAATGCTTTAAAAATTCCATTTACAAACTATACTGTTTATAATAAAATTCTATTCAATCGGTAGAATCATAACGATTGAAAACAATGTTTTTGTTTGGGTTTGACCAATTCGTAAAAAAAAAAACAAAAAAAACTAATTAAGACATGCGTGTCCGTCAACCTTAAACAATAATCTTTGTCAATTTTATTTTTCAGTCTTTATGATGGTCGATACTTGATCTATCTCTTACTGTTACATCCCCGGGCAACGCCGGGCTCTACTGCTAGTTTGAACTATAGTTAAGATCCGTTCAGCTTAGTCGCAGTATAAATCACAGGTTGGTTATGTGAGCGTTGAAGAGACACAAATGGGCCTGATCAAATGGGAATCCGCGGAAACGAGCATCTATGATGAAGATGGGAAATTGCCCTGATTTGCAGCGTACCTTCATGTTGAAACTACTCTGATGATAGAATTTCTTTATTTTCCAAATTATGTAGATTATCTTTTTTTTTAAACCATCAAGCATTTTAGATACTAGTAAAGTCCATACTACCTATCATATGGTCAGAAGTATTTTACTTTGTTTGTATCGAATTAGTTACTCCCTCTTAATAAATTATCTCATTTAAAGTGGTAATCGTCATCCAAGCTTTCATACACAAAAATCTCCATACAGCTCTCGGACTATACTTTTGTGTCATATTTACAAGAGTCAGCTTAGACAATAAATAAATAAATAAAATAAATTATTGCTATCATATTTGTACTGAAGCTGCTCAACCTTCACTTTCCAGCCTGGGTCCAAAGTCTTTTACATGCTTTTGTGGAAGGAAGTCATATTTTCCACTCTGCAGCCTCGTTCCAACATACCCAGAGCAGCAAGCATATCGCTAGTCTATCACGTTTTCCATAGCATATATTCAACTGATTTCCATGCTTTATTACCACCAATTCAGAACTTTACACCTAGTATCCGTCATCCTATTTCCACGGAGTTGAATCACCCTCATTTCCCCCATATTCCAAATGTAAAGGTAAATTTCCATTCAGACCGCTTTTTCTCACGAACTGCTACTTTGTGTAAAAGCTTCGCGCGTGGATACTTCCATGTGGCTGGGTAAGGGTATCCTAAGAGTTGTCGCTTACATACTCTTGGCATTTCTTTCAAAGTGTGACACATAAATTCTATGCGAAGGGTAATAGAGAATTGGGGATTTCAGAAACTAAAGAAAGTACTAAGAGAGAAAAGATGGTTCGAACAAAGAATAACAGTGCTGAAATGATATGTAATATATAATATCTGATATGGATGGGAGTGAATGCTGGACAAGACTTTGAAGTGACAGACATGTGGTTCTACCGACGAATGATGAGAATACCATGAACAGAACATGTGATCAAAAAGGAAGGAAAATAGGAAACACAAGTAAACAGATATGTAAAATCAGAAAGAGAAAGCTGAAATTTCTGGAACACATGATGACACAAAAGGGTCAAGAGGGTTTAAGACTCACAGGACATTGAAAGTAAGAAAATCAAATAGAAAAAAAAAGAAGACTAAACTACTTAGTGTGTGTGATTGGGTGAGAGAATATGGAAAAAATAAAGTAAAAATGATAGGAAGTTGTGGATAGACACGGCTGCTCAAGTCCTGAGATATTAACGACTTTTAGTAATAGTCTGGTAAGTAAAATATATATGTGAGTTTTTTTCTTACATTTTTCTTCTTAAATAATTCGAATAGTGTCCTTATGCTCTCCTTGTTCAAATTGAATGGAACAGATAAGATATGATCTCTATCCAAATTGAAGGGAATAGGTAAGTTATGCTTCCTATCTAAATTAAAGGGAACAGGCAAAATATCCCTATTATCCAAATTGAAGATAAGCTTTCTATCTAAATGGAAGGGAACAGATAGGATACTCATCTTATTCCGATGGAAAGCAATAATTAACATACTCTCTCTAACCAAAATGACTGGAAAATGAAACTGCGTATATTTTCTACTTATCCAAATTGAAGGGAATAGTTGAGATACTCTCTCTCTCTCTATCCAAATTGAAGGGGACAGGTAAGATAAGCTCCCTATCCAAACTGAAGGTGACAGGTAAGATAAGCTCCCTATCCAAATTAAAGGGGACAGGTAAGATAAGCTCCCTGCCCAAACTGAAGGTGATAGGTAAGATAAGCTCCCTAACCAAATTGAAGGGGACAGGTAAGATAAGCTCCCTATCCAAATTGAAGAGGACAGGTAAGATAAGCTCCCTATCCAAACTGAAGGTGATAGGTAAGATAAGCTCCCTAACCAAATTGAAGGGGACAGGTACGATAAGCTCCCTATCCAAATAGATAAGATACTCTCCTTATTCAAATTTAAAGGAATAGGTAAGGTAATCTCTCTACACAAAATGTCTGGAATGGGTAAGATACTCGCACTATCCAAATTCAAAGTGACAGTAGAAATACACTACCTATCAAAATTAAAGGGAATAGTTAACATATGCTCAACAATATTCAAAGCAAGGACGAATGTTCAACTTATAAGTATGAAAATTATAATTGACTGTAACAATGTCATAAATTTAACAGGTGATAATATATAACTTTTAATTATGATTGAAAAGACGAAGATAATAGTTTTCTATATTTTCTCTGAGTCACTTTACAATTTCTGTACGTACAATGTACAAATGAAATTTACGAATTCTTCTTAGACAAAGTCCTACCGATACCACACTGATCAGAATCATATTGAAAACTAACAATAAATCGAACATATTCTATTCAATTCGCATTCTTTACAAAGAATTAAAATATTTTATAGATTGAAAACGCCCCTGAACTGGAAACAGAGACTATTAATACGTTGCGTAATTAGTACTAAATTTTAAAATAAAAATATAATTAAAGGTCAGACTATATACAGGTGGATTGTAGATTTGTGAATTAGACATGTATTTTAGATATTCATCAGTGACTAAATAAGACATAACTTGTGGATAAGTCGAGATTTTAAGAGCAAAAATTTCTACAAAGGATATTGAAGCTGAAAATTTTTCGGCCTGGCATACTTCACAAAATCTAACCAAATGACAAACATCATTTTTTTTAAGGACTTATTAATTATTAGGCAGAAATATGCATCTGAGGGAAAAGGTAAGGTAGATACTCGTGCATAAGTCGATATTATAAGTCATGTGACTGTTATATACTGATTATTTATAACCAGTTTCCCCGTCTTTTTTTGTCTTATTCACATGTTCGGGTGTTAAACGAGATTATATTATTATTACAAATTGATTCTTTCAAACAAGCTTCTTCAGCTCATAACTGTTTAACGGTCGTCATGGACTGAATGCCGCGGATTCAAGGTCACTCTCCGCCACTTCTTCATGAATCAGGAAAATATGGAGAGATATCTGGAAGGCCTAATCAGAGACAATATTTCCTGTTATGGGGAAAGACCTTTAATGTGCATTTTGTGTCTTTAACGGAGAAAGAATTAGAAAACGTAGTAAATAAAAAGTAACGGTAGGGAGAATCAAATATCTGCATTTTAAGAGCAACCTCGGGTTAACGAGCCGAGAATAGCAAGCATATTGATCGCTGCATTAGGAATGTCTACACCATGATTTTGAAATTGTAATAGGGGCAGTAATAGCTAAGGTGCATGAAATGGTGATTAGTGTGAGAAAAGTTAACATACGCTCCCTATCGAAAATGAAGTGAACAGTTTATATATATATATATATATATATATATATATATATATATAAATATAAAGAAATATAGTCTTAAGGTGTGCTATATTTATGGAATAAAGTGCTCAATATCAGAGATAGAGCGTGTGTAAATATAAAAGTGAACATAGAAGTCAACACTTAGAGGCGACAGTCTGTTTCATGCTATATGCATCGTGGCCTGACGATTGCATATAGCATGAAACAGACTGTCGCCTCTAAGTGTTGACTTCTATGTTCACTTTTATATATATATATATATATATATATATATATATATATATATATATATATTGTCATAGGTCCTTACCTATAACTACAGAAAGAACTCTTTCTAACACTATTTATACTACGCCTCTCAAGAGAGAGGTACGAATCAAGCCGAGCCTCCCAGCTTGACGGTCGAACTCTCTGCCTCTGAGCAGAGAGGACCCGGACGAGGCTCCGCCGAAGGGCAGAGTCTCGTTCGGGGAGGTTGACCAACCCGATCCCGTTTATATGGGTTCTACGGGCATTTTTTGGCCTTGCCTACGGGCTCGGAAAACCCACGTTAAACTCGACCTTGTCCCGCATGCAACCCTCGTGGAGGGGTGGCTAGATACCGAGTCGAGCCGATAGTAGTTCACTCCAAAACAGACTGATAGTCATACTAACACCTTCTACCTCTTGTATTATTATTTCGTGTAATATACCTTCGTTATTTCTACTCTTGTATTCGTGTTGTTCTTCCTTGATCCTAACCTGGGCTATCACACACACACACACACACACACACACACACACACACACACACACACACACACACACGCACACACGCACACACACACATATATATATATATAGATAGATAGATAATATTAGTGGTAAATATACACATACATATTCAAAATATATAAATATATATACATACATTCATACACATACATATATATTTTGTATTAAAAAAATTCGTAAATACGATCCAATTCATCAGACCTGAATTTGTAGGTCTGATGAATTGGATCGTATTTACGATTCCAATGGAATAAATTATGACCATGGAATATTAGTGTTTAAGCCATTTTATTATATATATATATATATATATATATATATATATATATATATATATATATATATATATATATATGTGTGTGTGTGTGTGTGTGTGTGTACAGGAGGCGATGAATAAATTGTCGTCTAATTTATGCAAAAAGGAAAATAACACTGACATATTTAACAGATATATTTACCAAAATTACACAAAAATATTTTGAAATACTAAAGAGTAAATTTATTCAATAAAATCGCCATTGGTTTCAAGCACAGCCTCGGGACAACTTTGGAAAACGATCCCTATCGAAACTCAAGTAACAGGTAAAAATACGTTCCCTAAATTGAATAGTTAATATATATATATATATATATATATATATATATATATATATATATATACATATATATATATATATATATTACATGAATCATTCATACAAAAAGTAGATTAGTAAAGTTAATTATATAAAATGGCGAAAACTCTTCGCAAACAAAATTTTAAATTTGCATTAACCTACGAACCACTCGGTGAATGTTATGATCCTTGTTTTTAATAACTACAATTTGTATAAAGTCTTTTTTAATCTGCTAGTACTTTCAACTGTACATACAGTCATCCTCTGGCATGGAAATTATTTTGTTTTTTCTTAAATCCAGGTAGTAGTGGATCATAACATTCATCGAATGGTGAATGATTCATGTAATATAAATTGAACTGCACCACATATTTGATATATATATATATATATATATATATATATATATACGTATGTCCAGCGTGCGATGAATAAATTGTCGTCTAAATTATGCAAAAACACTGACCTCGTTTTAACAGATATATTTACCAAAATTGCACAAAAATATCTTGAAATACTAAAGAGTAAATTTATTCAATAAAATCGCCATCGGCTCCAGACGACTTCGGAATCTCCTGCATCTCTTTTGAACAGTCTCCTTGTTTAATTTGGTGAATACTGCCATAATCCTTGCCTTCAGTTCATCTTTGGTGTTACAAGGAGTTTTGTTGGTCTTTCGCTCAACTGTTCCCCCACACATAAAAATCAAGGTTTTGAAGTCTGGGGAGTTAGGTGGCCAGATGCAAGGGGTGATGTGGTCGCAGAAATTGTCCAACAGCCATGACTGGGTTGTCCCGCTTGTGTGACCTGGATCAGAGTCATGTTGCCAGACACATGTTCGTCTAGCAGCCACCCTCTTAACCCAGGGCAGCAATACCTCCTCAAGGCACTTGATATAGGCTTCTGTGTTGAGTCTAAGGCCATGTGGGAGGATGAATGAGGGTATAACGTTGTCATCACAAAAGCTCACTCCAAACACTCACTTAATTGCTATCAGAGTTATCCAACTCTTTCCAAATCATCTCTACTGACAACCAAACACTCTGAAATGTTCGCATTGGAGCTTCCGGCGCAGTACAGAATGCAGTTTCCAAATTTCTGGCGAGGTGAATTGCGTCATGGTGCTCTTTTTCTCACGTACGGCGCCTAACTGACCTCACTATACCGTGCAGTTAACAAAATCAAAAACAAACAACGCGCAGGCGCGAAATTAAAAATATAAAATTGCGGCAATTTGTCCATCTCAACCTGTATGTAATTTGCCCAATCTATAATTCTCCATTTATTTGAGTTCATATATATATATATATATATATATATATATATATATATATATATATATATATATATATATATATATATTCATACATGTTTCATTAAATATATATTTGTATATTTGTCCATCTCACCCTGTATGTAATTTGCCCAATCTATAATTCTCCATTTATTTGAGTTCATATATATATATATATATATATATATATATATATTCATACATGTTTCATTAAATATATATTTGTATATTTGTCCATCTCACCCTGTATGTAATTTGCCCAATCTATAATTCTCCATTTATTTGAGTTCATATATATATATATATATATATATATATATATATATATATATATATATATATATATATATATATATATATATTCATACATGTTTCATTAAATATATATTTGTATATTTGTCCATCTCACCCTGTATGTAATTTGCCCAATCTATAATTCTCCATTTATTTGAGTTCATATATATATATATATATATATATATATATATATATATATATATATATATATATTCATACATGTTTCATTAAATATATATATATATATATATATATATATGTGTGTGTATTTAATTTTACTAACTATTCACGAAATAGAAGACCTACTTAAGGTAGAGAATTACAAAATGAGGTTGATATATGGACGTAAGAGGAGTAGAGATTATGAGGATATGTAGGATAGATAACTGTTGCTCTGAGATTTGAAGATGTTAAGATTGTAGCTATCATGGAAGTATCCTCTCGAGAGTCTGTTCCACAAAGTAGCCGTTCTTAGGAAAAGGGATGTCTGAATATATCTTCTTCCTTACCAATGGAATAATAAGGAAGTGAGGACGATTTGACCCTGCGTATATGACATGACGGGTCCTAGTTGTGAAGTTCTGAACCGGTGCAACTAAGGAATGTAGCTTGTCTGAACATTTGATATCGAAATAGCGATAGAGCAGTTTCGTCTGTAATATATATATATATATATATATATATATATATATATGAACAAAATAAAAATCTGGAAAACATATCTGGGTTAAGTTTTATTAATTATTTTGCCTGTACAAATAATTGTATTCATGTTTATGGGCGAAATGAATTTATTACTACATAAGTTTCCACGTGTGGGGTGGAGACTCAACGTGATGTAATAGCCTACAAGTCAGATACTCACTAGGTGCCTCATATTTGTTCCATCGTGTCAAAACTAAGCTAGATCGCTGCTGGGTGGGGTAAGGATTAGCAGCATTAGAAGTATTTCGGCTAGAACGCAAAATTTGGGTGTGTTGATTCAAACTTACGAGTAAGTATGTGTGTGTGTGTATATATATATATATATATATATATGTGTATGTGTGTGTGCGTGTGTGTGTTTGTATATATATATATATATATATATATACGAATCTCTTTATATATATATATATATATATATATATATATATATATATATATATGAAATGACAATAGGAAAACTAGTAATTGCTGACGCGTTTCGTCCAAGGTGGACTTTATCAAAGCAAAATACGAAAAAAAAAGTGCACATTGGATGAAACACGTCAGCAATTACTAGTTTTCCTATTGTCATTTTTATTCATATATATATATATATATATATATATATATATATATATATATATATATATATATATAATTTTAATGATTGACTTTTTCAAAGTATGAAGAATTCTTCTCGGACAAGTAGAAATTCCGAAGCTCATTTTGGGAGAAAAGTGTAGGAAATATGATCCAAGCCTTCATATTTTTAAGTCAACATCAGATAGACAACTGGTGAGTTTAGTAAAATTTTGAAATGGTGCAACTAAGCTATTGTTAAGTTTTTACATATTTCATACACACACACACACACACACACACACACACATATATATATATATATATATATATATATATATATATATATATATAAACACAGGTGTTAGTTAAAAATTAATATCTGTCCTGATTGAACCTGATTGAATTTTTAAATTATTAGTTTGAATTATTTCTTTTTACTTTTTACTTTGTAAGTTGTAGAGAGATTTGAGGACTTAACTTCTCTATCCAACCTACAGGATGTCTCACAAAAAAAAAAAAAAACAAAAAAAAAAAAACAAAAAAAAAGAAGAAAAACAAAAAAAGCGGGAAATTTTAGATTTATTATAGGATGAAAAAAATTAACTATTATATAACTATTATATAAAAAATATAACTTCTTTAATTTGGACACCACATCTAACATTTGTGTTTTTGTTCTCTTTTAAGCTACTAAATTTCTATCATTTGCTTCTGCTTCAACTAACTAGAAACATTCCAACGATTAAATAAACTGTACTTTTTTTTTGTAGGGCACCCTGTATAATCTTTTTTTAAACTGTCAGGCCATCTGGGCACATGTATAAAGCAAAATGCCATCATAGACTTTTTGTTTTTGGAAGAAGAAATTACTGTAAACATTCACAAGAGTTTAAGGCTATGTGTCATTGTAGTTCATTTCAGTCTAAAAAAGAAAGAGAAACTAACATTAGTGACATGGCTCCCGTTTTGCCAGTTCTACTACCGATGTGTTAACGACTACCACTGAATTTTTTTAAGCTTTAGATAAGAATGTTGAAACTCGGGACGTGACTTTAGATATCTCAAAGGCGTTTGACAGAGTTTGACATGCTGGTCTTCTACGCAAGCTCAAGGGCTACGGTGTTATAAGACGAATAATTGGCTTATTCCAATCGTTCATAATAAATCGGTCGAGTTGAAAGGTCACGCTTCTAGATCATTTCATACTAATGCAGGGTCCCCAAGTCTCTATCCTTGGACCTACGGTGTTTCTGATCTTCCCAATGTCATCAGTTACCAACCAGATATTTATGCAGATGACACAACTATTTATTCCTTTCTTAGTAGCAAGTCCGACATATCCAATAAAATAAATTTGGCAACCGATCTCGAAAAGGACCTCCACTAAGTGGTTCACTGTGATAAGAAATAGCTTGTAAGTTTTAATGCTTTCCTAACAAAACTGCTTTAATTTAAACACCACAGAGAATCTTTTCTTCCTGCCATCAGCATATGGCTGATGCTAAACTTCAGGAGAACAAGTTTGAGCCTTCTTGAGCTCACATTTTCTCCTAACAAGAAGTGAAGTCATTATATTGAATCAATTTCTTCTTCTACTGACAGGAAGGTTGATTCTCTATGTCGTGCCAGAAAATCTTTTTCGTCAGAATCCATCTTGCATATTTCTATATTTACCACTCAGGCACGTTGGAGTAATGGATAGCGGCTCGGATTGAGGAATCGGAGAGCCGAGTTCGAATTCCAGTCAAATCCATTACATTCACTTACGTGCTTGGGAAAGGTATGAATCCTCTTCTTCTCCCGCCCCAGCTATAGTTAAATAGCAGGGCAGACCGGGTTCTATAGCCTTGGATGGCAACTGAAAGAAATGACAACCTACTGCGGGAAAAATTTGCCTCGAAGGATACATGATCGCCTAAGCGTTTATCACGCACGGCGCATAACTGACTGACTGATTGACATTCGTCTGTGCATTGGATATTGATGCAATATTTGGTCTGGTGTTCCTGCTGTATAATCTCGTGAGTCTTGAAAAAAAATCAAAGAAGGGTCTGTAATGTAATCGATCCTGATCTGCGATCTCGATTTCAGTCACTTTTTCATGTGACGAGGCTTTTCTCTGTCATTTCTGCAAATATTTGATGAGTTTTTTCCCTTATTGCCTCGACTACATGAATTTAAGCGTGCTACTCGATTGGCAGCTATGTCTCGCCGTTTTATTGTTGAACTAGTGAGATGCAATCGACACTTCTATTCTAACAGTTTCTTTTCTCGCACTTCCAACCTGTGGAAATCCCTTCCAATTTCTTCCTTAACTACCACCTACAATCTTAAATTTCTTTTTAGTGTAACGCCAATCGTCATCGTTTGACTTCCTGAACACTGTTCTTTATTGCCCATTTCTCACCTCTCCTCACTAAAGTCTTATTCTCTCTCAAACTGCGTCCTTGTGGCATTACAGCATTGTTTTGAGTGAAATGATTAATAAAAAGTAAATTGCTTCTGTGAACGGAGATAAGATCAAAGAGGCTATTTTTTCTGATTACCACAGACAGAAAATGGCTATTTCAAAACACTGTGAAATCCTTCAGGCGTGACACGGTAGTGATTGCAGTTTAGTGCAGTCTCTTGGCTACGCAAAGTTCTGTGCAAAGTGGTATCCCAGAATACTTGTAGGCTGCATAAAAGAGCAGAGTGTGGGAACTGCCCGTCATCTGAAGCTGCACAAAATGGATGACACTCATACGATAACGCTTCTCTAATGATGATGAGAAGAAAGAGGCAATTCGCACATGACTAAGAAAGCAGCGAAGGAACTTCTATGAGCTAGGTATACATTCCGCAACCTCTTAGAAAGACGAATAGCACAATTGATAAGGAAGGGGGGCTACGTTGAAGACTATTAAGAATCCTGAGACTTTGCTGCTTATTTTGGTAAGCTTTGTATGCTTCAACTATTAAATGTTTTTGTAATTAAAGAAGAACAAGCATTTCATTTTGACCGATCCTATCTATCTATCTATCTATCTATCTATCTATCTATCTATCTATCTATCTATCTATCTATCTATCTATCTAAGGCCTGTTCAGGTCTGCCTGTTTATCTATCTATCTATCTATCTATCTATCTATCTATCTATCTATCTATCTATCTCGATTATTGTCCCTTGAATCCAACCCAGACTTCAAGTGAAACTCATACATACTAATAATTTAGTACTGCTGTCATATTTGGGCAGGAGCTGCGAGGTCCTCACTTTCCAGTTTCTATAGAGCCCAAAAGAATCTCCGCGTCCTCGTGAATGACAAATTCCCGATTTCTACAATCTTAACCTGTTCAAGTCTAGGTTTAACCGTTATCTTCCCCTCCTATCTGCATAAACTCGATTGGCTCCCGGGCCTTGTACAGTGAGAACCTCACTCTATAAAAAATAAATAAATAAATAAATAAATAAATAAATAAATCTATCTATCTATCTATCTATCTATCTATCTATCTATCTATCTATCTATCTCAGTCTGTCGGTCTATTTATCTAACTATTTCGTCGGCCAGTCAATGTAGGATAACCGTCTGAATTCCCATCTCTATAAATATAGAAAAAAAAAAGGGAAGACGCGCTTTAGTTCAAGAGTTGGTTCTGGTTCAGTTATTTTCCTTGGCAATTTCGGCAAGTGTGGCGCGAATTTGCGGGCCGAAGGCCAAGCGGGTCAGCAAACTGTCAGAACCTGTAAGCAAACAAATATTTTTGAGAAGATTACTATTTGATTTTTTCAGTTAAGACATTGTACATAAAACTATTCGCACCAACTCATATCTAGTTGTCTACATACATTCTCTCGTACGCACATACATTACATATATATATATATATATATATATATATATATATATATATATATATATATATATATATATATATGACAAAGTTGAAGTGTAATTACAACAGCTATATGTGCAATATCTAGGAAACAAATATTCGGAGTACTGACTTTAAACTAGAATAATTATATTTATCTTTGAATAAATTCTCATTTGCATTTCTTATGCAAGTATTCACGAAAATTAGCTTAGTTTGGCACAGGGCCATTGTATTGAGAGTAGAAATTGAAGATAAAACTCATTAAGCTGGCTTGTTCCTTAGCGTCTGTCTTAGGTCTGCGCACTGATTATGATAGATATCATATGTTGTGCAATTGTCGATCTTATATATAAAATGTCGAGTTAGCCAACATTTGCGAATAAATAATTCGAAAATCGGTTTATTTTTGTTTAATTCAAGAACAGCTCAGAACATTCTAGGTTTATTCGAAGGTTCTTCTTGATATGACTGTCATCTGGGCATAGGTTACGCCAACTCTATTCCCTGTAGAGATGTAAAGCTTCACAAAAAAGAGGCTTCCCACCAAGTAAATGTTTACAGACTCAAATATAAACGACTAATATCTACATATTCCCGGACCAAGTAAGTGCTTACATACTCACATGTAAACGAGCAATATTTACCTTTCCGTGAATCAAGTAAAATTTTATAGTCTACAATATCATAAGACTGCTACCGAATGTATAGATACGAAAGGTTATCGAATATATAAATACGACAGCGGTGAAATGCCGGAGAACTTCAGTAAATCAATCCTTGGAGCAGATGCAAATGAATGCGAACTCCAGAGGACAATGGGCCTCATGAGCCAAATAGAAAAATTAATAATCAGGATTTTAATGAAGAAATATTGTTAGAGTGGAAAAATGTGGCTTTGTTTCATACACTGAAACTAGAAATAAAAGGGTTTCCATGGCGAATTGTAACAGGAGCTGAAGCTTGTTTTTACCAGTACGATCCTGAAGACAAAGCCGAGCGAAGACAATAGCCACTCAAAGGTAGAAAGAGTTCAGCCAAAGTAAAAACAAATTGGACCGAAGGAGAGATTCTGGTAACAGTTTTTACGGATATCGAGAGCTCATTGATTTCATTTGCTAATTGACTTTTCAGAAGGAACGACACGGTAAGACCTGCTTATTAAGAAAGTGTTTCAAGAAAATTAGCTAAAAATGTGTTCAAAAAAGAAATCGCCGTGGAAACTTTATCAGAAGATCATTTTTCTACCACGACAATTCCTTTGCCCATTCCTCTTATCAAGCAAAGGGGAATTATTACGACAATTTAAATGCGCAATCATTAGACATCCCATTTATAATCCTGATTTAGTTCTAAAAATTAAATTTCCTAACCGTAAAAACGTTTTTGAAAGTTATCCATCTTGAGACAATTAATTATGCAAAAAAAGGCTACTTTGACATTGTTAAATTCACAGGGCACCCAATTCTTCTGGGATGGAATCTTTTTCTTCGAGAAGTGCCTTGATATTAATGGAGCCTATGTCGAGAAATTAAGCTTATACATAAAAATGCTTGTTTTTTCATTCCATTTTTCCATAATTTTATCTGAATGCCCATTATATAAGAATGGATTGCTACGCAGAAGTAATAATTAGATGAACCTAAATAGCTTCATCTTCTTCGTCTTCGGGCCGGTAGACGAAAATAAATATACTGCTTAATACATAAAAGGAGCCTCTACTCAAATATGGGTATCCACTAAAAATAACGTTTAAATAACAAAATCTGTCGGATGAATAAATCAAAATCCACCACTTCTTTAGGAATTGCTTTGTTTATGTTAGGATACGAAACTGAGCAGGTATGAATGTTTTGAGAGTCTGTGAAAGATTTGCATTTATAAGGCATTATTGAACTCTGTTTGATCATCGACGCAGAGACAATGAAAAGCATGTCGGGTCTAACGACCATTTCGCCTGCCAATCGGGGACGCAGGTTCGCATCCTGCCGGGGAGAGCATATTTTACTTTAATAAGACTTCTCGAATATTCAGGCTGGTAGACGAAAATAAATAAGTATACTGTTTATTAAATAAACGAAGCGTCTACGCAATATATATATATTAACAGCCAAACTCACTCACACACACACACACACACACACACACACACACATATATATATATATATACCACACGCATGTATGTGTGTGTATATATATATATATATATATATATATATATATATATATATATATATACCACACACAAGTGCATATATATATATATATATACCCAATACAAGGTGTAGGAGCCACTTAAAGTAGAGGATTACTGAATAAGATATATGACGTGAGTAGGAAGAGAGATAACAATTGAATATATATATATATATATATATATATATATATATATATATAGAGAGAGAGAGAGAGAGAGATATTGCTAGATAGAAAAGGTTGCATGATATTTTGACAAGATCTGCGAGTAAAAACAAATACTTTCGGACTCTGTTTTGTGTGCTGTATATGTGTGTGGGTTTGTATGATGGCGCGTCTCAGTGTGTATGCGGTGAATAGATTTTAGGGAGACGCTGTGCATAAATTTCAGTTATTATATTTAATAATCTCATATCGGAATGTTCTCATCCAACTTGTTTACTTTTTTTTATTTGGGCGATGTCATCTTGTCGTGGTGCTTTTCAAAGCCGCATCGAGTTGGGTTGTGTCAGTTCCAACGCTTGTCAAGTTTTTTTTTTCTTCATTCATATCTAAATAAGATTTTACTATATAGGGATATATGCAGTGTCATTTATCAAGTATATTTTAGTCTGACTCATGGCCGCAGTAATGGAGCCCCCTTGAAAATCAAACTAGCGTATTGATCCGCGACAGTGAGGAACCATTGTAGAGACAAGGTGTAATGATTAAAAATCGTTTAAGGAACCTTGTAAGCCATAAAGAAGAAAATCCTTCATAGGACCCTTTAGACTGACTCTACAACATTACAATGATCTTTACCAAATAACAGAAACCACATCACTTAAAGACGCCCAAAAGCAGCAACAACTAAAACCACATGTAACTAGAAGGGAAAACAATGTTATAATGAAAATGTTGACTTTCCACACTACCTTAAGCAAACGCTTAGGAAGGAAACTCACGTCGATATTAGAAACGACGATTACAGTGAACTTGAGTGAACTTCTTCTTCTATGTACCGTGTTGCTTCAGAACGTGGGCGATCATGGCTCTCCACAACTTCCTATCATTTGTAGCTCTTAGTAAGGTTTGTATTTTCACCATTATTCCCATCCATTTACACAAGCTTGTTAGGTAAACTACACGTTGTTTATCTCTTGCCTTCATTATGTGTTGTGAGTCTCAAGTTCTCCAACCCCTCTTTCCTCATTATTACTTGTCGTAGAAATTTCAACTGTCTCTTTCTGATTCTAAATATAAGCATCATTTTTGTTTTCAATTTCCTTAAAACTTCCTCGTTATTCACGTGTTCAGTTCATGGTACTCTCAATATCCTTTTGTAAACCCACATTTTTGTTGTCCCATGACTCTTCTTCATCTGTGAGGAGATTGTCGAGCAATTACTGATATTACGTAGCATTCTTTTCTCTGTAATAATATTTTCCTGTTTCTTAATACTTTGCTTAGCTTTTGGGAGGCCTCTTTCGCTAACCTATCCACGTCCGGATTTTGGTGTCATATTTTCCGTCCTTCCCAGATGTATATTTCGTGCATCTGTTTGGTATCTGCGATTCGTAGTCCGCATCTTGGGCGTGGCAATCACCACTGTTAGTCTCATCATTATTACTTACCATTTACACACGTATGCACACAAGAGTCTCGTGTCTGACACCTTATCTATAAAAATCCTTTGAAAAGAAGATAACAAAATACCTTAGCAGATTTCAGAATGACGCTCAGCTACGAACTTTTCACTGAATAAGTGAAACTAAGTAACTGTCGATGGATCCTGTCTTGGAGTAAACTGTCAGTAGTGCTTATCTCAGCCTTCGACATTTAACAAACTTGCCTTGAAAAATCAGCACTTAGAATTCTGGCTTTTATTCCTGTTCGAAAAGCAAACCCTGGAACTAGTAACAACTATTTTCTCCACGAAGAGGGCTGGTTATTTACGAAGTTTAATTTAATCTGACAGAAGGCCACAATAGTGAGGCAAGTGATTGGTTGATTTTACTACATATTTAATGTCGAATTTTGTTCAGGGTACCCAGTATTATTTTTATTGATTCGTTTTCTACGGCTTTTGCAGGTTATGTAAAGCGAGAAAATATTTTTGGATTTTAAGATTTTTTTTTTTAGATAATAATGGTTTAGGGATACAAGTCTTGCTAATTAACCCATAGCTGGGGTAGAATAAGTGGATTCATATCTTTTCCAAGATTATTTGCATGTAAGTGACTATAACGACCGCAACGGGAATTGAAACTCGGCTCTTCGATTAATAATTCCAAGCCATTATCCATTATACCACCTACACATCCAAGCCTACAGCACCTGGTATTCCGAAGCGGTCATCACTCTATTGACCAGGCTCAACGTTGCTTAACTTCGGTGATCGTAAGGGAGCCGGTGTTTCAATGTGATGTAACTGTAAGCCAGTGAGGATCGAATTCATTACTCAGTGGTTATTTTTAACCGGACTAGCCACGCTAACCAGGCGTCTGTGTACACGAACATGATTCAATTCACTACAGCTTGATAACTACTAATTCACGGTAAGGGAACTGAGTTTAATGTGATAGGTCGCATGCCTACTGTAGTTCGCTAGTATTGAGCTTAACACAGTGGTAATAGTCTGCTAGACTCGCTTGCTAATCACCACTCCATGATAAAGCAATATAGTTACTAAGCTTAACTTGGCTTGGCACAAGGCCACAGGAGCTGGTCTCAGGATCGAAGGTCACTGCAGATCTATTTAATTAAGAGATTGAGTAAACTGGGGCTTTGTGCAAATCTCGAAAGAAAACAGTATAATATCGTGTTACCATAGCTTCCGACAGATAACTCACGCACTTTTCCCCACAAGGCAAAAATTGTGTCTTAAAGATATGACCGAAAGGGGCATAAAATGGTCGCATTAAACTTGCTCAACGGAAAATAAAAGATCGCTGATTCAGCAAAAGGATCCTCTTACTTTTACACTTGTTTCCTTTCCACGTACTTTCCCCCATTTTTCACGCGACCAAATAAGCGGGAACGTTTGGAGCTAATTGATTCAATGCCAACTGACCAATGTTTCTCCATTTGGTTAATGGCAAGGAGCGGGCGGAGGAGCAAGAAAGAGAAAGACGCTAAAATGTAGGTAGAGGGCGCCCTCGTATGAAAGTGGTTATCTCCCCTTACCCTTGCTGATGCAATGAGCCGGCGGGAAACGCGTTGGCAAGTCTTCGCGAACGTGGTCAGGCGCGACTGCCAACTTCCCAACCGGAGAGCAACTTTTGAAAAGCTGCCATCATTTTGTCCTTACACACTTGCATTCAAATCTTCCCTCCCCCGGCTTCCATAGTTAAGGTTTCCGTTAGAATTTGTTTTTATTTGTGTCAATTAACGTCTTCTTTCAAAACACATTTATTTCAGTTTTTCTAATCGATTTCTCTTATTTATTAACCTGAATTTACATTCATACTTATGCTTATTGATTACACATATAGTGGCATTAATTCCTGACCACTGATAATCCCTTTCTATTCTTCTATAGCAACTCATTTTCAATGCATTATTTTAGTAAATGACTGTTATGCGTATAGCGTACTTGAGGCATATAAAACCCAATTCTCACATGAAAAAATCCATTGGATCTTATATGCGTAATTGAAGTACCTGATAGGTTATATTTTTACTCAGATTCGCGTAAACTATCAGTGCTTGTACCTAGCTAAATTTCATAATACTGTACCATTCCTCCTCCTTCATCAAACAAACATTATGCGATATGATCAGCTACATTAATTCGTTCTACCCGTTCAAACGTTTACAGCCAAGACTCATCATATCAGTTATACGATAGAATCATCGCTATTCCGTTCGTATTCCGGTAAGAAGGAAATTCCATTCGATCAGCTCCTTTATGAGGACCGCTATTTTGTGGAATAGACAGCTGAGAGGATGCTTTCCCGATCTTAAACTCTTGGTCAACCATCATCTACTTTCAATAACTTCATTCAGTAACCGTCTACCTTGAGTTTTTCTTGCGTTTCATATTGGGAAACAACGGTCCAAAAAATTCCAAATGACTTGGTAAAATTAGTAGTCGCAACTCTCACTAGATTTTGAAGAGTCTGTCTATATTTCTGAGATGAGGTATTATGTACATTATTTACATTATTCGGACTATTGTCCTCATCTTTGTCGCTATATTTATCACAACGTTTCGGCCGTTGTACGCTCCGGTCTTCTTCAGGTGGTTGGAATTTCGAACTGAAACCTTTATTTCGCTCACTGGGGTAGACTGTTCTAGTTCCACGTGCCATGTTTGATGGATGTCAGTTTCAGCTATCTCCTGTTAATTTTCCCTCTGAAGGTTCTCTACTGCCTTAGCCGGGTATTGAACTCACACTCTTTGGGTCCTGTCACTGGATCTAACCAACGCCTTTATCCACTGTGCCATGTGTCCTTGAGGACATCTGGGTATGAAATAAAGGGTTCAGTTCGAAATTCCAACCACCTGAAGAAGGCCGGAGCGCACAACGGCCGAAACGTTGTGATAAATATTGCGAAAAAGATGAGGACAATAGTCCGAATAATGTAGATTTTGCAGTGTTTCATTTTCAGAGACGGTATCTCTTTGTCGTTGGCAGTGACTTTCCTCTGCCAAGCAGATGGAAGATGTGATCTGAAATGAGTCTCCCGTTGTACGCAACATCTCCCTTTAACATCTCCCAGATTTTCAATGGAGGGATTTTATTTTGGGCCGGATTTTACTCTCCTGTTGCTTATATTACCTAGTGTTTACGAATTTGTAACTTCGGACAATAAATTAAAGTAAAACTATGTGTTTCTGATAACTCTTATGCTAATTTTATTATTTGGAAAGCGTGCGTGTTTCTTGAGTGTATGTGACTTATGCTGTCCCAGAGAATTTATAAAAGAGAGAAAACCATTATTATTTGGTTCTAATACAACCCTATCACACCACCAACCACTCATTTTTCTAGCCACCTGCTACCCCCCTTTTCCCTTACGTCTCCTTGATTTATTCACCATCACAAGGCAGGAAGGTTCCGCTAATGTTTGGAAACTCGGAGCTAAAGTAAACTAAGCTTAGTAATTAGGAATAAGTAATTGGTGGCGGAAATTAGTATACTCTCGTTCAACATTATCACTGCAGGTCAGTCTTGTTACAGTTTTTTGTGTATATATATATATATATAACTAGTGAGTTAGCTCAAATGACTTAACTCATTTTATAGTCCACCGATAGAAGATTAACCAATCAGAAGACGTAGAACATTCAATCTGTCGTGTATAAAGGCGGCCATTTTGTTCACTCAACCCGAATGTCCAGTCCAGCTTGTCAGGCGAAGAGAAACAGAAGGACGAACTATATTCTGCTACTTTTATCAAAATAGCCACTGCTAACCTGAACAACGCTTTCCTACTGTCTTCGAAATGTTCCTGTGGATTCTATACTCGAAGACGACCGTCATGATGAATAACAAGTACAAAGATAGTGACCTTACGTATAGCCATTTGTTGCAGCCAGCTAAGCAGGAGCACTGCTGGGGAGTAATGATTTGTAAGCACATAACTTTTTGCCAGACTAAGTTAAATTTTGTAATATATATCTGTATACTTTGCGGAAAAGGGATACAATGAAGTAGTTATAACCTTCTGACTTCAAAGCAAGAAATAAATGAATATGTGGGCAAAGCAGAGAATTGTCCGTTTGATTGGCTAAGAAGAAATGTCATCATGCATCTGTAAGATTTATCTATCAGTCTGTGGGGAGTTTTTTTTTTTTTTTTTTAGTCATTCCCCGAGATTGAAATCAACATCCTGGCAACTGAAGAGACGGGAAGAAGCAATGTAGACATTGCAACTGAAACATCCAGAGCACAACTCCATATTGTCCAGAGACTTACTGATACCTAATCTAATCTCATCTTTAAATTCTATAAGAATTATTTGAAAAAGTCGGGTCATAAAATATTGATCACATGTTGTTACATTACTCAGAAAATAATTAGTGGTTTTATTATATGTTAGGCATGTTGGAATACAATATATACTCAAGTTCTTATTCACGTTCTTGCCTAGAGATAGTCTTTTATATTGCAATGTGTCATTTATTAGATTGGTGCAAAAATAATGACGTAATAATGTCGTTTTTTGACGTTATACGTCAAAAAACGACATTATTACGTCATTATTTTTGCACCAACCTAATAAATAAGCCAATTGCTCATTTCTAGGTAATCTTTTGTCTAGGCATCAAAATTTGTAAAACGGAATTTATTAGGTTGGTGCAGAAATAATGACGTAATAATGTCGTTTTTTGACGTATTTTTCAACGTCAAAAAACGACATTATTACGTCATTATTTCTGCACCAACCTAATATTTACTTTTTATCAATCGGGGTTTTCTTCCCGATTAATCCGTTTTGAAATGTATCTTTTTATCGTAACTTTCGTCGTCTTAATGTCGAAATTAATAGGGTTATTGTTAGAAACTTTTCTGTGTATTCATTATTTAGATTTTAATGGGAGAGTTTACTAACTCGTTTGAAAGAATTTCTTATGTTTCTCTCTTCTATCGACCTCTCCCAAACCGCCCTTCTCTCTTGTACACCGAATATAGCAAATATTAGGTTGGTGCAAAAATAATGTCGGTTTTTGACGTTAAATAATACGTCAAACACCGACATTATTTTTGCACCAACCTAATAATTAGACTGGAATTTATAATGATCTGTTATTTGACGGCTTATCAACCTTTGCAGGTTAATTAAAACCAGAAAATAATTTAAGATTGTAAGACATTTTAGTCAAAAAAGGTTTAGCGATACAGGTCTTACTAGATAACCCATGGGGACTAGGATATGGATTCATATTTTTCCCAAAGGTATTTGCACGTCAGTGAATATAACGGACCCGACTGTAATTGGAACACGGCTCCCTAATTTCCAATTCCGAGCAGTTATCTAATACACCACCTGCTCATCCAAGCTTACAGAACTTTGTATTCCCAGTCGGTCGCCGATCTAGGTACTGGCCAGGCTCGACGTCGCTTAACTTTGGTGATCGTACCGGTGTTTCAATGTGATATGACCGTAAGCCGACTGAGATGCAACTAGATTAAAACTGATAAACATGTTTAAAGTGATCAGATTAAGCCGTTATGGCAGTTACATTGCAGACGAAATTGACGTAATGAGAAGTGATAATCTCAGAAATTGTGTGCCGTAGAAAGTCGTCCTCTTTTTTTTATTCTTGTCTTCAGAAACTGTGTATTTTAGATTTTATTTACTTTCAGCGAAACGCCCGTAAAAATAGTGTTCCTGGCGACTTTATCTCTCCCATCCTTCGTTTTACAATCATAATATTAGCCACATCTTTCTCGTTTCTCTTTTGAGACATTGGGAGTTGATGGAAGAAAGATCGATTCCTTGTACTGCTACAGAAAATTACTAAACCTTACTGACATGCAACCTTTGTGGGTTATTGAAAGCTGAAACATATTTTCATTCGAAACACCCTTTTTTTTTTTGCTACGCAGGAATATTACATTAACAATTTCTTTTTAGAATAACAACAATTTTTCCAGATACAATTACTACTATTTAGCCCATAACTGGCTTGGGAATGAATGCATACTTTTCCCAAGATTATTTGCGCGTAAATGAATGTAATGAAGCAGACTGGAATTCGAACTCGGTTCCCCGATTCGTCAATTCGAGCCGTTATCCATAACACCATCCGTATATCCATAGTTAATTGTAAACTCCATAATATTTTCCATTGCTTCGTAGTTTGTGCTTCGTCAAGGCAACATACGGTTTTGAATTAAGAGTTGTCAAACACAGCTAAAGAGCCCGGTCTGCCATGTTATTTAACCCATAGTAATAACAAAAGGAAATTCTTAAAGTCAACAATAGAAATGATGAAAAAAAAGATGAGCACTATGGTGGCAAATGGTTGTAGATACTCAAAGATGAAGCAGAAATGAACAATTAAATACACTAAATACACTAATTAAACACGGCAAAAGCAATAATGACACTGAAATAGAAAAGATCATTCTCTCGGCAAGGGAGATAACTAGTAAATAGTAATGTAAAGGCTGGCCACTCGTATCCGAGTATGCACAGGGCGGCTAGCCATTCCCCGTTTCATACGTCTAGAATGTTCATTTGGAGACTGTATCTCTAATATCAATAATAATAATAAAATTAACTTCTTATATTGGCCATGCATGAAGTCCATTATCTCGTAGGTTAACCTGCCAAACAGCGCAATTCGTGCACATATCGATCATTATATCACAAATAACTAACATACTGAGTTTCGATATATATAGTCCATTATTATACTAATAATATACTTTCCTCGACACACTGTCCGATCTGTAAGGTCAAGGAAGCGTTCTTAATCAGTATTGATTAAAATAAACTGACATTAAAATTAATCGCTTCTTGTGACTTTGCGTTCAAACAAATATAGTGGGCTTTGCGCATGGCCAATGTAAGAAATTCATTTTTTTTATTATTGATATTAGATATACAGTCTCCCAATGGACATTCTAGACGTATGTAAATATTAGTAGATAACACTAAATACTGTATATCACTCATTGTAAGGAGAAGAAAAGTCCAAATACTCGAAGCTGTTATACGAAATAAAAAACATCATTCACTAAAGGCGAGAGTATTTTAAAGTGTCTATAAAATATTTAATATGCGTATAAAGTAATAATAATATGTATAAATATTCTATATATTTTTGCTGCACTCATGCTCTGGGAAGCCATATTGCACGTGAATTCACTTATCGTATAAGCCAATTATACAATAAGCATATATTTGAATTAATTTGAATTCTTGCGCCACGCAAAAATGCCAGGTTATAGCCGACAAAATGTTGTCTACCATACTGATAACACTCAGTTTTTGATAATGACTGAAGCAGTTGAATGCAATTGAACGAAAGAACTTTGAACAGTGTATCCACAATTTTGATTATCGACATATTCTTTGAAGAATTGAAAAAACCGGGAAAATAGATTGATAAGAATTTATATGAATGCAAGAAAATATTGCAAACTTTTGCATCAGTCTCATATAAGACAAAAATAAAATCTTTGGCGACATGATAATGAAACTAAAACTAATAATAATGAAATTTCTACTGCTATTAATTGCCTCTACTGCTTATACTACTACTACTACTACTACTACTACTACTACTACTACGACTACTACTACTACCACTACTGTTTCCACCGTTGCCAATATTGATAAATGCAACAAAAACTGCAAAAGCAGAGACTTCCCGATTACACAGTGACGCGCTTGACGGACTGTGTAAGCTTTGTCGACCAAGCTTAATGATTTTCCTCGACACACTGTCCGATCTGTAAGGTCAAGGAAGCGTTCTTAATCAGTATTGATTAAAATAAACTGACATTAAAATTAATCGCTTCTTGTGACTTTGCGTTCAAACAAGTTATCTGAGAGACTTCAGTGATACATACATTGGAATTGCGCATGCGTTTATATTTATAAACAGACGAAGAAATTTATCCTGAAATAAGCGAACATATTAAATTATAACTCTCTTTTCATCAGTCATATATATATATATACATATATATATATATATATATATATATATATATATATATATGTGTGTGTGTGTGTGTGTGTGTGTGGCAAAACGATATATATATTTTTATATATCAAGAACAATTTTTAGGGGAAAAAACTATGACGAAAAGGAGGAATTTACGCTATCACCTGTAATAATTGTCATGAGCAATACATAGGTGAAACATCAAATAATTTAAAGAAAGCATTATATGAACCCAAGATGGCTCTTTTACAAAACGTCGCACTAAATGCATTGGATATTCACCGTGATGAGTCTGATCATATTTCTGAAAAATAGTTTAAAAATAGTTTAAAAATAGTTTAAAATACTTTTAAAATGCGGCTCTAATTAATATATAGAAAGTGCTTTATTCGCTATTAATTATTTGCGATATATATTTGTTATGGTCCGGTTCCTTGTACCACGGTGATAGTCCAAGGTGGAACCAATAAAGAAGAACTCGAATACGGATATGGAATAACACAGATATATTACAAACAGGAATATATACAGAGAAGTAGAAAGTGTTAGTACGAACAATCAGGTTTAGTAATAATTGTCTGAACGCGATTCTGTTTCGGACTGCCTCTGACTCCTGACGGACTTCTGACGGACCTCACTCCAGACTTCAGACTGAACAGTATTTAGTCACCCACCACGAGGGCATCATGTGGCACAAGGCCGGTTTAACGTGGGATCTCCGAGACCGTAGGATCGGCCAAAAATATGCCCTTTGACCCGTATAAACGGGTTCAGGGTCAGTTTACCTCCCCGAAATAGACCCCGCCCTTCGGCGTAGGCTTGTTCGGGTTCCTCCCCGCCCGAAAGCAGAGTTCAACCGATCAGTCGGTCGTCCGACTTCGGACTGAATTCCCTGCTTCCTCTTGAGGCGCAGTATTTATTACTTATAGAATAGTCCATTATGTTATTATGGATAAGGTCCCATAACAATATTTACATCCATGTGAGAACATTTCACCTTTTTTGGCAGGTCTTCTATTATCATAATGTGGAATATTTAATAACAAACGTGATGGAAACATGAGCGAAAAGAGAAAGAAACTAAATGCAATCGGCTAGACTATATATACAAAACATATATTAAAAAATTTTAAATTCTTAACTTCCTCACTTTTGTGCACACGTGTAGTCGCATCAGTGTAAACATCACTTTAGTCCGATGAAGTCTTACAGGATGAAACGCGTTACACGAAAAGTTTTTCTGCTTTGTTATAGTTTATCACTATCTATCTATCTATCTATCTATCTATCTATCTATCTATCTATCTATCTAAAGTCTGTTCGTATCTATCTATCTATCTATCTATCTAAAGTCTGTTCGTATCTATCTATCTATCTATCTAAAGTCTGTTCGTATCTATCTATCTATCTATCTATCTATCTATCTATCTATCTATCTATCTATCTATCTATCTATCTATCTAAAGTCTGTTCGTATCTATCTATCTATCTATCTATCTATCTATCTATCTATCTATCTATCTAAAGTCTGTTCGTATCTATCTATCTATCTATCTATCTATCTATCTATCTATCTATCTATCTATCTATCTACTTTATAAATTCAATCTATGGCATAAATGATATTTGCCAAAAGGAAGAGAGTGCTCAATACAGTTTTCAAAAACGAAAATGTAAACTAATTTAAGATATAAATTATTTGAAACACTGACATTTATGCTACCACAGTTTCTACCAGAATGGTTTCATCAGGCAGTCAGTCACTGGTAGAAACCGTGGTAGCACAAAGGTCGGTGTTTCAGATATATATGTTAAAACGGAATAGTACAAAAACAATACAACACTATCAAAATAGATAAGAAGCCAGAAACAAAGTATTATCATTACCAAGATTAAATGGAACTTATAAAAAACAGACTCACACAGTAGCAACAGCAGAAATTGTAAATTGTGTCTAGAGGAAAAATTAACACTCATCACCTTGAAGAACCAAAACAGCTTAATGAACAAAAGAAATTAAATAATGGGGAAATGCAGACATTTAAACAAGCATCTATTTTGTTACCGAGATACTAATATAAAAAGAAAAGAAATACAACACAAAACCCAATTCCATCACAAACACAAACCACTATACCCAATATCAAAATCATACCAATTCCAAGCACAATCCACCGAAAAAATAGTAACCACAATATCAACAAATAATAACCAACAAAATAATACCGAACACTACAAAATACACACAAACCCAACAAAAACATCACCACAACTACATGTGCGGATGAGTGTGTGCGCGCATGTTTGTATGCATATATGCACACATGCGTGCACATACATAGACACACACATAAACACACACCTACACAAACATACACACACAAAAATCTAATCATAACCTAAATTAAATGGTCAAAACAATGGTAATAAAACAGAGATCAACGGAGAAGGTGACGAAAGAATAAATGAAAACATGGAAATATTTAATATACGGATTAATCCCGAGAAAAATGGACACAGTACCCCGAAACTGCGGAGTTGAGGGCATAACAACACGGATTAATATGGACAATTGCAGTTAAGTAATTATTCTATATATATATAAAATAATATTATATATATATATATATATATATATATATATATATGAAGAAATATAGTTTTAAGGTGTGCTATATTTATGGGATAAAGTGCTCAATATCAGAGATAGAGCTTATGTAAATATAAATATAAAAGTGAACATTGAAGTCAACACTCAGAGGCGACAGGCTGTTTCATGCTGGACGCAATCATCAGGATACACCACACAGACGCACACACACACGCACACACACACACGCACACACACACAGACATATATATATATATATATATATATATATATATATATAACGGATTCTCATGTCGTTTTCTATGTATGTGGATCTGACAACGTTTCGTTCTTGATGCCATACCTCTGTTTTTGCCTTCGATGACTTTTAAGGTCAGCTTGAGATACAAGAACCATTATTTGACATGGCAACTAACAGCATTCCATGTCAATGCTGCAAGAATATTATAGCGGTGTTATGTCATGTAATACGGAGATCTTCAATGGATGACCTTTGAAAAACTGTAATTACTTCAATGTACATACTCCCCAACTTGTCACGATGCGAAACCTCTCCCTCAAGGGATGACACATGGATAGTAATAGAATGTAGTTATTGAATTTATCCCTATACCTGAACAGTATTCTTCCCATCTTTGGAGAACTGTCCTGCAGTTGAGTGTACATGAGGAATTTCGGTGTCCTTTCATCACACATATTCACAACATACTTTTCGTTCTTTATACTCCAATTAGTGAATCTGGTCAATAGCTTGTATATGTTATTGGTTACCCCATCTGACTTCTCAAAAAACGCCCGTTAGGAGGTGCTATATAAGTCTATAAAAAGGCAGACATATTCTTTCTCTTTTTTTCTCTCTTCATTCCAGATGTAATCGGCCGTACATAAAAAAAAAAACGCTGCCACTGAGGCGCATTCACTTCCATGGTCCTCTGTAGATTGAAATTTTGTACGCACGCTCATATACACGTGTATCACACACACTTGTTTCACGCACACACAAATAACCACATACTCATAGCTAGTTTTAATGTCTTTCCAATTGATTTCAATTGTCTACACAAGTAATTCCTTTTGTTAATATCATGTATTAATTCTCGTTTGTTTTAAAATCTATGTTTTGTGTTACTTATTTTACACGGACTCACATGGGTCCGCCTATATTGTTTCCGGGACAAATGTTCCAGGAGCCCATAAGTATTTAATATAAAACTTTCACACACTTGTATCAAAAGTGTTAAATCCCGCAACGACGTAAAAAGTGTCCAAAAGTTCTTTTTCTTCTATTCGTCTAAGCCAATCATTCTTGTCCAACGCTCCTTTTTAGATATTTTCGCGAGATGGCGCCACAAACATTTAGATTACATTGATAAATGGAGCATAGTTAATGCAACCGAGTTAATGCCACGTGCTTATGTTTTGTTGCAATATAACAACGCTAATCAACAGAAGTTAGGCTGTGGCAAGAACAGCCAAGCGGCAGTCACCGTTTTAGGTCACAGAAGCTGCCGACTTTTAACATGCAGGCTTTTGTTCCATATACGTATAGCAGTTGCAGTTAAATGTTTAAAATGCATCTAAAATGTAAATATACGGACAAAAAGCTAAATAAATGCATATATAAAATGGGACTTATTCCATTCAGGGTCTAAAGAATTAAATCATTTTACATTTGGGTGTTCCTAACTCCCGTTAACATATATTATCCCCTTGAGAGGGTTTATACAGCCTCGTGTTTCCACCTGCTTGGAGAATGACTGGTTTAAGCTCCAAGATCTTGGAGTTTTGGGGAGAAAAGTTGATTATCGTTGTGAGTTTTTTTTTTTATTTTGAAAATTCCTGCAACATGGTATTCGGGCGTAATAATGACTTCATACGCGAACTACTCTTATGTTCATACGGCAACCTCATTCACTAGAGCACTACCTTGAGTGACTCTTCGGCTTTACATTGCATGATAAATTAGTAAAGAAATGTACAGGTGACACGTAATAATTCCGCGAGCTGACAAATTGTTTTTGCTGTATCATCAGTTTTCCAAATTCTGATGTCTTCGAGATGCCGGTAACCTTTTGCTATGTGCCGACTTAGAGTTTTAAAATCGTTTAGTGTACCAGCAGCATGCATATTTTTATATAAGTCATGTTCAGTATACCTGTTCTACAATATATTTTATATAGTAATATATAGTATATATGCTTTAGTATATGTTAAAATTGAAACAGCTAAATATCTTTGCGTTGTTGTAGTTCGGACTTCGTGATGTCATTTGAGGCTGCGTACCACTGGAAATTGCTTGGCGTGTGTCACGCGTGCCGTAGGTCGCTGACTCCTCTTCTAGAACATATTTTGGTTTTCCTCACAATTTCTTTTTCAAACATTGCGACACGTTCCAAACACATGCTTGCACCTACTGCATTGTTGCTGTAAGATTTACTGATGCATTACATATTTTCTGCTATTTTTTTCTTCCATGTCAAAAAATGTTGCAAATAAACATTTTTAATATATTTTATAAAAGTAAAAAAAAAAGCTTTCCTTCTGTAAAGACATAAGGAAAAATTTTCTTTATCAACGCGTCTCGTTTTTTTTAATATTGTCTTTCGTCTTTTTATTGTTGTTTTCGTCTTTTTTATTTTGCCATTTTAGAAATATATTTTATTTATATCTGAATTTAAAGGTGAATTTTTCTGAGCCACAGACAAGGCTGTAAAATATTGTTTATCTTTTTTTCCCCACAAAACAGATGGAATTAAATTGATCTCACTTCTCCCTATAATCTTGGTAGCATCATGAAAAAGTCCGTTGAGTAAATCCTCTTTGACTTGACGCGGCTAATTGAGTAATAACATTTTTGAAGAGTAAAAAAGATGGACAACAAATTTTGGAAGCTTTTTTCGCTGGTTTACAAGTACGTTGGATTTTGGGAAAGATTTTGATGGCAAGGATTAAAACAAAACAAAAAAAACTGATAATTTGCTGAAATAGATTTTATTATAAAACAAATTTTAGTTAAGAAAGAAACGCTATAAGGAATAGAGAACAAAAAGAATAAAAGCATGTAACAAATGAGATGAGGAAAAGAAAGAGAAAGAATAACAAGAAAATAGAGAATGAAAAGAATGGACAAGAGAAGGAGAGAAGAAAGAAAGAAAGAAAGAAAACGAAAAAAATACCAAAGAAGGAATTAATGAATTGTTAAAGTGAAAGTAAAGATAAGTGAAATAAAACGAAAAAATGAAATGAAAGAAGACGCAGTAATAATAAACAGGAATGACGAAAAGTTCATAATAATAATAATAATAATAATAATGATAATAATAATAATAATAATGATAATAATAATAATGATAATAATAATAAAAGCTTCTCACTTGCTATCGCATGCATCAAAGCTTCTCACTTGCTATCGCATGCATCATCCCAAAGCTGATGTTGATCGTCTGTATGTGCCCAGATCCGAAGGAGGCAGAGGATTAGTTCAACTAGAACTGTCCTAAAAAACTACAACAATTGGCCTCCAAAGATACTTGGAAACTACAGAAGACTGGATGATGGTATGCGTCAAGGAACATGAAAGTAGTAAGCGTCTTTTACTGTAATGAAAGAAGCCAACAAATTCAAAATGGAGCTTCAAATGGGCGTAGAGATGCAACTACAGCACAAACTGCAAAATACTTAAAAAAGACGGCAAAGACGAATGCAACCGACCAGATACAGAAGCGATGGCAAGATAAACCGCTTCATGGCCAATACTCTGCCCGTATCAAACAAGCTGATGTAGACAAAACCCGTACCCATCAGTGGCTACGCAGTGCAGGGTTGAAAGCGGAAACTGAAGGTTTTATCCTCGCTGCGCAGGACCAATGCTTGCTAACTAGGAATTATCAAGCACATATACTAAAATATTGTGTCAGCCCAAAATGCAGATTCTGTGATAAATATCCAGAAACGATTGATCATCTTGTATCAGGTTGCACGATGTTGTCACCCACTGAATATAAAACCCGACATGACAGAGTGGGCCAATATCTGCACTGGAAAATCTGCAACTTCTACGGGAAGGAAACTGAAAGAAACTGGTATGAACACCACCCAGACCCAGTTACCTGTTACATTTCTATGGGACTACACAATTCACACTGACAGAACAATCAAGGCCAACCGCCCAGACATTGTTATTAAAGACCACAAACAAAAACAGTGCCTCCTTATTGATATGGCAGTCCCTGCTGACTGCAATGTATCTTTGAAGATATTCAAAAAGCTGTCAAAATACAAGGACCTTGAAATAGAAATCTCGAAAATGTGGCATATGGGAACATCAACAATCCCTGTTGTAGTTGGAGCCCTAGGACTGGTTGGAAAAGATTGCAGTAGACTAATTGCAGGGATTCCTGGAAGCCCATGCCTCAAGGAGATACAAAAAATTGTTCTGACAAGTACAGCCCACACTTTACGAAGGGCTCTATCTATGTAATTTTTATTTTATTTTATTTATTTATTTATTTTATTTTATTTTTTTTTTTTGTCAGTGAAAAGTGTCATGATGCCATTTCTAACCTTAGGTCCCTGGGTGGGACCCGGAAAGAAATGTGTAAACGCCAGAAAGGAAAGAAAATAAAAATAATAATAATAATAATAATAATAATAATAATAATAATAATAATAATAATAATAATAAAAACGCCAAAGTGATAGGCAAAGAAAGAGGGAAGGGAAGCAGATAATGAATAACAGAAAAATAAATCGAAATAAAAAAAGAAAATCAATGAGAAATTGGAAGAAAACTGAATACAGAAAGAAAAATAATAGAAGAAAAAACAGAAAAAGAATCAAAATATTCATCCCCGCCGAAAATAAAAACGTCTGCTGGAAATTCTAGACGCCTAGAAACGTAATACAACACATTTTGCATTTTCCCCTTCTATTTTGATGACCGTACGTCGATTCATTTAGCGAAATACAAAGCGTGAAATGCTTGTAACATTTCTTTTGCCATTCACCTCTGCATCTCGAAAACCATTCGCATGGCATCTATGGCTGGCTCGTCTCATCAATTTCTCTGTATTTTACGGGGAAGGAGAAGTCAGAGCAGCCATGTTGCTTGCTCTTTCCTCTCCCCGGTGACCTCCCTTTGGTTCAATATCATATTAATTTTTTAAATCGCCGACATGGCGGCTGATTAAGTATTTTTACGCTACGTATCAGGTTCGCGCTTGCAATATTTGTGATGAGAGTTTCGCAATACCCACAGAGAAGATAAAAGAAAAGAAAAGAACGACAAAAGGAATTTGAGAGAACCTACGGAAACCATTGAATTGTGGGTAATGATATAAATGTCAGAAAATTAGATGGGAGAAAGAAAAGAAAAGGAAGGAAAAGTCTATAGTAATAAAGAAAGAAAGAAGATAGAATAGTAAAGAAAGAAAGAAAAAGAAAAAATGCAAGAATGAGTAATGTGAAAAAGAATGTGAAAAAGAATCGGCGACGAAAAAGCGAAAATGGCTAAAAAAAAAAAAATGTTTTTAAGGAAAAAAAGAGACAGAAGAAGAGAAAGAAGAAAGAAGTGGTGTAAAGTGAAATAGTGGACAAAAGAAAGAAAAGAAAAAGAAAGATGAAAGAAAGTGGAAAATAAAAAGAAAAAATAAAGAAAAAGTAAATAAAGAAAAAGTATATATGTCGGGAGACAAAATGAAAGAAAGAAGCTGAAGTAGAAAAATACGTAAAAAGGAATAATATCAGAAGAAAAACAAAACGAAGAAACAAAAGAATAATGAGAGTATCAGAAAGAGAAGAAGAAAAAGAAGAGAAAAAATAGAAAGAGGAAAAAGAAAAATGACGAAAAAAAGATATGAAGAAAAATAAACAAAGAGAAAATACTGAAAGAGAAAATATAGGAATAAGTTGCAGAAAAAAAAAGAGATAATATATAACGAAGAAGAAGAAAAGAAGGCCATATTAGAAAAAAAGAGAAATGAAGGATGAAGTAAACATATAACTAAAAAGAAAACAAAGAGAACAAGGGGAAATAAAATTAGAAGAATGAAAGGACAGAAGATAGAGAAGGGTCACAACGAAAAGGAAAGGAAGATGTAGAAGTAAATGTACAAAAAAGACATAACAAGAAAACAACAGAAAGATGTAAGCAAATGTAAAAGACGAGAGAGAAAAGGAAGAAGACAAAGAGAAAGAAAAAAAGAGAGTAGAAAAAAGAAAAGGAAGAAGAAGCAGAAGAAAAAGAAAAGAAAAGGAAGAAGAAGCAGAAGAAAAAGAAAAGAATAGTTAGAAGAGAAGAAGATGTAGATATAAGAACGTAGAAGACGACGAAAGAGAAGGGAAAAATCAGAAAAAAAAAACGACGCAAGAGGCTATAAAGGAGCCCGACGATAAATAATGTTGGGCAAAGACGAGATTGTTTAAGAGTAATACCGCACGAGAGCAAGAAATAAATCCATGTAAATGTTATCTTGTTCGTTTCTCCAACATGGCGCGAACGGAGTCCATAAAGTGTAATAAACAAGAGTGAACAGAAGTTAATTGATGAAAAATGAAAACAATGAATGAAGTTTGAACCCGATTAAATCAACGACCAGCTCACTTCATCATTAGAACAGATTCCCATCTGCTGGGCTGACAGCCGGCGGCAAAGGTTCAAATTTCCCCAGGCTCTGGTGTCAGTTTAGTCGCTGGGACGTTGGTGAATGGAGTTGAGGGAGTGAATGTATGGCTATTCCATAAATTGTTTGGCCTAGTATCTCTATCTTTTTTGTTTTGATCAATACGTTTCTGCCGATGAGTTCTGGGACCTCCCACGAAATATTTAAATAATTTTTGATTTTATGAATTGTTAAAGATAATTATTTGCTATCTTATGAATAGTCTTTTCCTTCTTTTGTGTGCACTGACCTTTCAGTACGTGCGCAATCATGGTTCTCCATAACTTCCTATCAGTTAAGCAACGGCTAGCCTGGTCAGTATCTAGATAGGTGACCGTTTGGGAATACCAAGTGTTGGAAGCTTGGATGTGCGGGGGGATGAAATGAATAACCGTTTGGAATTAGAAATTGAAGAGCTGAGTCGGGATTGTTATATTTACCTATGCTCAAATAGCCTTGGGAAATGCATGAAACTACATCTTCTCTTACCAGCTATGGGTTAATTAGTAGGAATTGTATTAGTAACTCATTACTATCTCCAAAAAATTGTTAAGATATAAAAATATTTTTCGGCTTTAAATAACCTGCAAAAGGTTGATAGTCCGTAAAAAAACAACCAATGAATCAACGTCATATTCTTTGTAGCTCAAAGCAATGTTTATTCTCTTCTACCTTTTTGCCATTTTGGTTAGGGATAAGAATACACTGACTGCATTCCTGTGCAGATGAGTAAACCTTTAAAAATGGGGCTACTTATTTGATTATTTGACGTAACTATGTCTAACTTTTGAACACTTCGTTTAAACCGGATCTATGTCTAATTTTGTAATTCGTCAGACTAAAAAAACATATCTTCATTTTTAATTCTTCGAGCCAACAGAACACACACACGCGCACACAATATATATATATATATATATATATATATATATATATATATATATATATATATATATAACTTTTTGACTCTTAGCGTAAACCTTACCCATGTCTACATTATTTTACCCTTTTGGGCAAACCAGACCAATGTCTACCTTTTTTACTCTCGTGTAAACTGGACTTATGACTACCTATTATTTATTAAGCTAACAGAATTCCACATTAAATAACCTGAGAAAGGTTAATATGCCATAAAAAATATTTCACAGTCCTTGTTCTGCTATTCATTTACACAAGCTCGTTATGGTGGAAACCATATTTTTGTTTAGTAAGATTTTTCCATCCCTTAGTCGGGTAATATTAATTTCATTGTTTAAAATAACCGGGATGGTAACCCAAACAGGTGTGTCCACTAAAAGTAATGTTTATAGTAATAAGCAACAAGAAGTTTATTCATATTAATCGATGTTTTCCTTTTGTCTCACTTGCGTTCAGTAACTGAGAGTGTCAAATTCTCCAAGCTGTCTTCCCAGTCAACTTTGATCTTCAAAAATGTAAATTCAATTTCAATCGTTATCATGTCTTGTTAATTACTGTTCTTTTATTATTTTCTCTCTTTAAAAATGTTCTCTTTTTCTCATTCTTTTACACTCATTAATGTTAGCGGATTTATTGCCCTGCTAAAAAAAAAAGTATTTTATTGATAAAGTTAAAAAAAGAATTAGTCTATTTATGTGTCAAAGGTAACGTTGAGATTAGCTATTTCCACACAGAAAACTTTGGTATTCATTGAACAGTTAGCGTTACTGTTAGTTGGAATCAAATATTTTTCTTAAAACCGTTTGTTGTCTTGTCGGAAGTCTTAAAGTGACGTGATTTTGCTATTTGGCAAATCTCTTTATGATTGTGTAGAGCCAGTTTGTTGGACCTGATGAAGGATCGTCTTTAAGATTTATTCGTTTGAAGGCAATTTTAATCAGAGAAAACTGTGATAGTTTAGACATTTCTGAACAAGTTGGACGCTATTCATGACATCCCTTTGAAGGTCTCGATCAGACGAGGCCATTTAAGAACATGACTTTAAATGCTTCTTTTAAGTAAACCTGTTGGACTTTCCTTTTAATATTTTTAATTTTGGTATTATTTTTTCGACTATTTTAATGCCAAATTAGCGTAAAATTTGTGTCGGCAATTTTTAATCATGAGAAAAGAATCCTATCCTGACAGAGAGCAAATAATGCGTTTATATTCTTCTGTATAATACGACGAAGTATCACTGAGTATAATGTGATATCGTGTTTCAGAAACTAAAAACAGCGAATAAATTAATCCTCGAGTTACAACCCTATAGTATAACCATTTTTATTAATTTTACTTTATTTTTTAAAATATTGTACCATATTATCCATTAAAATCTCAATGTCGTACATATACTTCACTAAAATATTTAATTTTTCACGATATTAAAAAAATACAAATAAACCAGATGTTTGGCCATTGCGTGTTTATCGTAATTTTCGTTTCAAAACTTATTTTCGAATTTTCGTGGAAAGGTGCTAACTAGACATACCTGGTAATACATTTTAAGGTGTTAATTAATCTATTATACATTTTTTGTTTGGTATGACTTTAATATGTTTCTATTAGGTTGGTGCAAAAATAATGACGTAATAATGTCGTTGTTTGACGTATTTTTTAACGTCAAAAAACGACATTATTACGTCATTATTTTTGCACCAACCTAATACATATTAATAAACTATGAAATTAAAAATACTGGCTTTCGTTAACCTTTTGAACCTGAGCGGCCGCTATGCAAAAGTACATATATCCGACCGGAAAATATACCACCCAGAGTCATCGAGAGCAAAGATAGACAGCAGGGGGCCTGAGGTGTGAGATCCGTACTCATCAGTAGGGTCTGAGTTTAAAGTGTTAAGAAAGAAGAGAGAAACAAATATTGACGACTTTAAGAATGGGGATAGAAACAAATATTGCCGATATATCAAATACCTTTTGTAAATAATTGTCATCAACACCTACCTACTTTGTTTTTTATTATCTAATGTGCTTAGTGTATTTGCAATATTACTCTTTCAAATAAGAGGTTTTTTTAACGTGGGTAAAAATCCTGAAAACGTGTACTTGCGTATAATACGACCTCACATTTTTGCCCTTAAAAAATTTGCGTATTATACACAAAAAAATACGGCAATCCTCTCACAGAATATATTAATAAAGTTTTGTTATATAGTCATCGTCACGATTATTCAGATATAACTAACAATTTTTATTGGTTATCGTCATAATTTCGTATTATCAGTATTAGCATACACGAATATTTAGGAGATTAGTGACAAACGCTGTTCAAGATTAAAACACTTTCTTGTAAAAGCTACAATTCTTTCAAGGCTTAAGTTTTTCATTGCAAAAGACAAAATTAATTTGGCGTGGCCTATTCTCTGGTGCCTGCTGTAGAATGATCGTTAGCAAGCTAATCTCGTGAAATAATTTACCGGTGCAGCGAATTTGATACTCAATAGGTGCCCTATCTACTGTGGCTTAGTACTAGACTAAGCCTAGCTTATCAAATAATATGTACCTTTTGTGCCCGGCATCAGAAGTCAATATTCGAATAGAAGTCGAAGCCAGGACATCGAAAGCTGATTTTCAAGGCAAGTAGGTTCTTTTCCCCTGGGACATTTGACACTACATAATCTTCCTTTTCTCTTATACCATGTAACGCTAGATTTAGTAGAGGTAGCTATGAGCTGACATATAGATATATGGGCTCTAAGCATCTAAAATGTTATGTTTTCTTCAGGATGTAGACGCTCCGTTTATTTATTAAGCAATATATTTATTAATAAATAAATTTAATAAATAAGCGGAGCGTCTAATCAAATATGGGTATCCACTAAAAATAACGCCGGGGTCATAAAAATCTGTCGGATTAATAAATAAAACAACCCATTCTTTTCTTTACAAATTGCTTTGTTTACGTTAGCAGACGAAATTGAGCAGATATGTCTATTTCAAGAGTCAGAGAAAAATCTGTGTTTAAAGGTAATATTCAACTTTGCTTTGTCATCGACGTTCTCTGTATCCGAGAGATCAAATCTCATTAGAACGCAAGTTCGAATCCTACCGGAGAGCGCATATTTTTCTCTAATAAGATTTCTCGAGTACTCAGGCCAGTAGACGAAAATAAATAAATAAATATACTGTTTAATAAATAAACGTAGAGTCTACTCAAATACAACTATCTACAAAAAAAATAAAACGTTTAAGTAATAAATCTATCTATCTATCTATCTATCTATCTGTGTGTGATTGTGTGTGTGGATATATATATATATATATATATATATATATATATATATATATATATATATATATATATATATGAAGAAAAATATACGGAAAAAACAAACAAAAATATGCAATTATGCTGTTTTAATGTTAATATAATGTCAACGTCGGACGTTTCGGTCTAATAGAGCATCTTCAGGACATATTCATAAAACATGATTAACATTAGACCATATTCAATTCAACATGAAAAAGACAATGGACATAAAAGCAAGACCAATCCAAACAGATAACAGAAAAAAAAAAATTATGTTTTATGAATATGTCCTGAAGATGGTCTATTAGACCGAAACGTCCGACGTTGACATTATATTAACATTAAAACAGCATAATTGCATATAAAGATTTTTGTTTGTTTTTTCCGTATATTTTTCTTCATACTGTCGGATCTATATCCATATATTTGCTTACATATATATATATATATATATATATATATATATATATATATATATATATATATATATATGTGTGTGTGTGTGTGTGTGTGTGTGTGTGTGTGTGTGTGGATAGATATATATTTGTCTACAATCACGATACATTTCTCGCTTACATACACAGACATGACAGAATTGAATAGACGCTCACAGAAACCGTTTATTATATTAAACAAGTAATTCATACAAATGAAGTAATTATAAATGGTCATAAATTTAATAACTAATACTTGGTTGACATCCCTTTTGCTTTTTTTAATGCAAGGACCCTTCTAGGCAGGCTAGCGATGAGTTCACGAATATCATCTTGATGGATTTCTTGCCATATTTGACGCAATAATCCTAAAAGTTCGGGCTTAGAAGATGGCTTCCTGTTCTTTTTGCGGAGTTTTTGATCTAATATGCCCCAAAGGTGTTCAATAGGGTTAATATCCGGGGACTGAGTTGGCCATGGAAGTTTATTGATCCCATTTTGTCTCAACCAATGTTGGGTTGCTTGAGCAATGTGACATGGAGCTCCATCTTGCATAAATAGGGAGTCAACTTTGCTCATTCTACTACTTGAGAATATTGGAAGGATCCCTTTCTTTAATATAGAAACATATTTGGTTGAATTAATGTTTCCTTCACACTCCACCATCACTCCAAATTGTACCCCATACCATTACTGAAAGGCCCCCATGTTTCACCGTTGGCTGCAGTCATTTTAAATCAAACTCTTGACTACAGAGACTCCATACCCATACTCTTCCACTGTCGGAAAATAATGCGAATGTTGACTCATCAGAGAAAATGACAGTGGTCCAAAAGGTCACAGGTCTTTCCACCATCTCATGAGCCCAATCCTTTCTGCGTTTGATATTGGCTGGACGGAGAAGTGGTTTCCTTCTCGCAGCTCTGCCATAGTAGCCCAGCTTGTGAAGATACCTGACAGCTGTTCTGGGACTGACATCAACTTGTGTTGCTATGTCAGAGGCCTTGCAACGTGGATCCTGTTCAATATTTCTTTCGACAAGACGCATGGTTCTTTCAGAGGGCCCAGGGCGGCCTGGATGAGGTTTTGTGTACTTCTTGCCCTCTCTGGTGAATTGTACGATCACTCTATTAACAGTAGAAATGGGTATTGAAAGATTTTGAGATATTTTTCTTTGACTAAGACCATCTTCATGTTGGCCCACGATACGTGCTCGCTGAAATTCGGATAGGTCTGATGCTCCTTTGGTTCGTGGCATGTTCCAGTATCTGTAATTTTAATCAAATAATCTAAGTTAATTTATTTTGTTTATTAAAAAAAGTCAGAAATAAAAATTTATCTTGGTGTCTATTCAATTCTGTCATGTCTGTGTATTTCCTGCAATTGTCAATGATGGCCTGTCTATGTTCCGATTTGTCATGACATGAAAAAATAACTCACCCACCTCCACCCTCTGAGCTTACTTTTCTATTTAGTGTAAATCTGACATTTAATTGGTTAATCAAGACATACCAACAAGTCTATTTTTTAATTCTGACCTTATGTTTACCACCCACCTTTTAATTTCGGAAAAGAGATAACACTTTGCTTTTAAATTTTCTTAAAAATTATTTAATCACCAGTTACATACCATGACCTGAAGAAGTAAAATGAAAGTATTCAAAAATGAAAGCTTTTGTGTAGCGATTTCAACGTTTTTATTATAATCTCTTATAATAATAATAATAATAATAATAATAATATATATATATATATATATATATATATATATATATATATATATATATATATATATTAGTAGGCCGATGAAAGAAATTCTAGATAAAACAACAATAAAAATAATAATATTGATAATAAGACTAATAATATTTATTCTATATCAGTCGGCCTTTTGACCAAATGGAAACATGATGAGAAAGATATTAAAAATTGGAACTTTCGGACACGCCTGTCTCCTTTTTCAACGAAAGATGAAGTGGGAATTTTTGAGGACTAATTTTTCTTTTCACATGTATTATAATACTGATGAGATCTAGTAGTTTTGGACTAATTGTTTACCAGGATTAGTGTTGTAGATGTTTTGGAGAAGGCTTTTCTTGGAAAATATATGAATTATGTGAAATTTCCTATTTAAACCTAGAATGTGTGAATATATATATATATATATATATATATATATATATATATATATATATATATATATCTTACTTATTATAAAACGCAGATTGTGTCTGTGCGTGTGTGTCTGTACGTTTATATATTGGATCGGATTTCCTACATTTTTCAACCGATTTCAACAAAACTTCACAGGATTACGTAAAATTACCTTGCGGTGGTTCTGACAGCGACAAAAATTGGAAAAAAAACAATTGTTTTTGCACAAAATCAATTTGAAAACACGATTAAGAGGCGTCACGAGAATGAAAGGGGGACAACTCATATCGAGTTATACAGGTTGTGTGTGTGTGTGTGTGTGTGTGTGTGTGTGTGTGTGTGTGTGTGATGGATTATATATGGGATCGGATTTCTTATATTTTCAACCGATTTCAACAAAACTTCACTTTTTTTTTTGGCAGGTAGTGTTTCTTATTGTCTTGCACACTTTTTTCTTTATTTTTACATTCAGAATGCTTTAAAAATACCATTTACAAGACAATTGTTTATAATAAAATTCTATTCAATCGGTAGACTCATAAAGATTGAAAACAATGTTTTTGTTTGAGTTTGGGTTTGACCAATTCGTAAAAAAACAAAACAAAAAAAAAAAAAAAAAAAAACTAATTAAGACATGCGTGTCCGTCAACCTTAAACAATAATCTTTATCAATTTTGTTTTTCAGTCTTTATGATGGTCGATACTTGATCTATCTCTTACTGTTACATACCCGGGCAACGCCGGGCTCTACTGCTAGTATATATATATATATATATATATATATATATATATATATATATATATAATATCGACAATTTGCAACGGTCAGTTTTCAATCATAATCTGAAGACTGTATTGTGCTATCGATGATGAAAAATGCATATTTATTCATATGCGTATTTAGGCAGCAAATGTTATTAACGATAACAGACATTTTGTGTTGATTAATTTAATTTATCGACTTTTCTAAATTACGAATAATCATTCTCGGATAAGGAGCAAATTCCGTCAGAAATTGTCCACAGTTCATCATCAGAGCATGTAGAGAGAGTTGGTGAGTTTTCTAGAACTTGTGAGTGTAGTGACGTAGGTAAAGTGTTGTTAATAAAATTAACCGGCACAAAATGTCTCTTAACTTTAATAACATTTGTCTTCTTCTTCTTCTTATATATATATATATATATATATATATATATATATATATATATATATATATATATAAACAATGAATCATTCATACATTATTAAAGTTAATGAGATAAACTTACTAAGTAACTTTACTTAATTACTTTTTGTGTCAAATTTGTATCTGTTATCAATAACACATTCCAAAAAACATTTAATTTGCATTATATTTTTTCGTCTCGGATGTTACTTGAATTTTACCAAAAAGAAAATAGTTTCCATCCCTGATAATGATCGGAGAACCTGTCGAAAGTACTTGTATATTTAAGGAAGACCTAATACAGTCCTTTTTTACCCCCTCCCCCCAAAAACAAAACAAAACAACAACAACAACAAAAAAAAACCGCCAAAAAACAAGGATCCTAACATTCATTGAGTAGTTAGTGGGTTAATGCTTCTTAAAAATTTAGTTAGGGAAGTGAATTCGCCATTTTATCTCATTAACATTACTAATTTACTTTTTGTATGAATGATTCATTGTAATATAAATTAAATTGCACCACATAATTGATGTGTGTGTGTGTGTAAGTATGTATGTGTGCGTGTGTGTGTAAGAATTTCAGATAGAGTATATCTGTAAAAGGACTATATGAATAAAGACAAAGGCAAAACAAATTCGTTTGTGGAACTTTGGGAGGTCGAAACGTGTTAGCTAAGATAAGTTTTCGTTTTGTCTTTATATATATGTATATATATGTGTATATATATATATATATATATATATATATATATATATATATATATATATGTGTGTGTGTGTGTGTGTGTGTGTGTGTGTGTGTAAAACATTCCTTGATTTGCATAATAAAACGTAACATTGCCAAAAATACGCTGTTGTAAATTCTTTTAATAAAAATTGATATTGTAAGCTGAAATTTACATGGTATATTTATCATATAAATACACGTATATCCAAAAATCTTTCGCAACATTGGTTGGTTAATACCAATTTTATTGTAAAAACATTGGCTTACATAATAAAGCATGACAGTGTAGATAGATCGGCAGATATGACCAAACCGATATGAATAGAAATATATCAACCGATAGGGCAAGTCATTGTAAATCTATTTTTAATAAACATAATAACATAATCATTAATACATGAAGCAGGTTACACTTGGTGAAAATTCGGTGATAACATTTTGAAAGCATAATTAAAAAGAAGAGAGAAAATGAACAAAAGCAAGTTAAATTTAAAAGCAAAAAGAGGTAAAAGATTTCGCTCGAATATTGAGTCGGAAGTCAACCAAATTAATGTCCCTAAGTGTATTTTTATCTCCGGAAAAAATAAAATGCGATCAATGAATTGAAATTTTAGTTGTCCTTTTGTTAAAAATGGCGTCGAGCGTCATTTTGACTGGTAAACAAAGCTCTTATTCCTAGCACGACCTTTTCACCCATTGTGTTTATTTTATTTCACTTTATTCCAAGTTATTTCCTTGGATTTAATACTTCTTGTATCCAATCTTTTATTATTAGGAAAGCTGGGAGTTGTGTGCACAGGGAAATGATCAGGAATTTCTTTTTCTTTCCCTTTTAACTTTTATGCCTGATTTTTTGAACAAGCCTTGCTTCCGGTTTCTCGTCATCGAGTGGCATCCACTTCCGGCCACCATTGACGAAAGTTGATGAGCGTCGCCCGCTCGTTGCAGAGTAATAGTGCTACACTCTTTTACTTCCGCTAACAATTCGGTGTGAGTCGCGGACAATGGCGAATAAAGGTAGAAAATAAAGGAGAAATTAACAGAAATTACAATAAAGGTGATGCCGATGTCAATGATAATGACATGCGCGCAATGATCAACAACGACAAATACAACTATTACCACGAATATTATGCTATTATTATTACTATTACAAATCCGTAATAAATATTATTACTCATCTAATATATTTAAAGAATAAGCAGATGTTTTAGTAATAACACAAATTATCTCAACCTGTGTAGTTGTATACAGAGTTTATGTTCATTTTTTTCTTAATGAGTATCTGGTAAAATTTTTCTAAATTTTCTTGTCCATTGTGCAAGACTTTCAGGATCGTTCCAATGGCTGCATTAGCCACCCTCACCTTCGTATCACACAAAATGTTTTAATTCCTTTAGCAAGATTCTCGAATATATTCTGCTTTATTTATGTAAGCCAGTGGTACCCAAAATATTTTCTCTGGGCCACATTTTCGAAATGAAAATTTGCTCGTGCCTCACAAAATTCAATGTTATAAAAGGTACATTTAAAAATAAAAAAAAATACAGAGAGTGGGTTAAACCACGGATCTGAAGTCAGAAGATTATCATTGATAACTCTCTCCTCTAATTTGCGGACCCTAGTTACTAAATTCTTAATACGTGATATAATGCAAAAATATCATAATGATAACATCAGTCAGTAATTATTCATAACTAATTGGCATATAAATATTTTGAAACTGTTTCTAAATATTTAATTGTCTTTCAATCATTCAGCCTCACCGGCTATCCTCTTCCGCCGCACCTGTGAGGCGCGCCGCACCGTTTGGGAATCACTGATCTAAAAAATAAACATTTCGATTAATATATAAGACAATTTAAGTCATTAACTTATACTAATGATTATACTCCCATATATATATATATATATATATATATATATATATATATATATATATATATATATATATATATACACACACACATGGGGCTATAATCATTAGTATAAGTTAATGGGATATATATATATATGTGTGTGTATGTGTGAGAGAGAGAGAATTAGAGTAAAATTTAGATCAAATATGGATCGGAATCCGACAGAATGATAGTATAAGGAACAAATAGGAAACGTTTATAGATCTAATATGTTTCGCTTTTATTAAAGCTCCATCGAAGAATGAAATATGAAGGTGAAAAAGAAAGAAAATTCTACTATATTTAATTCTTAACAAACAACACAAACGTTAAAAATAGCAAAATTTTCTTTTTTTCTTTTTCTCCTCCATATTTCATTCTCTGATGAAGCTTTAATAAAAGCGAAACATGTTAGATGCATAAAGCAAAACGAACTCTTTAAACAGTCCCATTACCACGTTTCTTAGATTGCTGTCGTATTTGTTCAAGTCTTTTATGTGAGGTATTCAGATACCATCGTTTATTAAGTGATCTTCTTGCTTCAACTTGGTATTGAAGTAGGCTTTTTTTTTCGTCTCCGTCTTTGTCGTTCTGTTGCTAATCTTTTTTTTTTTCCGAGAGCTATTTCCATTTCATTGTTATATTAAACATAGTATTTTTAACAAGAAAACATATTGAGCAACGGGCGACTTATATAATACCAGGAGTAATCAATGAATCATAAATATCATTGAAAACTATATAAAGGGAACAGATTAATTAAACGGTTCACGAGTCTCTATTTTAGTTATCAATTATTTATTTTCCCTTCATTGAATTTCAATGCATTTTTTTCAAGACTTTTGTTTCCTTGCATCTCATTATTAAAACATGCTAAAAATTGCCGTCATTTTTTACGGCACGGTTACACTAATATATATACAATGATGATGCTTATGATACTAATATGTGTGTGTATATATATATATATATATATATATATATATATATATATATATATATATATATATATATGTATGTATGTATATATATATATTAGGTTTGTGCAAAAATAATGACGTAATAATGTCGTTTTTGACGTATTTTTTAACGTCAAAAAACGACATTATTACGTCATTATTTTGGCACCAACCTAATATATATGTATGTATATATATATATATATATATATATATATATATATATATATATGTGTGTGTATATATATATTAGGTTGGTGCAAAAATAATGACGTAATAATGTCGTTTTTTGACGTAACGTCAAAAAACGACATTATTACGTCATTATTTTTGCACCAACCTAATATATATATATATATATATATATATATATATATATATATATATATATATAATGATGGTAGTAGTGTCGTCATAGTCTTCAGATGTGTACATGAAATAGGTCCTGAAGTAAAGGACTGTAAAAAACGAAAATACTTTTGATCCCTAATGCTATATTATAGTAGGGTTTTCTTCTAGGAAACAATTGTTAATTCGGAAAAAAATGTTTTTTCATCAGTCAAAATTTAATGTATGATTTATTTATTAAAAAACAGGGCTTTTATGTAAGATGTTCCAAAACGACATTAAAATATTAATAAAATCAAGCACAAATGCTAATTATCAATAAGATTTTTTCAAGGTGACTTATAACCGTCAGGCAAGCCTATTCGAACTAAAACGGGAATAAAAGAAAAAGATTATGACATTCTGCGACCGCCAAAGCAAGCAACGAAAACCCTGAAATATATTCCAACGCGATCTGAACTCGCATCACATACACCCGTAATCTTTATTTCATGGACGTCGACTTAGCCAATTCGACTACGTAGGCTTTTATGACTAAGCAGATCAGAACGGATGAACTCATTCCGCTACCTCTTCGTCATTGATGTTCTGCGCCATCTTTGACAAACAATTCATTGCTTAAGAAGCTGGAAAAATGTCTCACTATAACGCATCAGGATTTATCGGATTCCTTCTGCCATGTTGAACCTTTGCAAGAGTAAGATTAAGCCACAAATGGAGTATTGTTACCATATCTGGGCTGGAGCTGCTCAGTCTTCAGTTTTCCAGCTTTGATGTTTACGCGGTCTTGTAGGCGATGAATTATTCTCTGCGACCTCTTTCAAACGAACGCAAAGCTACAAGCTCATCGTTACTCTTTCGCTATATCCACGGTAAAAGTTCAAAAGTGTCTTATTCCACCAGTTCAGACCTTTACTGTTATGGCACGCCACGCTAATTCATCTGTGTTCTAAATTTAAGAAGGAAGTTCAAATTAGACAGTTTCTTCACAAGAACTGCCACTTTGTGGAACAGATTCCCGCATGAGTGCTTTGAACGCTACAATCTTGGCCTTTGTTATCTATTCTCCATATCCTCATAATCACAACTTCCTACCACCTATTTCACGCATATCTCAGATCTCATTCATAGAGTAAGACCTCTACCTTGACTGTATCTTGAGCCATGTAATGGGTTAATTTTAGTATATATATATATATATATATATATATGGTTGACTCTCCCGTCGTATTCGACGCATGAGAGTCAAACAGCTAGTGCTGGTGTCTGGCTATCAGTTCTTAGGAACCGACAGCCAGACACCAGCACATATAATTTGATTATAGTGGTGACAGTTTTGTGCAGGACCAGTCACACTTTTTGAAGGGCCGAATACAGAGACCTGGTGCACTACGTCCCACAAGGTCCCCAACCGACCCTCCGCAGGTTTTGAATTCAGAGTTGTCCTTCTACTAGACCAGTTGCCATCCAAGGCTATAGAACACAGTCAGTTCTGCTATTTTCCCTTAGCTGGAGGGAGAAGAAGATTAATACCTTTCTCAAGGATATTAGCACGCAAGTGAACACACACACACACACACACACACAAACACACACACACACACACACACATATATATATATATATATATATATATATATATATATATATATATATATATACACACACTAGAGACCAAAGTTTTTGGACCAGCTTCTGAATTTCAAAGAATCGCCTAAAAATTGAAAGTTTCATGCCTTTTTCAAAACTAATTTGGGCCAGAAAGACTCTTAATGAATGGCTTTATCATATATGCAATAATAATAATAATAATAATAATAATAATAATAATAATAACAACAACAATGAAAGTAACCCATTACTGCATAAAGTTTCCTTAAATTTTCAACTCTTTTTGGCTAGCGACAATCTTAGCGCCGGCAAAGATTAAATTTTAGGTAATCTCCTGTGTAAAAAACTGAAACTACTGCCCTAATGCGTTAAATATTTTGATCATCTTAGGTTAGCAAGAGTTAATTAAATTTTTTTGGTATAGGATTGCTCATGAATATTCATCAGGTTAGCGGAAGGCTCAGGCAAGTTCAATGGACGTGAGGTGATACAGTTCAATGACTATTAAACGAAAGTGTGTAGGTATTATATATATATATATATATATATATATATATATATATATATATATATATATATTAATTTAATTTAAATAGAAAACAGAAAACCTTAAGGGTCCATTGGTTATAATTTATTTCCCCAGGTATGTAGTATTTACCTGGTTCATCAGACCACACTTCCAAGTATATATATATATATATATATATATATATATATATATATATATTCATGAATCATTCATACAAAAAACAAATATAGAGGTTAATTAACCTCTCTATTTTTTTTGTATGAATGATTCATGAATTTGTAAATTATAATTGCACCTTTTAATTGAAATATATATATATATATATATATATATATATATATATATATATATATATATATATATATATATATAATAAAAAAACAAAACAAAAAAAAACAAATAAAAAATAGCATTTTTGCTTATCACAAAATAAAATCCTTACATTTGCCTTGATAAAGTTCCTCAGAGGATGAAACGCATCGGCTAAGATAAGTTTTCCTTTCCTCTTTATTCATATATTTAAATATAAGCTTCGTGGATAAGCAGAACAGATGTCATCATCTGAGCACATTTGGCGACTCCTTCGTCTCCCACTCTACATTATCTTTGATTTTGAACATCATAACAGTGTAGCCCGGATATAAGAGAAACCCGGATATAAGAGAAACCCGGATATAAGAGACGTCGTCTCCGGTCCCGACAACTCTCTTATATCCGGGTTACACTGTAGTTTTTTTTTCCAAAGATTTGACATGGTTTATTTTCAAAAAGCAACCAGAAACTGGGACCTGTGAATACTTGTCAAGAAAGAATGTTCTGAGATAATGTGATGCTGATAGTAATATAAATTTTCTGTCAGACCGTCTTCGCGCCTATTTCTCTTCTTCATTAGCTGCCTGTCTGTCTTCTAATGTCAACACATTCCTCTCTGTTGTCTTTTCTGTCTAATATGTTAATGTAACATGATAAGTTTTCGTGACAATGAGGTCGGCCATAGACAGGCACGGGGACTTCTTTCTCCTTTTCTGCCATCACTCGCTATTCAGCAGAGTAATATTTACGGTCAGCCAGGTCAATTTGTTTGAACAAGCTCAAATTCCCGCAGCGGATTTTTTTGAAATCTCGTTCGGAGAACGAGATTACCGCAAATCTCTTAATTGTTCACCAGTAAGAATGGCGTCGATGTCGGCGGTGATAGTCGTTTTTCTAACGCCGCGAGGCGGGAAAAAAATCTGACAGGATCGGCCATATTGCAAGCGAGTCGTTTTGTTGCTTGAAGGCTGGGACATTTCACTAGGCGAGCGGGAGGAAAGCGATATGATAGAAGTTGGCGATGTCAGATGATGACAATTTCTTTGGACAATTCACTCCATCTTTGTGTAAGGAATTTGATATAAGTTCTCTCCTGAGGGACGCAGTAGTGTCGACTGTAATTTTAACTAGATTTACACAACCCTGTCTCTGTTTTAGCGATCAAGATTTGTTTTATTTTTCCTTCAATATGGACGGTTTTATTTTTCTTTCTCGTTAATCGTCGTTTATACAAATATTGACATTCATTTCAATACGTGCAGCGCCATAGTTACACATACATACGGATGCAAAATATCTCATACAAACGAATCCCCACACCTATATATATATATATATATATATATATATATATATATATATATATATATATATATATATGTATTATGTTTTGCAACAATCTAATAGATATCAGTATCTATCTATAAATATATACATCATGCATATTCTATATAAAATGCATATATACATACATACACAATTGTTCTAATGAGTCCTGTACCTCGGTCGCATGACTTTAAGCATACTACTAAATTGGCCACTAGTCTAATCGTTTACTGTTGAAATGGCTAGATGTAACTTAAGTACTATTTTAATAGTTTCTTTTCTAGCAATTCTCGCCTGTGGAACTCTCTTCCGGTTTTTTACTTCCCTGCCACCTATGATCATCAAAAGTTGAAATCCCACATCTATCATCATCTTTTATTGTCCTTTCTCCTCACTAAAGTCTTCCCATTCTCTTTCACGCTCAGTAAACACTGGCGTTTTAGTAGCATTATCTCCTTGCTTGGGGTGAAATGTATATATATATATATATATATATATATATATATATATATATATATTGTTCTCCACAGAGAACATACATATACATATATACATGTGTGTAAATGTATATGTGCGTATGTACATGAATGTATATGGATATGCAGGTGATTTTATGTGTATATGTGTATATACGTAAGTATAAGTGCATGTAGAGATATGTATGTAGATATGTTGGTATGTGTTTCTCTGCAGGTGTGTATGTGTAAATACGGGAATATACATATAGTTTTTGGTGTGGATGTGTGTGCAGGTGTATATAAGAACTCATAGGTATATAGTGAGATATAGGTATGTGGATATAGATAGGGGTTTAGGACATGTGTAGGAGTGTATATGAGTATGGATATATAAAAGATTGTAAAAGAAGGACCTAATTTTCTCCTAGTGACATTTTATACAAATCACTCCTCTAATATTCTCCAATTGGAAATGAGTTTTGGATAGCACGGAGGTAAAGCTTAAATTGGTAATTTAATTCAAATTGAAATATACTGCCCCATTATTGATGATAAAATTATTTAAATTAGAATAACCGTTGATAATTGGGTACCTAAAACAACCACGAGTTTATTTAATGAACAAAAATCAAACGAATAGATGTCAACTTAACAACCAATAAGACAAAAGTTTTTTAAAAAAAGATTACTAAATATAAAATTGATTACTCTTTCAATGTACTGTCTATGAGTTTCTCTAATCGACTGTTTCATAGAAAATACCCAAAACTCCAACGAACTTCAAATTAAATTCTTCGTAGATTGTTTAGACATCTAGATTTACATCAAACCTTAACCTCCCAAATATGCCCGTTAAAGTAACGCGAATTAACAGCGTCTAAGAATTTGAATGAAACCTGTCCTCGTGGAATGTAATTTATTAGGGTTGCTGTAGCTTCTTCCATTAATGTCGGTCTTCACCCCTTACCCATCGATATCTAGAGACAAGATGCGTTAGGCTTAAGCAACGTCTAGCCGACAGACAGTGGGATTAAGAATAAGGAATTGAAATGGTACACCTAACCCATTCATATCTTATCTTCTCTCCCACCTTACTTCCCCACTTCGTTAATTTTACATATGCTTGACGAGGTCCATCAAAAACGTGTGAATTTCTTTTCATTTTTCATTTCAACTCTTGGAAGTAAAGTCTGATGATCCAGAGCCCTGTTAAAGGGGTTGTGGTGAAATAACTTATTACATGGAACCTTAAAGTGGTCTGTTTTTATTCAAACATATCTGCTCTGAATCTTACATTGAGCTCTCTGGATATCATCCTCCTTGGGTCTACCCATGCGGATTACCTAGTTTTGCATAAACTAAATATATACATATATATATATATATATATATATATATATATATATATATATATATATATATATATATATATATATATATGTATGTATATATTAGGTTGGTGCAAAAATAATGTCGTTTTCTCACATATGTTACTATGTGAGAAACCGACATTATTTTTGCACCAACCTAATATTATTTCTAACATTACCTACACTAAGTATATAGCATCAACCGTTATTCATTTTTTACTTTATCTTAATTTTAGTCACATTTTACTCTCTTAGTATTAATAAAAATATTATCCTGATTTTTAAATTAATTTTTGACCGGATTTCCGTTCATTATTTTTTACTAATGTTCACCCAATTCAAGGCCCAATGGCCGCTTAAGGTAGAGAGTTACTATGTGGAGTTGTATTAGTGTAAGCAAGGGAAATTAATGAAATATTCGGCGCTATCCAGGGAAGATAAGAACTAATTTTAGACTTGAAATGTCAAGCTTTAATTAGTGAATGAAAGTATAGTTAGAAGTATAGCGTAGAAGTAGACTTTAGAAGGACCCGGAAATCCAATCCTAAACAGGATACAACGGATAAACTTTACTCCTGTTCAAAAAATCGTGGAGTAGTATGAACCGGGCGATAGGCAAACCTATCTACTACCATTGCTTTATTTACGCTCTTAGTTTTAGCAAAAGGTAAAAAAAATAAAATTATTACACACTTAATATTAGGTTGGTGCAAAAATAATGACGTAATAATGTCGTTTTTTGACGTATTTTTTAACGTCAAAAACGACATTACTACGTCATTATTTTTTGCACCAAGCTGACCTTCCTTCTGATTAGTTAAAACTGACACACACATAAGATCTAAAAATCTGGATCTGGATTAACTCTTTAATAAGCATACATATTTTTTCTATTTTCAAATGTAAATCATTTTCACCAAAGTTACCGAACATTTCCGTATTTAAAATGTTTGTCTTTTTAATAAAAATATCATTGTATATATATATATATACCATTAATGATACCAAACGCCGAGGAAAAAACGTATATTTATTATTATTAATATATATATATATATATATATATATATATATATATATATATATGTACTATTAATATACATTTTTCCTCTCTGTTTGGTAATATTAATAGCGCGCACGCACATACACACGCATATATATATATATATATATATATATATATATATATATATATATATATATATATATATATATATATATATATATATATATATATATAGTGTATCAAAAATACATTTACAAACATTAGGAGCGGGTTCCTTACACAAAAACAAGGACAAAAGTCCATAAAATCTTACGTCCGCAAATTTTTCGTTTATTAGTTAAGTTTACAGTTACCTGCCTGCTTACAATATGAATATTCTGCCATTGTTAAACGGGACATTTCTAAGCTCACTACTACACACGTTAAACGTTAAAGACAGACTAGCCACAAATGTACATGAATGATAAATGTAACTTTCTTTAAACTTAATAACGCAAAAACGAAGGATTTGTGTACATATGTTTATGTGGAATTTTGTCTTTTTTTTTTGGTGTGTGGAATCACCCACAAAGTCTGTAAACGTATTTGTGATACACCTTATATATATATATATATATATATATATATATATATATATATATATATATGTGTGTGTGTGTGTGTGTGTTTGTGTGTGTGTATGTGTGAATTTATAAACGACGCATTTCACCGAGAGAGTTTACTCTCTTAGCTTTCCACAGATTAGGTGAGTAGCCGCTCTCGGCGAAAAGCTCCGTTTATAAATTTTCCCCTTTGTCTCATCATTTTTACTTTTATTAGGTTGGTGGAAAAATAATGACGTAATAATGTCGTGTTTTGACGTTAAAAATACGTCAAAAAACGACATTATTACGTCATTATTTTTCCACCAACCTAATAGTTTGGATAATATTACACCCCCACGCACGTGCGCGGGCTCACACACACACACATATATATATATGAGAAATTGTAACGTAAATAAAATATCATCAAAAAACGCTACTCTCATTACTGCTACTACTACTACTACTAATACTGCTAAATACTACTACTACTAATAATAATACTGCTAAATACTACTACTACTAATAATAATACTGCTAAATACTACTACTGCTACTACTAATAATAATAATTCTATAAAAGCATAACTGACATGAAACTGGCTTATACGTTTGCATATTGTCCATCGACGGTAGTGACAGACGTTCACGCCTCGATGAAAGGCAGGATTTCGGATGCAGATTTCCAAGGCATATTGGCATCTCCTATTTGAATAACTGCTGCAGCTTATTATCGCATTTCCCCCAAATTTGCTTTGCGCTCGTCGAAACCAAATTCATTATACATCTTCCAATCGCGTAATGGGTCTTTGCCTACATTTTTACGCGCCTGATAAGAATTAAGAAAAAAAGAAAAAAAAAAAAGAAAAAAAAAGACAATAGAAAATGTTAAACAAAGATTTTCTAGGCAGGCAACAGGCGACGCCCTTTACCTCAAATTTCATCAATAAAACGAAAGCCTGCATGAGAAGACAACAAAAGCGGATGTCTGTCGTTTGAGACTCATTATTAAACTGCCACCGTCAACAAACCTAGAAAGTTGATGAGATTTGTAGGTGATGGATTGAATTTCAAGCAGTTGTCACTTCGCGCCTTTTTCTGTGATATTTCCCGCCAAACATCTGAAGCTTTTAACGAACCGAATGTCACATGATTCTGCTACTGATAGGCTTGTCTTGGGTTTATTATATTTTACAAGTCAATTTGAAACCTTCTTGAGCTAAACGAGACATTTCGGTCGCATTACACTGAACTTTCTGTTTCCTTAGATTGGTACAGTATTGATAAAATTATGTTTTTAAAGACAAGAGAGGGTATTGTTTTGAATTGCTGTCACATGATCCCTATACCACTTAGTAATAATGAAATAGCCGTTTCCATAGACGAAACATTCGGCATTCATTGACCGAAAAGTTAACATTACTGTCAGTTGGAATTTATAAAATCATTTTTCAAGGATATAGCCTTTTCACATCCGCTAACAGTTCTCACTCTTTCTAGTATGGAGTTTCCTTTCTAGTTTTCTCTTTATCGTTGTGTTTGAAGTCAACGTCTTGATTATATAATTTTCCTTTCTGGTTACATGTGCTACCCTTTTTAGTTGTTACTGCTGTTGGATGTCTTCAAGTGATGCGTTTTTGTTTTTTGGTAAACTTCTTTATTTGCGATTCGTTAGACGCAGTCTATAAGATCTGGTGAAATATTATCTTTTATAGGACCTAGAAGATTCCTTCTCGTGAAGCCATTTTAAATTCTTTTGAGAAATGGTTTTATAGAGCTGATAGATGAGAACGATAGTTCGAATAATGTAAATAGTGCACATAATACCTCACTGAGAAATATAGACAGAGTTGATAGCCTAAAAATCTTTGAACGTGTAAGACGCCATTAATATGAGAGTTTAGATCTAAGCTATTTAATAATATTACTCGACTTCTTGTGTTAATTTTTGGTTTTATAGCATGTTGCGGTGTTGCACAAAACTATACCTTGTACAGCTTATCCTGTGTCTAATATTCTTATATTCTATATTAAATCTGTTATAACGGATCTATATACCATGGTATTTCAATGGTTTACAGTTTACTGATTCCACATTCTGAAGTTTTATGGTGGATTAAGTGTAGGTCTTTTTCATTTTTTCTTCCTGATTAAAAAAGGAATAGTCCATTATTTTGGGGGGCAGTGGCAGACCGTGATGTCCGCGCTACGTAACTAAGGAACAAGCTGAATTATGATATGATGATATACCTGATAACAGCTATAAAAATAACTAATATTCATACTATTAGTAGACATTGTATTTCAGCGGGGGTTGCACAATGTTATCTAATGTAAATGTGATTTAAAGATGAAGACACCCATTCCCTGCTTGTATTATCGATCAATTATCCGGTAAACTTCGGTTCATAGAAGACGTACATTTTAAGTTTTTCCGGTTTTTTGGACTAAAACTCATGATAAGCGAAAACAATGAAATATCAATAATGAAATAGTACCGGACTAATTTCAGAAAAATAAATGATTTCAATTATTCAAGGAATAACTTTTTGAAATAAAAGCATTTCACTTCGATTTGGTATTTACTGAAATGTTATAAAATTCAATAATTGGGGATGCGGACTTATATAAAAATATTTTCATTATTTTTTTACTTTTACAAATACTAACCAATTTTTTTTTTTTAATTTATTTTTACGAAGTACCTTTGGGAGAAATGAATTGCAAGCTGGGAAAGCACTCCTAAGACAGAAAATCATTTTCCACTTTGTCTTACGTTTGCTCTTTTTTAATTTCTACATTCAGTTATTTTAGGCTAATTTTCCTCATTTTTTTCATCGTTCTTACTTTCATTGTACATGTCAGGGTATCTCTCAAACATTATTTATTCTTACTTGCTTTTTATCTGTTACATTCTTTCTTTTTTTCTTTCTTTCTTTCTTTCTTTCTTTCTTTCTTTCTTTCTTTCTTTCTTTCTTTCTTTCCTCGTATGTTCATAATCTATCTATCTATCTATCTATCTATCTATCTATCTATCTATCTATCTATCTATCTATTATACATTTATTGTGCGGGCAAACTCATTTTCATCTATGTTGTTGAGCTTCGCAGTCGTTTCGTTGATTGAAAAATATACTTCTTTTCGAAAATGGCATTTGTGAAATTTTCGTAATTAAAACGATTCGAAAGTTTTTGGAAGTCATTTATTTCCTCATAGACCATCTTATTATACTATAATTGTTATTACCTGTTAAATTTTCAAAACATACTATTAAACTTTATAAATTTCCTTTTAGGCCCATACAGTGTTCTAAGTGCTACTTTTAGGGTAGAAAATAATTGTATTTCAATGACAAAGCAATTTAATTAGAAAAATATCTATCAATAAAAACATCGCTTATATATAAAGTTCACAAAAAGAGCAAATTAGAAATAAATAACAAAAGCGCCATTTTTATACATCGGGCGTAACAGCAAAAATTGTCCAAATCGTATTACAGCATAATTGTCCACCCCACAAAATTTTTAATATCTAAAAGCAAATTGAGTTTCTTTTTTCCAGGTTTTCAGATAAGTCGTTTAGCCATCTTGACACTATTTGTCTTAAGAATTACTGAAAAGCTAGAAAGAGAACAGGTTAAAATCGTTTTGTCATCCTCAATGCATTCTCAACTGAGTGAGAATGGTGAGAGGAAAAATTATTCAGGCCTTCAGTAATGGTTCCAACAATCATACTCTGGCTCCCATCTTCGAAGTCCATTCACGAAACATAAATAAGTGAATAAGTTTTAAAAAGAGTGAAAAGTAGAGAGAAAAACTGGATCAGGAGGTCATAACAGGAAGAGGGATCATTATTTCAAATCAGAGCTAAAGAAATCAATTAGAAAAGATCCAACTCAATCCATATGACCTTTAGTACATGAGAGGAGTTTCAGCTATGACAGTCCAAATAGCAGTGAAAAAAGAATTGAAAATGCAATCGTACGTGAAACGTGTGAGGTACCTTGTTACCCTAGGACAGAAAGTTAGAAGGTTAGAGAGGACGAAGATCATCTTGAATAAGTTGGAAAAGGATCCTGGAATAATATATATATATATATATATATATATATATATATATATATATATATATATTGTTATGGGGTCCACCCCTTTTTCATACAAGTGAACTCGACCAGTGTGTACTTGTACTACTGCCGGTGAATACCCGGGGGAGATACACTGATCGAGTGATACAGTGATACAATGAGAGAGTAAGAGTGTGAGGTAACCGCTTTGTAGGAGTCACAGTTGCGAGCATGTAGACTCAGAAGGAAGTCATACTTCGATACTGAATTTCCCAGACTGTATATATATTATTATTGCTACTAACCGCATCTCTGGATCTACTAACCGTATTACCAATTGTATTATTACGTCAATACATTTATTTGCTATATTTCATTCCTGCGTTTGTCATTCATTTGAGACCGGATATCATCTCGGGATCCACAACATATATATATATATATATATATATATATATATATATATATATATATATATATATATATTGTGTGTGTGTGTGAACTTTATGACCTTAGCTATAATTAATTAATGATGAACATATTTTTGTTTATGTCGATTTTATCTCGATTCTTATGTTAAGCTCGGAGAGTAATTATATATTCTTATTGCTCAAAATAGAGTTCAATAGTTTTATAAAATCCTCGGAGAATTCCAGTAGGTTATCATTAATCATTTAATTTTTTAAAACTGAATATTCAAATTAGTCATCTTTAATGAGTCAAAACTGTTAATTTGGCTAATATATACCGTATATACACGCTTATCATGCGACATTTGAAGACCTTAAATTTGAAGCTAATTTCAAGGGGTTCGCATCAGGAACGAGATATAAAATTAGCGTATCTACTGCTGGCCCTGGCTACGCCGTTGACCAAACTATATATCCATTTACTGTAGTTAAATTAACTTCAAAATTAGGGCTTCAAAAGTCGCATGATACGCGAGTATATATGGTAAGTCCTAAATCGTAGCCATGGAGGCAGGAAAGTATATTTGTTTGATGTTAGAGTTTTAATTACTATCCCATATTTCGAGCGAACTTGCATATAAAATTCGATCTTAAAAGATTCCGAAGTAGTGTTGAATTCCGAAGTCGCATTCGATGGCAGTGAATGCTGGACAATTTCCTCAACGATTAAAAAGAAAGGTGCCGAGGATACCATAGACCGAACATGTGTGCATCAACAACATTTTAGAGAACATGGAAACAAAAAGGAAACTTATATTTAACGTCAGGAAGAGATAGTTGAAATTTCTAGGGTACATAATGAGGAAGGAGGGCTTGGAAAATCTGTTACTCACAGGACAGATTGAGGGCAAAAAGGACAGAGGAAAATAAAGCATAGCATACTTGACGAGCTTGAGAAAATGGATGGCGGAACAGTTTATAGAAATAAAGAAAAGGCAGGATTTATTTAGAACTGTAAGGGACAGGAAATTGTGGAGAGCCATGATCACTTACGTCACGAGGGGAAAAGGTACATAAAGAAGAAGTCGCCTTCTAAAAGCTATGCAAAGTTTTAAGCAACTGTATAATGTGGTCAGAAACAAAGAAAAGATTGATGAACTGTTATGTAATATCGGCCCACTTATATGGCTGTGACTGCTGTGCACTCATTTCACAGAAGAAGAGACTTGATGTAACAGAAATATGGTTCTAATGCTGAGTATGCCATGGATGGAATATGCGAGCAATGAAGAAGTCTTAAGGAAAATGGAAAGAAATAGGACACTTCTACTTAGAATCAGAAAGTGACAATTGAAATTTCTAGAGCACATAACGAGGACAGAGGATTTGGAGAACTTGACACTCACAAGTTATATTGAAGGCAACAGAGTATTGAGAGACGGAGGACAACAACGAGCTGACGTTTTCCGATGATATAAAATGGAAAAATTATATTGAATCAATCTATCTTACACATTTGTAGGTCTACCATTCGTCTGTGCATTGAATATTACTGCCTGGTCTAACGCTTCTGCTATGTATTTAGAGATTCTTGATAAAAAACAAAGAAGAATCTGCAATATGATATCCTGATCTGGCAACACGGCTTCAATTACTTTCCTACCACCGTAAGGTAACTTACCTCGCCTCTTTATAAATATTTTCATGGTAATTGTTCTGATGAACTCTCCTCTATGGAGGCATGGTGGAGTAATGGATAGCGGCTCAGATTGAGGAATCGAGTTCGAATTCCAGTCGAATCCATTACATTCACTTACGTGCTAATACCCTTGGGAAAGGTATGAATCCGATTCTTATCTCCCCGGCTATGGGTAAATAGCAGGACAGACCGCGTTTGATAGCCTTGGTTGGCAACTGGTCTATCGCAGAAAGAAATGGCAACCTACTGCAGGGAAAAAATCTGCTTCGTTAGTCATGTATCGAAAGATACATGATCGCCTAAGCGTGTATCACGCATGGCACATAACTGACTGACGATATTAACGTCTCCTCATTTTACAGTTAAAATGGTTAGATGTCACTGTAATAACATATTATTTTACACTCATTAAACCCTTTCTTGGTGCATAATGACTAAAAGAAAATAACCTACCTAACGAGTTTGTGTAAATATTAGGTTGGTGCAAAAATAATGTCGTTTTCTTACATATGTTACTATGTGAGAAAACGACATTATTTTTGCACCAACCTAATATTAGGTTGGTGCAAAAATAATGACGTAATAATGTCGTTTTTTGACGTATTTTTTAACGTTAAAAAACAACATTATTACGTCATTATTTTTGCACCAACCTAATTGTTGGCAGAACAGGTATTACGAGGGATAGAAAAATGCAAACTTTATTAAGATCTACAACGAACAGGAATTTGTGGAGAGCCATGATCGTTCACGTCCTGAAGTGAAACGGCACATAAAGAAGTTGAAATTTCTCAGTCTGGTCGCGAAAATACTCCAAAATACATTTAGTTATTTGGTCATTTAAGAAATTTTTTTTTTTGGGGGGGGGGTGTTGGTCAAGCCGAGAACTTTTCAGCAAACCGTCGGATATACATAATTTTTTTTTATTTTATTTTTTTTTTTATTTCTGTCATGTCTTTCCCGTGGATTCTATTTCCTGTGCCATAAACTCCGAAGTTCTCTTCTGCCCCAACAAGAAATTGGAATCGATAGGCTAAAGCGTGACGAAGGAAGGAGAAATGAAAAAGGAAGGAAACCGGAAGGACGGTAGAGCTGCTGACGGTGGGATTTAACAATGAGCGGCAGATCCCAAAGTATTAATGCAAAGCAACCAGCACTCCCCAAAACACGCATATAGAAGGGGAGACAGGGAGCATGAAAACCTTATCATGGAAAGAGCATGAAGTTGAGACTGAAATAAGGAAAGAAATATTTGTATCTGAGAGAGACATGGCGGGGAGTGGAGAAAAATCGAGACAGGAAAAGAAAAACAAAGGAAAGAAAAATAGGGAACGAGAGGGAAAGACACACACACACACACACACATATATATATATATATATATATATATATATATATATATATAGTAGTTTTAAGTCATGCTGTATTTATAGCTAAAATTGCTCAATATCAGGTATAGAGCGTAAATGTAAATATAAAAATCTGAAGTCATCACCGGAAAACTTTTTTTTTAATTATTTCATGACGAGAAAGGCAAAAGGGCCAATAAAACGCAGTGGGTTACTGAGAGTGGAAGAATATAAGGAAAAGAAAAAACCTTATTAAAGAGCGACAAAAAAAATAAAGAAAAGGGATTCAGAAGATAACGATTGACATTGCATTTACATTTTTGAAGATCAAACTTGACTGAAAAGCAAGAAACCGGAAGAGGAACTTTCGGTTACTTTAAGCCATTTCGACTATAAAACGATTAGACCTTTCCGCCAATCTAATACTGCATTTAAATTCATAAAGTTTATTTACCATAGAGAAAATAATTTATCAGAACAATTATCATGAAAGTATTTACAGTAAAGGCAATGAGACGCTACATCACTGCGGTAGGAAAGTGACTGAAATGAGGGATGCCAGATCAGGACCAATATAATTGCAGATTCTTCTTTGGATTTTATGAAGTATCTCTAAATATGTAGCAGGAGTATCAGACCATGTGTGACAGTAATATTCAATGCATAGACAAATGGTAGATTTATAAATATATAAAATAGCTTCAGGCGAGTACAATTGTCTAGTACGATTGTCTTCAAGCATGAAAGACATTTGAAAGACAAAAAACATGAATGTTAAATAAATATCAATATTTATTATATTTTATTAGGCTTTTTGTCCAAATAGAAACATGATAAGAAAAGGCGTATAAATAAATTTTTTATTCAACCATAAAATTATAGAATTTATAGAATAAAATTATTCGACTAGAAAACGATGAGACCTTTCCGCCAATCTAATATTGCATTTAAATTCATAAAGTTTATGTACCATAGAGAAAATAATTTATCAGAACAATTATCATGAAAGTATTTACAGTAAAGGCAATGAGACGCTACATCACTGCGGTAGGAAAGTGACTGAAATCGGGATGCCAGATCAGGATCAATATAATTGCAGATTCTTATTGGATTTTATCAAGGATCTCTTAATATATAGCAGGAGTATCAGACCATGTGTGACAGCAATATTCAATGCATGGACGAATGGTATACTTATAAATATGTAAATGTCGTTTTTTGACGTATTTTTTAACGTTAAAAAACGACATTATTACGTCATTATTTTTGCACCAACCTAATATTTGGCAGAACAGGTATTACGAGGGATAGAAAAATGCAAACTTATGTAGAACAGTTGTCTACCACGATTGTGTTCAAGCATATATATATATATATGCTTATATATATATATATATTTATATATATATATATATATATATATATATATATATATATATATATATATATATATATATATTAGGCCGATGAAAGAAATTTGAAAGACAAAACACATGAACGTTAAAAATATAATAATATTTATTATATAGTATCAGGCTTTTTGTCCAACATGATAAGAAAAAGGTGTAAACATGATAAGAAAAGGTGTAAAAATTCGGAATTTTCGGATATACTTGTTTCCTTTCGATGAATTAAATGAAATTAAACTCTTTCAGGGAATTTTCTTTATTTTCTGCTTGTGTTATATTTACTACTGAAATCTAGTAGCTTTGGGCTAGTTGGTTGTCACGATTACGGTTGTTTTTAGATGGCTTTAGTAGAAACTT
>OZ010576.1:54398764-54428764 GCA_963932145.1 Acanthosepion lycidas
GATAGATAGATAGATAGATAGATACGAACAGACTTAGATAGATAGATAGATAGATAGATAGATAGATAGATAGATAGAGAGAGAGACAGAGAGAGAGAGAGAGAGAAAAGAAAATGCTATTTTGCTTGGAAGATAATGTTCCATTTTCGGAAATAGAATGAAAACAAAAGACAAAAATTTAAAGAAACATAACATTCGTCAAGAACATAATCTTTATACGACTTATCAACCCTTTGCAGGTTATTTAAAGCCAGAAAAAATATTTTTAGATTGCAAGATTTCTTTTTGAGAGTTAATAATGATTTAGTGATACAAATCTTACGAATTAACCTATAGCTGGGGGATGAAGAGGTGGATTCAAAAACCTTTCGACCCAACCAAAAACCAATTGACACTCGGCTCTCCGATTAACAATCCATTACACTACCTGCACATATAAGCTTACATCAGCTAGTATTCCCAAGAGATTACCCATCTAGGTACTAACCTAACCAGGCCCGACATTGCTTAACTTCAGCAACCGTACAGGAACCGATTTTGGATGTGATACGGCCGTAAGCCGATATCGCCATTATCTACATATATCCCACTCGACATAGTATTACCTACGAAGGTATATATTCATCCAATCCTCCATAAAAAGAGACAAACAGGGATGTTGCGTTTATTTTGAAAAATAAGGAAAAGAAAGTTTAAAATTTGGTTAGCTCTCTAGAACGTGTGAGTTTTCTTATATTCCGATGTTGATGTCATTGCCTTTCTTTCCAAACTGTCTACCATCGATGGTTTTGGATTGAGTCAAGTTGTACACATTGGATAAGCATGCCAAATAAGTGAATTTGTTATAGAGAGAAAGTAAAACATATTGTTGGCCAAATTTTTCGTTCGCTTATTAATCAACATTTTGTTATCCAATTAAGAGGATGTGATAAAGTGAAGTTGAAATATACAGGCCATATGGTGGGTGATTCAAAAATTCGATTTCTTCGAGATTTTTAAATTTTTGTTGTTTTACTCTAAAACCATATGGCCAAGCAGGCCTATATGTAGTTCAGCAGTTCACAGTAAAGGTGTGAGCTTATAACTCGAATATGACACAAGTGGATGATTTCGAAATTTCACCAAACACCGATCATAATCATTTATGTTTTTTAGAGTCTTCCTCGTCACAGGTTCCCTGGATTCAATCGAGGTTTTGTAAGTCAATCATATAACAAAACGTATACTCAATGCCTTTTCTAGAAGATTTTTTAATTATTCACTCAACACTGTTTCATGTCTTTGCGTTTTAAAGTATCATAATTGACAATAGATTGTAGTTTAATTATGGTTCTTTATGTCAAAGGACAAGTTACCACCTTTAAAACACCGGAACCAATTTTTGAAAGGTACTGTAGTATATTCTTTCATTTCGTTTCATTTCACTATTTATTTCTGTGACCAGCCAGAAGGGCTTTGATGTCTAGTTCCAAATAAATATTTCAAATTAGACAGAATCTCAGTACTTTTATTGCTATTAAAACATTTGAAAGAAAAGGCACAGATCAAGGATATTGATGATAACAATAATAATAATAATAATAATAATAATCATAATAATAATAATATAGGTGAGTCATGGATAGTAGATGAAATAAGTACTGGAATATAGGTCTGTTAATAATGAAAACCCTTTCGGTACATACTAGAAGGGAACATGAAATATAATCGCAACGAAATATTAAATAAGGCGAATAACACCTCGTCTGTTGACATTTTCTGATACAAAAAGTCACTAGAGAAGACTTGGGAGCAATTCGTACATCACGAAGCAAAGACAAAACACAACAACAACAATAATAAAAATAATTATGGAGTTATAGCTTGTCCTTATATGTTTACATGAAATAAACTTTGGAATAAAGGTTTCTTAAAAAAAAAATACCTTTTGATACACACTAGTACTACTATTAAATAATAATAATAATAATAATAATAATAGTTTATTTTTAGATGTTTGCATGAAATTAACGTCGGAATAAAGGTTAGCGAGCAAAACACAAAAATATTTTTTACATACGTTAATAACGTTAAAAGCGCACCACGGACAGAATATATATATATATATATATATATATATATATATATAGATAGATAGATAGATAGATAGATAGATAGATAGATAGACTAATTTTTCAGTTTTCAATTCGCAACAGAAGACTGCATCGATCATGAGTTGTACTACCGGTGAGGAACAAAATCTATATTTATTATGAGTATAAATTTTAGCAATGTTATTGTACAGTGTTTTATTACCACCAGCACTTACAGCGCGATACTATATATATATATATATATATATATATATATATATATATATATATATAAATCTCTCGATTAGAGAAGATAATGCTGACATTAGTAACTGTAAAAAAATCAATTTTCAATATATGTATTTCAATATAACTATATATATATAGTTATCTCCAAAGATTCGCTAAAATACACCTACATGATGAAAAAAAAATGTCCCAAACTTAATAAAGACAATATCGTCTAAATCATTATGCATTATTATGAGGAAAAACGGAAAGGATTTTTTGATTACTGAATTATATTTTTTATCCTTTTTATAACATTCGAAAGTTTGGTTATTTTTTTTTTTATTTCGTCAGCGAGGAACAATTATGATTATGGAAATGTCCCTGGCAAAAATCAAATAATTGTTGAATTTTAATGAAACATTTAGGAATTAATGAAAAAGGACCCGAATTACTTTAGAAATGTTTCTTTTTTTAGAAAATATTGGTAAAAACATATTTTTACACCTGTTACCCTGTCACACATTTATTTAATTTTATAAAATTATTTCTAGAAATTGATTTTTGGACAGTTTAATATTTATATTCGTTATACGCAGAATTTCTTGGAGAATTTAGATCATCAATGTTTTTGGAAAACAGGACACCCATTTACCCCAAATCTGCTCTAATATACATATATATATATATATATATATATATATATATATATATATATATATATATATATATATATATATATATATATATATATACGCGATAAAATATAGTTTTAAGATATGCTGTATTTATGGTTTAAAGTGCTCAATATCAACCATATGTAAATATAAAAGTGGAAATTGAATCAACATCCAGAGGCGACAGGATGTTCCATGCTAAACGCAATCGCCTGCCAATCGATTGTGTTTAGCATGAAACAGAGTATCACTTCTTTAATTTCCACTTTTTTTTATGTTAAAAATACATAAAAAACGACATTATTACGTCATTATTTTTGCACCAAACTAATATTAAGCTACATATATATATATATATATATATATATATATATATATATATATATATATATATAAATATATATATATCTTATAAGTAATATAGCGGAACTATAATCTTTAGATTTGTACACGAAACAAATGAAAATACTTCTGATGTAGCTTAATATATAATGATAATCTGTAAAACGACATCTTGTCTCTTTCCCGCTCATAATAATATGTAGTTCATTCGCACTTATTTTTTTATCCCACAAAATATTTCCGCTTATTTGTGTACGGCTTGTGATGTGGTTTTTCTGCTACATTGCAAATTGATTCAATAACGGCTGAATCCTTTCTAAGTTACGAAATGTCACAAGACATTAAACAGCTAAGGAAATAATGATGTTCTATGTGATGCCACAGATGATAAGGTTTAGCAGACGACAGCCGCCATTTTGTAAACATCGACGCTGTCGCATTATCGCACAAGATGCCAGCCGAAAGAGAATCGAAACAAAAAGATTGGAGATAAGAGGACTGGAAATTAAGGAGAAGATCGCGCGCTTAAACGAGAAAAGTGAGATGGAATGCTGATAGGCTTTGACAGAGACAAGGGAGTTAACAATTATTCAATTATTTGTGAACTCTGGGGCCAAACGCTTATAAAATAGTTTTGAATTATTGTCCTTTCAACACGATATTATAATTTGATAACATCCGGAGAGATGCACGCGACACACATACACACACACACAAAGAAAGAGAAAGATAGAGAGAAGTACGGGAAAAGTTTTTTCCTTTTATTATTGAAACCAGAAACTAGTAAATGCGTGTGTGAAGAAACATAACATTTCTGGTAGTATTTCATACATCGTTCTGATATATATATATATATATATATATATATATATATATATATATATATATATATATATATATATATATATAGTAAGTTAATGAAGGGCTTGGGTTACATCCAAAGAGGATGTAATCCAGAGAGATCAATGTCACAACAGAGCAAATAATAATTAAATAAATAAAAAAGAGACAACCTTAAAGTTCCATGACTATAATTTATTTTCCCAGAAAATATATTTTTCCTGGTTCATCAGGTCACATCTCTAGTTACCTATGTTGTCTCTTTCTTAATTATTTAATTAATATATATATATATATATATATATATATATATATATATATATATATATATATATAAATATATATATATATGCTACCAGCAAGCAGAAAATTATTTTTCTCCTGATGATGACCATGTTGGCCGAAACTAGTCGAGGAATCTAAATGAAATAATAATAAAAACGAAGGAATATCAGTGTGTCTGAAGATTTTAGATTTTTAATATTTTTTGTCGTTCAGTATATATATATATATATATATATATATATATATATATATATATATATATATATATATATATATAGATAGATATATATATATGTATACATACATACATATAATATATTTATATATATATATATATATACATATATATATATATATATATATATATATATATATTATATATATATATCACAGATATAGTGCTGGTGTTAGTAAAACAGTGCTCGATATAATAATGAGATATTAAGTATATATATATATATATATATATATATATATATATTATTCCTTACAGGTAGCACAACGCAATCCTCAAACTCGACCTTGTGCCACATTCCGTCTACTTTGAGGAAACCGGGTAAATAATTATTCAGCAAATGCGCATGAAACTCCTCGTCGGACTTGAGCTGAGGGACAATCTCTCTCTCTCTCTCTCTCTCTCTCTCTGTTAATGAAATCTGAGGAATAAAAGTCCAACAAGATGATAACAACATTGGTAATAAAAATGATATTTATTTTATATTAATCTTTTGACTAAATTAAACTCTTTCTCTTCGTGCTTCCATTTATATGTTCATGTTATATATATATATATATATATATATATATATATATATATATATATATATATATATATATATGTGTGTGTGTGTGTGTGTGTGTGTGTGAATTTAACATTTTTCAGGACTAAATTGTTTTTCAGTTTAGTTTTTATTTTGTTTTCTTTAATAACTGATTCATTCACGAATTGTAATTATGCTACTATTAAAGAAAAGCCCAACATTGATGTATAAATTAGATGTTTTTGAAAACGCTACCTTGCCTTTAGGACATAATCGATAATGCTTCTTCACGGAATCCTTTACTTTATTATCTATGAATTACCAATATATTCTTGGTAGAGATACGATAGTGATTTGTTGTTGCATTTACTGCGGTTATTTATTCAATCTGCCTTATTCAAAACTGACTCGCAACCAAGCTTAGAGATCTCTCTCAACTCAGCTATTTAAGTCATCTCTTTGAAAAGAAGGATTCATACCTTTTCCAAGGCTATTAGTACGAAATTACACGTAACAGATTAGTCGTAATTTATGAACTCAATCGCTGATTTCAATTTCAGCGTCTACAAACGACACGCTACCTACATATACACATAAAATAGATAACCAATAAACAGACGTGTTTTTAATACTGTATGCGTATGTATCATAGTGTGTTTGTGTGTATATAACACTTTTCTACATCATCAAAAGTTTACTATTCCACTGGGCTTAGGGTGGAAAGATAAATTGTATGAAACTGGCCGCTGAAATGCTGTAGCAACACAAAGACGACGCGAGACATGCTCAACTCAGCAACTATTTCATTCAAAACTACTACTTGATCTCTTTGCTCCCAGAATTCCCTTGTGGGACCGTAAGTGTTATAATCATCATCATAATCAACAGTACTGATGTTGTTATAAACATCCACTATATATATATAGACGAAATTTTCTTTTATGTAGTTGAGATCTAAATAGATTTTTTTTTAATTATCAACTTTATACTTAAAAAAATTAAAAGCAAATCAGAACTTATTCAATTATATAATTGCAGTAATTTGTTGCCACATATCAGTCAGCACTTCCATACATTTTCAGCAAAATTCTGCCGGTTTTGATGTAAAAAATATTTCGACAAAATGTTGAATACAGTTTTCATTACAGAAAAATTTTCCCATCAAAGCGTTTTGCAGCGATCAAATAAGGTAAGTATCAGTTTGTGTAAGGCTTGCTGAATATTATGGGTAAGGTAGAACAGACAAACCGAGTTCCTAACTTTTTCCTGGGTTATTTTTGCTGTGGTACAAGGTCTGGTGAATATTGTTGGTGTGGTAGAACAAACCAACCGAATTCCAGACTTACCTGGGTTATTTTTCCGGGTTACAAAGTCAGGTGAATATTATTGGTGAGGTAGAACAGACCAACCGTGTCCTGACATTTTCTTGTGTTATTTTGTTGTGGTGCAAGGTCAGGTAAATATGATTGGTGGGATAGAACAAACTGACTGAGTTACCAACTTTTTTGATGGGTTATTTTTGCTGTGGTGCAAAGTCAGGTGAATATAATGGGTGGGTGGAGAAAACCAACCATGTTCCAAAATTTTCTCCTCGATTATTCTTGGTGCATGCGGTCTTTCACCTTTATGACGCCAATCACAATTTTTCTTATTGCCTAGGGCAGTGAGTTTTTCGACCAAGTTGTTATGGATATGTTGCGGCTGCTGTATGCATAAACGGGAATTTAGTCTACATTTAGTGTTTCAATGCATTTTAAAACTCTAAATTAATAATTCCCCGAATATACCACCACACACACACAACATTACCATTCCTTCATAGAGCTCATATTTTTGAGTGGTTTGTTGCGATTTATCCTTGTTAATTCACTGTCTTTTGCGCTGAATACACACACACACACACACACACACACATATATATATATATATATATATATATATATATATATATATATATAAATAAATTTACAGAGCATAAATATTATAAATTAACTGATTTAAAATATGGTTTCTTCGCTACACACACACACACACACACACACACATATATATATATATATATATATATATATATATATGGTATTTATCAATCCACCCACGGGGATCGAATGTGGCACAAGGCCTTTTTAATGTCGGTATCTCCGAGCCCGTAGGCCCAGCCAAAAATAAATAACCATCCAAACCCGCCGAGGCGGGCCAGTTCCGTCAACCTCCCCCAACGAAACCCTACCCTTCGGCGGAGCTTCGTCCGGGTTCCTCTCTGCAAGCAGAGAGTTCGACAGACACCCGACCCGGCAGCTCACAAAGCGCAGATACTACACTTTGATCCTAGCCACCGGGCCGAGCGGGTATTCTTTTTATCGATATATATATATATATATATATATATATATATGCATACACACACACACACACACACACACACACACACACACATATATATATATATATATATATATATATATATATATATATATATATGCATACACACACACATTTATATATATATATGTGTGTGTGTGTAGCGAAGAAACCATAAATCAGTTAATTTATAATATTTATGCTCTGTAAATTTATATGTGTGTTTTCGTAAAGCAAGAATGACCATAATTTTATTGGAGATCATTGAATTTTAGCTTGATACTTCCCGCATGTTTATGATTGTATATTTTTCTCAGGACTTGGCTCTCCACAGCTGTCTGTGTGTGTGTGCGCGCCCGCGGGCATGGTTGTACGTGAGGTGCATCTAATGGTGAACTTCATAATCTTTCTAATGACTTTATAGTATACACCCCACCTCATCAGGGCTTCTTAACCGTTTGTACCCTGAGGTGTCTTTCTCGTAGGCTGGTTGCCAACCACAGCTACAGGACCCACTCTAATCTGCTATTTAACTCGTAGCTGCCGGGCAAAGAGATGGATTCATAACTTTGAATTGTGCGAAAGTGAATACAACGAACTCGGTCAACCGATTTCTTTTCCTGAGTCGCAAAACTTACACTATATCGTACAGAGAACGAGGTTCTATATAATATAAAGTTTTCCTTGAATCTTTGAAAGATTCTAAACAGAACTGATTAGAGAGGGCAAGCGCTAAATTTTAGAAGAGCGTGCTTCAAAATTCTAAATATACTATGAACCTGATACGAACACAACAGCGTAAAAGTCTTTGAAATACAGCTGCTTCTCTACGGGAGGTCAACAATTACAGAAGGTCTTTTTCACAAGAGGACCCAACCACTTACCCATAATGGGTGTGTCCAGAAATTGTTTTGTTATTGGTTTTCGACGAGGGAATCAGGGCATACCCCACAAATTACTACTTTTAGTGTAATGAGAAAGTACTGACTGGGAGTCGAGTCCCCAGGAGTTAGGATTCAATACTTATTCTATAGGTGTCTGGCTACGAATGATCAGAAAACCCACAGCAAGGCTAAGTAATTAAACTATGTGTTATTCTAAGAGGATTAGACACTCCTGCTAGTGCCCATTTTAGTCGAAATCAAAATAACAGCCCTAATTAAATTCGGCCAGTTTCTGTATATATATATATATATTTACATATATATATATGTATGTCTTCCCACCAAAAAAAAAACCGGATTGAAGAGATGAATATTTGAATATATTCATGAAATAAATTATAACCGAATTGTATTTTTAAAGATTATCTTTACTTATTATATATATATATATATATATATATATATATATATATATATATATATATATATATATGGGATAAAAAATTTGCCCCAAAATAGATTTTGTAGACTTCACAGTATAGTATGGTCAGCTGTGCACCGTCTGAGAAAAAGAGCACCTTTACACAATTCACTCCGCCAGAAATTTCGAGAAGGCATGCTGTACTGTTTGGCATTCACGCCGGAAGCTCCAATACAAACATTTCAGAGTGTTTCGGTGTCAATCTGAGGACAGTACAGAGGATCTGGAAAGAGTTGGAGGAGTCTGATGGTGATTACGAAAGTACAGCAGCTCGGAAAAATCCCTCTGATCGTTCTGATAACAAAAGAACTCCTGAATTTTTTGGTGGGGGCCTCAGGCGCAACACGAAGGCCTACATCAAGTACGTTGAGGATATAGTGCTGCCCTGGGTCAAGAAGGTAGCTGTTGGAAGACCCTGTATCTGGCAACAGAACTCTGCACCATGCCACACAAGTATTAGGTTGGTGCAAAAATAATGACGTAATAATGTCGTTTTTTGACGTTAAAAATACGTCATAAAACGACATTATTACGTCATTATTTTTTCACCAACCTAATAGAAGAACACAATCGTGGCTGCCAGACAATTTCTGTGACCACATCACCCCTTATATCTGGCCACCGAACTCCCCAGACTATTACGTGTGGGGCGCAGTTGAGCGGGAGGCCAAGAAAACTCCGTGTAACACAAAAAGATGATCTGAAGGCAAGGATTATGGCAACATTCACCAACTTAAACAAGGAGATCGTCCAGAGGTGTTGCAGGAGATTCCGAAGTCGGCTGGAGACCATGGTTGAAGCCAATGGCGATTTCATTGACTAAAATTACTCTTTGGTATTTCAAGATATTTGTGAGTAATTTTTCTAAATATATCTGTTATCAGTCATAATCATTATCAGTGCTATTTTGATTTTTAAGTAATTTAGTCGGCAATTTATCCACTGCACCCTGCCCTTGTCACAGGTTTAGTCCTTCAGGACTTCATCGGATTAAATTTGTTATGTTGGTACGACTACACATGTGTACGGACGAAGGGTGCTGGGGATTTAAGAATTTTTAAAAAATTTTATTTTTTGTGGGTTATCTATTAACAAAAGTGGTGGAAAGAGAAAGAAAAAGACTAAATGAATTCAGCTAGGTATATAACAAAAATTCTAAAAATCCCCAGCACCGCATCTTTGTGCGCATGTGTAGTGGTACCAACATGACAAATTTAGTCCGATGAAGTTCTGAAGGACGAAACGCGTCACAAGTAGACTAATAAACCATCTTCAGGACATATTCATAAAATATAATTAACATTATCAATTCAACATGACAAAGACGATGGACATAAGAACAAGACTTATCCAAACAGATAACTGAAGATGGTTTATTAGACCGAAACGTCCGACGTTGACATTATATTTACATTAAAACAGCATAATTGCATATAAGGATTTTTGTTTGTTTTTTCCGTATATTTTTTCTTCATACTGTCGAATCTATATCCATATATTTGCTTACATATATATATATATATATATATATATATATATATATATATGAGCCAAAATTTGAACTAGCATCCTGCTGCAAAATGTGTAATTTACATATTTAAATTTAAATAGTAATGGTAACGATAATAGCCATTTTCATATATGGAAACACTCAGAATTCATTGATCAATCAGTTGTGGTACTATCGATTGAAATTCCTAAAGATATTCTATTAAAACAATTTTTTAAAAAATCTTATGATTATGTCACCATTTTGTTTTCGAATTCCATGTGTTATCTATCTTAGTTATTGCTGTTGTTGAAAATCATCAGGTGATGCACTTTCTGTTAATTTTTATAATTCTTTTTAATTCAGTAGCTTTGTAAATCTTTGATTCGAGAAAGTGGTTGCCTGCACTTGACAGTTTACACATTTCTGGACGGGGTGGCAGCCATGCATGGCATTTATATAAAAGTCTCGATCTGACAAGTTTATTTAAGAACATGACTCGAGTTCTGAGGTTAATGCTTTCGTTCTGTAGCATTTTGTTGTGTTTATCGAAAACTACACCTAGCGCATCCCCCTCTAGGTTTAATTTCCTTATCAAAGAGTTACATGAAATGACAGTTGGTTTGCCATTTATAACTTTGTGTTGTATTGGATATCGGCTCAGAATTCGAACTCGGATTGCCGAGTTCGAATTCCAGTCGAGTTTCTTACATTCACTTCCGCACAAATACCCTTGGGAAAGGTATGAATCCACCTCTTCTCCCCCCAGCTATGTGTTAAATAGCAGCACAGACTGTGTCCTTTAGCCTTGGTTGTCAAGCACTCTACCGAAAAAAAGTAATGGCAACCTACTGTGGAAAAATCTTCCTAGACAGTCATGAAGCGAAAGTGACCCGATCGCTTAAGCGTGTATCAAGTATAGCGCTTAACTGACTGATTGATGTGTCTTATCAGTCAGTTATGATACACGCTTAGGCGTTCATGTACCTTTCGATACATAACTGACAAGGCAGATTTTTACCCGCAGTAGGTTGCCATTTCTTTCTGCGGTAGTCATCCAAGGCTACAGAAGCTACTTAGAAGGAGAAGAAGAGTATTAGCACGTAAGTGAATGTAACGGATTCGAGTGGAATTCGAACTGGGCTCTCCGATTCTTCAATCCGAGCCGCTATCCATTACTCCACCGTGCCTCCTCGATTCGCAATAGCAGCTAGAGTCTAATTTTCCTTTCTCTTTAAGATTGTCATTAAGAACTTTATTAACCAACCCTATTACTATGCATACATTAAGGGAAACCTTTCTATAAATGTTCGCTAACATATTGTGAATGATTTCATTTAAAAAATGAATTATCCGTAGATAATGAGAAAGTAACACCATTATTTTTATAAATGAGCAATTATTTTATTGATGATTTTTAGAAATTGTTTAGTTAATCCAATAAGTCATTTTCTTCTCTGAAAATGTTAATCGTCTTAGCATTTAGATCACAGCTTGGAAGTAAATGGGCGTACGCAATATATAAATAAATATTAATATATGTCAATATTTTGAGAATCTAAAAGTATTATAAATTATATTATTATAGAATGCCAGCCTTTGAAATCATGTACGGCAAAAATGCTTAAACCTATCTGATTACATTAGGAAATAATACTTGTTCATCTTCAGTTATATTTGATTTAATAATAAAACCACACAGCACATACCAAAATGAAAGGGATTCCAAGTGTAGTGCTCAATATTCTTCTTTCTCAATCGTGGTATTCCACCTTTGAATGAAGACATCTATATCCGCTTAGTAGAAGTTTCTTGCATGTTTTCTTGTGTAGGTACGGATTTTCCTCTTTTCGTTTCTTCACCAATGGAATACCGCTGTCCTTTTAGTGCTAATTGATGTGCAGCACTCCAAAACTTCCTGGGCGGCAAACAATCTCTTCTCCTTCATAGAGATTTAAGCATATCGGGGTGCCACTTTGCATTGACTTTTGAAGACCTTAGAAACTCCACTGAACTCAAGGCTTTATCATAGCTCACTTGAAGACTTTCACAGTTTTACAATTCTTCTGTCAACTGTAATGAAAGCATCTGTTTATTTGGCTTTTCCTCATTCGGAACAGCAGCTGGGCTTCAACAGCGGAGCCTGTCAATAAAGTCTAAATTTCCTTTGTCTTTAAGATTGTTACTAACAACTTTCTTAACCAACCCTATAACTATGAATATATTAAGGGAAACCTTTCTATAAATATTCCTTAACATATATTGAATGATTTCATTTAAAAAGAGAATTCTCCGTAGATAACGAGAAAGTAACATCAAAATTTTTTTTTACTTTGGCTTTAAGACCAAAAAAATCCCCCCCGCAAAATAATAATAATAATAATAATAATAATAATAATAATAATAATAATAATATATATAAAAAAAAAGAAAAGAAAAAAGCAATCATCCAACCAAGCAAATAAACAAAAAGCCTGGAAATTTTGGTTAATACTTTTAATAGGAAATTAAAATATGTATTACTTTTTCACAAACACTCGGTATATTAGGTTGGTGCAAAAATAATGTCGTTTTCTCACATAGTAACATATGCGAGAAAACGACATTATTTTTGCACCAACCTAATACTTAATATTAAAACTGAAAATGTTTGTGACATTTTTCTCATAATTGCTGCATGTATCTAATAAGGACAAATTCTATTTTCCTGTTGTGTCCCAATTAACCGGTTGAATATGATTCGTTTTGTGTTCGATGTTATTTCCCTCTGTTGTGTTATTTTGGTCATTCGTTTAAGTTACCACTTCTATTCAACTAAAGTTTACATTAACTATGCTCAAAGCCTTGAACTTTCACAGGCGACATTTATTTAAAATTATTAATGCTGTATGCGTTTGGCATTTTCGCGTCTTTTTTTAAAAATATCTCCTTAGAAAAAACCAATCGTGTCAACCTTTTTAAAAGTTAATGTTAAAAATTGTCTTTTCTTATCATCTCAAGCGAAAATTAATTATTTATTTATTTTATAGCTGGCTTTAAAAAAAATGAACGTATTAACTCAATCGGACATCTATTCAAAAACAAAAATACGACTGGAAACTAAAATCACTGCGTGTAAAATGCGAAAATAAAAGAACTGACACTAAGGTTGCTCGCCTGACATCAATTGGGGTCAGCAGACGATTCGTTTCAGGAGGATAAATAGAAAGAAAAAGAAAGAAATGTTTGGTTTATTAAAAAAGAAAAAAAAACGGGGCCAAGGAAAAAAAATCTAATCTGACGAGAGTTTCATCAACTTACTATTCATTGGTTAATAAAAAAACAGGAATAAAAGATACAGAGACAAAGAAACATAATGGGCATTAACAATTAAGTAAAACTGTACATTAAGAAAGTATTGCAATGATAAAAGAAAAAAAATGTTCTTGGCTAGACGGGAAACTTTGGCTGACATGGCGATGATTACGCCGGGGATATATTCGTGACCAAAAGCTTTTCTTTTTTCTTTCCATATTGAAAAGACAAAATGTGTATCATGTCGTCAGGATTTCCACGAAAATAAATACATCAGCAACAGACTGCATAACTTTATTTAAGCGTGATTGTACCAATTAGTGTCAGTCGTTGAGTGAAAGCCGCTGAGAAAATAAATGGAGGGACTAACTTGAAGTACCGAGTTCGCGCTTCGTTGCCTGCGGTTGCTTTTTGATGCATCACACACACCGAGTGATTTTGGCATTTTCATTAACACACAGGTATATATGGCCTCGTGTCATACTAAGCGAAGTTTAGTAAATTATCAAATAGGTATAATAGGTTTATAAGCACCTTTTTCGTACGTACACACGTAGATACAAACTCACACGTACGTATGTTACAAGCTAATATCAGCATATATATTGACAAGCACACACACACACATATATATATATATATATATAATCACACACACACACATATATATATGTAAATGTAAACAGTTTATGCAATAATAAGCGTGTAGACATAGTGTCCTCAAGCGCTTACTGTCTCATGAACCGAGTTGGTGGGAACTATTACCTGCATACAAGCGCATTCTCAGATCAATGATAAAATACGGACCGACGCAACATAATCACGAACAAAGTACTGAAGCAAATAACAGAAGCCTTATCACCTGAGAGGTTTCGACAACACCAACAACTAAAATGGATAGCTCGACTCTGAATTCCATGTACAACACAACCGTCAGTTGCTAATTGAACACTGACCGCTGCATAATTTATAATATATATATATATATATATATATATATATTTTTTTTTTTTTCTGTAGTTTAGTGCTAGCAGCAAGCAGAAATATTTCTCCTCCCGATGATGGCCATTTCGGCCGAAACTAGTCGAGGAATCTAAATAGAATAATAATAAAAAAAACGAAAGAATATTAATCTACAACCCAGTGTGTCTGACGATTTTAATTTTTAAATTTTTTTTATTGTTCAAAATATATTAATATATTAATATATATATATATATATATATATATATATATATATAAATATATTTTGGACAATAAAATATATATATATATATATATACACACCGTACTATAATGATAGTGGAGGAATCCATTATATTTATTGGTGGGAGGGGGTTACGATTAAAATATATAACTAAAAAAGACTTAATTGTACCCCATATTAATACATTGCATGTTCACCTTGGTCATTAAGACAGGTCTATATTCTCACAAGAATACGAGCGTACAGATGAGGAATATAATCCGGTAATATATTATTGCACTCAGTTTGCACCTATTGTTACAAGCGATGAAGAGTTGTAGGTAGGATTTCTGAAGGTGTCAATTGTCGTTCCATCATATCCTACATGTACAGGTTCAATAAGTCATAGGTCTAGCGATGTTATCGGCCAGGGATTGTGTCGAACATTTTGTAGATAATATTGAGTAAACCGGAGGCAGGTATTATCCTGTTGAAACTTCACATCGTCTTCCTCTTTTAGGGATGGAATCAGAAAGGGATGAACAACACTGCACTGGTAATGTTTCCCACCACAAACATGATACCGCGTGTTGGGTCTGTGGGCAAATAAAACCTGGAAAATCTCATTAACTGGCTTTACGATCAACACGTAAACGATAATCAATTGTAAGTATCTGATCTTATTGAATACTAAAGAGTTCCACTCAAATCTCCCGGATTGCATCACTAGAGACATGGATTATATTTTTGTAGTCTAACTGACAGTATAGATTTAATAACATACGTACTTTAACGGGAAAGAGCTATGAAGAATGTGTTATTCTTCCATTTGTATTTGTCCCGTCAGGGGCATTATTATATTCGTGATATAATAACACCGTGGTTCACGGATGAAATGGAATGGCTAAAAGGAAAAAGAATAATGAACAAGACTTTGTTCTCAGAGAGACTTTTATACTACTAAGACCTACGCAAAACTATATCTACATATATACAAGTGCCCCACACGGAGAATAATACATCACATATACCTACACAGCAAACACAGTGTAATGAGAAACAAAAAGGAAGGCTCTTACATATAATATGGAGATAAGCTTGTGTCTGGAGAAATCATGTTTCGGATTTTAGATCTATCTATCTATCTATCTATCTATCTATCTATCTATCTCAGTTTGTCCATATCTAGTTATCATAGTCTCATATTTAATTATATAGGTCTAAGAATATACTATATATATACTATATACATATTTCAATTTTCTCGTTAAGCTTTCATGAGTAAAACCAACCTATCTATCTATCTATCTATCTATCTATCTATCTATCTACAGTGTAACCCGGAGATAAGAGAGTTGTCTCTTATATCCGAGTTTCTCTTATATCCGGGTTTCTCTTATATCCGGGTTTGGTCTATTTTATATACATTAACACAGGCTCTAATTTGGGATATATATATATATATATATATATATATATATATATATATTTGCTGGTAATCTTTGATACTTTATGTATTAACTATAAATTATATTGATGTGTTTTTCAAGTGTCACATATAATAACTCACTCTTTCTTCTTCCCCCTCTTCTGTCTAACTCTTTCTTTCTTTTTTCTTCTTCCTCTTCCCCTACCCGCATGCTTTACAATTTGTCTTCTTTTTTCTTCTTTTCTCTTCCTGTCTAAAAATTATTTAAGAGGTCAAATTGTCTGGACTCTAAACTGAGTACGCTTGAACCTACGTAAATTATTAAAGATAGTTTTAAAACAACCATATCTCTACTTTCCATTTCCAAGATAGACAATTCTATAGTCCTCCCCCTCCCACAATCTCTGTCACCTTATATCAATCTAAAGCTATCCCTCTAAATCTTGTATTAAAAATAAAAGTAACTAGAGATGTGACCTGATGAACCAGAAAATAAATTATAGTCATGGACTCTTAAGGTTGTCTTTTTCTTATTTATTTAATATATATATATATATATATATATATATATATATATATATATTATGTTGACAGTAACCACGTTGGTATGGTTGAAACCAATGTGGAAAGGCAAATCCTGACGAATTTGTTGATTTCCTTCATCCTGTATGGGTCTGTCTATATTTCCGAGATGAGGTATTATGTACATTATTTACATTACTGGGACTATTGTCCTCATCTTTGTCGCCATATTTATCACCGGCCTTCTTCAGGTGGTTGGAATGTCGAACTGAACCCTTTATTTCGCTCACTGGGGAATGTGCCATGTTTGATGGATGTCAGCTATCAATTATCCTGTTAATTTTCCCTCTGCCTTAACCGGGTATTGAACTCACACTCTTTTGGGTTTGTCACTGGATCTAACCAACTCCTTTATCCACTTTCCCATGTGTCCTTGAGGACATCTGGGTATGAATTTCTGGGTATTATAAACCTAATGTCTTCAGCAACCATTTTTACCAGTGCTCATATTGCAATTTTGTTGTTATCATTGCTTTTCTCTGGCACTCTTTATTACTGGTTCCCATATTGTAATTATTTCTATGCTTGGTCGGCTCAGGAGATTTTTGTTGCCTAGCATATGTGCTGATTCCTTAAGTTTACGAATTTTCCAATGGTGTTCCCTGTCTATGATCTCAACATGATCCCACAGAGGGCGGTGATCTCTCTTATCTCTCCATATGTGGTCAGCCACGCCTGATTTTTCTACTTCCCCTCATGTTACAGCTTTCTAGTGTTCTTGAAGCCTTACCTTGAGAGGGCGGCCTGTCTCTTCTTTATATTCCTTTCTGCAGGTGCACGTGATAGCGTACTCACAGTCTTTAGTCATGTTCTCCTCTATGAAATAAAGGGTTCAGTTGACATTCCAACCACATGAAGAAGGCCGGAGCGTACAACGGCCGAAACGTTGTGATAAATATGGCGACAAAGATGAGGACAATAGTCCGAGTAATGTAAATAATGTTCATCCTGTATGTTCTTCTGTATGCATACGAGTCTTGGAATCTAACATCAGGATTCCAAAAGCGGATCCAAGCTGCAGAAATGAGATACTTCAGATGTCTTCTTGGTGCTTCCTATACCGACAGTGTCATAAATGAAGAGATACGCAGAAGAGTGAATCATCAGATAAATGCTTATAAAGACTTGTTGGCCACCATAAAAAACAAGAAGTTGAAGTGGTATGGCCACATAACCAGATCGCGTGGACTCTCTAAGACCATACTACAAGGAATGGTACAAAGAGGAAGGAGAAGGGCATGTAAAAAAAATGAAGAGATGATCAGACCACGAAAGAAAACGGCGAAAGATTTGTTCAGACGCTGGCGCTAGCCAACGACCGGTTAAAGTGGAAGCTTCTTCTCGAGCAAGCCACTAAACAGCGCCTTTACGATCTTGGCGTCTTATGTGACAAGAGGAGAGGAAGTATCGTTTGACTCAGACAGTATCTATCTACAATGGGATAAGACTTTTATACTTTGTGTGGTTCGTTTAAGATTTGATATGGCCTGACTCAAACGCATCTAGATATAGTATAGAAATCAACGATAAGAAAACAAAGTTGATGAGAAATAGTGAGGAACTTATGAGGACACCAGTTACAGTCAGTGGTCAGCAGATGGAGACAGGGAAACAATTCAAATGCTTTGATGCAACCAAGATGGATCCAAGATTGACAACAACCGCGTTATACATGCTTAAACCCGAACTGGCGAGACAAAATGCTCACCCTCAAAAATAAATTGAGTTTATTGTCTACTATCATCTTCTCGGTCCTCCTGTATTCATGCAAGTCATGGACTCTAAGAGCAAGATTTTGAAGGCAGATCCAAGCTGCAGAGATGATATACTTCAGACGTCTGCTTGGTATTTCCTACACTGACCACCTTACGAATAAGATGCGCAGAAGAGTGAGTCTTCGGATAAATGTCTATAAAGACATGCGTGTTGACCCCTATAATGAAGAAGAAGCTAAAGTGGCATGGCCACGTAACCAGATCGCGAGGTCTAGTTGTATATATCAGTTTTCTTGTAGTTCTTAAAACTTCCTGAATCTGAATTGTTGGTATTCTCAGAATTTGTCGGTAGAAACACATTTCTATGAAGTCACTCCTATGAGAACATTGTCTAGCAATGTCTTATGGGAGATGAAATACGACGTAGCAGTTCAGCAATGAGGTTTCTGTTTCTTGGGGCATTTTCCTATCTCTTAATACTTTGCACAATTTCTGAAAGGCGTCTTTCCCTGTTTCTATTCGGATTTCTGTGTCATACTTTCCGTCCTCTACTACAGCATTACCTAAGTAGTTAAATTTCTGCAACTGCTGGATTTTGACATCGCCATTTTGTCGCTCACATCTTGTTTTGCCCATTCTGCTGATAATCATGCATACTAATAATACTTTCTTCTGGTTTTCTTTAAATATACACTCTCTGAGAGTTCTTTGAGTCTTCGAGAATTTTCATAAATGATTCCGTAAAGAAAGGATAGAAGTAAAAATCAGAAGTATATTCCACTCCCCTCCTGTTCAAATTTCCCAAATCGTTAAGATCTATCTCGGTCTATTCATATCTATCTATCTATCTATCTATCTATCTATCTATCTATCTATCTATCTATCTATCTATCTATTTCTCAGTTTATCTATCTATCTATCTATCTATCTATCTATTTCTCAGTTTATCTATCTATCTATCTATCTATCTATCTGTTTCTCAGTCTATCTATCTATCTATCTATCTATCTATCTATCTATCTATCTGTCTGTTCATATCTATCATAGTCTATTCAGAACTGTCTGATGCATACCTATTTCAATCCTTTCATATCTGCCTATGTCATTCTACTCACATCTATCACACCTATTCCAGTCTGTTCATTATCTATCTATCTATCTATCTATCTATCTATCTATCTATCTATCTATCTATCTATCTATCTATCCCAGTCTCTTCATATCTATGAAAAATCTGATTCTTCTATTATATGACCGTACATCAAAAACCAGAGTTTTCCCTTCGGCCGGCTCTCAAGTGCAATGCGCCTGAATCAACACCAGAATGGCTCAGAGAATGACCCTTGCTTTACCCACAATATTTACCTTCAAATATATCTGTGTCTGCTTCTCTTTGGCTTGACGTCCTTGTCGCTTTCCATGCACGATTTCCTACCCTTGCATTTCTTTCTGTGTGATCACGTAACTGCGAAAAGCAAATAAACATGGGCCGCAGAGGAGCGTAGGGCGGATCAAATATTGCCAAGTTTGTTCTTTATTCTTGTCCTACTGTAGCGATATGGTTTGCACGCCCAATTCTACTTACAACTGTATTTTTAGATGGCTCTGCCAACTGGTCGAAGCTTTTCTTTATATTTGATATTGTTGAAATAGGGACGTCGGGTGGAGAAGTTGATTAGAGGGTTTTCGTTAAACTTGTTTATACAAGCTTGTTAATATTAACGCTTGCTACATGCACACAGATTAAGAGGAAGATTGTGTTCTTCATATTGCTAGAGAATAGCGATAATACTTCATAGTACATAGCATTCAAATGTATTTAATTGATAGTACATTATATTATCCAGTTATCAGGTATCTCTTTTTATTACGGTAATCCTGCAAAAATGGCACATCAAAGCGAGATTTTTGTTAGCGCAGTACTATTAAATATTTTAAGTTAAAAACTTAAAAAGTATAATTTGTAACTTAATTCTTAAAAGGCGGGAAAAAAAGTGCGCGAACATGTACGCCAAGAAGGTAAAAAACGAGAAAATTAATTTTTTTACTACTAAAGTTCAATTAGTGCAAGCTCGTGAGCAGTTAAAGGTAAATTGTTACCCATAACAAGATTATGATTGATGAGATGTGTGATATGAATGAGAGAGGACGTGGTAGAAAGTGAAGATTATGAGGATAAAACAGATAAATAAAGATTGATCCTTAACTTTAAACGTTTAAAATTATAGCGTTCCGGGAATGTTCCACAAAGTAACCGTTCTTGCGAAAAAGTTGTCTGGGTGGAACTTGCTCTTTACAATTTGTTCTATGGTTTGCGACAGTAAAAGATTTGTGAAAAAAAGTCATTAGTAGAACTAATACTATATTTAGTAGGTAAATAAGATGTTTAATTAGTTTACAGTTTTGATAATTGAAATATTAAGGCCGGGTGGATTATAAGAGGATTATAAGAGGATTATATGTGAATTTACTTCTTGAAACAAATTAAGTTTTCTTTTCTTACTCACATGTGAGTCGACACTTTAAACGATGGAACATAAAACTTTGTCCAATTTATCCACATATAACAATCGGATCTGTGATATGATATACATACATAAGAAAAAGAATCATTAAATTTGACAGTAAAAGGTCTGTTTTTAAAAACACACACACACAAACAGAAAGAGAGACGCACGCGCGCACACACACGCACACACATATATATATATAGGTAAAAATGTAGTTTTACGATATGCTATATTTATGGATAGGCGACATGGTCGAGAAATGGATAGCGGCTCGGATTGAGAAATCGGAGAGCCGAGTTCGAATTCCAGTCGAATCCAATGCACTTACTTACGTGCTAATACCTTCGGCAAAAGTAAGAATTCTCTTCTTCTCCCCACAGACCGGGTTGTATCGCAAAAAGGAATGGCAACCTACTGCGGGAGTCAGTCATGTATCGAAAGATACATGATCGCCTAAGCGTGTATCACACATAACCGAACATTATGGCTAAAAGTGTTCATTATCAGAGGAAGAGATTGTTTAAATATAAAAGTGTACACTGAGGTCATAACCTAGTAGAGACATTCTGTTTCATGCTTGAATGAAATATTCAGGCATTCAAGCATGAAACAGATTGTATGTGCGTGTTGTCTGTCTGTGTGCGTGTTGTCTGTGTGTGGTTGTTGTGTGTGTGGGTTGTATGTGTGTGTGTGGTGATTTCAGATATATATTTTACACAAAATATGCAAGATTACAAAAGACTATAGATGTTTTAGTTCACGTTCTATTCATAAAACTAACTATATTTGTATTAGTACACAATTAAATAGAGCACACAGCTTATTAAAAATGATAACTTACAAAGATATTAGGTGATCTACGTTATGGTACAAATTATGTATGTATCTGGTCTAGCATTGTTTAAAGGTCTGCGTGTACATAATCACAAAAAGAATATATATATATATATATATATATATATATATATATGCATGAATTGGGATCAAATATGAATCAGAAGCCAACAGTGATAAGGACAAATAGGAAAAGTTTATCAATAGAACATGTTTCACTTTTATTGAAGCTTCATCAGAGAACGAGGTGTGGAGAAAAAGAAGAAATAAATTATGGCATTTTTACTTTTGTGTTGTTTGAATTTCATTGGTTAAGCAAGTTCCACGTTAGTATAATTTGTTTGATTCCGAATTCAAACTGAGAGGATGCGTTCATTCGAAGTTTCAAAAAATAACTGAAAAACCGTAAATATTGCTTTATGTATGTAAATATATAATAATTCTTCTTTATCTATGTGGTATTCAGATGAAAATGTATATTCGTAAGGGTCTATGTGTATGTTGATTTTGGAACATTTTTACGTACATACGTACATACCGTTAGATTCTTTAAGAATGAATTCAATAAAGATTTGTGATGTAATATAATGTTTTGATGTGTGTTTATAGTTGGTAATATTAATATATATAATAGTAGATACGGGCTTTTAGATTCCGTGACGTCTCGCCGATATAAATTCTTTTATTTGTAAGATATTTATTTGATAAGTACCGGCATCTGAAGTGGTGTCGGCTGTATTTTCCATCCTAATTATAAGTCCGATTATCTTAGACGTGGTGGTAACGATCTTAGTATTAGGGTTAACTAATTTATCATTTTTGTAGAATGTGTTAGAGGAAAGGATTAGGCATTTTATGTTGTTGTTGTTAGAAATGATATTAGTGAAGCCTAGTTTTTTGAATTTGCGTATTACGAGGAAAAGGAGTTTAATATTGAAGAATATAATTGTAGAAAGTCGGCCTCTCTGTATATGGGCGCCCTTAAGACTTAGTAGTGAGTCCAATCCTCACTGGGTGCCCTCTACTTTCCGACTTGTGCCACATCTAAGCTACACTTGGAAAATCACTATATATGCGCGCACTCGCGCGTGTGTGTTGTACTTGTGTGCATTTCTCTGACTCAATAATCAAAATCAGAATTTTTCTTGGAATTGATTCCTGTGAACTTTTCATATATATATATATATATATATATATATATATATATATATATATATATATATATATGAAAAATGATAAAAATATTGTTTTACGGTATGATATATTTATGGGTTAAAGTAATCAATAAGCACATGTAAATATAAATATAAAAGTGTACATTACCTAGCAGCGACAGTCTGTTTTGTTTCCTACTTAAACGCAATATTTTTGGACTGAAGTTGGCGTTTAAGTTATATATATATATATATATATATATATATATATATATATATATATATATATATATATTGTATGAAAAATATTCAAAGTTCAGGATACTCATTAAATATTTCGTGATGCCGCGCTCTATCTATCTATCTATCTATCTATCTATATATATATATATATATATATATATTATCACTGTTATCATGCATCCACACACACACACACACACACACACACACATATATATATCTGTGCGTGTGTGAGTGTGTGTGTGTACGTCCGTTCGTCTGGAGATGATGGGACAAAGTGTAAAAGCTTATGAACGACGCATTTCGCCGTCGTGACAGACATTCATTTCATTCTGACCTGAGGAAACCAAGACCAACAGATCTCGGCGAAACGAGTCGTTTATAAGCTTTTCCACTTCTTCAGATACTATTATACATCCTACACACACACACACACACACATATATACATACATACATGCACACATACATACATAAATATATATATATATAATTTATTTTTAAATATAAATACGCTTAATAAAATCAGTGTAATCCAGAGTAGAAAAGAATTACAAGTGCCTGTCTTCAAAAATCAAGAATATGTGCATGCTTTGAAAGTAAGCATTAGAATACTGTCTTTCACCTGACTTTGAACGTTGGCACCTCACGTCACGTCAAAATATTGGCTAACATATGATTGCTTTTAAAGCAAAACCTCCCTAATCTGGAGACTGTCGCAACATAATCTTCTTACCCCAGATTATTCCACATCTGTGCCTCGTTTCAGTTTCAGTCTTTACGTGGAAGACAGGCGCAACGCAATCTTCCTACTTTTGAAACAGAAATGGCCTCGTGTCAATCGAGTACATACCAATATATTCGTGTACATGCTTTTGAAAACAACACACTTCCAAATTAACACGAATGCGTTTGTTCATCTGAATTTGAGTTTACCGAGAATAAACGCATTTGCAGGTTTGCAGATGAGATTCCAATTCTGTCTCGTATCGCTAGAATTATTGGTAACCACTTCAGATCCGTGATATCGAGTTTATAGCTCGCCTACCTCATCAGCTAACAGCCCCCATTTTCCCGCATTTTAGATTGAATGAAAAAGATATCGTCTGAAAATATAATTGGCTGACTTATCTGTAAGTAATAATGATAGTGATATGTAAGACTGTGATGAGAGAATAAAAAAAAAGTGGGTTGGAACAAGGGATATGCTAAAAAGTATGAAGAGTGGGAGGTCGGTACACCCGAATAACGGATCAGAAAAAGGTCCGAACCCGTATGCATCCATGGGCAGAAATGAAGGGTAGTTCTTCGAATTGGTGCAAGCCACCCAAAATGGACCTGTCAAAAACGAGCGAAAAGACGATCTGATATAGCAAGGCAGGGTTGCTGGAAGACTAGTAAACGGTCAGCTAGACGGACAGCCGGCCAATCACTTGGTTGGCCAGGCGTGGGGTCTCTTGGCCGATCGGTCGAACGGACGAATGGTCATTCTACGTGAGGGGCGCGAAAGCTACGCTAAGACAGGCCGACCCAATCGATGTGATAATGAAGTCACCCCTTGTGAAGGGAGGAACGCAAGCGTGTAATTGTGCGGACAGGAGAGTTAATGGGGAAAAGCACGAACCCCAGTCACTGTGCCCCGCCCTCATCGGTCAGGAACCTACAAGGAGAGTGCTTCTTTTTCTTCTATAATTTTAATCATTCACTCCTTTCTTTCTTTCTTTCTTTCTTTCTTTTTTTCTTTCTTTCGTTCTTTCTTTCTTTTCATTCAAGTCCATCGCCCTTTCTACTTTATTTTTCATCATTGTAGTTCTTCATCAATTCTTTTTCTTTATCTTTCATCATTCTAGTTTTTAATCATTTCTTCCTCGTCCTCTTCTTCTTCTTCTTCGTCATCATTCTAGTTTTAATCCTTACTTCATCCTTTTTCTTCTTTATTTTTCATAACTCTAGCTTTTTATCCTTCCTTCTTTTTTTCTTCTTTTTCTTCTTCTTCTTCTTCTTCTTCTTCATTCCAGTTTTTGATCCTTTCTTCATCCTTTTGTCTTCGTTATTTTTCATAATTCTAGTTCTTCGTCCTTTCTTCTTGTTCTTGCTCTTGTTCTTCAATTTTTCATCATTCTTGTTCTCTATTCTTTTTTGTTTTACTTTTTGCTTACCATAATTATTCATAACAGTCCTTCTTTTCTATTCTTAGTCGCTTTTTCCACTTTTTTCTGTTTCTCCAATCTATCATTCTTTCCTTCTCCATTCTGTTCTATTTTCTCCTTCATAAAAACTAGTCTTTCTTCTTCGTAGTTTTCTGCATTTTTATCGTAATTCTTTGTTCTTTTCTTTGACTTCTTCCGCATAAACACTCCATCATTCTTCTTTCCTTTCTCCTCCTCCTCCTCCTTCTTCTTCTTCTTCTTCTTCTTCTTCTTCTTCTTCTTCTTCTTCTTCTTCTTCTTCAACAATGATATTCTTCCATTTCTTTCATCACTTATACTGTATTTTCTATTTATGTTTCTTTCATTCAGTCAGCATCATCGTCGTCGTCATCGTCATCATCATCATCATCATCATCTTCTTCTTCTCCTCCTCCTCTTTCATCGTTTCATTTTACATCGCATCCACTTTCTCATTTTACAAGTCACGTTTTAAATCTCTTTTATAAATTCCTTTTCAATCATACAAGTCGAAACAATTTCCTTCCGGCTTCTTACGAAGATTATTCTTCATTTCCCTTTTATTTCGTTTCTTGATCTTCAGTTTCTTCTTTTAGCCTTCTTCCGCTTCTTCATCGCCCCTTTTACGCCATTTCTCTTTCTTCTACGACCGACTCCCCATAAACACTAATTACCTTACTCTCTTTTGGAGGGATCTATCTATCTATCTATCTATCTATCTATCTATCTATCTATCTATCTATCTATCTATCTATCTATCTCAGTCTACTCGATATCTATCTATCTATCTATCTATCTATCTCAGTCTACTCGATATCTATCTATCTATCTATCTATCTATCTATCTATCTATCTCAGTCTACTCAATATCTATCTATCTATCTATCTATCTATCTATCTATCTATCTATCTATCTATCTATCTATCTATCTATCTATCTATTTTTTCATTTCCCCTTATAACAAATCCATTCATTTTACATCAGAAAAATGTGTATATATTAATTTGTAAAAGTCAAAAGCTAATAGCGGCATAAAAGCTGATAAGAAAGAGAATGGTTCTAGTCTTTTCATATCTATCAATCTGGGCACATCGACGGGGTGAAATGGTCAGAAATATTGTCTCGCTAAGATTAATTGGAACTGAATAGTCAATTTGATCATCACTGTATGTCCCAAACTTTAAGTATTTTGCCACATCTTAAGCTACGCTTATTAAATTACTATCTATCTCTTAACTTATTCATCTAATTGAATTTGATCCTATTTATCTAACCTGTGAATTCAATTCACACCTCTTTCGCTCTCTCTCTTTCATACACACACACACATACACTTTTGCACACACATGAATGTTACAATGTCTATCTAAACTATTTACCCAAAATATGATGACATAGTAGGAATAATAGTTAATGTCTCGTAACACTTGCGCAAATACATATTCTTATATGAAGATTGCTGTAGGTGCAAGCAAGAAAAATGATTAGAACAACTTTAATAAAAAGCCAAATTGTCATGACCAGAACTCTAGTACACGCATTTCCGAAATGGTATAGCTTGTCGAGTGCGTACCCTCAGTTGTGATGAGTACCTATGAACAGTGATCCGAGGCGAAAAAACTCACAAACCTCTGACCAGGTAACTCAGATGTATCAATGCAAGTAGCGAGCGGTTTAGCACTCACTGATTACGGAAGGACAGCTGTCGTACAAATTTTACTTAGCCTTAATCTAGATGACAGAAGTTTTGCGTCACGACATACAGTACACCACTCCTTGTTTCATATGGGTTTGTATAGCCGCAGCCAGTCATTGTACCCATGTTCCATCACTGAAAAAATCTTTAGTGAGCACGCCTCGTTCGATGAGGCTCATTTTTTTCTGCATAAATTTAACGTGGTGCGATATCACAAGAAAAAAACAAGTTGCATTGTGATGATTTAGATTACATTATGGACAATGGTATACCTTATGTTACAAGCTCTGCTATGGAGAGTTAAATTTTCTGTGTAAAAATTTGGGTCATGATTGAATCTATCTGATTTTCTCTATGAGTTTGTGTCACGATGGAATCTACCTAATTTTATGGGAAAGAGTTTGGAGTCGTGATGGAATTTATCTAATTTTATGCGTAAGAGTTTGGGGTCATGATGGAATCTATCTAATTTTATGCGTAAGAGTTTGGGGTCACAATGGAATCTATTTAATTTTATGCGTAAGAGTTTGGGGTCATGATGGAATCTATCTAATTTTATGCGTAAGAGTTTGGGGTCACAATGGAATCTATTTAATTTTATGCGTAAGAGTTTGGGGTCACAATGGAATCTACCTAATTTTATGGGAAAGAGTTTGGAGTCGCGATGGAATCTATCTAATTTTATGCGTAAGAGTTTGGGGTCATGATGGAATCTATCTAATTTTATGCGTAAGAGTTTGGGGTCATGATGGAATCTATTTAATTTTATGCGTAAGAGTTTGGGGTCACAATGGAATCTACCTAATTTTATGGGAAAGAGTTTGGAGTCGCGATGGAATCTATCTAATTTTATGCGTAAGAGTTTGGGGTCATGATGGAATCTATCTAATTTTATGCGTAAGAGTTTGGGGCTCACGATGGAATCTAATTTTCTGTGCACAAGTTTAGGTCACGATGGAATCTATCTAATTTTAATGTGTAAGAGTTTGGTTCAAGAAGGAACCTAAGTATAAGTTAGCAGAATAGAAGTTTTCATAATCAATTATTAGGTTGGTGCAAAAATAATGTCGTTTTCTCACATAGTAACATATGTGAGAAAACGACATTATTTTTGCCTCAACCTAATAATTTCAACGGTTCTTATACTACTATTTTATTTTGTTCATCAGAATAAATCTAGCTACCGTTTTCTACTTTCTACTACCTTTTCTTTCCAAATCTTTAGCAGGTTGTACTATCGATAAGCCGAAATATTGTGTTAATAGTAAAAAACAACAGAAACAACGTAGAAAATCTCTCGGATTGATAATGACTTTTCTCAAAATGCCTCTTGAAAATGTTGGTTTATTATAACACTGACCTTTTGTCAGAGTTCGTTAATCGAAGTAAATAACAGTATTTATGGCTTCTACAACTTTTTCAATGCCTGCGGGAAAGAAAGGTTGTTTTTTTTTCACCATTTAGCTCTGCTAGTGATGAAATTATATCTCTGACACTGCAATTACGGTTTAACCATTGTATAGTTTCAACGTTGAGTAAACGATTTTCTATCAAGACTGGAAATTGAGGATTGGGCAACTCAAGATATGGTAGTAATACTTCGTGTTTGTCTAATTTAACTCTTTTCAAAATAGGGCATGACAAGAAGACAAGTGTTTTCTTGTATAGTACAATGAATCGACCATTTTCTCAGCATTTTTAGCAATGGATAGAGGGAACTTGAGTTCAAATAAACGTTCAAATCAAGAGAACTCATAAGGTGTGCAATCGTTTATCGAGGTTGGAGAAAATTCAGTGTTTGATCTATGATGATAAAATGTTACTAGCTTGGTTTTTAAGTATTGTAAGTTGCTAGAAAATTTGCCGCCCAACCTTTGAATTGTTAGAGATACTTCGGAGGAAAGATCAGCTGCGAGTCTCGGAACATCTTTATTTTTTAGACATTTATCTCGCAAGCTATTTGACATTTTAATCAGTAAGGATTTTTTTTTATTAGTTATCTCATTATAATGGTCTTTTAGCGTTTGATTCGTGTTATAGAACGTAAAACAGACGGCAGTGGTGTGATATAAAAATAAGACACAAAGATTTGTCCATGCCTTGTATATTGCGGCCTCAAAAGGCTTAGTGTTCCTGCGATACATTAAGAGATCATTGATAAGATCCAAAGAAGAATCTGCAATGTTATTGGTCCTGACCTGCTATTTCGACTTCAGTCCTTTTCTCACCGCCGTAACGTAGCTTTCATGTGTCTTTTTTAAAAATAAATACTTTCATGGTAATTGTTCTGATGAACCTACCATTTTGGTACAATTTGTTACAGTTTTTTGTGTATATATACGTAACTAGCGAGTTAGTCTAAATGCCTGAACTAACTTTATAGTCCACCAATAGAAGGTTAACCAATCAGAAGACGCAGAACATTCTATCCGTCGTGTATAAAGGCAGCCATTTTTGTTCACTCTACCCAAATGTCCAGTCTAGCTTGTCAGGCGAAGAGAACCAGAAGGACGAACTATGCTCTGCTACTTTTATCGAAATAAAACCTAACCTGAACTACGGTTTCCTACTGTCTTCGAAATATTCACTGCTAACCTCTGGATTCTATACTCGAAGACGACCGTCATGATGAACAACATTATAACACAATTCTTGTATATAAATTGTGTATTTATTGCAAATATTCATTAAGGTTTCATTTTTAAATGTTGTTATTTTACTTCCCTCCCATAGGAAAATTGTACATATACATGTAGTTAGGACTTGTGC
>OZ010576.1:54433764-54468764 GCA_963932145.1 Acanthosepion lycidas
TCTCAAGAAACTGAGATGAGGACATTGGAAGAATTTAAGTCAGTTTACCATAAATTCCTTGGTAGCGTATGGACATAGGATTACCAAGAGATGGTTGAGAAGCTGTTCCAGGCTTATGAGGATGTATTGGGTACTGAATGTCACTCAGGATTCACTTTATCCACAACTTCTTCCCTCAGTGAGTGATGAGCGCGGAGAAAGGTTCTATCAAGATATTATGAAGACGGAGAACAACTATCAAGCCAAATGGAGCTCTATGATTGGGAGGGGGGTGCTACTGGTGGATGTTCATGTGTGACATCCCGGGGGTAAAGTACACGAGGTCTGTTAATAAACTCCTGGCTGCTCCACATATTTTATTATACAAATAATAGCTGTATTTCGTTTTGTCAGTGCTTTGTATTCTATATTACGTTTTTTTTTTGTAATATGCCTTTTTTTCCAACATTGTATGAAACAAATAAATTGTTTTATGAAATATACTAAATAATTATAGTAAAAAGTGATACATGAGAGCACCCCCCCCAAAAAAAAAACAAAGCAAAAAAAACTAAACAAAAGTAGACGTGATAGAGAAAAACTGTTTGGAAATTTTAATTCACCACATCAAAATTAGTAAAAAAACCCCAAAAAACAAACAAAACAAAAAAACAAAAAAACAAAACAAAAATAACCCCAAAAAACAAAAAAAACAAAACAAAAAAAAACAACAAAAAAAACTAAACAAAACTAGACGTGATAGAGCAAAACTGCTTGGAAATTTTAATTCCCCACATCAAAATTAGTAAAAAACAAAAACAAAAAAAACAAAACAACCCCCCCCCCCAAAAAAAAAAAAACTAAACAAAACTAGACGTGATAGAGCAAAACTGGAAATTTTAATTCCCCACATCAAAATTAGTAAAAAACAAAAAACAAAAAAAAAACAAAAAAAAACCAAAAAAAAAACAAAAAAAAAACAAAACAAAACAAAAAAAAACCCCAAAAAACTAAACAAAACTAGACATGATAGAGCAAAACTGTTTGGAAATTTTAATTCACCACATCAAAATTAGGAAAAAAAAACAAAAAAACAAAACAAAACAAAAGACAAAAAACAAAACAAAACAAAACAAAAACGAAAACAAAAAAAAAAAACAGACATCCACATTCTTGTCTTAGAGTAGAATTTGTTTTAAACCAGTATAATGAGACGCAGGGAATAGATACATTTGAATGATATATTTAACATATTGCAACATATTTTACGAGATATTAGCAGAAGGTGAACATATTTTTAAACACAGAACTTTTGAATTACGATACTACTGTCTTTAAGATATAAATTTGATGCCCACAGAAAAACAGATACATAGAAAATAAATATGAATTTATAATAATAATGAACTGCTGGAATCTAAAAGTGTAGGGAATCCAGTGAGTAACAATCATAATACAGTTGTTAGGATTGACGTATAAAATATATTTATCGTTTGACTCAGGTCATATTAAGTTACATAGAAATAAATAGATAGAAAAACAGCTGAAAAGGGAGAGAAAGAAAAAGAGTGTGAGAAATAGAGATATAATGTATGGGTGACAAAAATGAAAGAAATAAAAGAAATAAAAAGAGAGAGAGAGAGAGAGAGAGAGAGAGAGAGAGAGAGAGGGGGTTGCGTCAAACCTTTATATGCCTAGATAAAATTCTGAAAATTTCAAAATGTTAGTTTCTCATCGAAATAGAAAAATAAGAACAACTGACAAAAAATTAAAAAAAAAAAAAAAATTCGGAGGCCATAACAGATCCGTCCAAATTTCTACGTACATGCAGAATTCATTGAAACAAAATTTAAAAAACATTACAAAAACTTATATTTATGAATGATTATAGAAACAAAAATGTGTTTATACATATGTAAATCCAAGAAGCACCACACACAAACACACACACACACACACACACACACACACACACACACACACACACACACTGACATTTAAATATGGAAAGATTTTGTGGGTAAATATCACGTTTTTTAACTTGATATTTTTATATAATGTTCGACTTGGTAACTTGCCTAATTTATTGCTGAATTGAACGCATTGGCAATAAATTCAATTTTCCTCATTAAGCTAAGGATTATTGATGTACCTATATATATATATATATATATATATATATATATATATATATATATATATATATATATATATATATATGTATGTATATTAGGTTGGTGCAAAAATAATTTCGTTTTCTAACATATGTTACTATGTGGGAAAACGAAATTATTTTTGCACCAACCTAATATATATATATATATATATATATATATATATATATATATAGAGAGAGAGAGAGAGAGAGAGAGAGAGAGAGTGAGAGAGAGAGGAACCTCGGTTTACGAATTTCATTCGTTCCTGAAGGCAGTTCGTAACGCGAAATGTTCACAAACCGAAACTATTTTTCCAATAGAAATAAATGCAGAGAAAAAAGTCACAGTACGACAAAATTGGGGGAAAAAAAAAGAACGGTACAACACATAAATGAATACAACACGACGATCGACACAGAATTTATTCCCTTCCCTTCGTGTTAACTCGGGTCGGCTATGTTCGAGAACCGAAATTTTCATCTCAAATTTTCTGTTCGGAAACCGATTTGTTCGACATGGGGGACGTTCGAGAACCGAGGTTCTTCTGTGTGTGTATGTACACACACACACACACATATATATATATATATATATATATATATATATATTCAACCATGTTTGTTTAAATAATTTAGACGGATTATGTCTATTTATTTTAGTTTTAATCCTTTCAAGTCCACGAATTAATTTCTTAGTGGCTGTAGAAAATTGATTAAGAAAAATTTCTAAATTTTCTTTCAGATAACTTTTATCTTCCCAAGTCCTTTCAATCGCATCTGACTGCTTTGAATATACGCTCTTTAGCGCTAGAGGGCGTCGTCAGGGATGTTCTGATTTGGATCATTGGGCAGTTTCGGCTCTTTCAAACATCATACTGACCTCACCAAGTCGACCCCATTATAGCTGATCGGACACTGATAGGCCCTCTAAAAAATGCTTGTAGACACTGACTTCTATAAATATACCCCGTTATCACGCATTTGATTGGAGGTTGACCAATAGCCAATCACAATTATGTGAACTTTATTTAAGTTGTATACGGGGAATTTTTCCTTTTTTTGTTTTTTGAGTGGACACCCTTTCATCGGATTCTTTAGAAGGTAATTATGTTTTCCGTTTTTACCCACTTCCCATCAAGTTTCATTTCACTTGCTAATAATTACTATTTACAGAGATAATAACCATTTTTAGGGGGTTTATATTTATAGATGCGTCATGTGTTAACACCGTGAATTCAAAATATTGTTTACCTCTATGCACGGGTGGTAACAGGTGAATTTTAAAAATAGTTTTAATTGTAGCATTTAAATTTAGTAATTTTATATAACATTTTGTTGCTACAAGTATTTAAGAATTTTGTTGCTATATACATAGTTGACTTTATTTTGGGCCGCAATTCACTTATATAAAGGGCTTTCAGAATTTTAAGTTCTTGCTTAGTATTTTCATGAAGCAGTGATGCATTTTCGACTACTATCTGTCAAAACAATGAATGTAGACATGAGTGTTCCTTTAAATGTTATGAGATTGAACTATGATCGTTCAAGTCAAACGTAAGCCTTCTCGTCGTTGGTGTAAAAGCAACATACGTATTAACATTTTTATCAGAGATGCATCTCCCAAAGGACATTTAAATTGGTATACGATGTTATATTTTATAAGACGCTAGTTGACGGAAAAGAGTTGTTATGGATAACTAGGTTGGGTTTATCAAATTTAGTATAGTATATAATTAATTATAATACAACCAACCTAGTTAAAAAGTAGAAACTTGAAAATATCAAAAAACTTAAAATATAAAAAATATTGTAAATTAAATTCCTTGTAGAGTTGATACAATTTCCGCGAAACTCAAAGATAAGTGAACATTTATTGTTTTATTACGACTGGATGACTCTCTCTCTCTCTCTCTCTCTTGATATCGTACACGATACTTACATGGACTGCTCGCCTTAAAAACGTTATCTCCCAGAATTACCTATTTGATCTAGTTTTGGGCAAAATACAATCTTTGCTGTTGTTACACACACACACACAGACACACACACACACACATGTATATTTATAGATATATATATATTTATATATATAGTCATCCACTGATATCACAGCACATCAGTGTGGCTAGACATGCGATTGTTTCAAGCCGAAATCGAAACCCGACAGGTTTGACCTCAATTGGACTCTCTCACCCTTATCAGCGCACGCAGCGGTAAAGGGTAATTTTTAAAGCATTATATACGAGATATACGCGTTACCGGCTAGCAGAGTGCTCAATTCATAGCGAAGAGCTTTTAGTGTTAATTAATAGAAGCTGACAATTTCCCTTTCTTCCAAAGTGTTCAACCTACGAGGGTGGGTGTTACGAAATTCCAACATATGGAGATATGAACCCTAGATTCAAAAAAGAAGAAAAAGAAAAGAAAATGGTGGGTTCGCACAGATAGGAACACACGAACAGGTACCGTCGAATAACAAACACAAGATGAATGTTTGTATATAATTTTATATAACAAAAAACAACAAAATATGGGAAGAGTATGGGATAACATATGTAAATTGTAAAGAAAATTTGCTCTGTTCAATGGAAATAAACATGGAGCACTCTTTTGTGAGTCAGTTTTAACATATTTCAAATTCTATGGTATGTTAATAAGACTCGCCTGGATTATACCAACGGATTACTATATATATATATATATATATATATATATATATATATATATATATGTTATTGTGGATTCCATTCACGGAATCCTGCACAAATAAATAAACAGCGCCAGTAATTGAGATAGAAAAATAAGTGTATTAAACGTAAGAATACAGACTTGAAGTGAAGATTAGTAGTCCAGGAATGCGGGTTAGTAGGAAGTATATGTACAAGTCTCTGTAAGTAAAGCCGTTATCATCTCTCTCTCTGGACTCTTGTATAACTATCTGAGAACACTCTGTGTCTGTCTCCGTATCTCTCAACCTGTCTGAACGAATCACAACGTATCTCCACGTATCTCAGTTTTTAATATTCCACCCACGAGGAATATATGTGGCACAAGGCCAAGTTTAAAGTGGGTTTCTCCCAGCCCGTAGGCTCTGACAAAAATATCTCCTTTGAACCCGCCTAGACGGGTTCAGGGCCTGTCTACCTACCCGGACGAAACCTTGCCCTTCGGCAAAGCTTCGTCCGGGTTCCTCTTTGCCAAAGCAGAGAGTTCGACAGACGCCGAGACTGTATCTGGACGTAACTCAACCAGCTGGTATTCTCTCTGTCAGTATAAGTATAATTTGGACGAGTCCATCTTATGTAAAAAGGGGAGAGCCCCACAACATATATATATATATATATATATATATATATATATATATATATATATATATATATATATATATATATCTGAATGGCCCTTTCACTATAGAATTAACAATTATCGTAAACGAATTAAGTCGACTCCCCATGAAAAATTGTTACCTGTAGAACAACATTTCCGCCTGGAAAAACACGATTTCAAAACCCATGCCAAATTCACTATAATTGAGAGAATAGAAAAGTTCAGAGCAGATAACATTAGAAAGATTTTAGAGTCGCATGAAAATAAGTGGATACAACGTCTAAAAACAAAATATCCAGCCGGGCTAAATCACAAATTTAACAATATATAGATTAAATCAACAAATAAAAAAAACTACCCACATTTCTCACCCACACAAGACAGACAGGCTTACGGAGGTGTGGAGGCCTCACACTTATACACTCACCCACACGAATAGACACACTTACACACATCATACGCACTCACTCCCTAATGAGCCAAATGGTAACACACCCCCACAGCAATACACACGCTTACACATATCATACTCACTCACTCCCTAGGAACCAAATAACACACACACACAAACAAACACTAAACAGAGACACATCCCCTCACCAAGTCCAATAAAACTGTCAAACTGACCAGAGAATTCATAGCAGCATCCAGCTCTTATCTCAAATAACAACTTAAAAGAGACTGTTTGACCAACACAAGGAATGTTAAAAGATTCATGTTAAAAAGATAAAAAAATAAAAAAACAAATGAAAACTACAGACAAAAGTTCATTTTCTCCATCAAGACATTCATTTCTGTAGTTTAGTGCTAGCAGCAAGCAGAAATATTTCTCCTCCCGATGATGGCCATTTCGGCCGAAACTAGCCGAGGAATCTAAATGGAATAATAATAAAAAAACGAAAGAATATTAATCTACAACCCAGTGTGTCTGACGATTTTAATTTTTTAATTTTTATTGTTCAATATATATATATATATATATATATATATATATATATATATATATATATATATATATATATATATACACAAACATGTGTGTAGGTGTTTTGACAGCAATTTTTATGTAATATTCGCCACTGATAGAAGTATGTAACAAAGAAGGGAGATAATACTGAAGAATATATGTTGAATCATATTTTTTCAGTTTTACGTTGCGGACTATGTATACTTAAATAGATAGATACAGATTTTAAACAAATACACAGACACATACAAACACACACACACACACACACATACATACATACGTACATAATCCGACGCGTAGTATAAGGTCTTTCAGAAACTGGTAATTTGAAATCAACCTCTACGTATTCATAAGAAAATCAATTTAAGCATAAAATAATTTAATTTCTTTTTAATGATAAAATATATATTCAAGATAAATCTTTGCCAGAAATTCGGCGAAAGTCTTTTGAAAAATTGGATCTTATCTTTTGTGAACGTCAGGCGAAGACAAAATTACTATGGACTGTTTAGAAAGAGTTTGAAGTAAATTAACACAGCTCATTACGAATGGAAAAAAACATTAATCGTCCATTTTTTTTTTACACATATGTCGATCAATTAGAAACGATTAAACTATTAACAGACTTAATTAAATTCGAAATAATAATTATTTAAAGATTGTGTAGAAATTCAAATATAAATTGATTTTTTATGACGGATTTTCTACGATGTTTGATCAACTATCCCGAAGACTATCTTTCTAGACTTGTCCTATTTTTTTCACATCGGATGTTGCCGGTCCGGTAGTAGTAGGTATAAAACCTCGCATATTCCAGACAACATTCTAATACTGTAAACTCTCATTGTGTAAGATTGCAGATTTTATATTTGGGTTTTGTGATAAATGAAAGTATTCAATAGTATGTACAGTTCTCCCCCTCTGTCCGAATTGTAGAGCGTTACTATGAAAACTTTCATGAGTCAAAATGGAGTAAAACGAAGACGTAATTATCGTTAACTTATATGGAAAAAGTGTTTAGATTTTTCTAGATAAAAAACAACTGTGTGTGATACTTTTCGATAAGATTGCAATGGTGATTTTTAAGCAGAGCTTAGATGTGGCACAAAGCTGAAATTATGGGGTACCCAGTTTTCGCTACGACTGTAAAGACTGAAGAATACTTTCAAAATTTTGAAAGAGTACGTGAGTTTGCAGGATTTTGAGTGTCTACAAAGAATTGTATGATAGAAAAATGAAGTGAAGTGAAGACTAAACTCAGGGTACTAGTATGAGCTCATATTCTTCTTTTACGTGTCGTGCCGTTTCAAGTCGATCATGACTCTCCACAGCTTCGTTTCCCTCGTAATACTAAGCGATGTTTGATCCTTCACTATCCATCCCTGTTCACATTCTGCCATTATGCTCGTTAGGTATGTCACTTGCAGATTCCCTCTGACCCTCTGACCCTTTCGCCTTCAGTATGTCCTGTGGGGATCAAACTTTCCAGTGACTCTTTCCTCATTATATGTTCCAAAAATTTCAACTGTTGCTTTTTTTAAAAATCTTAACCAGAAGTGCCTATTTTATCCCCATTTCGCTTAAAACTTCTTATGCTTAGTTTCTGAAAGGCATCTTTCGCTATTCCAACGCACCTTCGGATTTTCCTTCGTTTGTTAAAACACTTCAAGCATAGTTAAATTTCTGTATTTGCCTGATTTTGATAGTTAAATTTCTGTATTTGTCACTCTTTGGAGGTTAGCATCAGCCGTACTGATAGATCGCAGAAAGGGTTCTCTCAGACGATTAATAGCGAGCAGTTTCGTTTTGGAGGTGTTAAAATTAACAAGCCAGTCCTTTCCCCGGTTAACAGCAGAATGTAGATCATTTTTTAGATTAATTGCCAATATGACATTATGGGATTGATTAGACTTAATGATAGGATGCCACCACTATGGTTGTTGATGAAAATTAAACAACCTAGGTTCCAGGATAGAGACCTGAGCGATGACTGCATTAATGAAAAAAGATCTAGAAGAGTGGCTGTTCAAGATAACTTTTATTTGGTGGTTTGATAAGAAAGACTGAATCAGTTCAAAAAATCACCTAGACATACTTTCAACTTGTGTAGACGAACACTCTGCCAAAACCTGTCAAATACCTTCGATATATCCAAAGCAACATCTTGAACTTTACCATTCATATTTAAAGTTTGGCAGACTATTTCAGTAATAATCGTTAATACTTCAGCTGTTGACGTAGAGAAGCAAAAGCCATACTTCTAATCTGAAAGAAAGCACTTTATCAAAATGATGTAATGGAATAACCTGCCACCCACATGAGTGGCGGCACTATAGGTAGTAACCACCTATAAGTATCTGTTAGAACAGTGAACAGGGGAGTCGCGCTGGGATCTTTCCCAGCTGCACTAGTCGAACTCTCTGCCTGAAGGCAGAGAGGAACACGGACGAGGCTATGCCGAAGGGCAGAGTTTCGTCCGGGGAGGTAGACAGACCCGATCCCGTTTATGCGGGGTCTACGGGGATTTTTTGGCCGAGCTTCCGGGCTCGGGAACCCCATTTTAAATTCGGCCTTGTGCCACATCTGACTGCGTGGGGCAGTTACTAAATAGTGTCGCGCTCGAACCTGCGAGACTAGCGGCCTTCAAATAGCAGCAGGCACACAACTGTACTGACATGCGACGACCGTGTGCATAGCTATTACTTCCTTGCTTGTTGTACTGGTTTCTGTAATAAACCTGTTACTGTTTATACACCGTGTTTGTCCATTCCATATTCCTATTAGCACGGAATATAACACAAAAAGAGGTAAGAGGCTAAGAGGCCAATAGTTAGACGGATTAGACGGCTTGACTGAGATCTTAAAGACTGGAACTACAGAAGAAGATTTTCTACAAGCAGGAATGATTTTATTTTAGAGTTTAGAGAGAACATAAGCCAGTTCAGGAGCACATTTCAGATCAACATGCTTTGTGAGGAACAATTTTAGAGATGATAGCTGAAACCATGGTCGGCATTATATGCATATCACTTAATAGAGATTCAATTCTAAGTGGAAAGTCAGGCAAAGGTACTCGACTGCCTACTCACATTAACAGGAGGCTTTTATTGAGATATCAATACTGGGAATTACTAGATTATTAAAACCTTTCTGAATGTTAAATAAGATTAGATCACTTAAATAAGTTAAAATTAATAAAAAAAAATTTAAGTTTAAATATACATATACACACTGAAACAACACACACGCTTACAAATATATTTTACACTAGACATCGGAATAAACATTTCGTTTTCAAATAGGTCGGGGACGGTCAATAGATCCATTTTTAATCGAGTTGACTCCAAGCAAAGTAGTAAAGCCACTAAGACATAAGGGGCTACTGGGTGTAGAAGAAGCATAAAACAGAAACATTAGTAGTGAGTGAGAACAAAAAAGAGTAATCAGGAGGACAGTAAAAAGCAATTGACATTGCAATTAAATTTTTGGAGATTAAAGTTGAATGGAAAGCATGGAGCCGGAAGAGACTTTCACAAGTGAGAAGTGCGAGAAAAGAAACTGTTATCATAGAACTTACGGTTGCATCTAATTCTTCTGTAAATTGGTGAGACCTCTTCGCTAGTCTAGTACTGCGCTTAAATCCATGAAGTCTAGATACCATGACGGAAAGCTCACCCGAACAATTGCCATGAACATATTTATAGAAAATTACAGGAAGCCAATGGTGGTAAAGTGACTGAAGCCGAGGCGCCAGATCAAGACCAATAATATTGCTGGTTCTTCTTTGGATTTTATCAAGGATCTCTAGATATATAGCGGGAGCACCAGACCATATGTGGAAACAATATTCTAAGTATGGACGAATGATTGTCTAGCACGGCACAGTGAACAAACTTGGCAGCTGACCTAGCAATGAATTCAGTATAGTCTTTCCATTTCATGCCAGCCGAGAACGTTAGTCTGAGAAGGCGCAACGCGTCACTCTCCTGGAGGTTAGCATCAGCCATAATGATAGAATTCAGAGAAGAGTCTCTCAGATGAGAGCAATTTAGTTTTGTAGGCGTTAAAATTAACACACCATCCTCTGCCACAATCACAATCTGAGGATCATTTTTGACATCAACCACCGATTTGACCGTATCCGACTGATCAGACTTACTAGCGAGACAAGAATAAATGCTTAAGTCATCAGTATAGATACCAAGTTGAGAGCTAATGTAATCGGGAAGGTCGTTAATGAAAATAAAAAAAATAAAGTACGACTACGGATAGAGACCTGGGGGATACCTGCATTAGTACAAAAGGATCTAGGAGAGTGGCCGTTCAGGATAACTTACATTTCACGATAAGAAAGACCCGATCAGTTAAAGGATTTTGCCGGAGACACCGTAACTTTTCAAATTGTGAAGAAGACCTGCATGCCAAACTCTGTCGGAAGATTTCAAGATATCCAAAGCAACAGCCCGAACTTCACTATTCTTATTTAGAGCTTGATAGACACTTTGCGCAATTATCGTCAGTATATCAGCAGTTGAGCTAGAGAAACGAAAACCATATTGCTTGTCAATGGCTGAAGACTTTTGATTCTGAATCTTTGGAATGCGTTATTATTTTTTGTGTTAAGTTTTGACTTAAGTTGCAAAATCTCCGATCATGATAAACTCGAGAGGAAGATCAGCTGCCCTAATTACCACTTTTTTTTTTACCACTAGTTCCAAATATCTCTTCCTCTCCATACACGACTGTTAAGTTAAAACTATCTTTTAGAGTTTTTTTAGTGAAAAATATACAAGACATTTGGGAAAATATACGTACAAATAATTCTTCGTTCAGTCCTAATTTTGCTCAACGACTGTTTAACTTGCTGAGATAACACGGTACATTAGGTTGAGTGATATATAGTTTCCGTTTTTGGAACCAATGGTACGGCTGAATGTATCATTCCAACTACTAATCATACTTGGAAGTTAAGAATAAATTTGGAGTAAACTAACATTCAACAATGTTCAACGCAAAAGGCACTGGACTAACAACAATGAATCTTCACAACAGACCCCCGAAGCTGAGCTCTATGGAAAAAAGATAATACGGCGCGTGTGGTAGGATCGTCGGGGTATTATTCAGTCTTAAAAGACAATGAAACATTAAATGCACTTTTATTCGTCCAGCAGCTGCAACCTGTTTAAAAATGTTTGGTTGAAAAATGTTCTTCGCTTGTCGATAGGAGTAATATTCTTCATAAAAACGGAAGGCTGGATGTAGCAAGAATGACAGGGAAAAAAATTCACTTGACCTTACATCAACAAATTATTACCTTATTATTACATTATTATTTCGATCGCTGCTAAATGTTTTGATGGGATGTGGAGAACTTTCTCTCAACCAGATTCAAGAAAATCGTTGAAAACTTTTCCACATTAAAACCTGCGGCGTTTGATTCAAAAGTGATAACACGTCATTGTAAATAATGGTGAATATATCAGTCAGTTAGTTATGTGCCATGCATGATACACGCTTAGATACATGACTGACGACTCAGATTTTCCCCCTGCAATTGGTTGCCATTTATTTCTGCGGTAGAGCAGTTGCCATTCAAGGTTATAGAACCCGGTCTGTCCTGCTATTTACCCACAGCTGGTGGGAGAAGAAGCGGATTCACACCTTTCCCAGGTAAGTGAATGTAATGGATTCGATTGTAAGTTGAACTTGGCTCTCCGATTCCTCAATCCGAACTGCCATCCATTAAATCATCGTGATTGAATATATAATTGAATAAACTACAACTGTACTTCACTTTTTGGAAGAATGAAGATGATAAGCGAAAACAAATATTATTTATGACCAACATAAGAGATATTTCACAAGCTCAGTTAGAGACTTGAACTCATTTAAGAATAGTTTGTAGACTAGTTTATTAAACATCGTTATCCGTAGGCAGCTGATAGGTATGCATATATCTGTGTGTGTGTTTATGATAAAAAGGCGTCACGCCTGTCAATGTTTTCACGCGTGTAATTATGTCTTTTTGATCATGTATGAATACTTAAAGCGGATGTTATAAGTGTGTACCTATCAGAATGTTCCTGCGAATGTTCGTTTTTAACAATTAAGGCTGCTCTGGACGTTCACCTGTGTGTGCAAGTCTATTGCACTATCTAGTGTACAATTTGTACATACAAAGAGTATCTGTCTATTCCTTCGCTCGCGCACGCGTCTAAATGCGAGATAAAAAGCGACCCCTGGTGGCCATTTTGTTTAGATTTCTTTTTGCATCTATTTTACTGATTGAGAATATTTTATGGCTTTACTTTGCATCCGGCTTCTGTCCCCCGGCTGGAGACATTGGTGATGGCCGGCTGGGTATAGCGTAAATACGGGTGTATGGAGAGGTGTATTGGGTTGGCCCCATCCCTTTTAATGGTCGACATGAAAAGATGATGTTCATCGTTAAACGATCGCGTTTCGTTCAAAGCTATCAACTTGTGACTCTCGCCATTAATAAGGGCGTAATTCTAACTTAATACTCACCCACTTTGTGGCAAAAATCAGTTTGAAAAAATGGCTGCTTATACACATTCGTACAGTGAGAGGTGAGGATTCGCATCGGTATATAATTGCGCACACATAGAGGTTAGATACTGTTCCTCTTTGCTTTTAATACATTCGAGCACCTTCAGAATTTGTGGCACCCGAGAACAAATAGAGGAAGTTTGAAAAACAAACACTTTGTTGCGTTTAGCCACATCTCACTGTTGCTGTACGTGCACTGCTCATTCACAAACAAGCACGAACACTCGGAAGAACACACACGTACACACAATCGGGAACACATACACACATGCAAACACGCACGGATGTATGGAGGAAAATTTACATAAGTATGAAAATGTTTTCTGTTTGAATTGGCCTTTGGATTAAAGCATTGGTTCATGAATTTGGTGAGATAGTAATTGTCAGTTCTATCCATGATCCATCACACACTCAACGAAAAAAAAGTGGGGGAGTAATAATTAAGCTGTATTAATAAGAAGCAGGCATAGACAATGGAAAGTTAATTGGATCCATAGACATGTTAAAAAGACTGGTGGGCACAATGGCCTAAATTTTATGATAACCATTAAAAAAGGCAGACAAATGATGAACAAGTTCTTTCAAGATGTTGCAATATACGTTCGAGCGCGCGCGCACACGCATATATATATATATATATATATATATATATATATATATATATATATATATATATATATATATATATGGTGGACTCTCCCATCGCATTCGATTAATGAGGGTCAAGCAGTTCCGTTCATAGGAACCGACAGCCAGACACCAGCACATGAGATTTGATTATAGTGGTGAAGGTTTCGTGCAGGACCATCCACACTTTTTGAAGGGCCGAATACAGAGACCTGGTGCACTGTGCCACAAGGTCCCCAAACGAACCTCCGCAGGTTTTGAATTCAGAGTTGTCCTTTTCCTAGATTCCTAGACCAGTTGCCATCCAAGGCTATAGAACCCAGTCTGTCTTGCTATTTACCCGTAGCTGGAGGGAGAAGAACAGTAGTAATACCTTTCCCAAGGGTATTAGCACATAAGTGAATGTAATGGATTTGACTGGAATTCGAACTCGGATCTTCGATTCCTCAATCCAATGCTATCCACTACTCCACTGAACCTCCATATACTTTTTATTTATTAAATTTATGAAACAAAAATAAATTACAGTAATTTAAGAAGATTTAGAGGAATTGTTAAATTAACATTTGTTATGATTAACAAACTATTCATGTTTAAACCTTCATGATCAATACAACGATGAACACTATCACCGACACTTCTATAAACCTTTTGACAAATTTTTTACATTAATTAAAAAAAAAATAACAGAAATTACTTGTTATAATTCAGAAATTGTTTTCGGTTTGAGCATGTAAACATGATCTTTCAGTGGAGCCTACAAAAAATGTCTGGTGGTGTTAGGTCTAGCGATCATGAGTGGCCCATACTCCATGTCGTCTATTCAACTCGAAATTAAAATTTAATCACATAGAAACACGTAAGCCATGGTTTATCTTAAGCCATTTTAAACTAGTGTAATTTATTTTTCTTCAGTAAAAATTAATAAATAAAAATGGCGTTACTTTTGTCTCAACCTGTATATATAAAGCTAGGTAGATAGGACCTGGCTCCTTGGGATTTATTTATTTTACCTTTACTCTACTTACAGTATTGAGCACTTTTCGTTTTAACTTATTACTCACTGGGTTTTTTTCTTTGTATCAGAAATTTAAGTTACTGGACTATTTCTTTGGCCCTGTTCGGAAGGTTTCTGGTGCTTACTATTTTTTTTTCCAAATTTTCCTCGGTTGCCAATTTCTTTGAAAATTGTGCTATCCAGGTTTTTTCACCCACCGATTTTAAAATCGATTTACATTATATATATATATATATATATATATATATATATATATATATATATATATATATATATCCAAGTATAGGATTGGTGTATGCGGAATAAATTCCAATAACCAACAAATACTATTCTTAAAAGAGTGCTCAATACAGAGTAGAGCAAATATAATAGACATTCAACGCCATCACTTGATAAGACACTAGAAGTTTTGAAACAAAATGGTTATTTTTGTAGTGATTTTATAAGATATTTATGTTATAATTTTCGAATAAATAATTATGGATATATATATATATATATATATATATATATATATATGTGTGTGTGTGTGTTAGAGAACTAAGTGGTATATATTCAAAATATAGAGAATATTCTAAATATACATATTTGTATACAAGCACGTTAATAGACACTAGTTTGATACAACAAAATATCAGTACTTTTCTTGACAAACTCTTTTATTCAGATAAATTCATATAGTCGCTATGTTAGTGATAAAAATAGTTTTATTACGACAATGCAAGACGACAAAGGAATCGTAGCAGAATCCAGGACAGCGTACAGCATCCAAACCAGAATAGAATATTACTGGAGGCAAAAGTACAAGCATGTTGTTCACTGACCTTACGCCAATGTACATTTCATTATGTGTGTAAATTACTGTCTAGAGTTGTTTGTTACACCCTATTTATCAGCTCTCAGTTGCGTCTCTGTCTTAGGGCAGGGTGCACTCAGGGGCGACTCCGTCAAAGGACAGAGTCACAAGTGAGGAAAATTATACTGTAGAGGTGCCGGCCCTGGAGAACAGCTGTCCGAGGCCGCGCGCTCTCATTGAACTACAGAGAGGGTGGTCGGGAATTTTTGTTCCTAGCCCGGGTGTACGCGCTCGGGTTTCCCACATTAAACCGACCTTGTGTTACAACCTGACTTCGTGGGAGTTTGAGTAAATACAAATTTGATCATAAAAGAATGGTTTCGATTTTGATTCGATGGATTCATACGGTAGAACTTTCTACCGACATTTCCATGGCTGTTCGGTGCGTCGGGTTTTTCCTGTAGGAAAATTACTGCTTGACGTCCTTGCGTAATAACCTTTCTTTTCTGTTCCAATGCGACATTCAAACGAGGCAATTACTCACTGTAGAATTGCGCAATAACGATTCTATCTAGGTCAAGAAAATTATCAATAAAAACGATCATGCTTAGTATTATTACCTACAGCTTGTTTCTCGTTCTATCTGCAGCATGCTACTTGAGAAAGAAATTAGCGACGTGTAATAATGTCGATTACTCCGAGAAATAATATAGATAGAATCAGCGTCGTACTCTGATGAAATTTTCATTTTATGAAGTACACACACCAGGCAGTGGGAGCAGAAGAGTGGGAGGACAAACAAGAGAGAGACTGAATGAAAGAACATGAAAGAAAACAAGATAGATAGATAGATAGATAGATAGAGAGAAGGAGAGAGAGAGAGAGAGAGAGAGAGAGAGAGAGAGTGAATGAGATATTGAGAAAGAGATAGAGTGCTGGAGAGAACAAAGAAGTATTTTGACAGTAATGGTGAGAGAACAAGAAAAAGGGGAAAATGGGAGAAGAGATATAAAGAATACAAACAAGAAATATGTTGATTAAAAGAACAGAAGATAGATAGATAGATAGATAGATAGATGGGTGGAGGGAGAGATAGAGAAAGAGAAAGAGAGAAGAAATATTTTTAAAGAAATGATGAGATCATGAGAAAAATCGGGAAAGAAAGCGGGATCAAAAGAGAGAGAACAGAAACAAGAGAGTGATTGAGTAAAAGAACAAGGTAAGAGAAAGATATAGATAGCTAGGTAGATAGACGGAGAGAGAGAGAGAAGCATAAAGGAGAAAGAGAAAACGACATGCAAATATAAGATTCCGAAAACACACACACACACACACACATACATATATACATACACATACACATACATATATACATACACATATATACATACACATATATACATACACATACACATACATATATACATACACATATATACATACACATATATACATACACATACACATACACATACATATATACATACACATATATACATACACATATATACATACACATATATACATACACATACACATACACACACACATACATATATATATATAAACATTCATATTAAGTGAATTCTCATATTTTTTATATTATTTTTTAAAATCCGGTAGTCAGGGGTTATTAGCTCTCTCCAGGACACGGACACCCAACTACTCTCCTAGACCGTGCGGAACCCATCGTAACCCCACTGTCCCTGGTTGCAATGAAGGCACACCTCATTACCAAATCGGTCACACTTGACCTGACAAAGGCGTATGAGATTTTCGCTAATGAACAGAAACAAGTCAAGAGAAGTGGCCGTCGCAGATCACCGAACACACCACAACTATTGCTTTTCAAATAAGCGCCAATGATTTTTTATATTTCTTTGGCGTTTAAATACGGTGCATATGAAGGACCTCTGGGCGTAGAGGCGTGAATGCGTGGGGGTGTAATTTTACGTTCTTTTGTCAGTGGGGTCGTAGTACTGTTTCTACTGGTGTGTGTGTATGTACTTTTGTAAATACTTAAAAATATAACCTTTGTGACCTACAAGCCATAGTACAATGAGGAAGTACCACCGTAGAAATTGGAATCCCTGGGATCAGTCTTTTTTTATTATATATAATTGATTGATTTGTTTTTTTTTACGGTTTACCAACACTTTGTGAGTTATTTAAAGCCGAAACATATTTCGGTCTGTAAAAATTTGTTTACAGTACTCGTTGTTCTCAAGTGGTTATCCATTTAAGTACTGACCAAGTTCGACATGTCATAACTTGGATGATCGAACGAGAACCGGTGATTTTGCGCGATTTGACCGTAAACAGGCTTTTTTTTAATAACAAGAGAGAACAGATAATACGATCTGATTCTTTATTTATTTGCCTCTCCACGGTGACAGGTCATTTTTCAACGTGGTTTGCCCATACGCGTGCATATAGGCCAAACAAAATAAAATTGTCCCATCACCGCGACTGTTACCGGAAAGCACCAACCCTCCCTAGCGTAATGTGGAGGGTGCCGCTGCAGAATCAAATTCTCAGAGACCAAGATATTTCTCCGTACCCCAACGTTTCAACAGAAATGAGGTCGAAGTTTAATGCTTGGCTTTTCTGCATTACCGTACAAAAATTGCTCAAGCCTTCTAGGCACTTCCCCTTTTTGGAGGACGCCTCAGGCAGGGTAATGATCGCAACCCCTCCCGAAGGAGGGTTACTGCCTTGGAATTCCCCCTCTACTCGAGGCTCGAGCTAATATTATTTTCAACTTTCCGGCCAGAAGCAAGCTCCTACACGGGAGATACAAATGCTTTCATAATTTTGAGAAGAGATTTGATTTTATGGAGGCCCCACAGATACTCGGTTCCAGGGCAGAAGTATCGATTCATAATTAAATAATATAATAATTTTTGACCGGTAGTATGGTATTTTTAAAGTGACGTTCACCCTTTCCAAGGCCAGGGAACCACTCGAGGTAGAGGGTTACAGTGTAAGCGGCACAGTTTATGCGGATATTTCGGGAAGATAACGCTTAATCCTAGACTTGATAGGGTTAAACATGTAGCGATCGAGAAAGCATTATCTTGAGAGTCGGTTCCACAAAGCATCGGTTCTTGAGAAGTTGTTCGAGTGTAACTCACATATTACCAATGGAATACAGAGAAAATGGTTGTGGTTCGCTACTATGTGCGTAGCCTAGCGGGTATAGACGTGAAGGTTAGAACTGGGGGAACTAACTAATGTGGTTCGTCTGACGACTTTCCAAGGAAGCCATGAAAAATAGGGTAATGAGGGGCTTGTGACGTTTCGTAATCTTGAACCTTTAGAATAAAATATATCGTATTTTATTTGTTATATACACAGAAATTTGGCCGAATTTTGATATTAATGTTGACACTAGTTGTTAATTTTGAAATATCTGAATGAAAAATTGATTTTTATTTTAAATGTCTCTCACATTCATGCCAAAGTTTAACTGGGTGTGTGCTAACGTCTCAAAAAAAAAAAAAAAAAAACGGCTTTTACACTTAGTTCAATTTTAAACATAATCACAAATGGGTTCTACGCGTAGGAAAGCAAAATGTGTAAGGCTGTGAAAAAAAAATCGTTAGATGAAAGGCGGAGTAATTGCTCGTGCGCATGCGCAAATCATTTTTATGTTCGAAATGACCAAAAACGTCGATGTACGGAAGCCGTAAGAATTCCATTATTAAGCCCAACCCATATTTTAAAGGATCTGGTGGAGGATTGTTCGAATGATTGGCAGTTGCCCTGGATGTCGTATTCTAATTTGCCTTTCAATATTTCTTTTCTTTTTCTATTATTTTTAATCTCTCCGCCTTCTTTTTTTTTCCTTTGCCTTTGTTCTATTTTTCTATTGTGATATTTCCGCGTATCTTGCCTTGACATAGGCCTTTTGGTATTTCTGGCTTTGTTATTTTCATGTCAGCTTATGTCAGGTTACTCTACGAGTGTTACAAGTACCAGGCAATTCAGTATATATTGTCGGGGCATCGGCAACTAAACCGGTTCCCTCACCAGGCTTTTCTAATGAGGACGATGGCTGGATATTCAGTTAGATTAAAAACAAAACGTGAAAAAGTGAAGATATTCTTTTAGAGTCAAAATCTATCTAACACAATAGGGTAATCTGACCTCCATAGCGATGTATGCAGTCCGTGTGGTTGATGACACGGCATCGCTGGGCAAGCATGGCAGCTTAACGATGATCAACGGAACGTCTTAAAAATAGAGATTGTTGCAAGTAAATAATGAAAAAAGCAGATGAAGATTAAGAAGAAATACTTTAGCTTGTGTATTCCCCCATCAGCATTAGCGGTCGGAATTCGAGCAAGTAAACACCAGAATTTCGAATACTGAATTCCAAGTCGTGAAAGGACATAAAAATACATGGATGACAATTTGTTGATGGCAGACACAGAATGAAAACTGAAAGAACTCTTAGAAAAAGACAATAATGGAAAGTAAGATGAAAGGACTGTTGACCCTAAGAAGACAGAATGAATGGTCATCAGCAAAAGAGGCAGCCCTGTTGTTCATGATGACGGTCGTCTTTGAATATAGAATCCAGAGGTTAGCAGTGAATATTTCGAAGACAGTAGGGAAGCGTTGTTCAGGTTAGCAGGGGATATCCCGGTAAAGTAGCAGAGCGTAGTTCTTCCTTCTGTTCCTCTTCGCCTGACAAGCTGGCACTGGACACTCGGATAGAGTAAACAAAATGGCCGCCTTTATACATGACGGATTGAATATTCGACATCTTCTGATCGGTTAACCTTCTATTGTTGGACTATAAAGTGAGTCAAGTCATTTGGGCTAGCTCACTAGTTACATAATATACACAAAAACTGCATGCTGGGTACGTCGAAATCAGGCAGGTTCAGATATGTAACTCACTCGATAGTGTAATAACAGATGAAGGAAAATATGAATATACAGAAATCCGAATGAGCATGGGAATAGCGAAAGCTGAAAAGATTTAAAACGGGTGATGTCTTTCTACCAATTAAGATTGCCGTGGACAGAACAGGTGAACAATGAGAAGGTCTTAAAGGAATTAGGAACAGCAAAGACACTTATACTTACAATCAGAAAGAGACGGCCAAATCTCTTGGGTCACATTATAGGGAAAGAGTACCTGGAGAATTTAACACTAGCAGAGTATATTGAAGTCAAGAGAAGCAGGGAAAATGGCGAGTACACTGCTTAACGAATTTGTGTGAACAGTGACTAAGAGCTATGGTAAGGGAAAAATAACTTAGAGCAATAAAAGTCAGGAAGTTGTGGAGAGACATAATTGTCCAATTCCTAAGAATAAAACACATTTGCATATAAAACAAAGACCAACTTTATTATTCTGTCATTCGTCATGTTATTGTAGTATATTGAGGTTTTTAAATATCTATTGTTATTTGCATGAAACTCTATACGAAGGTTGATTGATTAACTCTATACGAACGTCTATCGAGTAGCATCGTACTAGTGGAAACAGAAACATGACTGAACACATATTCAGGCCAATAGAAACTATAAGAGTTTATTTATAAAAACTGTTTTAAAAAATAAAATGAAATTTCCATATAGAACCTCTTTATTAAATACATCATTTAAAAATCAGTTCGATCAGGTCAAATTGGCAGCTGTTCTAAAAATAACCTACAGCCTGTTGTTAACTGGAGCAAGGAATGACTTGTTTATTTTAAAGCCTCCAAAATGAAATTTATCTCTATCAATTGCATGTAAGATCCCTTTCGGACTCTCATCAGCATGGCTGATACTAACCTCCAAGAGAGTGATCCGTTGCGCTTTCTCAGGTTTACATTCTCGGCTGACATGACGTGGAATGATTGTATTGCATCCACTACTAGGTCTGCTGCTAAGAAAGTTAGTTCACTTTGTCGTGCTAGACACAATTTTCTCCTGAATCTATCTTATATATCTATAAGTCTAACATTCGTCTATGCTTTGAATATTGCTGACACATACGGTCCGATGTTCCTGCTGTATATTTAGAAATTCTTGATAAAATCCAAAGAAAAATCAGCAATATTATTGGTCCTGATCTGGCGTCTCGGCTTCACTCACTTTCCCACTGCCATAATGCAGCTTCCCTGTGTCTTTTCTATAAATTCTTTCATAGTAATTGTTTGGATGAACTCTTCTCTATGGTACCTAGACTTTGTGAATTTAAGTGTAGTACTAGATTGATGACACGGTCTCAACAATTCATCTCTCGCAATTCAACCGAACTGGCTAGATGTAACCATAAGTTCTATGCTAACATTTTTCTCGCATTTCTCGCTTGTGAAGTTCTCTTCCTGCTCCATACTTTCCAGCCAATTTTCACCTTCAAGCATTTAAATGCAATGTCAATCGTTATCTACTGACTTCTTGATTACTCTTCTATTGTTTTAGCGCCTTAATGTTTTTGTTTTTCTTACTGTTTCAAGCTCAGTAACCATTTGTGTCTTATGGCTTTACTGCTTTGCATGGGGTAATATGATTAAAAATGGCTCTCCTTGTTCTATCTTCTATCCGAATTGATTCGCCTGTAAATTGTAAGGAAATGCGCACCGAATATTTACGACAAATCTCAATGGCTTTTTAGGAAAAACTTGTGTTAAATAATTATCAAATCATGTCTACATCAGTCATAAAAAATTCAATTTAGATTTTGAAAAACTTACTCTGATTGGTTGATAAATCCTTTGCGTACTCAAATAATAACTTCTGGAAAAAATGTCTCTGGAGTCTTCGATGCAACAAGAACTCAACTATCTTAAGAAGTAGCTTTGTTAATCGATGGGTGGCCAACACCACGATTGATGCTTATTTCCTGGGAGTGCTTCTTCATCAAAAACCAGGAAAACAACTACAGTACTCACAACCTGATCCCCATTATTCAGCATTTTTCGGCAACAACTTCTTTAGAGATATTACAAAAAAAACAGTTTTAATAAAACCAAAGAAAGTTCCAACTTTCCCTACAAAATAATTTCAAGAAATTCAGACAAGAATATCTGGTGAAAAAGAATTTTCTTTTATTTTCCCACAAAAATATTTATGGAAAATATTTCTAAGACAATAAACGGTTCAACAATTTCAACTGAAGTATAGATAAATATTTGTGCAACCTTTAAATATGATTTAAAAAAATATCTTTTTAACTCTTAAAATAAAAGTTGAGTTCCTTTCAAACTTTTCTCTTTTCTGTTTTTTAATAGATAATTTGTATAAATTGTAAAGAATTTTTTTACAGCTTTGTACATTGAATACATGGTCTTCATTTTTACCTTTTTGTTTTCGTCCCTAAAAGAAACATAACTGCGAAATGTTTACTGTTTCATTGTCATAATGTTTCATTGTCATAATGTTTCAACTGTCATAATGTTTCATTATCATAATGTTTCATTGTCATAGTTTCATTGTCACAATGTTTCATTGTCATAATGTTTCAACTGTCATAATGTTTCATTGTCATAATGTTTCATTGTCATAATGTTTCATTATCATAATGTTTCATTGTCATAGTTTCATTGTCATAATGTTTCATTGTCATAATGTTTCATTGTCATAATGTTTCATTATCATAATGTTTCATTGTCATAGTTTCATTGTCATAATGTTTCATTGTCATAATGTTTCATTGTCATAATGTTTCAACTGTCATAATGTTTCATTATCATAATGTTTCATTGTCATAGTATCATTGTCATAATGTTTCATTATCATAATGTTTCATTGTCATAGTTTCATTGTCATAATGTTTCATTGTCATAATGTTTCATTGTCATAATGTTTCAACTGTCATAATGTTTCATTGTCATAATGTTTCATTGTCATAGTATCATTGTCATAATGTTTCATTATCATAATGTTTCATTGTCATAATGTTTCATTGTCATAATGTTTCATTGTCATAATGTTTCAACTGTCATAATGTTTCATTGTCATAATGTTTCATTGTCATAATGTTTCATTGTCATAATGTTTCATTGTCATAATGTTTCAACTGTCATAATGTTTCATTATCATAATGTTTCATTGTCATAGTTTCATTGTCATAATGTTTCATTGTCATAATGTTTCAACTGTCATAATGTTTCATTATCATAATGTTTCATTGTCATAGTTTCATTGTCATAATGTTTCACCTGTCATAATGCTTCATTGTCATAATGTTTCAATGTCATAATGTTTCACGTGTCAATTTCCTTGCCAAACGAACAATTTCTTAATATTTTTCTTCAGATCTACATATTTTTCACAAATCTTTATAAAAGTCCTGTTCAAATAATGCTTAATGTCAGTTTGCTATATGAAGTCAATGTGTAATAATGTTTGTTTGTCATGAGTACTATGTCTAAGTTACATGTAAAACAGTGACCAGGGAATAATTTATCTTCATGGCAATTGTTCTGATGTGCTTTCCTCTTTAATTCCTCAATCTTATCAATTTAAGTTCAGTACTAGATTGGCAGTTATGTTTCATTATTTCACAGTTGAAATCGCAAGATGTAACGGTAAATTCTATGGTAATAGTTTCTTCTCCCTCACTACACACTTGTGGAACTATCTTCCAACTTCTTGTTTTCCAATCAACTTTGATTTTCAAAAATTTAAATGCAGCTTCAAACGTCATCATTTGTCTTCTTAATTCTTGTTCTCTCTCCTTAATAATGTTCTTCTCATATTCTTTCACACTCAGTAACCCTTTGCGTCTTTGCGGCTTTATCACCTTACTTGGGATGAAATGATTATAAAAATTGTTATATAGGATTGTCCACCTATAAATAAAGCCTCGTATATGTATATATGGTGTTCACATGTTACCTGAGAAAAAATATAATGGTAAAGATATTCAATAGAAAAATCAATATTTTTTTCAATAAAATTTGTACGCATGTTTAAGTTAGAGAGACCAGCTTTGTGGATGAACTTCAGGGCGGCTTCGGAAAGAAATGCGTAACCGGATCAGGTGGTTCACATTCACAGTGTCAAACTTGAAAGAGCTCTTGGTATTGTGGATCCGCTGGTTGGTCTTCCTCTCGACAACACCCCCAGACCTGATATCTCGACTTCAGTCACATTCTCATCGACGTGACTTGGCTTCCTTCTGTCTTTTCTACAAATATTTTCATGGCAATTGTTCTGATGTACTTTCCTCCTTGTTGCCTCGACGGCACGAATTTAAGCATACTACTAGATTGGCAGTTAGGTCTCTCCGTTTTACTGTTGAACAAACTATATGCAACTGTCAGTTCTATTCTAACAGTTACTTTTCTCGCATTTTTCGCTTGTGGAATTCCCTTCTAATTTCATGCTTACTTGCCAACTACAATCTTTAAAAATGTAAATGCAACGTCAGAGTCTTTTCATTCTCTTTCACTCTCCGTAACTACGTGCGTTTTAGTGAGGTTATCGCCTTGTTTGGGGTGAAATGATTACAAAAAGCTAATAAAATGAGAACCGTATTTTAATGTAGATGTAAAAAAAATGTTGCGACGAAAGAAAAATAGACTTATATAATAATTTGAGAATCTGATCAAATAAAGTTCGATCTCATTTATCGATCTCTCAGCAATCTGAAAGTAACAAGAAACAAATTAAGTGTTAAACACCAAACTAGTTTAGCCATTGACCGTTGGCTGTGACCCGTGCGGCCATTGGAAGCAATAGCACAATAACGAAGAAGCAAATCTTCACAATGGCGCGACATTACAACTGGGAGAGGCTTAATTGGTTAACGACGAGTAAATTATTGTTGGTCTATTTCTAAAAGGAAGCATAAGACTTTATCTGAGCGATAGCAGTTTGAGGCTTTGTAAATGGGCGTCAAATGTGCACGATGCGTCATAGTCATTGCTTGCTCATCCGTTCGAGTTCACCTAATGTTCCTAGACAGGCCCAGCACTTAATTTCTTGATGCTTTGTTAAACTTAAATAAACTTTACATTTTTTTCTTTATTTAAAAGTTTCGTGCTTAATTAGATTTGCCTTTTTATCTCTTTCTTTACGTAGTCTATTGTGAAAGTATCCAGCCATCTGATATTACGCTTGGCTAGGCTAGGTTAGCCTAGTTGTCCATTAGTGCTGAGTAGTGAGTTCAATCGTTACTGAGTGATCTATACAAAACTCATCAACACGCAATAAAGTTTGTTAGTTCAGTTATGTGTCATGCGTGATACACGCTTAGGAGATCATGTATCTTTCGATACACGACTGACGGGGCAGATTTTTTTTCCACAGTAGGTTGACATTTCTTTCTGAGGTAGACCAGTTGCCATCCAAGGCTATGGAACCCGGTCTGTCCTGCTATTTACCCATAGCTGGCGGGAGAAGACGATTCATACGTTTCTCAAGGGTATTAGCATGTAAGTTAATGTAATGGATTCGAATGGAATTCGAACTTAGCTCTCCGATTCCTCTATCAGAGCCGCTAACAATTACTCCACCGCATGTCGTAAAATCAACCAGCCAACCAACCAGTCTATTCCTATCTATCTATCTATCTATCTATCTATCTATCTATCTATCTATCTATCTATCTCATGTACCTCGGTGCAGCGTAATGAGGCTAGTCTGGTTGACTATTACTACGCTATTATTGACCAGTTACAATAATCAATGTCGCTTAATATATATATGATTGAATAAAAAACAAATTAAAAATCTTCATAAATCTAACATGTTTCGCCATTTAATTTTGCTTCATCGGAGTTTTGGGAGGGAAGTGAAATAATCCTATGATTGAAAATGACCACTGTACAGTATCCGAGAGATAACAGGTGACACTCGTGTGGGCTACGACAATCTTCAATAACAGGCGTTTGGAGAGCAAACGCCCTGATATCACACTTGGACAAAAGATAAGCTATGAATGTATCCTGGTAGACGTTGCGGTATCTTGGGATGAGGACATCGTAAAGTCGAAACAGGCAGAAAGAAAATATGAAAACCTGGCAGTGTAAACCGAAAAATCTATCCAGCAGCAGCAGCTCAAATTGAAAGGGTTCTTGGTAGCTCATGCCTTAAAAAAATACAAAAAGTTGTACTCACAATTGCAGCTCACACATTACAATGAGCTTTATCTATGTAAAATGCGTGGGATCTTTTTTTTTTTTTTTTTTTTTTTTTTTACAAAATTGATCAGTGGAAAATGCCATGAAGCCATTTCTGACTTTAGGTGTTACTGGGACCTGGAAGGAAATGTGTATAAAACTGAACTCACAGGAAATCATAATAATAATAACAGCCTGTTTATATGCAACTACCAAAGCTAATATCTTGCATAATAATAGGAACCGAAAATGTAGATTCTCTGACCAATAGATTGAAAGTATTGATCACCTTATCTCAGAACACCCAATAATCATACCGCTATGAAAGTGCAGTTCAATATCTGCATTGGAAGATCTGTCATTACTACGCGTGGAAAACAGCTGCAAACTGGCATGAACATTATCCTGAATCAGTAGTTGAGGTAGCAGATGTTACCATCCTCTGGGATTTTTCTGTCAAGATCGAACAATAAAAGCAAATCACCCAGATATTATCAAATGTAGGAAAAAAATTTCACTGATTGATATGAACGTACCAAGTGACAAAAATATCTTTAGGTTTTGAAAAACGAAGCAAATGCATAAAATGAATTCAGTAGATATACAAAAAATAGAAAGGGGTGTATGACAAGGATGTGTCTTCTCACCAGACCTATGAAACCTATACAAATATGAAAAGGATTCATTATTGGCGGCCACAATCTTAACAACATACGATATTCTGATGGCACAGTGTTGACAGCAGACGCGAAAAGGGAACTACAAGAACTTCTACAGAAGGTAGTGTAGGAAAGTGAGAAGAAAGAACCAAACATCAATTGCAAGAAGACATGTTTTTAACAAGAGGAAGCGTCCAGCATGCAAATTACAAACAAGAGATCCCCAAATCAAACAAGTACAATTTAAATAGCCGAGAAGTGTTTTAACAGAGAAAGGATACAGAGAATACCATGAACGAAGTTCTAGAGACAATGGACACAAAAAAGAACATTTTAGTTAACTTCAGGTGGAGGCGAAGAAACATAAGGAGGAAAGAGGGCTTGGAGAATTTGGTACTCAAAGGGTACATTGAAAGCAAGGAGAGGAAAACAACGCATAGCCTATCCATTGAGATTGAGTGAATGGAAGGTGTGGCAGGGTTTAGGGGATATAGTAAAAAGACACAATTTATTAAGCATTATAAAGGAGAGGAAATTGTGGAGTGCCATGAGCACCAACGTCCTGAATGGACACATCACATAGAAGAAGAAACAAATACAAAAATCTGAAGATAGAAATATATACAAATGTGGCACTAAAACGGTTCCTGTTGTGGTTGGAGTTTTGGGTCTGATAAAGAAAGGATCTCAAGAACAAATCAACAAACTCTCTGGTTCACCATCTTTCCAGGAAAACCATGAAATAGTTCTAGCAAGAACAGCCCGTATGATTTGAAAAGCGTCTAATTTTTTTTGTTAATAGTTGTCTTTTGTTTAATTAATTGGAAACAACAAGAAATTCCACTCTTCACTTGCTCTAACGCATTGGTTAGCACCCTGCATGTGATTATAAAACAAATGCAGGTTAGAAAGATTTTTAAAAATAATAATAATAATAAGGAAAATGATTAATGTAACATATTAACCAATATTTTTCAACAATTAGAGAATTAGTGCGATTCAAGAAAAGAAAAAGAAAAGACACAGTGTTTGATGATATTCAATAATATTTCAACAGTATATCTATCTTCAAGTTATGTTTAAAAATTATATACAAGTATAAAAATATAAAAAAAACCCTAAAAAATGTTATAAGCCTTTATAAAAATGAACTTGAGAAAACGACTGTAATGGTAATCAACAAGTCAAAACGAAAGAAACGCTTCCAAAACGCAGCCAACATAATAATAATAATAATAATAATAATAATAATAATAATAATAAGAAGAAGAAGAAGAAGAAGAAGAAGGAGAAGAAGAAGAAAGTTGTAAATACAAATCAGATTTACATTTGGCAGATTCTGTAGAAAATCAAAACAGAACCCAAGAACCAACTGCTACAGCAAAAATATGAAAAAGAAAACAAAATGAAGCAAGACAAATGTCTTCATGGCCATATCGAGAACGTTCTAATAAAGCTGAAGTTGATAAAGTTAACACTCATTAATGGTTACGAGCATCTGGATTAAAGGCTGAAACGGAAGGCTTTATTCTTGCAGCGCAATATGAGTCCTTTCACTAGGAACTTTCAGGCAAATTGCATACATAATAGTGTGGATTCAAAATGTAGGTTCTGTGACAAATATCAGGAAACCATAGACCATCTAATTTCAGGATGTTCTGTACTTTTGCCAAATGAATATAAAAATGGTCTCGATAGATTGGAGCAATACTTACACTGAACAAAGTGCAAACACTTTGGAAGAGAAGTTAACAAACTCTGGTATGAACATCACCCAGCACCGGTTACAGAAATACAAGATATCACAATACAATGGGATTGCACCATCTTTACAGACAGGAAGATTGAAGCAAGTAATTGTCAAAAACCTAGTTATCTGTATTAATTCTTTTATTTACAAATGCCGTACGTTGAAAATATGCTTCTGTCATTTCTTTTACATAATTTTGTTAATTTATGTAATTTTTGTTGTTTAATTAAAAATGTATACACCTGTTCTTTAATGAGAAAAAATAGATTTGTAAAAAAAAAAAAGAAAAAAATCTATTTTGCCAAAGAATTGTTAATATAAGAAATTAGGTTATCTCCCCTTACTCTTGCTGCTATCGGAACATTCTACTATGTACGTTTAATAGTATCTTCCAAATGGCCTCAGAGACAAACACCCTTTGCTTAAAAGACAGATAAGTGTAATCAATTGTTTTACTGAAATGCATGACCCAATTGTTGGCTATACCCACTAAAAACACGTTTTTAGCAATTCTTTCAGTTCATGTGTTGATGCATGTGTTATTGTTGCATATAAAATATCTTTAAACTGTTCAATTATCTGCCCGACTTGATGGAAGTCGTGAAAAATCCCACACTTGTTTAAAATATTTTCTTAAAATAAAACATGTAAAAACATCCGTTTGTTTTTCTTTAAGGGAAATCTATTTGTAAAATAAAAAAAAAAAAAAAGAATTTTGTTTTCGTACGCAGATATCATCTTCGCCATCTTCCTGTTTTTTGCTCACATGTTCAGTCCATGGTATTCTCAGCATCTTTCTATAGAACCACATTTCTGTTACTTCGGGTCTCTTCATTTTTGAGGAGGATGTCCAACATTCGCTGTCATGCAGGAAGGATACCCCTTGTAAAATGATAACAAATCATTATTTTTCGATTCTCTCAAGTGTCGCACCTTAAGGAGAGTCTAAAGAATGCTAATTTACGAAATAACCACCCCCATCCAAATTTTCCCTATTTTTAAGATTGGAAATTTATATTTAAGTAGTGCCAAAGACTGACATTACATTGCAGTTGAGCACACTGTTATTTATTTCTACCGAAACTTTCCTGTTAATGCTTTTTTTTTATTTTTGTAAAGCATCTTCCTCTATTCCAATGTGACTTCGGATTTCTGTGCCATATTTTCCATCATCTGTCATAACATTTCCCAGATAATTAAATTTCTGATACTTGCTTCATTTTGGCCTCTTCAGTCTGTACCCACACATCTTGATTTCCTCCTCCAGCTCCTGGCGATAAGTTTTGTCTTCTTATAGTTTGATAGCCTTTTCCCCAACTTTTCTTTACTACTTTCGATAGATAAAGACTGACCCTTGACTTAACCTCATGGAGCTAACTGACAGAAAGAACTTGATTATTGTGAAGACTATTCCAAAAATGCCATTAGCTGGAGAATTTGTGCAGCAACACTCTGGCCCAAACAATATCAAAGAACTCCGAGAGAATTAAGGCAATGGCACTGGTAACAAATGTACTATTGAGCGCTTTAACGATTCCGTGGATGATGGTAGTTAAAGCATCAAATAACATCATCTATGTATTCCATAATAAAATTAATTCGAATAAATTTTTAGCATATGTCCAATTTTTTGAAATTGTTGAAAAGGGAATGAGTATTGCATATAAATAAAAACAAGCGCGAGTCTGATGGGAAATTTCCCATCCCAACTTTGATTGCTGCTACGTCGTCTTTGCAACATGACGGCTAGCATTTAAGTTGCAACAAAACTTTCTTTGCTCTGAAAAGTGTTTCTGTTCCACTGAGCCGTTCAAAGGTGCTGACTTATTCGCCTCTAATTTTGCTTCATGTCCACGCGATGTTTGTCACCATCGAGATAAGTTTAATTCTACTTATTCCTTTGTTGAAGCAAATTATCGCATTTACTCGACGAGCCACAGTCTTTACCCTTTTGCAATCAGAGTGCTCGGATAGCCTTGGGCAAAAACATAATCTGACATCGTCACTCGAAAAGGGAGCCGAACAAGTAATACTAAATAGAATCTGAATCGAGTTCCTGCTAATTGGGCTTTTCTTATGTGTTCTGCAGCCCGAAGTCAAAATCTGACATTGCAAATCATTATCATACAGAGTTTAAAAGCTTTTCTAAACAGCGACCTGTGGGAATTATGCAAAGGAGAGAAAGTATGTAATTAGATATTTTGCAATGTATTCCTTTTCGGAAAGAGCGTCTTTATGAATAAGGCATTTAGAGTCAAACGGCAATTAGAAGTCTTATAATAAAAACCGTCTTGCAAAAACTGTATAATAAAAGATGTATAATAAAGGATGTATAATAAAGGATGTATAATAAAAGATGTACAATAAAAGATGTATAATAAAAGATGTATAATAAAAGATGTATAATAAAAATGTAATGTAATAGAAGTGTCCATATAAAAGATCTTATAATGTTGACCTACTGAATCAGATGTCATATAATTTCACAATTGTGATTTTATATTAACTTTGCTTTAATAATTATTTATCTAGATAACTATTGAGCGCCTTGTTAGCAAGAATTCTGTTCACCTTGATATAGGGTGTATTATATACTTTTACGTATATCAATAAGTTGCATTAGTATTATTAGAATTACTATTATTATTGTTATTATTTCCTTTGATTTCTGTTGTATACACATTTCTTTCCCGGGTCTGGGTGATGTACCTACCAGTTTCTTGTAGTTTCTTTCTCGTAAAAGTTGCATATTGGCCCACTAAATCATGCTGAGTTTTATATCCAGTTGATGCTAACACAGTGCAACCTGATATAAGATGGTCAATTCTTTCTAGATATTTATCACATGATCTACATTTGGGGTCAACATAATTTTTCAGTATGTGTGCTTATGTGACGTCCTCCCGGTGTCGCTACGCCAAATGTGACGTCTGCCTAGCCGCGGCCGTCGTGCTATCCTGTCCTGTGTCGACCAACTGGCTTGGTATTGGTCGCGGCACCAAATGTGACGTTCTAACCTTTTGGTGATTCAGATGGGAATCTGGTTAGATTCGGTATCAGCCTTGTCGTTCTCAGCTCGCCTCCAACGTCTGGTTACCGAAGTAACTGTTTTGATTTCCAGTCTAACCTACACACGTTGTGATTTGATCTTAGGCAGACGAAATCAATCAGTCGCCGGGCCGTAATGCAAGTCGAGTTCGAACAAGGGTGATATCGCACAAGTATATGTAAAAGAAAAGAAAATAATAACTCGAAAAGTTCAAATGTGCTAAAAAAGGATAACAATATTTTATATATGGTTGCTGAATACAGGACTGCGTCTTCTTCCCAACCCGCTATATTGATTCGTGACACTTTGCTTTTGTTAGGCGAGTCTTAACATCCTAAGTTGTTTGTTCTTTAAGAAACTGGTTCTTGGTGTATCTTCAGGCGATATTCGTAAAACTTGTTTTGGTGGTGTGAGTCTAAGTCGTTCTTCAAAAAATAAATTGTTCTTGGCTAGAAGTTGAGTTCGGAATTGCGTGAATCTTAGTCAACTTCTGCGAGGCGGGTCTTCAGAGCTCACAGCTCACTGCAACTGCTTGCCTATCTGTCTCCAACCCCAACTGCGAACTTCACTGAACTTAACTGGAACTCGAACTGAACTTAACTCGCTGCGACTCTGCTTATATGGACGCCGATCAAAACCGGGGTGGGCTGGTCGGGGTTTGAGGTTCTTTGATAATTCTAAAACCACAATCCACTTCTTTGTTTTCGGTCAGGAAAATTTTATTATTTTCCATTTTTGGAAGTCTTTCGTCTTCCCACCTTCTTCTGTTCTCATATTGGTATCTCACCATGCCCTCAGAGGATGTCAACGGGTTTCCCCTCTCTCTCACAGTGGCATCTCACACCTATCCCTTCAGGGGGGCGCAACAGGCCTCCCCTCCTTCTTCACATGATTACCTCCGCCTAATGCTCATGCTACCATTCAGCCAATGGGCGCTCAGCAGCGTGGGTGTGGCCAGAGTAGTCTCGGTTTAAAAAATCTTGCTCAAAGAAAAAAAAAATTATCTTCCCTTTTTTTTTCTTTTCTTTCTTTTCTTCGAGGAGACCTCACATCCTCTTATCTTAACCGAATCACCTGGAATTCGTCAATCAGATTTTCGCCAACATCAAGTGGGTGGCCATTTGGACGTATTTGCATTCTTGGGGCCAATTACTGATCCGATAAAATAGTTTCGCTATCATAGCCAGCCCTGACGATAAACAGATGCTCCTCTCAATGATATTCTGCATATAGACAGAGGCTTAACCTTTCCTTTCACTTTTATTAAAGCTTCGTCAGAGAAAGTGAAACATGTTAGATTGGTATACGTTCCTAATTGTTTTTTTTTCTTGTATCATCCTGTCGGATTCCGATTCGTATTTGATCTTTAATCCACATTTATGATTCAATCAATGAAACATTTAATCTGAAGAATTCCATTCGAAAAACGAATTGCGTAGTATCATTTTTTTCTTTTTCTCATTCAGTTACCCTCACTTCATCTTTTATATAGAGATTGTACATCACACATACACACACATACATATATATATAGTGTGTGTGCATTTGGGTAGCAATCCCTCTTTTATACAAGTTTCAATAAAAACGACTGACAAGGTACTATGATTAAGTTTTTTTATTTAATTTTTCATGTGTCCTTATAATTTTTTATTTTCTGGGTTTAGAAAAACTATACCTACAAAGCATTTGAACAATTTCTGTATTATATACGCCCAGAAAAGAAGAAAATTATCAGAACACATGAAAAATTAAATAAAAAGTATCTTGTCAGTCGTTTTTATTAAAACCTGTATGTATGTATTTGTTTTTTCTGTTTTCTTTTTGAATTTGTAGGTCTGATGAATTGGATCGTATTTACGAATGGAATAAATTATGACCATGGAATATTAGTGTTTAAGCCTTTTTATTATATTCCTACTCTGTCCTGGACATTGAGTTCTACCTAGATTCTATCCTCTTGGAGTTATTTTTTATGCAAAAATATATATGTATGTGTATGTATATATATATATATATATTTATATATTTTAGACATATAATTGCATATGTATGTGTATATTTACCACTAATATTATCAATATCTATCTATCTATCTATCTATCTATCTATTGAGATAATAAAACAAAGTACAAAAGCAATTCAATAGCTCGTTTCGCCCTTCATAATAGGCGTTCTCAAGCTGGAAGGAAAAACAAAGCTGGGTATAAGAAAAGTGTGTTTGAATATGGGGAAGATGCAATAAAGAACCTTATGAAATGTTACAGCTAGAGAGTTATTATTTAGTTTGGATATTACTCTCCATCTTACTAATACACATATGTTTAATAAGCGGGAAGTTTTAAGTGGAATTACCAAAATTTTCAACAACAACAATGAAAAATGACATGAAAAAGAACAGAGCAAAATAATACAAGAAATGAACAATGTAATACAAGGCGAGACAACTATAAGACAGTAGCAAAATAAAACAATTATAAAACAGTAAAATAGAAACCGGGTTTATGCGCAAAAGGGATACAGTCAAGTGTTTATAGCCTTCTTAATTCAAGGCAAGAAAGAAAAAAATGTGTTTAGACCAAGAATTGTTCACTTTTATTGACCATGAAGAAATCCCAGCATGCATCTTTAGAATTTGTCTTTAAATTTGGAAGGGAGGATTTTTAGCTGTCTAGATTGAACCAATACCATATGTGTGTCTGTGTGTGTGTGTGTGCATGTGCGCGTGTGTGTGTGTGTGCATGTGTGTGTGTGTACATGTGCGTGTGTGTGTGTGTGCATGTGTGTGTGCGTATGCAATCATTAAATTAATAATGTTGTTTTTCCGACCTACTTTCAAAGTTTTGAATTCACAATGCTGATATATCTATTCAATTAATATCATATATAATATTTATACTCGATATAACAATACTAACCAGAGACATGAAACAAATTCAAAATTTGTTCTATTATAAAATCCGTTAAGAACTTGGCAATATTTTAATATTCAAATATCCAAATAGATAAATGGGATTTATTTCTGTTAAAT
>OZ010576.1:54473764-54501264 GCA_963932145.1 Acanthosepion lycidas
AACTTGATAGCGAATAAATGTTAAATTTTGGTTTTGTAATTAGCAGTTTTAAATTTTAATACTAAATTTTATCATATAATTTAGTAATTATTCGTTGGAATAAATTATTTTTTAATACTAAACATCTGAATAGATATTATAACATGACTTCGTTATCGAGCTTTTTGAATTTTCCTGTAATTGTGTTCTGATTGGTCTACCTAGCCTCTGTAACAACGTTTTCCCCTTACGTAGAATATTAATTAATTTGAAACTTTTAAAACCATTTATTTTACATTCAACGTCATCACTTGATAAGACACCGTAGGTGTTGAAACAAAATGGCTATTTTTGTAGTGATTTTATAACATATTTATGTTATAAATTTTTTTTTTCTTTAAAAATAAATAATTATATATATATATATATATATATATATATATATATATATATAAATATGAAGGTGAACACTGAAGTCAACACTCAGAGGCGACTGGCTGTTTCATGTTAGATGCAATCGTCAGGCAGCCTGACGATTGCGCCTAGCATGAAACAGCCTGTCGACTCTGAGTGTTGACTTCAGTGTTCTCTGATATGCTTTCATATTTATATTTACATACGCCTTATTTCTGATATTGAGCACTTTATCCCATAAATATAGCAAACCTTAAACCTATATTTCTTCATATATATATATATATATATATATATATATATATATATATATATATAATTTCGTCGTTATAAAATATATATTTTTGCAAAAAATTTCCAAAATAAACAGCAAGTACACCAATGGTCATATAATTTGGATTATGAGAAACACTTAAAGCATTGTTATATTCAATATTTCCGTCTATTTAATTGTTTATTTTCAAATTATTTCGCTAATTTTTTTTTTATTTTTCTATTTAATCATTCTACATTATTGACTTCGAACAAATAACATTATTTTACATTATGATCAATGACAACATTTATCAACAGCGAATACCTCCTGACGAGAGTAGCATTTAAAGAATCCCTTACTAATTATATCTTATGAATGTAATATGCAGACTATGGATCTATAACATGAAGCTATTTATAAAGTTTAGCAATGTAGCCCCAAGTACTCAATTCCGTCTCAAACTCTCATAATAAATCGATAAAAAATGTTTTCAGTGCTCGTTGAAACAATAATAATAATAGTAAGTAACAAAAATAAAACTGAAGACAAAATTAACGAGTGATCTTATGCATTTATCACGCATTCTGATAAGATATTCCATTGTTATGGTAGCAGGAAACGTTACTCGACGCCAGTAAGCGAGCATGAAAGCAGAATATATCATTAGTGAATAGTGAGAACAGATTGCTAAAGCATTGCCTTTGATTTATATTATTTTGCACCGGCTTTCTCTGGATATTTGTTAATTATTTAAAATGCATAATTCTTACGTACAACAATCAAGTTATTTTTACAGATAAGAATCCAAGATTACTCATGCAGGAAAAAACTGTTTTTACGGCTGGGAGGAATAATAATAATAATAATAATCATAATAATAATAATAATAATAATATCATGATCATGATGATCATGATGTGTTTCCTGTTTTGTATCCTGTAGAGAGGAGTTCCAACTATGGTCCTTAGGCTTATAGAAGAATTATCATTTAATTAATAGCACTTTTCTTAGTATATGGGATGTTCCTAGTAGTGCAATCTTCTGGGCAACCTGTATGTTGATATCACCTGGGACACTGTTAGTAAAATTGTCCATTTTTTTCTCACGAGACCCAGAACTCCGATTCCTATTGGGACAGTCTCGATCTTCATTTCCTACATCTTGTTAATCTCGATCTCTAGGCTTTTTTATTTGGAAAATTTCACGATAATTTTCATCGAGTTTTTTTTCTTTCAGATTGTACTGCTATGTCAATAAGCATACACTTTCTGAATTTTTTGTCTTTTATGATAATATCAGGTCTGTTGACTTTTAATTCGATGTCAATTTGAATTGGTATGTCCCAGAGGATAGTTACATCGTTATTTGGAGTAACTGTGTCTGGTTGGTGCTCATACCATCTCTCAGTGGCTTTGATTTTGTGCTTCTTGCATATCTTCCAGTGCACATATGTCGCTATCTTGTTATTTCTGTGAGTATATTTATTTTTGCCAATTCTGGATATCAAGAGATAATATGGTTGATAGTTTCATTATATTTTCCGCAGATCCTGCATTTCGGGTTAGTTCCATCCTTGATTATGTAACAGTGACAGCATCTGGTTGCGAGGCTTTCCTCCTGAGCTGAAATAATTAGGCCTTCTGTCTCAGCTTTCAACCTCAGCCACTGATGTGTTTTTATTAGTCCACATCTGCCTCTTTCGTTCTTTTTAGGTATTTGTCATGCAACGCCTTGTCCTTCCATTTTTTTTTTTTTTGTAATTTCATTTGGTCAAGTTATTTTGTTTTCTGTTTTACTCGTTTGGCATAGATGTCATTCACTTCGTTTTTTGATGGTTGGGTTTCAGGTATATTAAGCTTTTTTTTAAGAGTGTTGATGGAAAGGATTTAGTGTTTTACTCTTTGTAGGGGAGATTCATTGGTTTTTGTGAACTATGCTTCCAGTCCGATCGATGTAGTTTTTAGAGTTAATTCAAGTTGGATTAGACCTCCGCTTCCTAAAGCTCTTGGTACGTGCAGCCTATCAACATCTGATTTCGTGTGTTGCATCCTCATTTGGGTAAGCATTTTTCTGGTCTTGGGGTCCAATCTTTTAATATTCAACTTTCATTTACTATTGTTGAAGCTGTATGTTACTATGAGTATAGCTAAGATGTTGATAGCCTTCGTTTTATTGGTTCCATTAAATTCGCGCTTTAGTATCAAACGCACTCTTCAATAATATTCTTTTAGGATCTTTTTCTTCATACTTGAATGTTGTATTCCGTCTCCTTCATTAATTCCCGACTATTTGTATGTACCGTCTTGGTTTAGTTTCTTAATCTTGTTGTTGTTACCAAGGTTCAAATCTGTAATTTTCGTTGGTCTACCGCCTTTGAAGGTGGCTTTGGCACATTTTTCGATTCCAAACTTCATCCTAATGTCTTCACTGAATGTTTTGACAATAGTGTGTAGGTTTTTCTGCTGGTTGTTATCCTTGGCGAAGGTTTTAAGATCATCAATATAGAATAGATGATTCAGTTTATCATTCTATGACTTGTATCCGTAGCTACTGTTTTTCAGTAGGCAGCTGCGTGGCGCTAATGCAAGGCAGAAGAGTAGTGGTGACAATGAATCTGCTTGGAAGATCCCGCCTTTGATGCTGATTAGTTTCGATGTTAATGACCTGTTTGTATGGTTTAGGTTTAGGTTTAGTGTAGTCTTCCATTTTTTATGCTCTCAGTTATGCATTTGAACGTTGTAGGGTATACTTTATATATGTTAAGGATCTTCTCTATCCATGAGTGTGGTACACCGTGGAAAGCCTTTTCTGTAGTCGATTCTTGCTATCGATAAGTTTCTTTTCTTCGTTTTCACCTCTTCCAGTATTGTTCTATTGATAATTAGTTGGTTCTTGTACCCGTAACTTCCTCTTTTACATCCCTTCTGTTCTGCTGGGAGTAAATTGTTTTTCTCAAGGCAGTTGCATGTCCTCTCGTTTATGTATATTGTTGGTAGGCAGGTGATATGTCTATAGTTATTCAGGCTTTGCGTCTCTTCTGTTATTAGGAGTAGGTATGGTACTCTTCACGTAGGCCATTGGGGGTATTTTTCTAGGTTTATGATTATATCATTGTATGTCCATGTGAGCTCTTGGTGGGTGCTAGATAGTTTTTTTTATCCAAAAATAGGCTATTCGATCTATTCCTGGTGCTTTCCAGTTTTCCAAATGGCAGAGGTTGTTTCAGTAATATTGATATCCATCCATTTTTGGCGCTCTATATGTGTGTGTTGTCCCTGTTGCAGCCTGATCCATGTAGCTCTTTCATTGTGCATTTTGCAGTTTTTCTGCATCTTACACTAGAACTCCTTGACTTCCTGTATATTAGGGGTGTCATCTATCTCTATTTAATTTTCCGAGTTCTCGATATAGTTTCTTGACATTTTCTTTGAATATATTGTTTTGCTAGTTTCTTTTTATAACGCTTGATTTTCAGTGCCTTTGCTTGAAATTTATTGTTTCAGCTTCTCTTTAAATTTTGATACGTCAGTCTTATTCTTTATGTTAAGGCTTACTTTCAGTTGTCTTCTTTTTCTTACTTTCATTTTGAAGCCCTTGTTTACTTTACTTAGAAGTGACAATTGTCCTTGCAGTCTATTTATTTCGGTTTTTATTTTTTCTTTCCAGACTGGCATTTTTCTTTTTCACTTACGTTGTGTTTTTACTATTGTTTCTGGGTATATAAAATGATTAATTTCTGTCAGGTTCATCGGTCTTTCCATTTCGTCTCTTATTTTTCTAATTGCTTGGTTAGCGTGGTTGATGGTTCTTTCTTACTTTTGGAATTTTTGGCCTTTCCTCGAAAGAAATTTCCTTTACAGTCTTCCATTTATATCGGATGTTTTTGTCATCTCTGTTTTTATCTCATATTTGTCATTATCCTCCTCCATTTGCTTGTGTACCTCAGAGGGATTATTACAACTGGTTTATATGTGTTCCTCTGCATATGCCTCTTCTGGGTTGTTGGCATTTAGCTCTTTGAAGTTAACGTTTAATCGATTTTTGATGTTTTCTCGGATGCTTTTGAGTTCTATGTCAGGTTTTTCCTGATAATGTCACGCCTGACATTCGCTAGTTTGTTGGCATCGATGTTTACTCTGTTTGAAGGTTGTTTTTCTCGCCAGATATTATTGGTCACTGTTGTCGTTGTTGGATTTATCGTAGCAGTCTAAAACGCAATCATTACTTCAATATACTTTTCCCTAGATCATTTATTTATTGTTCTTTTTGTGGGATTTTCTTTTAATGATTATAGAAGGCTACAGTGAGGACGGCTCTCGGCGTGGTTTTCCCATAGTTCTCGTTGGTAGAGTTCGTTCCAGTTGCAGACTTTTTCGTCTGGTTACTCACTGGGGATTGCAGTCCTTGCTGCGCAGTGTGACGACCGATGCGGTTTAGCAATATTTTTCGTCGTGTCAGCATTATAGTTAGTTCGTATTTACTCATACGTAGGGGATAGTTCGTGGGTGCCGGAGCATATCCATACCATGGTGGGTTATCGGATTCATGGGGCAAGGCCTCCTCCTCTTTTTTTTATTTTTTACTGTTGCTATTATTGACAACACTGGTAAAATCTTTATTTATAAGCATTTGGATACCAAGGAGACACGCGCTTCACGAGACTCCGACATAACTATTAGGTTGGTGCAAAAATAATGACGTAATAATGTCGTTTTTTGACGTTACGTCAAAAAACGACATTATTACGTCATTATTTTTGCACCAACCTAATACAATTTTCAACTGAATTTTCTTTGACTTTTTCTCTTTATCTCTCTTATGTTCAATAATATGAAACTATATTCAATTCTCCCTAATCCTGTTATTACACAAATATATTTTACCCATAAATACAATTAATATATAGTTATTAATAATATTTAAAGAAAAGTTTATTATAAGCGTTTGTATTGTATGGCTTATAAAATGAAAATTGTATATACATTACTAATAAATAAATAACAAAAGACCTGTTTTATACCGTATCTATGAACACTAGTGGGTATGTCCCAATCCTCATAAATATGTTGGACACTATTGTAAGGGGGGGGTAATATGATGTCTAAGTAGTTCACCGCTAGCAGTGGTTTATCTACTTCATGCCGCTGGCGAGTATTTTATTTTGTTGAAGTTATAAAGATTAAGATTTCATTTCCAACCTCCGTTTTGGTTATTCCTCATTCAGTAACCTTTTCTAGGTTACAACAGGGCCATTAAGAAATAACCGATGTCACCATCATCATAATCACCACCACCACCACCACCACCATTATTATTATTATTATTACTATTATTGTCTGTCTATATTTCTGAGATGAGGTATTATGTACAGTATTTACATTATGTACAGTATTTACATTATGTGTCCTCAAGGACACATGACACAGTGGATAAAGGCGTTGGTTAGATCCAGTGACAAACCCAAAGAGTGTGAGTTCAATACCCGGTTAAGGCAGTGGAGAACTTTCAGATGGAAAATTAGCAGGAGATAACTGATAACTGACATCCATCAAACATGGCACGTGGAACTAGAACAGTCTACCCCAGGGATCGAAATAAAGGGTTCAGTTCGAAATTCCAACCACCTGAAGAAGGCCGGAGCGTACAACAGCCGAAACGTTGTGACAAATATGGCGACAAAGATGAGGACAATGGTCCGCATAATGTAAATACTGTACTATTATTGTATTCCTCTTTATTATTATTATTATTTACATCCTTCGGACTGTTGTCCTCAACTTTATTGTCATATTCACGACGTTTCGGCCGTTGTACGTTCCGGCCTTCTTCAGGTGATATACATTGGAAGGAACGTAAAAGGAATTAACTGACATTGAGATATCCAAAAAAGGCATGGTACATGGAATTAGAACAGTCTACCCCCGTGGACTAAATAAAGGGTTCAGTTCGAAATTCCAAGAAGAAGGCTGGAGCGTACAACGGCCAGGACACCGTGAATATGGCAGCAAAAATAACTCTCCACAAATTCGTTTTCTTTATTAGCCATGAATTACTATAATTTCTTGGAAAAGATAGTAGGATTGTTTCCCGTTGCTTTCTCCACAGATTTCCTTCTCTTAGACCTACTGCCATCCAAAGCTAGAGAGTTCAGTCTACCCTGCTATTTAATCCATAGCGGGTGTCATAATGAAAACACGTCTTTAAAAGGAAAAAAAAATGGGAGAGTAATAATAATAGTAAAAGCAAAAGGAACTTCTCGAGCATGATAGTCCGTTTCAGTTCAATTAACTACTGTAGTGTTCTCTTCTCACTGAGTCTCTTGCTACTGTGGTCGTATCTTAGTCTAATTTAAGGTTACTAAATTACTATTTTCTGGATTTATATGGCGGTTGATTTAATTACATATTTTCCAGTGTGTACCATTGATCGGTGTTCAGAAGAAGACAAAAAGCGATGATTTTAAACGCAGATTTTTAAAAGCAGGCAAGCACAATACAATATTTCTTTGCAATACCTTTCATTTGAGCCTGTGATGAATTAAACTAGGTTTGGTAAATAATCAGAGATATGTAGACTGAAGCTATAAGGCTAAGAATTTAATTATTTGTCCTCAGTTGGCAAAGAAGATCGGCGAACCTTATCTTTCGAAAACTGAAATACAAAATTCCCCACGTATTTTTGCTTTTTAATGAAATATTTTGATCAACAAATACAAAGCAAGCGCCATTAGTTGATTTGTGACATGCGCAGATCATAACTTATACGCCATCTTGGAGAGGCATATTGAACAATGCAGATGACGCGAGCTTCGATGATTTTTGATTTAAACGTATTTTAATTTTGCCTTTTCCAAGCAGAATGTAAAAACCAATAAGGATTAAAAAGAAGTAGAAAAGGCATAAAAGAATATATATACACATGCAAAAAAGGCATTATATAAACAGTCAATAAAATAAAAAGCAATAATGAGAAAAGAAAAATGAATACACAGGCGCATCCTTTTTAGCGTCTCTAACTTGGCGTAACGCCGTCTTTAGATATTAAAGCGGGCAGAACGCCGGTATTATTTAATGGCTTGCAATAACCAACAAGATTGTTTCCTTTTCCTCTTTTCTTTCCTTTTTCTTCTCTTTTTTTTCTTTAAAGGTTGAATTGAGCAGTTGGGACAGGGGTGGAGTTTCTAAACTCATTCCATCATTGAATATTGCTAAAATGGCGCTCAATATTCCGAACGAGTCTTGAAGGTTCTGGTTCAGTTACTACTTCACACCAGGTGCAAGACTCAAGCATCTTCGATCTTTCTTTCCTTCATTTATCGTTCAAATCTGCTACTAATTTTATAGCTCCCCACTCAAATAAATAGATTGATTGGAAAAGACAAATGCCGAGAACGAAAGGCTTATAAACGAGATAAAAAATGAGAACAGGGCATGCATGTCCAGCGGTAGAACTCCAACCCCGTCTCTCTGTCTATATTATCAATTTTAATATATACGCATGCGCGTGTGAGGTGTGGGTGCGTACGCCAATGTGAGTTTGAGCCTCCTGTTATGCGGGAGCATATATGTGACTTTGCGTGAATGCATATATTGAGAAGTAGATAAAAGGCAGAAAGGGATAATGCAAACGGAGAGAAATTAGTAACTCCAGAAATTAACATCTAGTACATACGAGCTTTGTAAGATGCCTCACTTTGGAGTAAAGGTTAGCAAGCTGAATTTACAGACATTTTCTGCTAGAGTAAATCTTATCTTTACCGGATGTCTCATATTTGTAGTTTGAGTGCCTAGCCATATGATAATTCTGAGAAGCCATTCAAGTAAGACGTGATTACTGTCCTTACTAAGTTCCATAGTCTTGTGCCAGACGAAACTAGACCTTAAATATGGCGAGCGCCTTTTCCTTGATTAGTGAAATAGTTTAAAGACCAGTCAGTGTATGACAGTCTAACGTACGCTGATTTCCAGTTGGAATCAAATTGCGGTGCTCTCTGAGAATTCAAAGATTTAGTTTCTTCAAAGACCACTTTGTGATTTGTCTTCCATCAGTGACTGAAACTTGTGACGTTGTACCAGACAATGCTAAACTTAGTAAATATATGTTATATTTATATATATTCTTATGTACACACAGATATATATATATATATATATATATATATATATTGGTGTTTAGGCAGTCAGTTATGTGCCATACGTGATACATGACTGACGAGCGGTAGACTAGTTGCCACAGAACCCGGTCTGTTTACTTTTAAGTTTACCCATAGCTGGGGGGAAGGAGAAGAAACAGATTCATACCTTTAATACACTTTAGCATGTAAGTGCCAAGTGTATCAGCTCTTAAATGAATGTAATGGATTTGACTGGAATTCGAACTCGGCTCTACGATTCCTCAATCCGAGCCGCTATCCATTACTCCACCATGCTTCCACGCAGTAGTAGGAATTCATTTACATAGATTGTATAAAATGCAACCAACAAGGTCTGTTTTTTTTTTGCCAATTTTCGAATAAGTTGTTCGGATTTGAATTTGACTGTTTATCCACGATTTTCATCCGGATGTCAACAACCTATTCGAATATTGGCAAAATAAAGTAAAAATGAAACAAATAAACCATTCGTTGTGTAGAATAACGGTCAATATTCCTTACAATAAAGTGCTGAACATAGACTCTTGCACTGACTATGAAAGTAGTCGCAAGAGGGACCCAAGCGAGTCCTCAGTAGTCGCAAAGAGTCTCACACAATGATATTCGCTCGTATAGTAATATTAATCGACGTGATTAAACAGTTTTTCCAATTGTGTTCCAGTGGTTTTCTTTGGAATATTATTGACCCGAACTATGAGTTGATACGAGCATTATAACACCATATCAGTTCAATTTAATACTTGATTATATATATATATATATATATATATATATATATATATATATATATATATATATATATAATTATTTATTCGAAAATTATAACATAAATATGTTATAAAATCACTACAAAAATACTCTTTATTGAGTACTCTTTTAAGTATAGTAATTGTTGCTTATTTGAATTTATTCCGTATACACCAATCCTATTCTTCTGTATATATATATATATATATATATATATATATATATATATATATATATATATATATATATATATATATATATATATATGTGTGTGTGTGTGTGTTAGCCGACACGAGTTTTGCTTCGAAGCGCTCATCGGTGCCAGGTGTTTGACCAATCTATTGAACTTATCAGGTCCCATATGTATATTCTTTCTGAGCGAACGAAAGCTAATTTTAACTTTAAAATTTTCAAACTGTTAAGTCGGCTAATCTGATTAATCACTTGGACATTTTTTAATTCATTGAATATTTTAACTCTAATTATCTATTGAGCGTTTGAAATATATTTTGATTGCAGAATGAAAATTCAAGACTTTCACAAAATCACGACTTTAGGATCTGAAGATTTATGCTACATTTAGATTTAAAACAGATTCATTTCAATGGTCCATTATTATTATTATTATTATTATTATTATTATTATTATTATTATTATTATTATTATTATTATATTATAATAATAATAATAATAATAATAATAATAATAATAATAATAATAATGATAATAATAATAAGAAGAATATCGACACTATTCTACAAGATATATAAAAGCAATCTTTACTTTTTTGTTTTCTAATCAAACAAAGAAAGGAAGGAAGAAAAATAAACAAATGAAGCAAAATTAAAGAAACGAAAGAAAAGATAGATGAAAAGCAAAAGGTTAAATAAAAGAATGAATGAAAAGTGAAGTAAAACGATAGAATAAAGGAAAATGTCGCTGAAGAAAGAAAATATTTGTAAGCCAATAAAAAAAAATATTACGTAAAATAAAAAAGTTGGAAAATAGTTGATTAAGAAACAATGAAATGAAAAAGAAAGAAAGAAAGAAAGAAAGAAAGAAAGGAAGAAAGAAAGAAAGGAAGAAAGAAATTGTGGAAATACTAAGAAAGAAAGAAAGAAAGAAAGAAAGAAAGAAAGGAAGAAAGAAATTGTGGAAATACTAAGAAAGAAAGAAAGAAAGAAAGAAAGAAAGAAAGGAAGAAAGAAATTGTGGAAATACTAAGAAAGAAAGAAAGAAAGAAAGGAAGGAAGAAAGAAAGAAAGGAAGAAAGAAATTGTGGAAATACTAAGAAAGAGAGAAAGAAAGAAAGAAAGAAAGAAAGAAAGAAAGAAAGAAAGAAAGGAAGAAAGAAATTGTGGAAATACTAAGAAAGAAAGAAAGAAAGAAAGAAAGGAAGAAAGGAAGAAAGACATTGTGGAAATACTAAGAAAGAAAGAAAGAAAGAATGTGTGTGCGGAAAGAAGAAAAACTTTAGACTAAATAAAAAGCAAAAACAAAAAGAAAGAAAAAAGTATGATTTCCAATCACCAATAATAACAGCAACAACAAAATCGCGTCAGAGTTATTGTAAGGATTGGAAATACCCGTGATGCATCAGTGTCGTTCAATAGCCCCGGTCACGTGTCAGCGTTGCCGTTGATTGCAATGTTAATTTCAATCGTCACGCTCGCTGCACTCTCGTCAGGGCTGATGTCAATTCTGTCGATCAGAGCTGCTTCGGCCGCGCATTGATGTTTGCCTGTGATGATTGATAGTGCCACTAAGCAGCGGCCATGATTGCTTTCTCGACAAGAGTGAGAAAATTGGAAGAGACGGACGCAGTCCTTAAAAGTGAAAGTCAGACGATTGCCCCAGCGTTCAAGTTACGCTTGAGCGGACACTCTATCCATAAACAGTATTTTCCTTCCCCGCATGTCTGCCACACACTAAAAACTTTGAAACTAGCAGAATATTTTCAAGAGTGGTGAAATGGAGACTTATTGAAATTTGCTAGCTTCTCGCTTTTCACTTTATTTTCAGTCTTCGAAAGGCCGGTTTTCATCCTGGCTCGGTCAATAGACACACACAGAGACACACACACACACACACTCTCTCTTTTTCTTTCTCTGTCTATCTGTATCTCTCTCTCACACACACACAGACGCTCTCTCTCCCTCTCTCTCTCACACACACACAGAGGAGGTACGGTGGAGTAGTGGATAGCGGCTCGGATTGAGGAATGGGAGAGTCGAGTTCGAATTACAGTCACATACATTACATAGCTAATATCCTCAGGGAAAGGTATGAATCTTTTTCTTCTCCCTCCAGTCATGGGTAAATATAGGTTCTATAGCCTTGGATGGCTACTGGCCTAGGAGAAGGACAACACTGAATTCAAAACCTGCGGATGGTCGTTTGAGGACCTTGTGGTACGTAGTGCACTAGGTCCCTGTATTCGGCTCTTAGCACTTAATTCGGTCCCTGTTGATTCTGCCCAAAGCCTTTACCACTATAATCAAATCATATGTGCTGGGCTGTCAGTTCCTAGGAACCGAGCTGCTTGACCCTCATACGTCGAATATGACAGGAGAATCCACCGCCATATGCATATATACATATCAAACTATCATCTATCAAACCGTTTTATCAGATCAATGATTAAAAATGAATCCTATAGCTATTAACGAAGACAATTCTTTATCAGACCAAATAGACTGGCGCTACCGAATCACGGACCAAGAGCTTTACCAAATAACAAACCTCGCGTGATTTGATGACTTCCAACAGCAACAACAACAACAATAAGGATTAGTACGTATAACTAGAGGGGAAAATAATGATATAATCAAATGCAGACTTTCCACACTAGCAGAAACAAAAGTTTTCGAAGGAATTTCCCATCAATACTAGAAAGAGCGATAACAGTTAAAGGACTTGGGAAGACTAATTTCTCGAAAAAAAAAAAAAAATATTTTAAGAAAAGATTTAATAAAATTTCAACCGAGAGGAACGCTAACCGTTAAACCAATCAATGTCGGATGCCTCCTGTATGGAAACAATTAATTTCATGATTCACAGTTATTATTGACAACACTTACAATCACTAGCAAAATTATTCGTTATCCTTTTACAAGTATTCTTATTAAATGGATGGCTGAAATCTTTCCTAAGACTGACACAAGGCCAAATAGTTGAAGTCGGAGAGTTTCGGGCTGCTAGCGATTTTCTTTCAGATTAATCTTTAAGCCATCACCCTATTATAGATACCGTATTTACAAAGATCATTTATGCCTACCAGAAAGCCACGTGAGCACACACACAAACGCACACGCACACACACACACATATATATATATAATTAATGAACAATAAAATCCAAAATCACCCAATATGTGGTGATTTGGGATTTTATTGTTTATAAATTATTTGCTCTGTAATAATATATACATTGAGCTCTTTTTGTGGATCAGTTTTAATATTTTATATTACTAGGATCCACTTGAATTATATAGCAACAGATTTGCTACCTTTACTATATATATATATATATATATATATATATATATATATATATATATATATATAAATATATATATATATATATACAAACACCCAAACATCCAAATGTCCTTGAAAAAGGCATGAATCTATCTTCTCCCTCCCAATCTATAGGTTAAATAAATTTCTGAATATACTTGACCAGTAACCAGTGCCAGAGAAGGGAAACTTGATTCTACACTCTCTTTACCCTGAATCCATGTCCATTCATAAATAATAAGATATCTTAACCTCTTCTTATCAAGAGTCAATATTTATCTATCCTCCTTATCCTCATAATTTTCACATTCCACTACCTTCACTTCTATTTATATTACGCACCGTATTCATCATAAACATTTTAGCAGTTACCCTCAACCTTTAGTGATTATCGAGTCTTAATTAGGTAATAGATTAAAAAAAACAAACGCAGTTTGCCTAACCGTGGTGTGATGGTTAGTTCGCCCAGCAGATTATTGCTACTATAGTGAAGTGGATCCTTACTTCTATAAGTGAGGTCGATTTCCAGTCCAAATTAAAAAAAATAGGTGGAATTTTACAACAGGCATTGCGACCAGAAATAAATAAAAAAAATTTTCATTCTTTTTGTTCATATTACTATAGATTAAACACACTCCAGACGATGAAAATATTTTATTTTTTATAAAACTGAACAGAGGATGAGTTCAGTTTGCTATGTAAATTGATCTCCCAAGAGAAGTCAAAACAAACTATCCTCATATCAAGGGCTTAAAAATTTTAAGAATTTTTTCCCAAATATCTAAGTCATCATGCATAATCGATGGTAATATATAAGAAAAAGGCACAGCAAATTATGAATAAAAAAAGTAAAAAATTAAGAAACCACTTGATGTGAATATATTTTGTTCGGCTTAAGTAGGGGATCGATTTACAATAGACTTATATACAAAAGGGAACACCCGTATTAATTTTTATGGAATCTAATAAAAACTTGATATCCGTGGTATTGAGTTTTTAATCGATAGTAATATAAAAAAGAAAAAAAAAAGATAATTTTTTTTCGCAGTGCCTATTAGACAACTACACTCAAAAATAATATACATTTATGAAGAAATGTACCTTTCATGAAGTAATTATTTGCAGAAGATTATATATTTTCTTGAGCAAACCATGTGACTTAGATATTTGCATATTTCCCGCCGGTCAAAGTTCGAGCCGAGATAAAATGTCCGGGTGTCGAAAGCCTCCATTTCAGACGCACGTTGCTTCCACAATTGTAATATTGGCGTGATTGGTCCCCGGCGGACTGAACCTCGTACGTTCTCTCTCCAAAATAATCGCTGTCAGACAGAAGCAAACACACTGGAAATATTTACTAAGCTGAGATTAGACTACTACTACGCCAAATATGAAAAGATGTTTGGGAAGATCGTGTTGCGTCAAGGTTTAATAAACGGAAGTATATTTGGTTCAGAAATCAGTATTTGAAGTTCTGGCGTTTACCGAGGATCTCGCATTAATCACACACACACACACACACACACACACAAAACACATATATTGATTGTCGAATATCACCATCAAAAGATATCTTTAATATAAGATATCACCATCACAAAACACACACACACACACACACACACACACACATATATATCCGCAGGTATGGGGCAAATAGCAGAGTTGACTGGGTTCTCTTGTCTTGAGGAGGCAACCAGTCTAGGAAATGAAAACTGAATTCAAAAACAGTTTAACTTGCGATGGGCTCCATCAAGCTACCCGCCCTTAAACACACAACTGCTGCTATAAATACAGTACATGTGATGTCCTTATCAACTTAATGAGTTACAGGACATGATGTGACAATATATATATATATATATATATATATATATATATATGTGTGTGTGTGTGTGTGTGTGTTTGTTTGTGTGTGTGGTGTGTTTCCTTAATCATGAAACAATAATTACTATGGAAAATAATTTTTTGTTTCGTCCACCGCAAGGAAACTTGGCTCCTTGTGCCGCGCCAGGAAATTTTTCTCCCCGGCACCGATCCTTCAAATCTACAAATTAACCATTCGCCCTTGCATGGAGTATTGCTACCATTGCTACCATATATGGTCTGGAGCCCCTTCTGTTTGCCTCGGGGTTCTTGATAAGATCCAGAGACGGATATGCAATGGAATTGGCCCTGATCTGGCATCTCATCTGCAGTCACTCTTTCACAGACGTGCCGTCGCCTCTCTCTGTCTTTTTACAAATAGTTTCATGGTAACTGCTCCGATGAACTGCTTTCGATGGTTCCCAGACTTCATGAATTTAAGCGCTCTACGAAACTGGCATCCCGTTCTCACCCTTTCACTGTTGAAACTGTTAGATGTAGCCGCCTCTTCTCCTCCAATAACTTCATATCTCGCACCTCTTGCCTGTGGAACTCCCTTCCCTATTCCAGTTTCCCTGAGAGCTATAATCTCCAACTATTCAAATGTAATGTCAATCGACATCTCCTGTTGCCTTGATCTATCCACTATCCTTCTCCTCATCCTTTCCTCTATCACTCCTATCTTATCTTGCTCCAAATCCTCTGTAACCTCTTACGTACTAGTGGCTTCCCGCTTTGCTTGGGCTGAAATGCTTAATATATATATATATATATATATATATATATATATGATTTATAGTTATGAGTGACATTTCAGGAAGAGTGCTCTTTTGAGAACTTTTTCAGTTCTCTCTCTCTCTTATATATATATATATATATATATATATATATATATATATATATATATATATATATATATACCGGATTTAACAGCAACATTGCCTAAATCGTATATTATCATAATTGGCCATCACACAAAATCTTTATTATCTAAAAAACACTAAACTGAGTTCTTTTCCATGTTTTCAGATAAGATGTTTAGCCATCTTGGCACCATTTGTCGCAATAATCACTGAAAAACCACTTGAGTTATGCAGCTAAAACCGGTTAAAATCGTTTTGTACCAGTTGGGTAGACATAACTCGGCTATGTCTTCCCAACTGAGCAATAGTGAGTGGAAAAAGATCATCAAGGCCTTCAGTAATGTTACCAACATTCATACTCTGTCTTCCAACTTCAAAGTCCATTCAAGGACCATCAAGAGAACAGTGAATAAGTTTTAAAAAAGATAATAGTAGAGAGAAAAACTGAACCAGGAGGTCACAACAGGACGTAGGATCATCATTTCAACTTAGAGCTGAAAAGATCTAACTAAATCTATAAGACATTTGAGACGTGAAGAAGGAGTTTCACTTATGACAGTCTAAAGAGCAGTGAATAAGACTTGGAAATGAAATCGTTCGGGAAATCTCTGAGCCACCTTGTTACACCAGGACAGAAGGTTAGAAGATTAGTGGGCAAAGATCATCTTGAATAAGTCGAAAAATGATTTGAGAATAATATATATATATATATATATATATATATATATATATATATATATATATATATATATATATATATATATATATTATTCCCAAATCATTTATATATATATTTATATTTCATTTATATATAAATCACTTCTTCCGGCTGAACCAGAGCGACACGCCTGATTGCAACAGACGCCTCTTTGTCGCTGCTCGTAACGACTGCAAGTGTGTCCGCAAAGAAGCGAAGTTACTGTTTGCTGATCAAACGAAGCAACGTATAGCATCTCGCAAGTTCGGTTCTAGAGATTATTGGCGGCTCTGCAAGAGTGTGCTGAACAACAAGAAATCCTCAGTCCCTCCTCTGTTTAATCAATTCGAAGTCCTGACATATGCAGCATATAACTTCCAGTTCAACACCTGACTCAATTGGGGAATCCACACCTGATTTCCCCCCTAAAGCAGAAGCTCTACTGAGTGATATGCGCATAACCCCATAACAGGTCTCAGACATTATTTTTAACTTAGACTCCTAAAAGACAAGCGAGGGTAACGGGATCCCAGCCGTTGTCCTAAACAAATGCGTCCCTGAGCTGGTTCTAGCTCTTTACAAACTTTACAACTAATACCTCGCTGCTTCATACTTGGAAACACCTCTCTGTAATCCCTGTTTTTAAGAACTCTGGAGAACATTCTAACCCTTTAACCAACACCCTCTTAGTCTCTTACCGCTTTTCGGCAAAGTATTCGAGGCTTTAATCGATGCTGAAGTGGTTAAGCATCTTACCTCTCACGACTTACTCTCTGACAAATAATATGGCTTACCTTTTGCCAGGTTTACCTCTGATGTGCTTATGGCCATCACTGAATATGTATATCAAACTCCTTTTAATAACGGTGAGGCTCGGTCTGTGGCTAGAGGTATCTCAAAGGCGTTTGACAGGGTTTGACCTGCTGGTCTTCTACGTACGCCCCAGTGCAACCGTATTAATGAACGTCTGTTTGATTTAATCAAATCGTTCCTTATCAAATCGTGAAATGAAGGTCGTTTTGAACAGGCTCGCTTCAAGATCACTTCACACGAATGCGGATGTCCCCCAAGGCTCTATCCTGGGTCCTATACTGTTTCTGATCTTCATCAGTTCCCAAGTTGGCATTTATGCTGATGACACTACCATTTACTCATGTCTTAGTAGCAAATCCGTCAGAGTTGACAAAGTTAACCTGGCCGCCGATCTTGAAAAACACCTTCAATCAGTAGTTAACTGGGACAGGAAATGGCTCGTAAATTTTAAAGCCTCCAAAACGAAATTGCTCGGATTTAACCAACATAGAGAAACTTTACTGCCTGCTATCAGCATTGCTGATGCTAGACTAATGGATAGTAACAAATTGCGCCTTATTGACCTCACGTTTTCAACTGACTTGAAATGGAACAACTACATCGAATCAATAGATGCATCTACTGCAAGGAAAGTTGGGTCACTGTGTCGCGCCAGAAGGTTTTTCTTGTCAAAGTCTATCTTGCACTCTTACAAATCTACCATTCGTCTGTGTATTGAATACCATTGCCATATCTGGTTAGGTGCTCTTGCTACACATCTCGAGGTTCTTGACAAAATCCAAAGAAGGATCGATAATGTAATCGATCCTGACTTACCATCTCGACTACAGTGATTATCTCACTGACGTGACGTGGCTTAACCTCAGTCTTTTCTATAAATATTTTCATGGTTACTGTTTTGACAAGCTTTTTCCCCTGTGCCCGGACTACGCGAGTTTAAACGTGCTACTAGATTGGCATCTAGGTTCCAACATTTTACTGTTGAATTAGGTAAATGTAACCACAACTTCTACTCCAACAGTTTCTTTTCTCGCACTCCCCAACAGTGGAACTCCCTTCTGTCTCTTTGCTTTTCTGATAAGTACAATCTTCAAAATTTTTAAATTCAACGTCAATCGCCATCTTCTTGAACCCCGTTCAGCTGTTATACTTAACTCGGTCACCCTATACCCAATCTTTTCTCGTATCTTCATTCTCTGTAACCCTTGCATACTAGTGGCATTCCTGCCTTGCTTGGGGATTTAAAAAATAATATAAAACCTATATATATATATATATATCTATATATATATTTATATATATATATATATATAGGCATACACACACACACACACACATATATACACATATGTGCACATATATATTTCTGTATAGAGTATGCCGCAGTTATTGACAGACCTACATTTCCGCAAAAGATAACCGACCGAGGTTTATGTTACACAGTATTAACATGTCAGTTTGCAATCTGATACAGAGAATGAATCCCATGAATTACTGCAACTTATCAAGATATATGTATTTATTGTCAGTATATATATATATATATATATATATATATATATATTGTCAGTATATATATATATATATATATATATATATATATATATATATATATATATATATATATATTGTCAGAATATATATATATATATATATATATATATATAGTTAAAGTAAATAAAAGATCTAAAGTGTTGTTTTAGAACCGACTTCAAGTTTGTTACGCATAGTAGATTTGTGTTATACATAAAAACACGTATATGTGATTTGTCCATCGCTTAAAGCATGAAACACTCTGTTACCATACAGTGTATATTTCTATGGCCTCAATAGAAATATATATATATGTATATATTCCTTAGTTCCGCCAGTTCTAACCTTCACTGCTACGCACACTGTAGCGAACCACTCTTATTCATTCCGTATTCCAGTAGTGAGAAATAAATTCCACTCTAGTAGATTTTTCCCATGAACCACTACTCCCAAGTGGTTGCTTTCCCGATCGCTACAATCTTAACCTATTCAATTATAGGGTTCCCCACATATCCGCATAAACTGTGCCTTTTAGCTCTGTAACCCACTACCAGTAGTCACTACGGGGTCTTGTACAGAGGAGACCCAATTGTAAAAAAACAATGTGTATATAAGACTTGTAGCAGAGGTCGGTCAGAAGAGACATCTATTTAGATTAAGAATGATATCCTAGCTCTATCATTATCACTGTTTTCTTTTCTATATTTTCTTTTCGCCCTATAGTTGGTTAATTTATGAAGTTTATATATATATATATATATATATATATATATATATATATATATATATATATGTATATATTTATATATATATATATATATATGTGTGTGTGTGTGTGTGTGTGTGTGTGTATCTAAAATTGTAAAATATCTAATCTTATTCTTTGCCTTATGACTTTATTTGCAAGTATTTGTTTTGCGCCTAGACCTCATTTTACTTCTTTAAACTCCATGATTATCTGTCAGTTACAAAATGTCATTTTTTAATGGAATAAAGACACTGAGAGAATTGCCTTCCTGGCTATTCTAAAAAAGTAACGTGAGCAGAATTTAATTTACCTGTTCGTTATCGACTGGAGAGACGCGCAACTGACCCAACCACTGAACAGAAACAGTAGCGTCACAGAAGAATTGTATGCTGCCCGGATCTTTCCTAAAAGGAGGGCTACTCTATCAAGAAAACAAACCTTTCCCTTCCTGGCTTTTCCTTCACCTCGGACATCATCCTACTGGCAATGGCCACAAACAACCAGCATTCACAAGTCGGCTATGTTAGCTTGCCTGTTCATATTTGCATTTATCTATTGAAAATATACCAATATTACTGAAAAAAGATTTATTTATTTTAATTAACAATTTCGCTTCAGATCATCCTGTTGAATTCTTAAGTTTAAGCTGTAGAATCTAACCATTGAGCTTTCCTCCGAAACTTGACAGCCTTGTGAGTTTCTGAAATATGACTAATTTTTGCCAAGCAGACGCGATAAGACCCACTTTCCTTTGAGCTGACATGTCAAATTAATCAAGAAGATTTTAATACGTTGCCCCGTTGGACAATTAATCGTCTTGGTAGCGGGAATTATGTATTAGCCAATAGTTACAGGAACGAAATAAAACACACACTACTAATAAAAAATAATAAAATAATGATTAAAGGCGGAAAAGACAAAAAGGCACAGGTGCGTGGCGTTCGGGGGGGGAGATGAAAATAACAGCTAAAAGAAAAACTGTAGGTATTAATTTCAAGAATGATATCTCAGATTTTACAAGCGTTGTTGGGGTAACATATCTTCGGGGTTATTATTTTTGAATTTCCTGATAACTAGAGTCTTCACTAGCGTTAACAAAATACTAAAACTGACGGAAATAGTGTAACGGATATCGGCGCTGTGAGGTTTGTGCAAAAATAATATCGTTTTTTGGCGTTAAAAAGTACGTCAAAAAACGATATTACTTTTGCACCAACCTAATAGTATGCTGAGTTTCCTCGAAAAGGCATGAACCAGTCTCTTCTAAGCTATGCGTTGAATAAATAGCAGAGTAGACTGGACTTTTTAACCAACCAGTATAAGAGAAGACAAACTTTATTCTAAACTGAGGCGAAATCAACGGATAACTACACCACTTTCTTTCCAAAGAATTCAAGGCATTTCGCAAATAATAAAAGAAAAATAGAAAATGTGGAGCGCCATGATCACATACGTCATGAAGGAAAATGGAACAAAAATAATAAAAAAAAGACGGGATCAGTAAACGATTTTTAACGACCACTTTTTCATTTTGTGTCAGTTGCTTTAATTCTAGGATTCAGTTTATTTTTACATTTTTCAACTGTTAAATAAGAAACACTGACCAAAATAAAGAAATAGCTGGCGTCAAGATTTGAATTCGTTCACCTTAACAGTTTATCTAACCTATTGGGTGCCTTATCAATTATGTGACAGGAGATTAGGAGAAAACGCTATTCAAATTTAGTCATTATAACAATAGGTATGAGTCCTGAGTATGACGATAAACTACATTCGGCAGCAAGGTCTCCGATGCGGAGATTGGAGGTTTTGAGGAGCGTGAAACCATTTCTGTTGTTCCCATGTCTATCCTAACCCGGGGTGGTAACAACTGTTAGGGTCCCAGATATGGGAAAATAGTGAACCCCCAAACAAAAATCAACAATACAGTTTTAAATTCAAACTACCGACAATACATTTTATGACCTACAAAATATATATCTAAAAAACACCCAAAGTATAAAATTATGTACAAAATATCTGTATTTGAAAGAATAAAATTACGTACAAAATATTTAGACTCGACATTAAATAATCCGTAGAGGTCGATATGCTGCCAAAATCAACCAAGTGAACAGCCAACATAAAAGAACTCTTTCATGACTTTAGTCGACATAATATCCCAAAATTTCTTAAAGAAATCAAACTATATCCTAAAATATAACTTCAACAAAACTACAACATAAAACACACAAATATTACCGCCTCTAGTAATCATATCCACACAAACATATACAGTGTAACCCGGCTATAAGAGACCCGGATATAAGAGAAACCCTGATATAAGATAGATTTTATCTGTTCCCAAACTAGAGCCATACTTACCTAAACAAAATAGACCAAACCCGGATATAAGAGACTTCTTATCCGGTCGCGACAACTCTCTTCTATCCGGGTTACACTGTATATGCACAAAAGTTGAGTATCATCTACTATGTATTCGATTGTGAAAACAGAATAACATATATCATACTTTTATTACAAGAAAATTAAATTTCAGAATTAAATGACCCATAAGGTGTTTATATGCCGTTAAACAAATCAATCACTCGCTCAACAATAGGCATAGAAGAAAGTATGGAATAAATTCGGATAAGGAAGAATGTAAAGCAAAACTAGTTGTGGCAAACTAAGAAACTAACACCTGCTGGATCGTAAACATGCCAACAGGTCACAGAGTGAAGACGAAAAAAAGCGTAAGATTGTGAACAGAGAAAGTTGTGATACATGAAAGGGTTTTACCCATAATTAAAAACACACCTGGAAGCTTGTTAAAATCATCAGAATCAATAATAGATGATTTAGAAATCTCAAGAAAAATTAAGATTAACCAGATCACGGTGACAACCTACGAGGATATTGGGTATGAAACAATAAAACCGAAGAGACCTGTCGCTAGTCTCCAATAACAATAACTAGCAGTACTTGTGGAAATGTCACTTTTTTCCTATCTGAATTTGTGGATTAATCATATTCTCAAGTTAATGATTGCATAAGCTCCTTTTGAGTCCCATGATTATAAAAATACCCGTGGAAATTCTATTGCATCGTTAACTATTTGATCTTAACTACTTTAACCAAATATCGTAAGAAAAATTATAAGAATGAATTAAAAATTAGCAAGGTTTTCCACTTTACTGAAGCAGACTTTAAAACCCTAAGAATGTTATCATATCTTTCTTTCCCACTGAAAGAAAACAATGTCTCTGATATATCTTTTTCTTAAAAAAACAAACAAACAAGCAAAACAGGGCGTAAACTCAGACACTAAAAGTAACGTTTAGAGTTTTGGGAACTGTATAAGCGACCTAGGTTCAGCCTATTAAATAAATGCTGTCAATGTGAAACAGAGGGTGTGCATAATATAGAAATCTCAGTACGGCGTTCGGGAACTAAAGAAGCAGTGGAACGCAACAGAATGAAGCGTGTTTGGTTGGAACAATTTCAAAGTCTCTCAGAAAGAGATTGGTAACCCGAAGAAGAATTGGACACATCTAGATTTGGATATTACTAAAGTCGACGAGCAAGTCTGATAGAGACTAGCTATCACTCGATAGCTAAAGACAACAACTTGATAGGTCCGGCGTATAAATGCAAATCCAAAACAAAATGTCTAATGAGTACAAGACAGGCTGTTGGAGCTCAAAAAACCAGGACAATTGGTTTTCCATGACATCTATCCATGACCCCTTCTAAGACAAGTTCGACTGAATATTCCTAACCTTATTTCGCATTTAACCAAATAAAGTTATATATATATATATATATATATATATATATATATATATATATATATATATATATATATTAATATAAAAGTGAACACAGAAGTCAACACTAAGTGTTGACTTCTATGTTCACTTTTATATTTACACACGCTCTATCTCTGATATTGAGCACTTTATTCCATAAATATAGCACATCTTAAGACTATATATATATATATATATATATATATATATATGCTTGTAGAGTGGATAAATGAAACATACAAATATAAGCAGGCGTGTACGCGTGTGCTGGTGTGCATACGCAGGCAAACAATTAAAAAATCGTCAAATTTATGCATGAGATGTAAACGTAATAGTACTCAATTCAGTTATACAGAGCAAAGATATGTATTAATTAGTACATACACGCGAACCTATGTTTTGGCGTGCGAATATTACACACAAGTCTCTTCAGGAGACTTGAATGTAAAATACTGTAAAGATTCTTGATATCAAGCAGTAAAATTACAAAGATAGCTTGACTTTAAAACATTATCTTCGATTAGAAGTTTTATATTTTTTTAGCGGTGGCACAGGTTCAAATCCTGCTGAGGTGAACATTTTCTTTATTGGGATTCTCGAATGCACAAGAAAGTACATGGGATTCACACTGTTAAAAACAAAAAAAAAAAACAAAAACATGGCGTCTACTGAAATTATTTTATGCACCAAAATATAAGAAATATAAAGAAAATAAAAACCATTAATTCCATTTTTTCTCTATCCTTCTATCCCTTCCTCTCTCTCTCTCTCTCTATATATATATATCTATATATATATATATATATATATATATATATATATATATATATATATATATATATATATATATATATATATACTGGTTGTAACACCAAAATTGTCCAAATTGTGTAACAGCAAAAGTGTCCAATTGTTAGATCAAGCATTGAACCGTTGTATTATAGAAATGATTAAATATATTTCCCTAGAATTCTCCGAGGTTTTTATAATACTATTGAACTTTGACCAGTAAGAATGTCTTTAACTCTAAGTTGAAATGATGATCCCATTTGCTGTTCTGACTTTCTGATTCAGTTTTCCTTTCTACTGTTCCCTCTTTTTAAAACTTATTCACCGTTCTCTTGATGATTCTTGAATGGACATTGAAGATGGAAGCCAGAATATGAATGTTCGTACCATTACTGAAGGCTTTAATGATCTTTTTCCTTTCACCATTGTTCAGTTCGGAAGGCATAGTGGATCTGACACCAAACAATTTGAACCTGTTCTTTTTCTAGCTGAATAACTCAAAGGGTATTTCAGTGACCCTTACGACAAGTGGTGTCAAGTTTGCTAAACGTCTTATCTGAAAATCTGGAAAAAAGAAACTCAATTAGTTTAGTGTTAGGTTGGCGCAAAAATAATGTCGGTTTTAGACGTTTACGTCAAAAACCGACATTATTTTTGCACCAACCTAATATTTTCTTTAGGTATTAAAAATTTTGTGGGATGGGCAGTTATCCCATGCTGTTACACGATTTGGACAATTTTGTTATTAAAACCGGTATATAGGGTGTATCAAAAATACTTTTATAAACATTGGGGATGGGTTCCATATAAACATATGTCGAAAGGCCATCGTTGTACCTAAACACAGCAATTCATAACAAATGTTCAGAAAGGTCCTCCACTTGCTTCTACACACGCATGCACCCGTCGGATCATTAACTGGCGGACCGTTTCTAAATACTCCCACACGGTGTCAAGTGGTTTTGACAGCCCCATAAGGCGTTGATGAAGCATCTTTGCATTATTAATATCTCCTGCATAAACCAATTCTTTTAGGTGGTCCCACAAATAAAAATCCAAATGACTGAGATCTGGTGAACGTGCAGGCCATGGAACCAGTCCTTCCCCTACCCTTTCCATCTTTCATGGTAGATGTCAGCCAGTGCATTGCGAACAATATAACTAAAATGATCTGGAGCCCATTCATACATTAACTACTTGCATCCTCGTATTAGGAGGGTTACATCTTCTGGAAGGTCTGGAATGTTCGAAATAAAGTCCCTGTAAGACGTTCTGGAGAACACATGGACCTACTAGACAGTCACCAACAATTCCAGCCAACACATTAATCGTAAACTGATGCCGGTGTCTAACATGTATTGTACCGTAGGGATTCCGATCTGCCCACTATTGTTGTGGAAATTTGTTATCCTATCTCTATCTCCTATCTCCAAATGTTGACTCATCCGTAAACAAGACTGAAAAGACAAACAACGGATTGGCATTTTATGCAATGAGCCATCGGCAAAACTTCCCCCGTGGTAGGTGATCAGAGGGCGAAGAACCCTGCACACGTTGTAAATAATACGGATACTTGAAGTACCTTCTTGAAGTACCTTCTTGAAGTACCTTCTTGAAGTACCTTCTTGAAGTAGCTTCCATGCGGTACTATGAGATGTTCGACAAGCTAGAGTTCCTTGACATGTGCTGATAACGGGACCATCTCCCACAACCTGGAGAATATGCCCCTTCGTGGTCAGGCGTACGATCGAATATCGATCTCCCTCGATCCATAGTTTCGGCTACCACGAGTCCTGTCTCAGCAACGGGACGATAAACATCATCAAATTTGGAAGACTCGAGTGTAATCTGATGAAAAAACATACAATCTGCAATAAAGTATACGGTTTCATTCCCTAGTAGAAATAGACACTGCCGGATGACATATTCGTTAAATAATAGGTAAATCTGTAACGTAGCTGTGACAGTATAGCTTACGTAGAAGATTCTATAGTATTTTTCACAAGTAGCAGTAGTAATATGGAATATTAAGGAATATGCTAATTCCAAGCAGATGTTAGCAATAGAGAAAAGCGATACAGAATGTCAGAGATGATGCAAAAACGTAATCGCCAAAGACTAGCATAGAAGGTAACCATTCATGAAGGAGAAAAACAAAAAAATCACATCAAATTCCAATTCATTGCTGATGTCGCTCGACTCATCAGGCATCAATTCACGGCTTATACCTGCTTTTCATGGGGTTCTATAATCATTAACCGACAAAAGGTAGCATCATTGATACAACATCACTGCGCCAGAAATCATTGTCACTAAACCATGCGTCGCTAGGTCATATTTCGAGTTTTTTCTGTCATGTGTTCGTGTGTTGTAGAGGCAGTGTGATTCTCTCAGCGGGTTGTTTTGAAAGTTGAGGATGAATCTCTAATGGTTTGGATTGGGTTCTGATGGAGTTTCAAAGCGCTATCAGTGAAACTAGACTGTCTCTTAGCAGGTGTTTCATACAAATATCTTTTGCAGATCATTTGCACAACTCAGTATAATTCGCAGCGGTGATGGATTATTCGAGCAGGTAACGTAAACACCAGGTTGCGTGTTTGGACACTAGGGTTAACTTTTATTTACTTCATTTTCAATTTTCCGTTCTGTAAAAATTCAAAGATGTAGCCGCCGGAATTTTAACTGTCACTACAGCTGGTAACTTCCGGTTCTGTGATAAAGACCACAGAAAACAATAGAATAGAACAAACACTTGAACAAAACATATTCAGATGACAAGTGGTTGCTTAAATGCACCACTTGTGGCATGTCTGTTTGTGTGTCTATGTGTGGTGTGCATGTGTGCGTATGAGACACACACACACACACACACACACACACACACACACACACACACACAGAGAGAGAGAGAGAGAGAGAGAGAGAGAGAGAGAGAGAGAGAGAGAACTTGAAGTCATCCGAGGAAAATAAACATTCATCTTGAAAGTTGCACTGTGAGAAGTAGTCTGTTAATAAAGAAAAAAAAATCCATTTTTATGTCCATTAAAAAGATTTTCTAAAAGCATTTAAAACAGAGAACTCTCATATTTATGAGAAAAAGAAAATATAAATTATACATTTTTTGTATTTTCCCAATGAAACATGACGCAATGTATATGTTAGTACCTCGTATGTCCATTCCACGAAGTCTTTCTTGCAGATTGACCACAGATTCTCAATTGGATTTAAATCAGGAGAGTTTCGGAACCAGTCTATAGTACTTTGATTTGCTCACTAACAAGGCATGTCATTGTGTTCGTGCAGCGTTACAATTTTCGTAAGCTTCCTCGGAG
>OZ010576.1:54506264-54508764 GCA_963932145.1 Acanthosepion lycidas
AGGCAACATAGTAGGAAGTTTAAAAAAATGGATTAAAAAAAGACACTTATACTTAGAATCATACAATATATAGTTGATATATGGAACATATAATGAGGAAAGACTTGGAAAATTTGACTTTAAAGACATACTGTAGGCAAGAGGGAAAAAGTGAGTTCTCTGACTCGCTTGTGCAAACATTGCTAAGAGCCACAAATGACAGGAAGTTGTGGAGATCCACGATCACACACGCACACAAAGGACATGGTGCATAAAAGAAGATATTTCGCAGGAAGTCATGGCAATTCACAAATATTAAACCAAAAGTAGCTGTGGAGAATCATGATTGCCGATATCTGGATGGAAAGTGACATTTTAAGAAAAGTTTAATAAACTCTTTCCCTGTAAAGCATGTTTAATAAATGCGGTGTATATAATTTAATTAACGTTTTCTTTCTTCTTTTCCGTGCCATGTTGGCGATTATGGCTCTCCACAATTTCCTGTCCTTTGTTACTTTTAATTTTGTCTTTTTGATATCTCTCCTTAAACTCTTTCATCCATCCATTTACGAAAGCTCGCTAAATAGCTTATTCTTTGATTTGGAATTTTTTTCGGCTCTGATCGAAAATTGAATCGTGAATTCCTCTTTCTCTTTTGAACTCGAGAAAGTCAAATTAACTCGTTATTTTGAATAAAAAAATAATTTTCTTTAGCGTCTATAGAAACGTAATTTCATTAAATTATTGTTATAATACATATAGAGAGACACTTGACCATTGACTGCCTGTTGTAGTTAACAAATTAGTATTGCATACTATTATTATTATAGTGATCTTCACCTTCACTGAGTGTCTGATATGTTTTCTAGATAAATCTAAGCTTAATAGATATAAAGCCAGTTCGAAAATGTCTGGGCATTTTGAATATTTCTACGACACAACCATTCATTCTTGTATTAACAGTAACACTGATCGGTTCGATAAGATCAAATTGGTAGCTGATCTCAAAATGACCTACCTTCTGTTGTTAACTGGACCAAGGAATGGCTTGTTAATTTTAACGCCACCAAGAAAATAACTACTCTCTAATAATCGTCTGTGAGAACCCTTTCTACCTTCCCTCAGCATGGCGGATGCTTGCCTCCGGGAGAGTGACTCGTTGCGTCTTCTCGGGCTAATGTTTTCGACTGACATGAAGTGGAAGGATTATAACGGATCGTATGCTGCTAGGAAGGTTGATTCCCTGTATCGTGCTAGACATTTTTTCTCGCTAGAATCTATCTTACATACTTACAAGTCTACCATTCGTCCTTGCTTTGAATATTGCTGTCTGGTGTTCCTACTATATATTTAGAGATCCTTGATAAAAATCCAAAGTAGAGTCTGCTGTGTTATTGGTCCTAACCTGGCATCTCGAAAATATAATTTACCAGGAATACATATTTCTTTTTAAATTACCAACAATACATTTTATCACCTACAGTTGAATAATATATTTCAAATGTTTCAATGATGGTCTTCAGTGATGCACTATCTTGATCGCCGATTTCGGGTTTTGCATCATATCGGCTCAAACAGCAACCCCGACCTGATCCCAAATGGGTCAGAATGCCTCCTTGAAAGCGTCGTGCTACGCAACTCGACATTACGAAAAAAAATCAGATATGACTAGGAGTATGACCGTACTAATTGACATACGTCAGTCAACGTCAGCCAATGAAGTAAAGGCTTTTAACGCTTCCCTCCTATATAGTGTTTTGTCTTTTTGCTCCATCCGGTTTTGATTCGAGCTATTTTCTCGGAATCCATATATCTATATATCTAAAATACATATGTTTACCCTGAAAATAAAGATATAAAATTATGCAAAAAATAGTTGAAGGCATAGAATTTTCCCCTAAAATATATTTAAGAAAATATATTAAATAACCCCAATGAATCAAGCAAATAATATTTTAAGTACACCAAGCCTAAATACAGCTGATGCTACTGAACACAAATGAATAACAGCTACTAATATTCAACTGTACAAGTGTACTAATTAAATTAAATGAACAAATATTGCATGATACTTGATGCAATCATACCATACATTCATAATCATAAACTCTATTTGACAGTTAGAGGTTGAAAAAAAAAAGGATTGTTATCTGAAAATCATCTTGGAATAATTAAAAAAGAGCAAGCAATGCTCAATGTAGCATTTAATAAGTCTCACTATTTACATTGTCCTCATCTTTGTCGCCATAATTATTACAACGTTTCGGCCGTTGTACGTTCCAGCCTTCTTCAGGTGGTTGGAATATCGAACTGAACTCTTTATTTCGCTCACTGTGGCAGACCGTTCTAGTTCCACGTACCATATCTAATGGATATCAGTGATCTCCTGTTAAATACTTAGATTTTGGCATTAAATTACCCATAGAGGTTGATATACTACTAAAATTCATCTAACCATATTGTACGACAAATTTTATGTGCCATGTCTTTTAAGAACGAAAGCAATTATGGACCTCCACAA
>OZ010576.1:54511264-54563764 GCA_963932145.1 Acanthosepion lycidas
CTTGTTCCTGGCAATATCAGACGTGTATTACGGTAATAATACCCTATTATTACTCATGATACATGTCTGACGCAGACGGCATAGGACTCTGCGATAGGCCAACACCTTTTAGAAAATCTCGATTGTGTGTACTTATACACGGATTCGTGGTTTTCCATTTTGGGCAAAGCACGGTCGGCAAAACATCTGCACACTGTAGAGACAGTATATATTAAATTACATCGACCGTCTTTGCAGCGACAGAAAGAAATTTATTCGGTCTCTTTCTTTACTGGAGGGTCTGTGAATTTATATTTTCCTTTTTAGACTTGCTGGAAGCATTTATTCTGGTTTTGGCTATTTTTTCTCCCCCTTTTATTTTTCTCTCTTTTTAATATTTTTTTTTATCGTAGTTTTTCGTTTCATCCCAGTTTGTCTATCCCTCTGCGATTCTCGTGAATATTTTACTAGTCATCAACGTCTCTTCTGATGAGGTGTTGGCCGAATAAATGTTACCTTTTAGGGGGAAAAAAGTATGCGTTTTTGTCTGATTAAAACTATTTGCAAGTTCTGTTTTATCAGATACACAAATACACACACACACATATATATATATATATATATTGGGAGAAAATGTATGGCTAGTTTAAAAATAATAAAAGTTAAAATTCCTGGAATCCCTCGTTCGTGCGCATGCGTAGTCACACCAACATAACAAATTCAGTCCAATAAAGTCCTAAACGACGAAATGCGTCACACAAAAATTTTTTCCACAATATTGTTCTTGATATAAAAAAAATTTAGAACATCAGATGAATAATGTATCAAACCGATATATTTAAGCCTTTAAGTAAACACCAAACCATAACCAGAGAGTCTAAAGCGTAGGGGGATCGTGGGAAGAGATTTTTCTTTTAATGTGTGCTCTCTAAGGCAGGAAATACGGTACGTATATATTTTCTTTCTGTGACATTTGATGGGTTCTGTGTGTAAATGTGTGTATATGAAAACAGAATGAGCAATTTTCTTTCACTGTTGATTGCAAAATTAGCTTAATGTAGAAAAAAATTGAAGTCGTCATATATTCGCCGGCGTCCCGACAAGTTCTTTAACTTTTGCGCCGGTCGGCTTTTCTTTTGAAGTTGAATTCAAAAACTCCATCACAGACAAGAATGACAATACCTAGCAGCTGCCGGCTTCAGGGCCCCAAGATTTGCTCTAATTATTCGTTACAAGAGAAGAAAATGATAAAATTACAACAAATATGGAACAAGTAGAAGAAAATGAAAGAAATAAATGAGAAAAAAAAAGGGCAAAAAGAGACGCAGACACATCTTCCTCCCTGGGGATTGGAAAACAGCAAATAACATTTCTTTTAAGAAAATAAAAAAGTTCTTTATAAATTTGTCTAATAGTTTTGTTTGTCTTTTTAAATTTATTAGACAGTAACACCCAGATTTTTCAAAATCATACATATAGGTACCAACAACTTTTGATCTAAAAAGAAAAAATGACCTTAAAAGCGCATTTAAAATAATTTAAATGTTTCCTGTTGAGTAAATTTTTTACCCTTAAGCTAATCTATAAAAAGGAATTAATGTTATGTATTTTCTGATTTAAAAATATTTTAAAGCCTTATTGGAAGCTTTAAGACATTTTTACATCATTTTAATTGAAATATGATAGAAAATTTAATATATTTTAAAAATCTCTTAAAAATCAACAATCTATTATAGATAACAGTTTCAACGGCAGTTACTAAAATTAAAGATTAATTAACAGAATCTTGAGAAAGTATTACTTAATGTACGTTTAAATATGAGGAAAACATCTTTGAATACAACAACGTATATTCTGTCAACAAATTCATAGAAATTAACTCTCCAAACCCCCAATTTTAGAAAAAAAAATGTCTTAAATTTAATTAAATACGAAAGTTCCAAATTGTAAAAACACAGAAATTGGTTTCGTTTATATTTAAAAAATAACCATTTTTAACTATCGTTGACCAATAAGGTAGGAGTATATATTTTATTCTTTAAATAGAAATATTTCTTTATAAAATTTAATAGAATAATGTTTTATATTAATAGGAACATAGAAATATTAAAAAAAACTAAAATGAAGTAAGATTTTTAATCCATTGCATTTATTCTTTGTTTTTTGTTTACTTTTTTAACATTTATTTTTTCTTTTTAAATATTTGATGCTATGAAATATTTAACAGCACCAAACAAAGTATCTTTAAATGTTTGAAGGAAAATTTATTAAACAGAAGAAATTGCTTCTATAAAAGGAAAACTGAGGAAAATTGATAAAATCTTATTGAATTGATACATTTTATTGATTGCCTTCATATTGTTTTATTTCATCTACCAGTACTATTGAATTATTTCCATTTTTACCTTCCATACCACAAAATAATCTAACAGATGGGAGTATAATAAAAATAAAATTGTTTTTAATGTAAAAATGGCAACAAACTTCACATTTTTCGATTCTGAAAAAAATCTTTATTTAAAAAAGATCTCTTTTGTAAAAAGTAAAATTTTCTAAAAAAGAAAATTAATTTGAGATTTTTCACTTTCAAATCTGTACGAATATGTTTTATTAAATTATGCAAGAAAAAAATTATTCTGTGAATTTTATGGAATTATTTTACTAAGGTTGATGTCTTACAAGAATAATTCCATAAATGTTAGAGAAATTCAGATTTGAGATTGTAAAATTACTTTCTTGAAATGTCTTCAGGGATTTTTCTCCATAAAACAAAAACAAAAAAATAAAAATTATCGTCACATCCATTTTGAAAAGGTATACATGAGGTGTTCTAATGGAGTTGGATAACTAATACAGTTCCTAAATATTTTTATAAAATTGTTTTAATAAATTAAACTATTCAGTAAAAATTAATTCAGTATGGAAAATTGATGAAAATTTAATTTAAATCGGATAAGTTCATGATTTTAGGAATACATACATACATACATTCATATATATATATATATATATATATATATATATATATATATATATATATGAATGTATGTATGTATATATATGTATATATATATATATATAAATATATATATATATGTAATATATATACATTTAAATAATATATATGTAATATATAATATATATATATAATATATATGTAATATATATAATATAAAATGTAATATATACATAATATATATGTAATATATATATAATATATGTAATATATACATAATATATATGTAATATATATATATATATAATATATTTCATATATATGATACATATATGTAATATATATAATGTATATATGTAATGTATATATATAATATATATTACATATATATAATACATATTACATATATAGATACAATATATATTATATATATATATTACATATATATAATATGTATATGTATTATATATAATATATATATGTAATATATATAATATATTAGTAATATATAATATATGTATATATTACATATATATAATATATATATGTAATATATATAATATATATATATAATATATATATATAATATATATATATATGTAATATATATATTAGATATATATATAATACATGTATGTAATATATATAATATATATATTACATATATATAATATATATATGTAATATATATATATGTAATATATACAATATATAAATGTAACATATAAATATATAAATGTAATATATATAATATATATATGTAATATATATAATATATAATAGGTATAATATATATATATATGTAATATATATATTTAATACATATATATGTAATATAAATATATATATGTAATATATATATATATGATATATATATATATGTAATATATATATATATATGTAATATATATGTATATGTAATATATATATAATATATATATATATGTAATATATATATAATATATATATATGTAATATATATATATATTTAATATATATATATTTAATATATATATATGTAATATATATATATGTAATATATATATATATATATATTTATAAATGATAATAGGAAAACTGTAATAGTTGGTGACGCGTTATATATATATATATATATATATATATATATATATATATATATATATATATATATGAACATTTCTCAGAGTTAACCTGTAGAAAAGGCAATATTTATAAATATAAATGACAATAAGAAAACTGTAATAGTTGCCGACGCGAAAGAAAAGAGGAAGTCCACATCAAACGAAACGCGTCAACAACTATTACAGTTTTCCTATTGTCATTTATATATATATATATATATATATATATATATATATATATATATATATATATTACATATATATATTACATATGTATATATTACATATATATATATATATATTACACATATATATATATATATATTACATATATATATATATATTACATATATATATATTACTTATATATATATATATTACATATATATATATTACATATATATATATATATTACATATATATATTACATATATATATTACATATATATATATATATATATATATGAGAGATTCATAAAGTATGGAAACATAAATCGCCACTGCATGGTGACTGTCAATTTCGTTTTAATAAATAATCTGAAGATCGCTTAACTCATAAATTTACAGTCACTACGCAATTTTGATTTTTATGTTGCAACATCTTGATCTACAAACGCCCTATCTATAGAAATATCTCTTTATAATACGGATACATTTGAATTATACGCCCCATTTTTATTTATTATACACTATGCATTACGTTACGTCTATCAGCTTGCGCAGTCAAGAAATCTAAATAAAGAAAAGATATCCTCAAGTCGTGATTAAAACCTGCACCCCACTTTTGGAAACTACGGCACACTTTACCACGAAGGGCTTCAACATGAGCAAGACTCTTTTTAGCTTATTTTTGCATATCCCCTTCTCTCATTTTTTTTATTTTTCTCGGGAGACTATATATATATATATATATATATATATATATATATATATATATATATATGTATATATCCTTTAATGTTCTATAATTAGTATTATGAGAGTGTATATTTATCATCTGGAGGTATTTTCATTTTAAATTGATAATTTAAGTTAAATTTAAATATACCACTCTTTAACTATCAATATTGATAGTAAAATATTAACTTATTTTTTTCTTTTGAATAATTAAACACTTCAGAAGTCACCTAACGTTAAACTTTAACTAAGAAATTAAACAAAAATCTAAATAAATTTCAAATATTAAAATATATGTATTTATTTATAAATGTATGTGTATGTAATTTATGTATGAATATTCATAGGTACACGTGTATATCGCTACATGTGTGTCTATGTGTGTATTTGCGCATGTAAATAAACGTATGTATATATCGGATTTGCATGAATATGTATGTGATATATATAAGAAGAAAGCAAAATCTTTAATATTACCCTCAAATATTATTCCATAATTAAACCTAAACTTTAAGTAAGTAAGATTCCCCATATAAAAATAATGGCAAATTGCATTCATAAATTAGATTAAAAGTAAAACTAATAAAGATGTTACCGTAACTGTCTTTTACAATATTAAAAAAGTACAATTGGTCGGGTAAGCAAACTATTATAATTTAAGATATTTTTTTAATATGTTCTCTATAAATGTGTTAATAAATATAGCATTTAACTTATATTAAGTCCCTAAACTATTTGTTTAAAAAAATTAAATATTTAAGTTGATAGCAAACATCAAATTTTGTTTAGACAACTAAATTTCTATCAAGCATTAAAATCTATTCTTTACATAAATTGCTAAAACCCAATTACAGCCTCTTTCTCTTTACTTCCCTCTCCCTCTTCTTTCTTTTTCCTTTTTTTTCTCCCTACTCCCCTCCAATTTCTATATATCACTTCCGTTAAGTTAACCATCTAAATAGGTCAAGGTCTTGTCACTCCTCCTCCCACAATATAAAGTATACTTGAGAGAGATATGAAATTAATCCCTCCCTATACTCTACCATGTCTCTTTAACTATCCCTCTTACACTCTCTGTTAAATTACAAAAACTTACACTACCCATCAATTTTAATTTCATTTTTCGTTTCATTTCATTTTTGGAAGTGCTATCTGATGATCCGGCGTCCTTTAAAAGGACTCTGGTGAACTAAATTATTATAATGGTACCTTAAAGTGGTCTGTTTTTCTTTTAACTATTAGCTCTGGATTTACACTGAGCTCACAGGATTTCATCCTCCTTGGGATTACCCATACGGATTACCAAGTTCTTCATAACAACTATATACAGTAGCGTCCAAAACTAAGGGACAAAATTTTAAAACCTAATATTTGTTACAAATAACAACTGTGAAAAGCTGAAATTTTGACAATGGTAGTCGTTATCATCCATAATAACATACTAAAATTTGAATCATTTGAAAAGGATAGAAAAAGAATTATAACAATTATTTATTTATTTTCAAATTTGGAACGTCCAAAAGTAAGGGACAAAATTGAGAAAAACAATGTAAACAGCAAAAAACAATAAAAATACATGTACAATCAATATTTAGTAAATGAGCCCTTGCTCTCAATGACAGCTGCACATCTTCGACTACAAGAACGAATCAGTTCTTGACAATCCTCGATACTAATTTTAGACCATTCTTCTTGAAGCTTCACCCACAAATCCTCCGTGTTAGTGGGATTTATTTCCATAACTTTCACTCCTAAGGTCTTCCAAAGATTTTCTATTGGATTTAAGTCAGGACTTTGCGGTGGCCAATCCATAATTTCCAAATCTTGCTCGCTAAGGTAACTCATTACCACCTTTGCCTTGTGACATGGGGAATTATCTTGCATAAAGGTAGCTCTATCGAAACCTGAATTCTGTATGATTGGCACAACATGATCTTGAACAATGTTTTTATAGATCTGCGCGTTTACACGAGTTTGTAACCGGACAAGAGGCTTTGTACCTTGGCTAGAAAACATTCCAAATACCATGACGCTTCCGCCCCCAAACTTGACAGTTTTCTTAGTACACTTTGCACTTAATCTTTCACCAATACGTCTCTTTACATTGTTTTTTCCATCATTTCCAAATAAATTAAACTTGCTTTCATCACTGAAAAATACTTTTGCCCAATTTTCATATGTCCAAATTACATACCTGTTTGCAAACTCTAATCTCTTCTTCTTATTCTTCGAACTAACAAGTGGTTTCTTCCCTGGGGTTCGATTAAACAGCCCTATTTCTTGCAGTCGTCTACAAACAGTCTGTCTTGACACATTAACACATTAGGTACTATTCATAACCCTTTTAATTTCTATGCAAGACTTAAAACGGTCCTTTAATGACATACGCTGCATTATTCGATCTTCTCTTGCCGAAGTTTTGCGGGGTCTGCCGGTTTTAAAAGCACTAACTATTTTGCCAGTATCATTGTAGGATTTAACAACCCTGCCTACAACACTCTTGGAACGTTTCACTTTCTCTGAAATCTCTCTAATGGTGTGCTTTTCCTTGTGTAGCTTCACAATAGCTTGTCTCACAGAGTAATCAAGTTTTTGGCGTTTCGCCATGGTGCCGGCTGATGCAACGTTTACAAATGACTAAGTAAGACTTATTCTTTAGAGGAAATCAAAAAATTTGAATATAGCATACTGTTTACATTGTTTTTCTCAATTTTGTCCCTTACTTTTGGACGATCCTATTTTGAAAATAAATAAATAATTGTTATAATTCTTTTTCTATCCTTTGCAAATGATTCAAATTTTAGTACGTTATTATGGATGATAACGACTACCAGTTGTCAAAATTTCAGCTTTTCTTGTTATTTGTAACAAATATTAGGTTTTAAAATTTTGTTCCTTAGTTTTGAACGTTACTGTATATGTATAAAGAGGTACCGCCCGAGATTCGCTGACAAAAACATACGGTGATAAATTGCTCCAAACTTCATAAAAACAAAGTTTTATCGTCATAAACTGTGTTATTTTTTAAGAGAAAACACTAAAGTATTTTTTGATTATTTAATTTTTGGTTAAAATTTTTTTGTTTTTTTTTTGTTTTGCGGTAGCGGATGAACCATAAATTACATTTTTGCGTTATTTTCCGGTTGAGTTGGAAATTATTGCAAAAATCAGATAATTGTCGAATTTTAATGAAACTTTCAGTACTTATTCACAAATGAATGAAATTACTTTTGAAATGTTTCTTTTCTAGAAAAATCTTGGTAAAACTATTTTTTTTACATCTGTTCCACACAACCTACTTAATTTTATGATAATTCGAGAAATTCTATATTATTTAAACGCAGAAATCCTTTGAGCATTTAAATCATCATTTTTTGTAAAACAGAACCCCAACTACCGAAAATCTGCTCTGAACCGTACAAAAATGCAATAAAATTAAAACATTACTTAATAAACAAGCTTTTAATTGCTTTTATGAATAAGACATATTAAGGACACTATTTTCTGAAGAAAAATTAAACAATAATGAATTTTTACAAGATCTGTTTCATTTTTAAAAATTTTAATTAGAATAATTTATAAAGTTTTAAACTTTTTCAGATTCTGTATCAATGGTGTAAAGGTTAGGAGATATTGTTATTAAGGAAAAACTATATATACTAATCATATATGAAAAAGCTTATTGCAAATTAATGTTCACTTAAAAAGCTTATTGCAAATTAATATTCACTTAAATCTTAAAAAGAATTTTGATATTTTTCGTATGTGTATGAACGTCCCAATTATTGTAGATACGATTGTTCATGCACAACATTATCAGGAAATATGAGCGATAGCTATAGTAAATTTTAAACGAAAGTATCTAATATTCAGTAAGCCATTAGATTACAGATAATATTTTTCTAATTCTTTTAAGCTTACTGTGTATTTAAAAATGATATAAAAAGGCGTTCACATTATATTCTTCATTTATTTTTTTTTTACTTTTAATCCCCTCCCCCGTAGAAAAACATTAGATGAACATCCATCTGCCATCAAACTGGCAACATGTAAACAGCTTAAATAAACTGCTACCGCCATGTTAAAAAATGTATTTCTGCGATATTTTAAACTTAAAATAAGAGATATTTGTTTCAGATGAGATTAATTAAGCTAAGTCAGCTAATATTCCTCTAATAAAGTGTCAAAAGTATAATATAATTTTGTTAGATTTCTTTTTAGCAACAAAAAATACCCCCCAACCTCCTCCCAAAAAACAAAAAAACAAAACAAAATATACTTTTCCCAGTCATTTTTAAATTAAGTTTGAAATGGAATAAAGTGCAAAGTATATTGCTGATTGGAAATAGTAAATTTAATATCTCTCACTCTCTGTTTATCTCCCACTATATATATATATATATATATATATATATATATATATAAAGATAAAAAGCAAATGAAAACTACAGACAAAAGTTCATTTTCTCCATCAAGACATTCATTTCTGTAGTTCACTGCTAGCAGCAAGCAGAAATATTTCTTCTCCTGATGATGGCCATTTCGGCCGAAACTAGTCGAGGAATCTAAATGAAATAATAATAAAAAAACGAAAGAATATAAATCTACAACCCAGTGTGTCTGAAGATTTTAATTTTTTAATATTTTTTTATTGTTCAATATATATATATATATATATATATATATATATATATAAAGGAAGAACAGTAAGATATATAATCCGGTGTTCTTATAGATATTTTTATTTTTACAAAATAGTGCTCAATGTAAATTTACAGAGCATTAATATTATAAATTAATTGATTTAAAATATGTTTTTTTCGCTACACAGTTCTAACCATGTTTCAAAAATGGAAGTTGAAAGCTCCGAATTTAATTTTATAATTAAATTAAAAACATTCGTTCCATTTCATCCTCAAGCGAATTTTTCGCTTGAGGATGAAATGGAACTAATGTCTTTAATTTAATTTAAACAAAATTAAATTCGGAGCTTTCAACTTCCATTTTTGAAACATGGTTAGAACTGTGTAGCGAAAAAACTATATATATATATATATATATATATATATATGCAAGGTAACACCGAAATTCTCAGCTCTGTCATGTACATGACCAAGCACCAGAATTTCTTTTTAATCCTTTGGTCGGACTGAGAATGTTTCAGCAACTCCTATATATTTGTATGCGTATTTGAGTGTGAGTGTGTTTGTATATGCATGAGTGTGAGTGTATGCGTTCGTGCGTGTATTCCTTCGTGCCATGTTCTGTAGTTTCTATGCGCAAGTTTACCCGGTGACTTACAAAATTGCACCCTCCTCCCGCCTTTTTTCTTTCTTTTTTCGCAAATAAATTCATTCGCCTACTTTAAACGACTTCATATTAAGAGAGGAAAAATGCTAAAAATCAAAAAAAAAAAAATAAATAAAAAAAAAAAATAAAAAAAAATAAACAACGCCAAATTTGTCTTATGATTTGAATTATGCATTAGTCTAATTTTTACACTGATTTTTTCTGTTTAATTTCTTTTATTTAGACTGCTTCTTACCTTCTTTCTCAATATGTCGCTTTTTTTTTATTTTTAAACAGATGCTTTTGGTCTATAGAAAGCGTAATATCGCTTAGGTTGTGGCCAAATCTTGAATCGCTAGGCTGGCAATATATATATATATATATGTATATATATCTTCAACGCAAGTTTTACTATCTTGAAGATAAATTATCATTATCGAATTATTATTCAGTTATTTACGTGCCACTGATAAACGAATGACGATTTCCATACATGTCTGATGAGGTAGTAGGTTGCCGTTTCTTACTGCGGTAGCCATCCAAGGCTAGAGAACCCAGTCTGTTCTGCTGTTTACCCTTGCGGGAGAAAAATAGGGCATTAGCACGTAAGTGAATGTAACGGATGCGACTGGAATTCAAACTCGGCTCTACCGATTACCTCAATTCGAGCCGATACTCATTACTCCACCACGCCTACTATTAATATTACTAATTGAAAATAAATAAAATCTGAAAGAAAATACTTATTAAAATATCATTGAAGTAGAATAGTTGTTCTCAAAGATCCAACTTATATTACTCAATTCGAAATATTCAGTTCCAATTTTGAATTGTCATCGCCTAACCTTTTCAGTTATTTGTCTAAGGGAGCTTATTTTTATTTTATTATCTAAGGGAGCTTATTTTTATTTTATTCTCTAAAGGAGCTTATTTTTAAATCTATCGGTAGCCATCTTGAAGACTATTCATTGTGAGTCTGTCTATATTTCTGAGATGTACTTATGTACACTATTTACATTATTCGGACTATTGTCCTCATCTTTGTCGCCATATTTATTGCAACGTTTCGGCCGTTGTATGCTCCGGCCTTCTTCAGGTGGTTGGAATGTCGAACTGAACCCTTTATTTCGCTCACTGGGGTAGACTGTTCTAGTTCCACGTGCCATGTCTAATGGATGTCAGTTATCAGTTATCTCCTGTTAATTCCCCTCTCCAAATTCTCCACCGCCTTATCCAGGTATTAAACTTACACTTTTTGGCTCCTGTCACTGGATCTAACTAACGCCTTGAGGACATCTGTGTATAAATTTCTAAAGCCAACTCTATGGTTAAGGTACGTATATACATACTCTGGCCACACCAGGAAGATGTTCAGGTTCTACTGGACCTAATGAACTCAATAAGACCTTCGACACAGTTTACGAAGGACAAAGAGAGTAACAACACACTACCATTCCTGGATGTTCTAATATCCCGAACTGAGCATGGGTTCATGACATCCGTATACCGTAAACTAACATTTACTGGACAGTACCTCAATTTCAACTTTCAGCGTAAAGAAAGGGATTGTCCATACAGCGTAAAGAAAGGGATTGTCCTCTGCTTACAACACCGAGCAAAAGTCATGTGGCGACCCAGAGACATTAGATAAAGAATTGGTCAGTATAAGTAGTACCCTACAACTTAACAACTACCCTGGGTACATGGAAGCAGACCCCCAAAACTGGGATAGGCGTGTACAAGAGGAGGACAACAACACTCAGAAAACAGTCTGCTTGCCTTATGTGAAGGGTGTTACAAATTCATGACGGTCGTCTTCGAGTATAGAATCCAGAGGTTGGCAGTAAATATTTCGGAGACAGTAGGAAAGCGTAGTTCAGGTTCGCAGTGGATATCGTAGCAAAGTAGCAGAGCGTAGTTCTTCCTTCTATCATCTTCGCCTGGTCAAGTTGGCACTGGTCCTTCGGTAGGGTAAACAAAGATGGCCGCCTTTATACACGACGGATACAATGTTCTGCGGCTTCTGATTAGTTAACCTTCTATTGATAGACTGTAAAGGAAGTTAAGTCATTTGGAGTAGCTCACTAGTAATATACATATACCCCAAAAACCGTAACAAAGGGGTTATCAGAGAAAATACAAAGGATCTGCGGTCTATATAACATCAGGACAACCTTCAAAAGCTGGACGACACTTCGCAGATATCTCTCACGAGTAAGAACCCCACCCCAGAGGAGAACATGACTAAAGACTGCTGCGGAAAGAAATATAAAGGGAAGACAGGCCACCCCCTTAAGGTAAGGCTTCAAGTACACCAGAAACCTGTAACATGAAGGGAAGTGGAAAAACCAGGCGTGGCTGACCACATATGGAGAGAAAAGGGAGATCACAGCCCTCTGTGGGATCAGGTTGAGATCATAGACAAAGGACATCATTGGAAAATACGTAAACTTAAGGAGTCAGCACATATGCTAAGCCACAAAAATCTCCTGAGCCGGCCAAGCATAGAAATGAATACAATATGGGAACCAGTAATAAGGAGTGCCAGAGAAAAGCGATAATAACAACAAAAATTGCAATATGAGCTCTGGTAAATACCCGAATGATAACAGTAAAAATTGCAATATGAGCACTAGTAAAAAAATGTTTGCTGAAGACATTAGGTTTATAATACCCAGAAATCTATACACATATGTCCTCAAGGACACATAGCACAGTGGATAAAGGCATTAGTTAGATCCAGTGTCAGGACCCAAAGAGTGTGAGGCGGTGGAGAACTTGGAGAGGGTAATTTACAGGAGATAACTGATAACTGACATCCATTAGAACAGTCTATCCCAGTGAGCGAAATAAAGGGTTCAGTTCGACATTCCAACCACCTGAAGAAGGCCGGAGCGTACAACGGCCGAAACGTTGTAATACATATGACGATAAAGATGAGGATAATAGTCCGAATAATGTAAATAGTGTGCTTTTCAGTTATATCTCTGAATTATACATGACTGAAATTTCTTTTCAATTTTCACCTCTTGAAGATTTTAAATGTCTACCTTAAGAAAAAAGCACCTCTTGTTTCAGAATAGAATAAATCAGAAAATAAGAAAATAACACAGAATAATTATTATATTCAGTTTTACATCATTATATATATATATATATATATATATATATATATATATATATATATATATATATATATATAGATAGATAGATAGATAGATAGATATGAATAAAGGCAAAAGGAAGACAGACTTTATTATAAGTATTTTATTTTGCAACAAGTATTTATAAACAAAAGTAAAAATATTGTTAGTTTTTTTAAAATATTTAAATTTAAGAGAATAAAACTTATAATTCATGAATTTATCTCACATTGAAAAAATTTAAATATTAATTACATAAAAAACTCACTTTGTTTTTAGGCATTAAATTACGTCACTTAGCATCCTCCATAATTTACTTAAACTTTTCAGTTAATCCGATGAATATTTATGAGCGTCTCTTAAATTAAAAAAAAAAAGTTGAAAAACAACATTTTTACTTTTGTTTATAAATACTTGGCGCAAAATATTTGTCTTGACAAAGTCCGTCAGAGGACGGAACACGCCGGCTAAGATAGGTTTTCATTTTGTCTTCATTCATATTGTCCTTTTACAGATATATTGTAGTTATGTCTGAAATTTTTACATACACACACACGCGAGCGCGCACACAGACAAACACACACACGCACATACATACACGTGTGTGTGTGTTTCAATATTATATGCAAATTACATATTTTTAATTATCCTCTGGTTGACTGCACAAATTTGTTTATAATAGTTTGACAGCACTTAGCAAGCGCAATGCTGTGCAACGTCGAGTGATTCTGCACAGTGATAACTGTCAGCCATATTGGCAATACAGCTTCTTTTCCACCGTTCCAAATTTTAGACTACGGCAATCAATCCAAAAATTGGTCGAATAAATATCTTTATCTTCCCAGACCAAAACAAATTATTAAATAAGCGACCTAAGCAAATCCCCCCAAATATTTTTACTACGTTAATAAAAGATCAAAAACCGAAAAGAATAAATAAATATAGAAAATAAAAAATGAAAATAAAACCCAAATAAAATAAATTAACCCAAATAAAATAAATTAATCCAAATAAATAAATAATCAAGCCACTCCCGCACAAATAACCGGCAGAATAGATTACCCACAATGGACCACTGACCCATATATATAAATAGCCGAGAAAAAATTCAACACTCGCTGCCTGACGATTGCATATAGCATGGAAGAGCCTGTCGCTTCTGAGTGTTGACTTCAATGTTCACTTTCAAATATATATATATAAAAGATTAAAAAGAGCGATAACAAAAGGAAAACCTTTTATGCCAAAATGTTTCGTTTCTTGAGGGGTTTTATCAAAGCATGTGTAGAAAATTTATTTAGTTAGTTGCATTTATATGCAGAAGTAAAATGTAGAAAATAATAAACGTTTAAATTTAGAATCACAGAACGCGTCAAAATATTCTAAACTCTTCGTACGTAACAAGTAAGGTAATCTATTGGGGACGTTAAGTGATTTAATTTTCTTGCATATTAAATGAAAGTTTTATTGTCACAAGAGGAAGGAAAATAAGGAAAAGAAAAGGAAGATGGAGATGAGGAGGACAAAGAGAACATGTAAGGTGAAGGGTAGAAGAAGTGGGAGGAGAATAGGAAGGCGGAGGATAATAAAGAGAAAGAGAAGAAGAATGTGAAGGTGAAGTTGAGAAGAAGGAGAAGGATAAGAAGAACGCAGAGGAAGAGAAAAAAGAAAACGAGACAAAGGAAAGGTGATGGTGAGGAGAAACAGGAGAAAAATAAGAATGAGGAGGAGGAGGATAAGGAAGAGAAAAAGATGGAGAAAAGCAGGACGTGAGGTGAAGGGTAGGAGGAGAATAAGAAGGGGGCTGGGAGAATAAAGAAGAGAAAAAAAGAAAAGAATGTGAAGGTGAAGGTAAGAAGAAGCAGGAAAAGAGAAAAGGAAAAGAGAAGTTGGAGCCGAAAAAAAATAAAGAGAAATAGGAAGAAAAAAAGAAGACGAAGAAAAGGTGAACATGTAAGGTGAATGGTAGAAGTAGTAGGAGAAAAATAAGAAGGAGACGGAGGAGAATAAAGAAGAGAAAGAGAAGAAGAATGTGAAGGTGAAGGTGAGAAGAAGCAGGAGGAGAATCAGGAAAAGAGAAAAGGAAAACAAGAAGAAAAGGTGGTGTTAAAGAGAAGTCGAAGCCGAAGAAAAATAAGGAGAATAAGGAAGAAAAAAAGAAGACGAAGAAAAGGAGAACATGTAAGGTGAATGGTAGTAGTAGTAGGAGAAAAATAAGAAGGAGACGGAGAAGAATAAAGAAGAGAAAGAGAAGAATGTGGAGGTGAAGGTGAAGGTGAAGGTGAAGGTGAAGGTGAAAGTAAGAAGAAGCAGGCAGAGAATAAAGAAAACAACAGAGAATCAGGAAGGGGGAAAAAGAGAACGAGAAGAAGGAAAGGTGATGGTGAAGGGAAGGAAAAGCAAGCAAAAGAAAAAATAAGCCGGAGGAGAATAAGGAAGAGAAAAAGAAGGTGAAAATTAAGCATAAGTAGGTATATATAACCTCACCCTGTAAAAAACATTGTTAGGGCGTGGCACTATACTTTACAGGGGTCTTTCGAGAGTTAACAAGTCTTATATAGCATTTCTTTTTAATTTTAACTTACAAAAGCATACACGACCGGATATAAGGATCCACACATGAACATTTTATATACTATGAAAGTATAAAAATGGGTTTTAATCCCAGAAAATACTTTGCAAAATATTATTACCAGCAATAAATTTTTGAAGAAAAATTATTACCAGCTATACATTTTCGAAATAAATCATCTTTTCGGCATTAAATAAACCATTGAAGTTGATATGCCGTAAAACAAAATAAACCAAACCAAACCAAACCAAACCAAACCAAACCAAACCAAACCATAAACATTTTAAACCTGAAATTTTATATTTCAGATGACACATTTAATTTTCTTGTGGTATCTAAAAATAATTTTTCAGGCCTCTTTGTTGTGGCCTTGAACCAGAATAGACGTGACCCTGTGAGCATCTATTACCAATACTAGAACTACTTAAACAGCTTTTCAATTCACACAATATTTTTTTGTTTGTTTTCTTCCTAAAAGGAGGCTCTTATAAAAGGATATTAACATTATAGCCGTCGCTGTACAAAAATAATAAACAAATGCGTAAATAATATAGTAATGCATAAAAATCATTAAAAATGAAAATAAATAAAAAAGCCTCACCCCAAATACGAATTTATGTTCTCTTTTATCCAATAATATCTTTGAAAACGAAAAGATAGAAAGAATAAAGAAGTTTGAATCGATAACAAGGCCGAGCAATATTGAAAGCTAATTTATGCATTAAAATATTTTCCCCTCAAATCAATAATTTATTTAAAATAAGTTGTTGGAAAAATTTAAGTAAAATCAAAAAAAAAAAAAAGCATGTTCACTGGAAGAGTAAATAAATAAATAGATGAATAAATAAATAAAAATAACCCCCAAACAAATAAAAGAACTAATAAAAAGCGAATCTGTTGAAAATTGAGTCCTTAAATTTTTAGGAGCTGCGTTAAAACAACTTAGGATAAAAACGCATTTTCTAATGAATACCTTTTAAAGATTTAGCTGAAAAATTTTAACAACTTAAAATTAAGAAAAAAAAAAAAAAAAGGATCAATTATAATAAACTGCATTTTTTCTTTGTTTGCTTCGAAATTGATTTTAAAAATAAATGTTTCTCATTAGTTTTGAGTTAATAACTTATCCTCCAAAGTTAAAATGTGATTATAGCTTTAAATTTGGATTCCCTGTGTGATAATTTAATTACACACCGAACCGAAAAAGTGATTTTTATTTTTTTTTAAAGATATTTTTTTCCTAAAAGCTGTTGATAGTAGCTTTTGATCTCTTTAGCATTAAAGTGATTGGGGCCAAAATTGCTTTAAGTGAAAACTCCAGATCTTTCCTTTGTAGAAGAAGAAAGAGAAGGGGGAGGAGGAGAAGGAGGAGGAAGGGGAGAATAGGAACAAAAAGAAGAGGGAGAAAAAGGAAAGAAATACAAAGAAGAAGTGAAAGGCAAGAAGTAGGTGGAGGATAAGGAAAAGGAAAAAGGAGAAAAAGAAGGCGAAAGAAACTAAAAGTAGGAGGTAAATAAGAAAAAAAGAAGGAGAAAAGTAGGAGAATAAGGAAGAGAAAAAGATGGTGAAAAAGAGACCGTGAAGGTAAAAGAAAGAGGAAGCAGGAGAAGAATAAGGAGGGGGGAAGAATAAAGAAAGGGAAAATGAGGATGAAAATTGAGAAAATGGAGAAGAAGGTGTAAGAAGCAGGAGATTTAGAATGCAGGCAATAATGAATGAAGTAAGAGATGAAGAGGATTAGGAAAAGAAGACGGCATAGAAAAAGAAAGAAGTACGAAAAAAAAAAAAAGAGGAGAAAGAGAAGAAAAAACAGGAAAATGATAAAGAGGGTGAATTAGGAAAAACAGGAGAAAGAAAAAGAGAAGAAGAGTGAGACACTTAATCTACATTATTGATTTGAAAAGAGTCAAATTCGGCTAGAAGACCGCACTATTGTAGCTTTTATGTGCCGCGTCCCTTCAGGACATGAGCGATAATCCTATAACTTGTTGTGACTCTTAATCCAGTATATGTTTATTCATTTTTTATATGTGTGTTTTTTTACTGAAGAGAGAGCTAGAGAGAGAGAGAGAGAGAGAGAGAGAGAGTGAGTGTGAGGAAGATAGAGATAGATAGATAGAGAGAGAAAGAGTGTGTGTGTTTGTGTGTGTGAAAGAGAGAGAAAAGTGAAATGAAAACACAATACTTAAAAGAAAACACCAACTCATGAAGACGCGATATTTGGAAAATATGAAACAAACCAAGTATTGTTATAAAAATTAGATTGTAAATACTTTCAGTTCATGCTTCCCCAAGAAATTAGAGAAAAATCTTCGAACATAAAACTTGTGTGTCACTGTGACATTTGTGATGACAATTTTGATCTGTGAAATCCCATTTTAATAATAAAAAAAAAGGTACAAACGAATATCAGAGGAAGTTGTATTGAAAGTGCGATGATCTCCGAGTCTGATCCCTTTAATACAGAACTTGGTTTATTTCAGTTTGTCGCCTGTTCTTATTAAATTCTACTGAATGCATTTAACAAAAGAAACAGGTAAAATTAGTTATAATCAAATTTCTATTATGATAGAGAGCAGTTAAAAATCAAGCACTCAGCCACTTAATGTGAATCATATTTTTCTCGTTAATGCTCTTGTGAATTAAAATTTATCTTCTGATGACGCCTGTTTGCTAGTCAAATTTAAAGTTATCCAAATTGTTTTATATTTACTCACGCTCTATCATTGATTATTGAGCACTTTTACACGTAAATATAACATTCCTTAAAACCATATTTTTATCATATATATATATATATATATATATATATATATATATATATATATATATATATATATATATATATATAAAACCAAATATACAAGAACGAAGAATAAAATTACAACGTTCAAAACATGAATTTAAAACAGGGCTCAATACAAGAGTAGAGCAATAAATATTTATTATACACTGTTACATTAGAACATGTAAGTAATTACTACAAAATTGTACATTTTGTTTCGACGTTTAAATAAAACGTCTTTTCAGGTAGTTAACTATATTAATTACCTGAAGAGGCGTTTGAATTAAACGTACAATTTTATAGTATATATATATATATATATATATATATATATATATATATATATATATATATATATATATATATATTATCGTTTTAAGCATTATTTTAGTGGATACTCATATTTGACTAGATGCTTTGATTATTTATTAAATAGCATATTTATTTATTTTCGTCTACCGGTCTGAATATTCAATAATTCTCATTAAAGAATAATATGCGTGCTCCGGCAGGATTTGAACCCGCTTCCCCCTGGGCAGAGGAAATCGTCGTTAGATCTGACGTGCTTTCATAGACTCAGCTAGGAAGAACTTTGCTTATCAAGCAAGGATGAATAGTGAATAGATGAATATCACTAGAAATTCTTCTAGTGATAGATTTTCGAAATTTCCCTCTATGTTCAGTTTCGTATTCGAACGTAAACAAATCAATTTCTAAAGCAATTGAGTTTTTATTTATTAATCCGACATGTTTTATCGCCTTACATGTTGTTTTTAATGGATACTCATATTTGAGTAAACGCTCCGTTTATTTATTAAAGTGTATATTTATTCATTTCTGACTACCAACCTGAATATTCCAGACATTTTATTAGAGAAACATTTGTTTGGAAAATGGAACATTTCTGTTAAGTCTAACAATTGAATCGCACATAGTAATAATTCCAGTAGATTTTTTCCGTTTAATTCCCGTGGAAGCTACACATCAATACTACTAACATAGTCAAATAGGTAGAAATAGTTTCCCGCGCTTTATTTGGATATATTTTAAGCATTTAACGCCAAGTAAGGTAATAAAGCCACTAAAACGCAATAGGGTTACAGAATAAACATTGTTAAAGAGAGAGGACAATAAAAGAACAGGAATTAAAGAAACAGGCCAGGATTGCACTTAAGGTCAAAGGATCAAAATTGACTGGAAAGTAAGAAACCGGAAGAGATCACCACAAGCAAGAAGTGCGAGAAAGGGAACTGATAATATTGAACTAATTTCAACTGTAAAAGACGAGACCTAACTGCCAGTCTAGTACTTCGCTTACATTACGTTGTGTCGAAATAACAAAAGATAAAGCTTATCAGAACAATTGTAATACAAATATTTATAGAAAATGCACAGGGAAGCAAAGTTTCGGCAGTGGGAAAGTGGCCAGGCCAGGAGCGAAAACATGATAAATTATTTGGATTTTGTCAAGCATCTCTAAATACATAGCAGAAGCACTAGAGCAGATGTTGTTGCAGCATTCAATGCATGTACGAATAGAAAAACCTAGCACGACACAGTGAACCAATTTTCCTGGCAGCAGACTTAGCAGTTAATTCAATATAAATCTTTCCACTTCATGTTAGTGGAAAGCGTTAGTCGGAGAATGCATTATGTGTCATGGCAATGGAAGACAAAGAAGGTTGTCGAATACGATTAAAAGAGAACAGTTGAGTTTTGGAAGCGTTAACAAGCCATTTCTTGCTCCCGTTAACAACAGATCGAAAGTCATTTTTTGTGATCAGCTGCCAATCTGACCTTATCGAATCGATCAGACTTACCATTAAAACTGGATTAAACATTCGTCTAATCAGTATAGATATTGAGTCAAGAACTGATGACATCGGGAAAGAAGTAGGTCCCTGTGGGGGAGGGCACCTGCATTAATGTGAAAAGATCTAGAAGAGTGACCGTTCATGACGACATTCATTCCGCGATTAGATAAGATTGAATTAAATAAAAAATTACTGCGTACAAGTTGTACAGCATCGATTATTCTAAATTAATGCCTTGATATGATTTGTTATCAAATTGAACTGATCTGTTTCACTGGGAAACATTGTTTAGCAAAAAATATTAGGGGCGTGACATCGCAAATAACTTTTGATCAATCGAATATCTACCTTCATAGAATAACAAATATTAATATGTTGTAGATGTCGTTTACTTTCTAAAATCTGTATTCAATGAACAAAAATACACCAATTTTGTGATGACTGCTTTCCTAAAACAGATCTTTTTAAAGGTTGTTAATTCGCACTATGTTTGATGTGCGGTGTGGTGCAAAGATAACGTATTGGTATGAGAAATCCGAGAGCCGAGTTCGAATTTCAGTCGAGTTCATTACATTCACTTACACGCAAGTACCCTTGGGAAAGGTATGAATCCATCTTTTCTCTCCCTTCTATTAGTTGAATAGCAGTATTTACTAGTTCCTATAGCCTTGGTTGGAAACCAGTCTACTGTAGAAAGAAACGGTAGCCTACTGCTGGAAATCTCCTGCCCAGCCTGTCATGAATCGAAAGAGACATGATCGTCCAAGATTGTATCACCTATGATATTAAACTGACTGAATTAGCACTAAACGCTTCTAATGCCATATAACGAAAATAACATTTCATGCTATTTCCTATCTATCTATCTATCTATCTATCTATCTATCTAAAGTCTGTTCGTATCTATCTATCTATCTATCTATCTATCTATCTATCTATCTATCTATCTATCTAAAGTCTGTTCGTATCTATCTATCTATCTAAAGTCTGTTCGTATCTATCTATCTATCTATCTATCTATCTATCTATCACAGATTTTCATTTCTATCTATTACAGTTTTTATTTCTCCGTATCTCATCCTTTTCCTATCTATCTATCTATCTATCTATCTATCTATCTATCTATCTATCTATCTATCTATCTATCTAAAGTATGTTCGTATCTATCTATCTATCTATCTATCTATCTATCTATCTATCTATCTATCTAAAGTCTGTTCGTATCTATCTATCTATCTATCTATCTATCTATCTATCTATCTATCTATCTATCTATCTAAAGACGGTTCGTATCTATCTATCTATCTATCTATCTATCTATCTATCTATCTAAAGTCTGTTCGTATCTATCTATCTATCTAAAGTCTGTTCGTATCTATCTATCTATCTATCTATCTATCTATCTATCTATCTATCTATCTATCTATCTATCTAAAGTCTGTTCGTATCTATCTATCTATCTATCTATCTATCTATCTATCTATCTAAAGTCTGTTCGTATCTATCTATCTATCTATCTATCTATCTATCTATCTATCTAAAGTCTGTTCGTATCTATCTATCTATCTATCTATCTATCTATCACAGATTTTCGTTTCTATCTATTACAGTTTTTATTTCTCCGTATCTCATCCTTTTCCTATCTATCTATCTATCTATCTATCTATCTATCTATCTATCTATCTATCTATCTATCTATCTATCTATCTAAAGTCTGTTCGTATCTATCTATCTATCTATCTATCTATCTATCTATCTAAAGTCTGTTCGTATCTATCTATCTATCTATCTATCTATCTATCTATCTAAAGTCTGTTCGTATCTATCTATCTATCTATCTATCTATCTATCTATCTATCTATCTATCTATCTAAAGTCTGTTCGTATCTATCTATCTATCTATCTATCTATCTATCTATCTATCTATCTATCTATCTATCTATCTAAAGTCTGTTCGTATCTATCTATCTATCTATCTATCTATCTATCTATCTATCTATCTATCACAGATTTTCATTTCTATCTATTACAGTTTTTATTTCTCCGTATCTCATCCTTTTCCTATCTATCTATCTATCTATCTATCTATCTATCTATCTATCTATCTATCTATCTATCTATCTATCTAAAGTCTGTTCGTATCTATCTATCTATCTATCTATCTATCTATCTATCTATCTATCTATCTATCTATCTATCTATCTATCTATCTATCACAGATTTTCATTTCTATATATTACAGTTTTTATTTCTCCGTATCTCATCCTTTTCCTATCTATCTATCTATCTATCTATCTATCTATCTATCTATCTATCTATCTAAAGTCTGTTCGTATCTATCTATCTATCTATCTATCTATCTATCTACCTATCTAAAGTCTGTTCGTATCTATCTATCTATCTATCTATCTATCTATCTATCTATCTATCTATCTAAAGTCTGTTCGTATCTATCTATCTATCTAAAGTCTGTTCGTATCTATCTATCTATCTATCTATCTATCTATCTATCTAAAGTCTGTTCGTATCTATCTATCTATCTATCTATCTATCTATCTAAAGTCTGTTCGTATCTATCTATCTATCTATCTATCTATCTATCTATCTATCTATCTATCTATCTATCTATCTCGTTCTTTATAAAAACTATTTTACGCGATTTTGTTGATGAAAAGGTCATCCGCCGGCTTGTTAGTCATATTTGAAAGAAGAGAACGTTTTAAGGAGAATGGTTACTGCAAAGAAACTACCGATTGGTAATCGGAAAGAGGCGGATGAAATTTTGAGGAATCATCGTGATTAAAAGCTTAGAAAATATTATACTCACTAGAATACTGAAAGCAAAAGAAGAGGAAGATACGGAGTAAACTATTTGATAGATTTTGTGTAATTGAGAATTAGTACCAGAAAATCAGAATAGTCGTAAAGTAACAAGAATTATTTAGGGCAACAAAAGTGAAGAAGTTGTGAAGAGTAATGATCGCCGACGTCCTAAAAGGAGATAGTACTCAGAGAACGGCAGGACTGTGACTGGGCGTTTATTTTTTTTTTACGTGATATAAATTCTCCACGCTGTTTTTATTACTTAGTACAGCCTGGTGCATCAAAAATCAGCAGCAGCATCAGTTTCGATTTAATTTTTTTTTCTTTGTTCCTCTTTTTCCCATTATTTTTACAATTTTTTTTAGTTACGAATTTTCAAATTAAAGCGATCGAGCGAGCGAGAGAAAGAGAAAGTGAGAGAGAGAGAGAGAGAAAGAGAAAGTGTGTGTGTGTGTGTGTGTGTGAGAGAGAGAGAGAGAGAGAATCAAAAACAAAATAATCCTAACTTGTGCTCTTAAAATATTTCCTCATCCTCATCATCGCCCTTTCCTGCCACCCGACGACAAACTGACATTAACTGCACCCGTAATTTATTCAATGGGGTAAAGTAATTCAACCACCTGGTACACAAAGCTCTTGAACATTTGTCAAAACATCTTGACCCCTAAATTCTTGATTTACTTTCCTTTTTCTTTGCCACTCTTTAAATTTATATCATCTTCCAATCTTTTGAATTTAAAGGTTAGGGAAAATGTTACCTTAAATGAAACGAAATTTATTAAAAAAATTAAACAATGACGTAATGTCAAGTTCAGCCAGTTAAAAAAAAAAAACAGGACGGTATGGGAAGTATTTTGATGAAGGTAACTACTCGAACAGTAATGACGGTTGTAAATCGTCTTTATCCAAGCATTAGTTGTTTATTCAAAAACGCCAGACGTGTTTTGGCGGCAAGAGTACCAGTCATTATTATTATTATTATTATTATTATTATTATTATTATTATTATTATTATTATTATTTCTTTGATAATTTGAGTTTGTTCGAAAAAGAAACAACAGCGACAATAGACGCCATTATTTATTTTGCCAGCCTAATACAGATTCTACAAGACTAGCTGTTTTGTATCACAATGGCGAAACAATGAAACTTTACTGATTGACTTGTAACGAGAATTGTATTATTACTTATTGTTGAACCTTTGTGTGGGTAATGTGTGAGGAGGAACTGGTTTAATTTTTTCAGAGGAAAAAAAAAATGGAGGATTTATTTTTGGCTCTAATTCAAAAGTCTTTTAAACATCTGTGTCTTTTTTTTTTTTTAGCTAAGGAAGGCTAAAAAAAAACAAAAAACAAAAACGGAGAACTTAGTTTACGGTTATTTTTTATGTTCTTTCTGACTGATGTGATGGGGCATTTTGTTGTCAGTAGGGTGATCTTGTTCTCTTCCTTCTGTTTAATGGAGTCATTTGATAGAAATGAGCAAGGAAAAGAAGGAAGGGCGAGGAAAAATAAGATATCTTTGGAAGGACAGAACTGGAGCCAGGAAATAGAAAACATTAGAAAAATGAAAAAGTACAAATAAATTGAATTGTCGAATGAGAAAAGAGAAACAAGAAAAGTTTCCTTCGTGTATAAAGAAGAGAAAAACAGTAACATTATATATATATATATATATATATATATATATATATATATATATATATATATATCCGCGTACTTACCTGGTGTTCGTTTCTCGGCCTTTGGCTGAGATTCGATCACAGCTTCGACTAGGTTGGACTGGCTTCGGCCTGGACCAGTTAAGACAAGCCATGACCAGCTTTGACTAGGCTCTGACCAGCTTGGACAAGCTATGACCAGTTTTGGACCAGTGGCCCTTAGAGTGGAAACACTCGGGTCTCCCACGTTATATGACCTTGTGTCACATCTTGACCTTGTGGGAGTCAAGTAAATACCTATATATCCGCGTATAAGGTGACCTTTAGATAAACCGCGGTCAAAAAATATAGCAAATTTTCAGGAATTTATCCTATATTTTATAATACGACTGCTTATTGACTATATAAAGATAATGTTATTACAATTGTTGTTACTGTATCTTTAGACATTCAAAATAAACGAAATAATAAAACCGATTGTATCTCATGTTTTTCCTACACACGTCCCCTAAAAAAGAAACCATTGTTTTTGTTTACGTTTTATCACGTGGCCTTTTATGAATATCGATTCTTCTTCCTCATCTGTTTCAATATCTAAGCAGTGGCAAACAACCTGGTGTACCAATGATTTTTATTGGAAAAATAAACGTTGTATGTAATCATTAATTGTGTTATTATTTAACACCAAAATATTAATGAAATTTTACTGAGAATGAATATTATGTTATCCTAAATGTTATTACTGCCATAATTAACACTACCATGATGATTATTGAAAGTTTAGCGAAAGATAAAGGTTGCTATGAACGCTATCATAACGCGATGTTTATGTATATAATGCGTTAAATTTGTTTCTTTCTCCACCGAGCGCCTCTGGCTTAAGGGTAGAATATTTGACTGATGCTAAATCGGCCGAGTTTCGATCCCAGCTTGAAGCATTCGGATGTCTAGTCACACTGATGAGCTGTGATACAGCGAAACAGGCTGGTATGTGGATGGCTATATATATCTAATTCCTCAAAATATGTATATCTATTAATATGTAGTTTATAGCTCTGTTTTATTGGATCAAGCACTATTTTATTAGCAGCAGCATTCAATGTGCTATATATATATATATATATATATATATATATATATATTGTTTAAAAATATGATTCCTTCGCTACATAAGAGTTCTCATGTTTCAAAAACGTGAGCCGAAATCATCCAAATAATTAATAAAATTAAGTTGGATTGAGGTGTTTAGTCACGTTTCATCTTCAAGCGAAAGAACCTGTAGAACCTGGGATGACCCATGCCTCTTATGCTTACAGGAAAAACTACACATCATTAAATTCCTAAATAATGAAAAATTATTAAACCATAGGCAGGAGTTAACGGTTTTTTGCCGACATCAACAGACTTTCGCATTAGATAATTAGCATAAAAAAAAAAAAAAAAAAAAAAAAAAACATAGCTAAGTAAAATTCTAAAAAAGCTCAGCCAAACCCTTAAATAGGAAAAACCCCTTTTTGTCGTCGTCAAAAAAAAAAAAAAAAAAAAAAAAAACCGAAATTCAATGCAAAGCGATCTGTATATTAAACACCCACTTAAATAAACAAATAAATAAATAGATAATCAGATAGACAAGAATAAGAGACAATTCTCCAGACACAGAACGACTGTAGGCGCGCCATAAAAATATCCTTCACTGGGAACCAACTAAAGGATGACCGTAAACATTAGCCTTGAAATGGATACCCTACCCAACCTTAGCAAAACCTCTCAGAGGATGATGAATCTACTGATAAGAATTAACTCCCTGACCACTTAAAGAATGAAAATAGTATAGCCACTCCCACAATAACAAATTCTGTAAAAATACACGTAAACCGAGAGATAGCTTATTCCTAAAATTTCGCTTGAAGATGAAACGTGACTAAACACCTCAATCCAACTTAATTTTATTAATTATTTGGATGATTTCGGCTCACGTTTTTGAAACATGAGAACTCTTATGTAGCGAAGGAATCATATTTTTAAACAAAAAATATTATTATAATATAAGCTCTACTTCTGTATGGAGCACTGTTTTTTAAAAATAAAAACAAAAATACTAAGGAACCCCGGATTATGCACCCAACGTGTTCTTTTCTATTTTCTGCATACCTGCACAAGGATACATATATATATATATATATATATATATATATTCGCTAAACTTTCAATAATCATCATGGTAGTGTTAATTATGGCAGTTATATATATAAGATTGTAATGCTCAGAGAAGCATCCTTTCGGAAGTCTGTTCCCAAAAGCGGCAGTTACTGAGAAGAAGCTATCCGAATGGAACTTCTTTCTTATTATTGGTATAAGAAGGGACGCACTATCTATCTATCTATCTATCTATCTATCTATCTATCTATCTGTCTCTCTCTCTCTCTCTATATATATATATATATATATATGTGTGTGTGTGTGTGTGTTTCTGTGTGTGTATGGAAAGAGACAGAGAAAAGGAGAGAGTCAGAAGAAAAGACCTATAAAAGTAATTACGGTTCATGAGAGAGAAAGATATATATATATATATATATATATATATATATATATATATATATAATATATATGCATACACACACACACATACATATAAAGATAGATAGATACATAGAGAGAGAGAAAGAGAGAGAGATAGAAAGCGAACAAAATTATATAAGAGAGAAAAGGTGCGAAAAAGAAAGAGGAACAGAGAAAGGGAATGATAGAGAAAGAGTGCAATATAACAGAGACAATGAATGATCAGAAAGCGCAAAAAGAGAAGACGGGAAATGAGAGTGTGAGACAGAAAGAAGAGGTAGAGTTAGGGAGAAAGTGTTATCTTAGAAAGGTACATGAAGCTAGAGGGGGGCGGAGAAAGTGAGGAGAAGAGAGAGAGAGAGAGAGCGAGGGAGATAAGATACAGGAGAAAAAAAAGAAGAAAAAGAGAGTGAATGGAAAAATGAGTAATGAGCGAGCGACACAATGACTGACAAAAATGAAAACAAAAGCAAAAAACAAAACAAAAGAAGAAAAGAAAGCACAAAGGAAGAGAAAGAAACAGTGGGAGAGAATCAGAACAAATATGAATCTCTGAAATCGATAGGTATCCTTAATATTATTAGTCCTCCTTGTTATAGTCCGGTTCCTTGTACCACGGTGATAGTCCAAGGTAGAACCAATAAAGAAGAACTCGAATACGGATATGGAATAACACAGATATATTACAAACAAGAATATATACAGAGAGGTAGAAAGTGTTTGTACGAACAATCAGGTTTAGTAGTAATTGTCTGAACGCGACTCTGTTTCGGACTGCCTCTGACTCGACTGACTGACTGACATACTCTTGACGGACTTCACTCCAGACTTCAGACTGAACGGTATTTAGTCACCCCCCACGAGGGCATCAAGTGGCACAAAGCCGGTTTAACGTGGGATCTCCGAGCCCGTGGGCTCGGCCAGAAATATGCCCTTTGAACCCGTATAAACGGGTTCAGGGTCAGTTTAGCTCCCCGAAAGAGACTCCGCCCTTCGGCGTAGGCTTGTTCGGGTTCCTCCCCTCCCGAAGGCAGAGAGTTCAACCGATCAGCCTGTCAGCCCGTCGCCCGACTTCGGACTGAACGGTATTTAGTCACCCCACCACGAGAGCATCATGTGGCACAAGGCCGGTTTAACGTGGGATCTCCGAGCCCGTGGGTTCGGCCAAAAATATGCCCTTTGAACCCGTATAAACGGGTTCAGGGTCGGTTTAGCTCCCCGAAAGAGACACCGCCCTTCAGCATAGTCTCGTTCGGGTTCCTCTTCGTCCGAAGGTAGTGAGTTCAACCGATCAGCCAGTCAGCCGGTCGCCCGACTTCATACCGAACGGTATTTAGTAACCACCCACCCCACGAGGGTATCATGTGGCACAAGGCCGGTTTAACGTGGGGTTTTCGAGCCCGTGGGCTCGGACAAAAATATGCCCTTTGAACCGGTATAAACGGATTCAGGGTCGGTCTACCACCCCGAAAGAGACTCCGCCCTTCGGCGTAGCCTCCTTCGGGTTCCTCCCCGCCCGAAGGCAGAGAGTTCAACCGATCAGCCGGTCGCCCGACTTCGGGCTGAACTCTCTGCTTCCTCTTGAGGCGCAGTATTTATTACGTATGGGATAGTCCATTATGTTATTATGGGTAAGGTCCTATAACACTCCTATATCGCAATGAATGATGAACAATTTCCTCAAAGATGAAGAAGAGACTTGAGATAATAGATATGTGGCGCTGCGGAAGGATGCTCGGAACACCACGGACAAGTGAGCAACGACGAAGCTTTAAAGAAAACCGAAAGAAACAGTCAGAAAGAGACAGTTAAAATTTCTGGGGCAGGTAATGAGGAAAGGAGGCATATAAAAATTGACATTCACAGGACATAGAGGAATCAAGAGGAACAGAGGAAAGCAGGGTGTAACCGACCTAACTAGCTCGTATAAATGGTTGGCAAAACATGGATAAGGAGACATAACAAAAACATAAACTTTACTAAGAGCTACAAATGATAGGGTACTGTGGAGAGCCATGATCGCCTACGTCCTGAAGGGACGGCGTATAGTAGAAGAAAAAGAAGGAGAGAGAGAGCGCGACAGAGAAATATATACAGGATGCGACGGAAATAGCTCCCACATAGACATCACACAAATACTTTCCACATACATGGCAGGACATTAGCGAGATGAAAAACACTATTGCTACTAGAGAGGTATTTATGGCAGATATATGTGAGAAGTATTTCTGTTGCAAGAAGACTTAGACACATCAAGAGAGAAAGAGATAAATAGTTGAAGAGACGAAAAGAAAGAAAGGATGCGTGGGAGATGTATTGAAAAAAAAAAAAAAAACGACGTGAGAGAGAAAGAAAAACAAGAGATAAATGAGAGTGAACAAAAGAGAGATAGAAAACACAAAATCAGATAGAGAGATAGATAGATAAAAAGAGTTTGTGAATCAGCGAGACAGCTTTTGTGATGGATAGGTATGGATATAAGTAAAGAGAGTGACAGAGATATACCAAACAAGGGAGAGAGAGAGACACGCAGAGAAATAGAAGGTAAGAAAAGAAATGTAAATATGAAGAAAGAGAGAGAAAAGAAGAAATAAAGAGAGAGTGAAATCGAAAGGAAAAAGACGTATTGAGAGAGAAAATAATATAAAGAAAAACCGAAGGTGAGGAGCGTTAGAACAAAAAAGAGAGAGAGAGAGAGAGTGAGAGAGAGAGAGAAAGAGAGAGAGAGAGAGAGAGAGGGTGAAAGAGAGAGAAAGAGAGGGAGAGGAGACAGAAGCAAAAGGGAGAGACAAAGAGAATCAAAACAAACTAGAGAAGAAATAGAAAAAAAGGAAGAACATCAAAAGGAAGAAGAAACATTGAAAGAGACAATAATATAAAGCAATGGCGAAGGCGGGGTGTTAGAGATAGATAGATAGATAGATAGATAAAGAGAGAGAGTGAGAGTGAGTGGAGAGCGCGAAAGAGAGAGAGAGAGATACCAATGTGTAAAGCAAAAAAAAAAAAGACAATGAAAAAAGAGAGTGAAAGAGAAGAGAACGTTTGGAGAAATATAAAGATTGAGGTAGAAAAAAGACATGAGAACCAATAATAAGGCCACCTGTCCGTTGAACCAGTCACTGTTCTAAGTTTCCTAATGTCTTTTTCATTGTGTTCACCTTTGATCAAACTCTCATTACCCGTATAAAATGTGGTCATCAGATCCGACAGCCACAGCCTAGAAGCACGGCTGTTATAACCAGACCCACCCTCTGATCCTCCTCCTCCTCCTTCTTTCTCGTAGTTGACTTTAATCCTTCACCTGTGACCCAAGTAATTCGGAATTGGCGGTGGCCCCGTGCATCTGAGCGGAAAATCTTGTTGTCAAATCACCCGCTAAAACAATAATAACTAAGTTTTATTGCTCCCGGGAGTCGATTTTCCTGACCCGTCCTCGATTCTGCAAAATGCACATCCTTTCTCTATCTAGCTGGTTGTTTCTGGAATGGATACCGTGGGCAATTTTCAAGAAATTTTACATGTAGACTTTCAGAGTTAGACCATTCGAAATGGCCAACTGACTGTATAAGTTCATCTATAACAATCAAAATGAGAAGAATAGTTCTAAAGATTTAATGTATACTAGCAGCATGGCCCGGCGTTACCCGTGCTTGATTCAAAAATCGTACGACTCATACAGCAATCGCTATCACTTGACTTAAAATATTTTTGCCCTTCCTTGCCTTTAAAGGAGTGCCCTCTGCCTTGCTGATGTTGCTACATGCCTATCTCACACTGCAAATTTTTTCTAAGCTCTATACTAAACATTAAATCTGTTACAAAAAAAGAACTAAACAAAATGAACACAAAACGATCAGCTTTAAAAAAGGACTCGTAACTGGAAAAACCGAATGAAAAAAGAATGTTAACAATAAATAATTTTTCACACTCAACCCAGTTCTGTGAAATCAGAATCAACGTTGAGTTTAAGCAAGCGAATGAGCCAATTGGAGTAAAGTGCCATGTAGATTTAAATTTTTCCCACTTGTGACGAATGCAGCTATCGATTTTTTTGCATGCTAGTTAACATTCGTCTCAGTCAGCTGTTGGCTCTCACGCTGGCCAATAGAATCTTCCTGTCTATTCGTGGCAGCCAGCTATAGGCTCTCACTCTAGCCAGTACAAAATGGCCGCAAACTACATGAAAACTGCCGTAGAAGCATGAAAAAATTGGTTATTTCCACTATCGATGGGAGTTGGGAAATGCAAAGTCGGTCTTGGCCTTCCCGCTAACTTGGAGCATGTGCATGTAAGTTTTGGTGTAAATCCGTCGAAAATTGCGGCCGTTCATTCGTCACACACACACACACACACACACACATCCTGCCTTTTATAGATATATATATATATGCAGTACTATCAGATGGTGTTATTTCCATGAAGAGTTTCTTCAAATTACTTGTTTCGTAATATTGTTTCCGCACTCGATTCAAGTTTGTACACGCAAGCAGTATATGTTTAACGGTGAATCTTTTTTTGGTATGTAATACATATTGGGGATTCTGTGCCCTCCAGTAAATGATAGTGGGTGATGTGAATCCTGGTAGATTTTCCAAACCGACTTTTCTCATTATGGAAGTAGGACCTTATATAAATAGATAATAGAACGGGGAGTGAGAGGCGATGTTAAAAAGACAAAGGGTAGCAAAGGGGATGGAAACAAAACGGACAGTTGGAGTTAAAATCAGAAAGAGATGACTGAACTTTCTGCGACACACGTTGAGGAAGGAAGTCTTGAAGAAGTTTACACTCACAGAAAATATTGAAAACAAGAGAGGCAGAGGAAGGTAATGAGCAACCTTTGGCGATTATGGCTCTCCACAACTTCCTTTTGTTTGCAGTTCTTAGTAAATTTCGACTTTTTACTTTCTTTCCTAAACCCTGTTATGATATCCAAACACACAAGCTCGTTAGGTAAGTTATGCGCTGTTTTACCTCTTGTCCCACTTACCTTCGCTATGTCATGTGACTGCCAGATTTTCCAAGCCTACTTTCTTCATTATTAACCTATAGCTGGGGAAAGAGATGAATTCGTATCTTTCCCAAGGGTATTCGCGCATAAGTGAACATAAACGAACTCTAAATAATGGCCTCGCTCTATAGATTGAATAAGTCTGGTGATAAGATGCATCCTTGTCTTACAACCCATTTCAATTTTTGTATATTTACTGAATTCATTTTCTATCCGTATGCCGGAGGTTTTTTCCCAGTATATTTTCTGGATTATTCTAATATCCTTCCCAAATATGTCAAAGTTAACTAGCAATTCTAACAGTACTCTGTGACGTACTTTATCAAACACTATTGCATAATCTATAAAACATAGGTATATATTCTTTTGCCTTTGCATTTCTTTTTCTGATATCATTCCTTGTTTCAGTGTCTTTTATGCATCTGTACTTTTCTTGTCTAATTTCCAGTCTATGGACATTCAACATATATCAAAGCAAACAGAATTTCTCTCAATAAAGGTTCTCAGTAGCAATCTAGAGCAATAATTATTGAATCAGAAATAATATAAGTGAATACTTATCAGGGGATGACTCAGACTTTCTTATAATAATTATATAGAGTTAAGAGATAAAGAAAAGTAAAAAAAAATCTATTTGACATCAAGTTTTGTAAATACACCACTCATCAGAGTCATATAAATCTATTAAATACACTAAAAATTTATAAAATTTTACCAAAGACTTAAGTTGTTAAATCTGAAAGAAAAAGAAAAAAAGATCATTAGACGCTTAAATTTAATTCACATTTAAAATCGGTCCAAGTTATGGGAACACCCTATATTTATTAAATTCATCTTCTATTTGGATGCAGGAGGTTTGCTTCCAGTATATTTTCTAGATTATTCTAATATCCTTCCCAAATATATCAAAGTTACCTACCAATTCTAACAGTTCTTGTGACGTACTTTAACAAACGCTGTTGTATAATTTATAAAACATAGGTATATATTCTTCTGCCTTTGTATTTCTTTTTCTGATATCTATGATATCAAAAAGATATCAGAAAGAGATCCCTATAAGTATTCCTCGTGAATTCTTTTGATTAAAATAGGGATACTTTCGCGTAGGCTAGAAGAAACTGGTATTCAGGAGCAGCCAAACACTCTAGAGTTACCCGCGCTTTTCTTTTATTATTATGTGCCATGCCACTTCTCGCTTGTGGAACTCTCTTCCGTCTTCTTGCTTTTCTCTCAAATAAAATCTTCAAAAATTTAAATGTAATACCAATCGTTAACATCTGTCTTCTTAATTTCCGTTCTTTTATTGGTCATAAGCATACGACCATATCAGGTGGAAACGCCGGTTCTCGCAAGATCATAGATGTTAAGCAACATCAGGCCTGGTCAGTACCTATATGGGTGACCGCTTGGGAATACCAGGTGATGTAATAGATAACGGCTCGTAACTGGAAATCGGAGTGTCGTGTTCCAATTCCAGTCGGGTTCTTTATATTCACTTACGCTCAAATATCCTTTGAAATGTATGAATTCACTTCTTCTCCCTCCAGCTATGGGTTAATTAGTAAAACTTGTATCAGGAAATCATTATTATCGCTCCCAAATGATTACACTCTAAAAAATATTTTCTGGTTTTAAATAACCCGAAAAAGATTGATAAACCGTAAAACACAAATCAACAAATCAATCAATAAATTTATTGTTCTTTCTCCTTAATAATGTTTTACTGTTCGCATGTATTCTCATAATCAGTAATCCCTTGCGTCTTAGTTGCTTTATTGCCTTTCTTGGGGTGAAATGATTTCAAAATTTCCCTTCAGAATGTGGGTGATCATAGCCCGCCACAACTTCTTACCTATTGTATCTCTAAGTAATGTTTATCTTCTTACTATCCCTCCCTGTCTCTGTCTTGCTATCCATTTAGGTTAGGTAGCTTGCTCATTGCCTTCCTCTACCCCTCTTGTTTTCAATATGTTCTGTGAGTGTAAAATTCTCCAAGCCTTTCTTCCTCAATATGTGTCATAGAAATTTCAGCTATCTCTTTCTGACTCTAATTACAACTGTCCTTTTTGTTTCCATTTTACTATTCTTTAGACAGCCATTTATATTGCCTCAAGTATATTCTTCATTTGTGAGGGGTTTGTGCGGCATTCACTGCTACTATTTTCGTTGTTTCTAACGAAATTTTCCCGTTTCTTAATACTTTGCTTAGCTTTTGGAAGGCATCTTTCGCTATTCCAATGCGCATTCGGATTTCTCTTTCACATTCTCTGTTGTCTGTTATCAAACTTCCTCGTTCTGAGTATGACAATGAATTACATCCGGTAGCAAGGCCTCTGATGGGGATTTTGAAGTTTTGAGGAGCGTGGAATCACTTCTTAATTGCTGTTGTTCTCAGGTCCACTCTGACCCGGTGTGGTAGCAACTGTCAGGGTCCCAGCTATGGACAAATATTTAGCCCCCAAATACAATTTTTAGTGAAAATACCAGTAATGCATTTTCATAGTAAAAATTTACCAGCAACACATTTTTAAATGACCCATAAGAAGTTGATATGCCGCTAAACAAACAACAAACAAATTTCATACTTCCCAGATATTAGGTTTGTTCAAAAATAATGACGTAATGATGTCGTTTTTTGACGTGTTTTTTAACGTAAAAAACGACATTATTACGTCATTATTTTTGCACCAAACTAATAGTTACATTTCTGTATTTGATTTATTCTGACATTTCCAATTTGTAGCTCACATATCCCATTTGCTAACGACCATACATTTTCTCTTCTTACAATTGATGTTTAGTCCTTTCTTCTAGTTTTCACGAAAGAAAAAAAGGTCAATTTAAAATTTAGTAGAACTGAACTTTAAAAATTCGTATAGTTTCAAATAAGTATTATTAGTAAGCTTACGCCCTATTGGGCGCATTACTTTTACAGTTAGACTTGACTAAGCTTAGTAAATGCCTAACGAAATTTACAAGACATTTGATAAAGAATTCATCGTTTATTGGATGACCTTTTGTTTCAGAAGAAGCTAAACTTAGAAAATAACTACACTAGGGGTGAATAATGCACATGACACAGAGCAGTGGTTAAAAAGCTAGTCTAGCAGACAATTTCTAGTGAGTTCGTTCTTTATTGGGTGTCCAACAATTGCAGCCTTATGCCAGATTTATTAAATATCTAAGGGAGCTTATTTTTAAATCTATCGGTAGCCGTCTTGTAGACTATTCATTGTGAGTCTGTCTATATTTCTGAGATGAGGTATTATGTACATTATTTACATTATTCGGACTATTTTCCTCATCTTTGTCGCCATATTTATCACAACGTTTCGGCCGTTGTACGCTCCGGCCTTCTTCAGGTGGTTGGAATGTCGAACTGAACCCTTTATTTCGATCACTGGGGTAGACTGTTCTAGTTCCACGTGCCATGTTTGATGGATGTCAGCTATCAGTTATCTCCTGTTAATTTTCCCTCTGAAAGTTCTCCACTGCCTTAGGAGTGTGAGTTAAATACCAACCACCTGAAGAAGGCCGGAGCGTACAACGGCCGAAACGTTGTGATAAATATGGCGACAAAGATGAGGATAATAGTCCGAACAATGTAAATAATGTATTCATTGGGAGTTCAAACATAAATGGCTGCCCTATTTTGAAGTCAAGACTCACAGGGCGCCTCGCCATTGGAACCTTGAACCAGGCTTAGTTAAGTTAACGCTAAATGAGTTCGTTTTTCACTGGGTGCCGCACTATTGCAGCTTTGAGACAGACTTCGCTATGTTAATGGCGCCAAATGCGGGTCATTGATAAGGAGATCCTTTTTATTCTAGCCTTGTGCTAGATTTAGCAAACGTCACGGTAGCTTACGAGTCCCTTAACCTATAGTAGAGAGACCAGCTGTACTGTAGCCGTAGCTGCAATAATCTGACAAAGCCTATCTCCCTTTAATCTAGTTTCGAATTGAGTGTTTTCCTTCTCTTATAGGCTGATAGGCATATCACATTAAATCACCGGTTCTAAAGTTAGGCGACGTCGAACATGGTCAGTATCTAGATGAATGACCGTTTGGAAGTACCAGGTGCTGTAAACTTGGATGTGCAGGTGGTGTGGAGGATAACGGCACGGAATTGGAAAATAGACAGCCGAGTTTCAATTCCTGTCGGGTTCATTTACGTTCACTTACGTACAAACGCCCTTGGGAAAGGTATGAATTCACCAGCTATAGGTTAATTAGTAGGATTAGTATAAAAAAATCTCCGAAAATTGTTACTGTCTAAAAATATTTTCTGACTTTAAATCACATTGCAAAAGGTTGATAATCTGTAAAAAAAAAAAAATTAATCCTTCTCCTAGAGAGGTAGCCACCCAAGACAAAAGCCAACTCTTCTTTTTACCTATAGCTGGAGGACGATGAATTCATGGACAAAGTGAACGAGATAAAATGGAGTGGGAATTGAACTCGGTTCGTTAGTTTCACTTTTCGCGCCGGTAATCGTTGTACTACCTGCTGATAGTTAACAAACGCATCGTTTACAATTCTGTATTCCACCATGCCAGCGCGAACCTTTGGGTTTAAAATCCTGCCTTTCACTGTGATGTTGCTACGTCATTATCGCATACAAGCAGGTGACAAAATCAAACAAATAAAAGGTTTGTTCCACGTCTCTACCGAAACCTGTTGCCCGCAAAAAAATATCCTTCATGTTAGCCGCTCATCGCGCGCCGGCTCGTTGTTTGTTTGTGGCCCATGGGTAGAGGAGGTGAAAACAGTTTGGAAGAAAATGGGGATAGATGAAAGAGGCCGACTTGGACAAGGTAATGCAATCTAGAAGATAACATCAGTGCAACAACGACATTGATAAAATGCATGCATCATTTATACAGACTTGTGACCACTCAACTGAGTATAATTTAAGATCTACTTAATCTCTCTCTGCTCGTATTTATCCCAATCTATATAGATCTCACGATCTCTCTCTCACACATACTTTCTCTTTCATCTTTCTCAGTCTGTTCATATCTATCTATCTATCTATCTATCTATCTATCTATCTATCTATCTATCTATCATAGTCTCATATTTAATTATATAGATTTAAGAATATTCGTATCTATATACATATTTCAATTTTCTCGTGAAGCTGTCATTATTTTGTGTAAACGCATCAGACTGAAATCTATCTATCTATCTATCTATCTATCTATCTATCTATCTATCTATCTATCTATCTATCTATCTAGAGAGAGAGAGAGAGAGAGAGAGAGGGGGAGAGAGATTTGATTGAAACTTAGAAATTCGTTTTCAAAAAACTATTCGAATGATTAAGAAGGCTTTCGGGGATTATTCAATGAACGACACTTCAAAGCTGATCGGAAATCTTTTGAAAGCAAATCCAAGTTCTGGAAGGCCCTTCAACAAAGGACGACCGATCAGGTTGAACGCGTTCTGTGTGCAATCAAAGCAAATCGGTGATCGACAGAAGAAGATCTGGGGATTCCACAGACTGTCTGTAAAATATGCATCCACTTTGACTATTTTCACACAGCCATTTCCCTCTTTCCAAGGCGTGTCTTTTGGTAAAACGTTGCATCACTCAGGTGTGTTATCTCCATCCTCACGACAGTCTAGATTCAACTCTCTTTATGATTTTCCATTTTTTTCTTTCCATATCTAAAATCGCAATTGAAAGGTAGTAGATTATCTGATAGCGAATCATAATGAGGATTTTACAAACTGTTCTGAAAAGTAAAAATGACGATGGATTGTGCTCAAGAGGTTTATTTTGAAGGAAACTAAGAAACTACTTGACTTTGGATTCTTTTACCGTAATAGTAACTGATTGAAACATCTCCTAACTGACCATATATATATAATTGTGTATTTGAGTAGCAATGCCTCTTTTATACAAGTTTCATTAAAAACGACTTACAAGGTACTGTGGTTAAGTTTTTTTATCTAGTTTTTCTTGCGTTTTTATAATATTCTTATCTGGGCATAAATTATATAAAGATTGTCCCTGAAGTCTGAACATATAGTAAATCTTATTAACTACACACACACACACACACACGCATATATATATATATATATATATATATATATATATATATATATATATATATATATATATATATATATATATATATATATATATATACATTGTGTTTTGCCAAAAACATAAATTAAACAAAAGAACATAAAATAGACAGTGTATTTATGGAGGATAATGATTTCAATTCGACAGTCTTTAACCTAACTTGCTTAAAGCCCGCATTTTACTTAAAATTTGTATTTTCGTAATTTCAAGTGAAAACCTGGGAATTTTCCAAAATATTTTAGTGAAATTTTTACTCTCCAAAATTATAGTTCAAAATTATACTGCAGTTATATGGCAAAAAAAAAAAAAAAAATGAAAAAGGCGGCGTCAGTTCAAACTGACGCCAGGCTTACACAGGTTAAATAAATTCACTTGATGACTTAGAAAAGAGTTTGAAAGATGTCACTGAGTGGTGATTTATAAACAGCATCCGTAAAACTCAGTGCAAGTTAAAAAAAAAAAAAAATGTTGATGTTGTTTATTTCTCGTTTCGCCTTTCAGATTATCTTCTTTGATTGAAGAGCACCTTAAAAAAAAAAAAATGAAAATAGTTCCGACCCCCCATTGCGTAATTTTTTTTTTTTTTTTTTAACCAGGCCTTCAATCTTTCAGGGAATGTTCGGAAAATAAAAAAAGAGAATTTTTTTTTTTTAAATTAGATGATGCGTGAAACGCTCGAGAAGTTTCGTAATTGGAAAGAGGTAAAAAAAAGAAAAACAGCATAAAAAAATATTGTATGTCGTATATATTTGTAAATGCTAAGAACGAAAAGCCGCCAGAAAAATAATTTGGTACTAGTGGCAAAACAGAATGTAAATCTGTTGACATACCCCCCCCATTATTTTCTTTGATTTTTCATTTCATATTGTTTGTTTACTATCTAATAGAAGTAATAGTAAATATTACATGACGTCTGTGCTAGGAGTAATTTCACAACAACACCGCAAGTTGAATACAAAACAAAACAAAAAAACAAAAAAAAAACCTTAGCCTAAAAATTCAAGTCATGTTCGGAATTAACCTCATCAATTCGAGACTTTAATAAGGATGTAATTCATGGCACCAAACTCGTTCAGAAATACCTCGACTGTCAGTTGTGTACAACCGCTTATTCCGATTGATGGCTAAAAGTCGCTTCGAGCGCGTTAAACATGTAAGTCTAGACGAGGACAACCCTTCTTCGAATCTTGTGGATTGTCACAACAGAATCGTAAAGGAATCGATAGTTAAAGATGGATGCCAGCGAATGAAGCCTGTACGTCAAGGATCAACCCGCAGCGAACCTCGAGAATTCACGTTACAGAATCATAAAACAAAGAAACTGTGCTTAATAACAAAAACCACATCATTCGAAACTCCTAAGCGCAGCAAAAACAGAAATGGATGTCACGCGTAACTAGAAAAATTAAATAATTGCATAATCATGAGGTTAGGATGAAAACCTCAATCAATACTGGAAAGAGCGATAACATTGAACTTTAGAAACTTAATTTCCTGAAAAATTACTTTAATAGAAAGATTTTATAAATTTCAGCCGAAAGCAGCACTAGCTGCTCGGTAAATAAATTCCTAATGTTTCCTTATAAGGAAACGGCTAATTTTACCATTATAGATATTACCAGTGAAGTTGTTCCCAAAATCATACGAGATGATGAAATGTCAGATTTTATTTGAAGTTCTTCTTGGTTGCACCGAGCATCATTTCACCCCAAGCAAGGTAATAAAACCACTAAGACGCACGTGATATTCTTAAATTATATTAGAGATTACGGCTATTTCGCGTTCAAACACCAGTTCTCGTCCGATTACCGAAGTTAAGCAACGTCAACACTGGTCAGCTTGTAAGCTTTGGTGTGCGGGTGCTGTAAGTGATAACGGTTCGGTATCAGAAATTGGAGAACCAAGTTTTTTCGAGTGTTAGAGGATATGAGAAAAAACACTATTATCAAAATATGGGATACAAAATAACAAAAGTGATAGAAACATGAACAAAAAGAAGCTAAATGAAATCGCTTAGACTATATACCGAAACACATATTAAAAAAATTACTCGAAAAGTTCAAAATTTCAGCTTTCCTTCTCCTACATACGCAACTATAGTGACATCAACGTAAACATCACATAAGTCCGGTGCAGTTCAGGAAGACGTAACGCGTCAAACAATTTTTTTTCCCACTTGGTCATTAATTTTCCTAATATATATATATATATATATATATATATATATATATATATATATATATATATATATATATATATATATAATGAGGTGGCTCAAATAAAAACGACTCTAATAAAAAATCTAATTTGGTTAATTGTTTTGGGGGATTTTGATATAGATATACATCTTACTCGAAAATCAGAAAAATACAATAAAAAATTAAACACTCAGTCCTTGTCGATTGAATTTAACAAAAATTTAAGATACTTATACAGGTGCGATAGGTAAATTGTCGCCATTTCATATTTTTAATTTCACGCGTGCGCGTTATTTGTTTTTGGTTTTGTCGACTGCACAGTATAGTAGGGTCAGTTGGGCACCGTCCATGAGAAAAAGAGCACCATGACGCAATTCATTCCGCGAGAAATTTGGAAACGATTTGCTGTCCTGCTTGGCATACGGACCGGAAGCTCCAATATGAACATTTCAGAGAGTTTGGGTGTCAATTTGAGGACAATGCAGAGGATTCGGAAAGAGTTGGATGAGTCTAATGGCGATTACGAAGGTACGGCAGCTCGGAAAACTCACAAACTGATAAGAAAAGAACTCCCGAATTTGTTGGTGAGGGCCTCAGACTCAATACGGAGGCCTACACCGGAGTGTCTTGAGGAGGTAGTGCTACACTGGGTCAAGAGGGTGGCTCCTGGATGACCCTGGGGACAGAAATAGCACAAAACATGCTTTTTTAAATGTCAAACAAGAATACAAAAAAAATACAAAAAAACATTTAACATAAGACAAAATTATTGGCCCTCTTGCAGTCTTTATTCGTGATTATTGATGTTAATCATTATTTTTTGGTTTGTTAGATTCATTCACTTTCCTCCATAAATAACGAGAGTACATGTTGTTGACCATATTTGCTGTAGTCTCTGATTATGGAATCCTGTGAAGTCCGTAATCTCTTCAATATCAGAGGTTGGCAGTGTAGATTCGGAGAAAGTAGCGGCTGTTAATTCTTTAAATCTTCGATATCAGGTTGGCAGTGGAGATATTTTGAGAGAAAAAACAAAATGGCTGCCTTTATACACGTTGCATTGAATATTTTGAACTTTCTGATTGGTTAACCCTTCTATTGGTGGACTATAAAATGAGTCAGCTCATTTTGGCTAGCTCACTAGTACTTACAGGGTATCCAAAAATTCCAACACGTGACCAAATAATTCTAGTTTTGTTTTATCTTACAATAAAACAGAGTTCCAATATTTACTCCCATGTTGGCTTTTAGCATAAGTTAATCTACATCTTAGGAGTTTAACCTAAAGGAAGGAAGTTTTCTTTAGGCGACAAGCTCGAAGTCCTGTTCGATGAAAGCATCTAGTAACTGTCGTTATCAATATATTCAACCCTGATGTCTTTTCAACATTGACAATGTCCTTTGTTGTTAAGTGAGGATTCTTCAAGATATCTCTATCAGTTTTTCTTTCCATTATCTCAGATATTAACAGTTTTCTTCCAGTTTTTAATCTTTTCCCAACACAATGAGTCTCGTTGTACTTCTTGACAATGCTACCAATTGCTGATCTAGAAATATTTAAACGCTTGAAAAGTTGTATTTCCATCACCTTCTTTGTACGCGTCAACTATCTTCATGGAGAAGAGACATGAAGCAACAGAAACGTGATTCTACAAAACGATACTGAGGATACAATGGACCAAACATGAGAGCATCGATGAAGTTTTAGAAAAAATGGAAACAAAAAAAGAAACTTATACTTAACATCAGGAAGCGACAGTTAAAATTTCTGGGGCACATAATGAGGTGAGAAGACTCGGAAAATCCAATACTCACAGGACTGATTGAAGGCAAAAGCGATAGAGGAAAAAAAACGCATAACATACTTAGTGAGCTTGAGTATATGGATGGGAGAACAGGGTTTAGGAGAAATAACAAAAAGACAAAATTTATTAATTGTGGAGAGCCATAATTGCCCACGTCCTGAAGGGACATGGCACATAAAGAAGAAAAATCAAGAGACAATTAAGGCAAAATGAAAAAGGCAAAAATAGGGGTTAACTTCTTTAGGCGTAGGAACAAAGAGAGCAAAAGTAAGATAAAAAAAAGGATGCATTATAAAATATTTTAAAATTCTTTGTACCTTTTTCACACAGAAAACTAATCCATGTTTACATAAGATTTAGATAAATATGTGGATACGAAATGAAGATTAGAAGGGACAAGGAAGAGGATGGGAAGATACAGACCAAAAGTGCGAGAAGTGATATCATATAATGGAGAATCATAGTTGTCAACACCTGTAGAATTCCAATGGCTTCATATAGATAAAAAAAAACATATGGATGTTCAATGAAGACTGAAAGGGATAAGGGTGAGGATGGGAAGATACAGACAGAGAATGTAGCAAATGAATAGATAATCTTAGTTGTCAACAAGTGTAGAATTTTAATAATCCAGCTAGTTTAGATAAAAATCATGGAAACTAAACGAAAATTGGAAATGATTAGGGAGAGAATGAGAAGATACAGGTAAAGAACGAGGGCTTTATTCTTTATTCTTTAACACTGAGGGCTTAGGGACACATCAAATTGAAATACTGGTCCCCGTACGATCATCGAAGTTAAGCAGTGTCAAAGCTTGTCAGTATCTAAATGGGTGGCCGCTTGGGAATACCAGGTGTTGTAAGCTTGGATGTCCAGAAGGTTTAATGTATAATAGCTCGGAATTGTTAATTCCAATTCCAGTTCGGTTTGTTATATTCAGTTACTTACTTGGGGAACGAATGAATCCCCATCTATGGGTTAAAGATTAAAACTTGTATCACTAAATCATTATTATCTCAAAAAAAAAAAAAAAGAAAAAAAAGAAAACTCCTAAAATTTAAAAATATTTTCTGGTTTTAAATAACCTGCAAAGGGTTGATAATCCATAGAAAACGAAGCAATCAATTTAACACACAGTAACCCCTTGTGTCATAGTGGCTTTATTGTTTGGGGTGAAATGATTAAATAAAAAAAGGAAGCAAGGATTGAGCTCGCTGCTGGGATCTGCGAAGATACTGAGGAGAGTGCTGGAAGCTTGTGGAGACTTGCTGTCACTCCAGGAATAACGACTAGGCATCTCTTATGAACATGCAAGTGCACAATATAAATATAATTATTATAATAAAAGAGATACACGTCTTTAAAATTCTGTTTTTTTTTAATTTGATATTTTTGTTTGACCCCCTAACGTCTCAAGTATTATTATTATTATGGCTACCCAGTTATTGGTATTTTGTGTATATTCATTTCGTTCTATTTTTCTATGATTTTTTTTTTGGTTAAGATCCAATTATTATTATTATTATTATTATTATTATTATTATTATTATTATTATTATTATTATTATTATGGCTACCCAGTTATTGGTATTTAGTGTATATTCATTTCGTTCTATTTTTCTATGATTTTTTTTTTAGTTAAGATCCAATTATTATTATTATTATTATTATTATTATTATTATTATTATTATTATTATGGCTACCCAGTTATTGGTATTTAGTGTATATTCATTTCGTTCTATTTTTCTATGATTTTTTTTTTAGTTAAGATCCAATTATTATTATTATTATTATTATTATTATTATTATTATTATTATTATTATTATGGCTACCCAGTTATTGGTATTTAGTGTATATTCATTTCGTTCTATTTTTCTATGATTTTTTTTTGGTTAAGATCCAATTATTATTATTATTATTATTATTATTATTATTATTATTATTATTATTATTATTATGGCTACCCAGTTATTGGTATTTAGTGTATATTCATTTCGTTCTATTTTTCTATGATTTTTTTTTTTTTTGTGTGTTTAGGATCCAATTTCAGTCTCTTCGACCGAACGAAATATATCTAAGTGCACGTTACCGAGTTCACCTTTTTTACTTACCCATTCGAAGCTCATAAACAGAGGAGGGACGTTTCATCTCTGGACAAGTGACTTGTAATCTGATCTGTTCGCTCGGTGTTTTCGGTCGCCCAGCTGGGTCGATTATCTGGCCATCTCTGGTGACTTTTGTGTTCCGAGAAAGTCAGGTAAAATTAAAACTTTTATGTTTCTCTTTTTTTTGTTTCGTTTTATTTATTTTATTTTATTTATTTATTTATTTTTTTTTATCTCGGATCAGAATTGAAAATCTTAATGAGTAGATATGCTTCATATTACAGTCGAGATAGTAAGGTGCACGCACAGTGCTAAGTATAGTGTACTATCTAATTTACGTGCACATACACACACACACACACACACAGAGGTGCGCGCACGAGCGCATATACATGCATGTAAGTAAGTAAATTAATACGTCCGTAGCGTCATGATGAAAAAAAGCAATTATTTTGCAAAACAAATGTTTATTTTTCAGCGCGATTTCATTCTTTGTCAATGCACTTAATTCTGTATCGAATATTGATCACATAGATTGAATATTACACAATAAAATTCTCTGTTCAAAATTCAACTAAATCCCTAACAGAGCACGGACTGATTGAAGCATTTTTCACACACACACGCACACTCACAAACATTGATATATATATATTATTACATGCATGCACACCCAAAGTCTCTTTCGACGACCGTAATGGCAACATCTATACCCAAACTGATGGTGTTAGTATCGGAAATCTGCTCGGCCCGTGCTTCTTCAATTACTACATATCCTATGTAGAAAACATGATAATCCAAAATATATGTACGCTATGTAGACGATATTTTTATTTTAACTAAAAACAAACAAGAAATAGATAATATAAAAGCCACATTTGAAAAAATTCAGTCCTTAACTTTACCTATGAACTGGGCCCAAAAAATAAACTCCCAGAATACAGTAATAGCATTTTCACGACCTCATTATATATATAAAAAAAAAACACTAGCAGATACTCTTACCACATTAATTTTAAGAGTGAATGCCCACTTAGATATAAAATAGCGATTATAAAAAAATCCCTAGAAAGACTACACGAGAATTCATTGTCTCGTCTACTTTTCCTTGAAAAGCTAATAATGCAAAAGAAACACGAGTTAAGAATGGTTTTCCTAACTACCTTATCGACTACCAGATTAGACTATTTCTTTCCAAAGTAACTAATAATCATACTGAACATACAGACAAAAACAATAACATTAGTGTCTTCTACAAAAGTCAAATACGCGTCAGCTATAAGCAAGATGAATTGTCACTTAAACATATCATAAAGAAATACACTACCCCAGTCGACCCGAAAAGGAAAATTAAATTCTCTATTACAAAAAATTTCAAACAGATAATCTTATCATAAAAAATAACAACAAACCAGCAAAATCAAAACTAGACAGAACCAACATTATTTACGAGTTCAAATGCCTCTTAAGGAACGGCGTTACTGATCAAATCATAATTACCTCGGTCACACTACTACATGCCTATCCAGGTAAGTTACGTTACACCTACCCATACAGTATCTTTATTAAGACTCATTTAAACACACACAAAAACCTACCAGACTCCACCGAAACATACTAGTAGAAAATACAAGCATAATAACTTCATCCACATGTAAAAAAGATTAAAAATAATGTAAGTCCTAATAATAAGAAAGAAAAAAACCAAGACCCAATAACATTAACTATGAATACGGCCAGAATGTATTGACCGTGTTTGGAAAATATAACATCCCTATAACTCTAGATGCATACATAACACAACCCATATATTCAGTTAAAAGTAAAAATAAAATCATCTTTGATAATGGCTAAAAGTGTAGCCGAAAGCGCTCGTAAATGGAGAACTTTTGGACAGTTTTTACACATTTTGTGTCCAGATAACACTTGTACGTACACAAGAAAAAATAAATAAAAAGCTTAATCGCATTACCTTGGCACACACACACACACGCACACACACACACACACACACACACACACACACACACATATATATATATATATATATATATATATATATGTATATTAATAAATATACATATTATCCCTCATCAAGCAGTTTTATTAACACCAGGACTATATGTGCGTATTCAGTCTGAGGACCTGTGGAAAGATGAATGAACGCATAACATTGCCATGACTAGTGATCACTCCAAACACCTTCATAATCACCATTAGACTCATCCACCTCTTTCCAAATATTCTGCACTGGCCTCCGATTGACAGTAGACTCCTCAGATTGACACCGAAACACTCTGAAATATTCGTATTGCAGCTTCCGGTTCGAATGCCAAGCAGTACAGCATGCCGCTTCCAAATTTCTTGCGTCATGCTTCTCTTTTTGTCACAGACGGTGACCAACCCACCTTAATATGCTGTGCAGCCGATAAAATAAAAACAAACGCGCATGAGCAGAATTAAAATATAAAATAGCGTCAATTTAACCTTCGCATTCTCTCTTTCTTTCTCTCTCTCTCTCTCTCTCTCTCTCTCTCTATATATATATATATATATATATATATATATATATATATATGTGTGTGTGTGTGTGTGTGTGTGTGTGCGCGTGTGTGTATTCAGCTTAACTGAGAACAAATTATAATATTAAAAAAAAAAAAAAAGAAACCGAAAGAGAATTCTACATGCAAGAAATGCGAGAGAAGGAACTGCTAGAATAGAACTTACGGTTATATCTTAGCAATGTCAACTGTAAGATGCTAAAATCTTGCCGCCAATTTAGTTGTACACTGAAAGTAACAGAGTCTAGGTACCAAAGAGGGAATCTCATTAAAACAATTATTATGAATTTTTTTTTTATATAAACGGCATAGAAAAGCTACGTTATAGTGATGGGAAAGTGATTGAGGCCGAGATGCCAGGTCAGAACCCATAAAATTTCAGATTCATGTTTGTATTTTATCAAGAATCTTTAAATACATAGCAGAAGCACCAGACCAGATAAGGTAGCAGTATTCAAAGCATGGACGATTAGTAGACTTCTAAATGTGTAAGATAGATGCTAGCAGGAAAAATTGTCAAGCACAACACAGTGGACCAATTTTCTTAGCAGGAGAGATAGCAATTGATTCAATATAATATTTCCAATTCATGTCAGTAGAAAACGTTAGTCAGAGAAGTCGCAGTGAGTCACGCTCCTGGAGGTTAGCATCAGCCATACTAATAAAAGACACAAAAAGTTCTCTCAGACAATTAGAAGAGAGGTGTTTTGTTTTGGAGGTATTGAAATTAACAAGCCATTTCTTGCCCCAGTTAACAACAGATTGTACGTTATTTTTGAGCTCACCTGCCAATTTGATCTTATCGAACCGATCAGATATATCAACTTAAATCTTTATCTGAGGAATATTAGCTGATTTAAAGTATACTTAGTCTGATTTGAAAAAGAAAAAGTTACTTTAAGTTTGAAATAACAGAGAAAGGAATTTTTAAATCAAACGACAGTGGTGAATTCGCGCTTGTCTCCGTCGCTTGTCACTCGTTTGTGACTTGACATGCATTCATAAGATGTTGACAGATTTATTTGTTTTTCTACGGAGACTTTATCTATTAAAAAATAATTTAAGAAAATAAGCGCCGTTTTGTATATAACTTTTAAGTTCGAAAATATTTCTTGTAATCTAATGCTGACTTTAATATTACTATAGTCATTGCTCTTATTTTCTGATAATGTCGTGTATGGTCGACTCTACTTTCAAACAGGGGAACGTTGCGTAATATTTTATATACATAAGAAAACTAACAATTATTTTACAAATCTTGATAAAAAATACTTTGTATTAAGCTTTTCAATATTTGCTTAGTAAATATAGTTTTCACTTAATAACAATATCACCCAGCCGGATTGAAGTAATGCAGAATTTTAAACGACTTATATATTATAAATTATCATAATTAGAATAAAAAATGAAAAAAATTCTTGTAAAAATTCATTATTCATCAAAATGTTTTTCTTAACACTAATATCTTTAATAAATCTTATTTTTAAAAGCATTTAATTTTTAAAAACTTAAATAATGGCATAGTTTTAATTCATTTTTTTGTTTTTCGATTCTGAGCAGATTTTCGGGAAATGAGCAGTAGTTTGAAAAACAAATTGATGATTTACATTCTCCACGAAGTCCTGCTTTTGACTAATAAAACAAATTTTGTGATTGAATAAATTTCTCGAAATTTCATGAAATTGAGTAAATGGGGGTGGGGATATGTAAAAAATATTTTTTACCAAGATTTTCAAAAAGAAAAATTTCAAAACTAATTTCATTCATTTGTTAATAACCCTGGAAGTTTCATTAAAATCTGACAGTTATTTGACTTCTGCAAGAATTTCCAAATCATTGTGTTTTTCACCTGAAAAAATGCGTTAAGACACTAATCGTAAATATTACATCGACCGCTGAGGTAAAAAAAAAAGATTTTTAATCAAAATTTCGAATGTGCTAGAAAGGATTAAAAAAATTAATAAAATAATAAAAATATTTTGGCCTTTCCTCTTAATTATAACATAAACATTTTGACAATGAAACTTTGTTTTTAATATGTTTGGAACCTTTTTTCAACATGCTATGCTTTTTTTTTTCAGTGACAAAATGGAGGTAGCTACTGGCGTAAATAGTTATATTATTCGCATAGATAACGAGTTGAGAACTGATGACATTAGGAATAAAGAGATAATAGCAAAATATTATATAGCACTAACTGTAAGAAAAGAATGAAAATATTAGAAGAGAAACATCTCAAACCGATAGACATTTTAAAGTATGTATCAAATATTTAAAAAGCTTATAAACTATTTAATGATATCTTTGTTCTGTGGTTGTGTAAACCTCATAGAAACCGTTTCACAAATGAGGTCAGTTACCAGATGTAAGTGTATTTAAATCTGAAAGGTAGCGTTCCTAGATTCAAGGATCATACTAATAAAAAGATTCCACTAAGATTGTGACAATAATAATGTTCTTGATTAGACAAAAACATAAATATTGGACAGATTTTATGCAAATCTAAGCCGGATGTGCAACAACAAAGTCGAAAACTGGAATCAAACCATATAATAATTATTAATGTGTATTTATTTATATATTTCCTGTCCCATCTGTAATGGGAAGGGAGGTAAATCAACTTAAGTTACTAAATTTATGAGTGATTACTCCCGTAGCCATTTTAATAATCTATACATATAAAATATTTATGTGCATATAGACAAAATTAGTTCCCCAGCAAAATAAAACGTTTAATTAACCAGTTCGTTTATTCCTACATTTATTAGATTGCAGTTTTATTTGTTCAAGCTTTTCATGTGATGTATTCAGATACGTTTATTCATTAAGTGATCATCATGCTTCGATTTTGTCTTGAGATATGCATTTTCGTTGCCGTCTTTGTCGTTCTGTTGCTAATCTTTTTCTGCCGAGAGATATGTCCATTTCACTGTTATATTAAATACAATATTTTTAGCATGAAAAGATATTCAGCAAAAAGCGATTTATATTTTAATACCAGAAGTAATCAATGAATCTTAGATACGTTCAATGAATGCCTAAAAAGTATAAAGGGAACGAATTAATTAAAACGTTCATTGTCGTCTATTTTATTTGCGATTTCATTATCTCCACTTTATTGAATCTCAATACATTGTTTCAAGACTTCGTTGAATTCCACTATTAATATTTTCTAACTGTTGCCATCATTTATAACGGCAAGTGTACTCTAGTAATACAGGGTGCGACAGAAATAACTTCCACGTATACTTCCTAGAAATATCTTCCACATAATGGTAAATCCTCAGCTAGATGAAATTTGATAGTTTGATTTTGTTTTGCAACATATCAAATTTAATGACGAAATCTAAATAATTTAACCAATTTTATAGCTTCACCTAAATATATTTTGAACGCAATTGTATGCCTTCAACTAGAGATAAAATGTATTGCTGGTGATTTTAATATATGTAATGTTTATAATATTATTATAAATATGTATTGCTCATTTTCAATATAAAAATTTACTGCTGGTATTGTTACTATTAAAAAAAAATATTTTTATACCCTTTTAGTGTTTTGCTTTTTGTTTAGGGGTTCACTATTTGCCCATAACTGGGACCCTAACATATTCTAGTTCTCCGGGTCTGGGAATAACATCAATTAAGAGGTGGTTCCAGTATCTTCAAAACCTACAATCTTCCGATTAGAAGCTTTGCTACCCGATGGAGATAATTGTCATATCCCGGTCTATCTCAATGAAAATACCATTGCCACTAAATTGTCTTAACATGATGTGGAAGGTATTTCTGGGAGGTATATGCCGAATCCGATAAACATTAAACAGATTTGTCGGTTAAATTTAATAAAAATATTAAATTCGGACAAATCGGCTTATTTTCGTTGTGATGAACATAGGGGATTGAATTCATTTCAAGTTTATCTTCTTAGTTATTGCTCAACGCTAGGAAAACTCTCTCTCTCTCTCTCTCTCTCTCTCTCTCTATATATATATATATATATATATATATATATATATTAAGAAATGAACAAAGTCCGACAATTTATTTATTAAAGACATTTTTTATATTTAACGTTCTTTTTATAGATACAAGTATTTAAGTAAATGCTCTGTTTATAATAAACAGTATTAAATAACATTTACCGGCCTGAATGTCCGAGAAATTTTTATAGAAAGTATTCGTTCTTTGACAGGATTCGAACCTGCATCCTATACGGAACCGCCATTTATCCAGGCGTGCCTAACCGATTCGGCCACAAAGGTTGGCGGTTCCGTATAGGATGCAGGTTCAAATCCTGTCAAAGGACGAATATTTTCTATGAAAATTTCTCGGACATTCAGGCCGGTAAATGTTATTTAATACCGTTTATTATAAACAGAGCATTTACTTAAATACTTGTATCCATAAAAAGAACGTTAAACATAAAAAATGTCTTTAATATATATATATATATATATATATATATATATATATATATATATATGTATGTGTGTGTGTGTGTGTGTTTGTTTGTGTGTGTGTGTGTTTGGATACGAATATATATGTATTTGTAATCGGTATCAAATAGAATATTTTGAAATTCATGATTCTCTAGAAAAGAAAGAAAAAACTGATGATTATATTCTACTAAAACATTAACTCGGGCACAAGAGGATTCTTTGCATCTTTTTTTCTTCGTCTTCCTCTCCCTCGGTGAGTAGCAATGATAATATTAAAAGGTTATTTAGGGGAGTCAATGTATTATCCCTGATTATATTGTAGAAAAAAATAATATTAGATCCCGAACAAGCGACAACGCCTACAAGCCAATTTTTCGGGGGGCGGGAATAACAAAGAAAAAAAAAGAAAAAAAAAAGCATTAAAATAAAAAAATGAAATTTATTTTCTAGCAATATCTGCCATAAAAAACAAGAATATTATATAAATATATATATATATATATATATATATATATATATATATATATATATATATATATATATATGTATGTATTCAATGACATGTCTTCCGGCTCCGTGTTTCGCAAAATTAAATCAGCCTTACAAGGGCAATTGAATTTATTAACTAATTTTAAATAAATTACATAAAGAAGTTAATCTTTACCTTCGCCAGTTAAATATAAAATTTGTTCTATGTTA
>OZ010576.1:54566264-54703764 GCA_963932145.1 Acanthosepion lycidas
TCTTTTTTTCCCTTTTGCAATTTGCGCCTTCCAATTTGGTTCTAAAAATTAGTGGATTTCTCCACCATTTGTTATAAGAGAACAAACCTTGAATTTGCTCTGTGTCGAAGGATAAAAAAACGACGCGGAACTGATTGGCGTAAATCAAGTCAAAAATTAGGGGAGAGAAAGGGTAGGGGTAAGAGGTTGAATGTTGTGAGAGAAAATAGAGGAGAATAAGACCGGTAGGACGAAAAAAAAAAGAGAGAAAACAAGCGACAAAAAGAAAGAAAGAAAGGGAGACAGATAGAGAGAGGAAATGTAGGGGTCAGAGGGCGTCTGTTATAGCGCGTTAGTTTAACAAGGTTATCGGAAAAACAAACTTTCTTTATCAGGCCATCGGGCTGGGATCAAAATGTAGTATCTACCTTCGGACGGAATTAATACAAATAGAAGGTTTGTCACTTAGCTGATACATGTTACCTTCAACATCCTGACGCCAGAGTTTCGCAGACGGGCCCTCCAGGAATCACTCCGTTCACTCGTCAGAGGGTATCAGCAATTGACTGTTTATACTTCTCGATTTTTTTTTCTTATATGTATCTTTCATTGGTGCAAGTTGTTTTTTTTTTATAGTTTATGTGTACGTACGTATTTTCGTGTGCATTCGCGCCTATGCACCCGTTTGCGCGTTTGTGCGTGAGTGTAGAATATCGTGGTTATTTGTCCTTTTCGTCGTTTTCTTTTTTTCCCACTTTACATTCAATCCCTATTAGTTGTTACTTTTTCTTTCTTTTTTTCTCTTTTCCTTCTTTTCTTTCTGGTGTAGCCATTTTAACTTCCGGTTTTCCAGACACACACGCACTCACACACACACACATACATGGATATTGAGTATGTATGTTCTCTCTTAGAACAGACAGGGAATATCTTTTAAGCTTTTTGGTGAGTATTTTTCTTGGCATCGAATAAGTCATAAAAAAAACCTTATCAACCGTGAAAAATTAATCTCTTCCTCTATAACAATATTCCATAAGGAATTATCTACTATTAAACAAGCACTTAGTAATAATGACTTTTCTTGATGAATGAATAGGATTATTTTCATAGACAAGCATAGTAATATACATAATAAACCTGATTTAAACTACAACAAAAATACTTTTTATTTCTTTCACTGCAATTCCATAAAGGATGAAAAAGGAACGAAAAAACATAAGTTTATAGTTATATAGCTCATCTAGAATTTAATATCCATCTAAGCGTCATCAAATACTACAAGGTGTTTAAACGAACACTTCTTTCCAGACATTTTCTTCATCCTTAGCTCTATCCAATTCTTCTTTTCTGATTCCGGTGTCGTCTTTGAGTTGATCGATAAAGGTTCTTGCTGGTCTATCACTTAATCTTTCCTCTTAATTTGGATCCCATTGTGTCAGCTGATTCATGTTGGCAACATTTTATCGTTGAAATCAAATGAAACATTTCTTGTGTATCAGAAAAAAAAACGAAACGAAAAAGAAATTTCAACACTTTATTTCGTACAGGAAACCAGGTGTTCGGTAGAGTTCATATTTATGTGTTATTCGCCTTCAAGACGTGGACAATCATCCCTTTTCTGAGCAAAATACGAATTGTAGCTCCATACAAGATAGCTCTTCTTCTATCGGCCGTGTTCCTTCTGGATGACATGGGAATTATGGCTCTCCATATCTTCCAACCCTTCATAGCGTTTAATATTTCTGCCACTCCCTGTTTTGCTATCTATTTACACAAGGTCCGAGGGAGTTTTCTCGAATATTTGTACCTTTTGCCATCAAAATGCTTTGTGAGTGCCAAATGGTGTTACGATCAAAGTCAAACATGGATTGTAGTTCTGTATTACATGCTGTTAATATTCCTTGTACCATGAGCCAGGTTCCTTCAGGACATGAGCATTCATGGCTCTCCACAACTTCCTATCTTTTATAGTCATTAATAAGGTTTTGACCTGTTACCATTTCCTCCACTCCTTCTTCTGCCATCCATTTGCACAAGTTGATTATTAGCTATTTTTCTTTATCTCTTTTGCCTTCCTCATGTCTTGTAAGTGTTAAATTTTCCAAGCCTGTATCTTGTGTCTTGTGTTGAAGGTAAAAAGCAATTCTTCACAGTTCTTATTAGATTTTGTTAAGGCTCCGAGCTTTCTACTAGCTTCTGTCATTAGAAATTCAAGAAAGTTCGTCAGTTTGCATGCATCACTGTAAGTATTTTGAATACTTGTTTGGATAAATATTTACTACAGATATACACCTAATATATCTATCTATCGTAAACCATGCTTATGTTATTACTTCCTCCGACTAAAAGTTTCAGGATATTGATCCTGTTGCCTCACAAATCCTCAATGGCAGGATACTCAATTCTTTATAATAATAAAAATATTACTATTTTCTTATTATAATAAGGATAAATATAAATATTTGATACCTGCTTATACAGGGTAGCCTAGTATATTTGACTGTTACAGACTATTATAAGGGACTGATCATAAAAGTTTAACGATTAGATATTGATCCTTTTGTCTCACAATCTTCAGGCGGTAAGAATGACAAGATTCTCAATTCTTTATTATATGAAACTGAGTATCTCGTCAATCTTACCGTCTGAGGCTTGTGAGATAACAGCATCAATATCTAAGCGTCTATATGAAACATTTAGTTGCGGAAGCAATAACACATTATTTTACTTATCTATCTATCTATCTATCTATCTATCTATCTATGTCTGTTCATTATCTATCTATCTATCTATCTATCTATCTATCTATCTATCTATGTCTGTTCATTATCTATCTATCTATCTATCTATCTATCTATCTATCTATCTATCTATCTATGTCTGTTCATTATCTATCTATCTATCTATCTATCTATCTATCTATCTATCTATCTGTTTCAACAGGTTTTTATTGCCTCACTAGGACAAAATAGTTTTAAGGACAAGGATCATAATTTTATTGTTGAAATAGATACAAAAGTGTCACGTTAAGATTTAAATCACATTTCGGCCGTCACTTCAGAAACAAAAGATGTATAGTAAATGTCATTTTTTCAACGTTGAGCTGGCAGATGACTTTGTAAAGCCACATCGTTTCTACATACTTTTTACATATGTAACACATCAAATACTTTTGGAGATTCCTGAAAGTGACTCTCTACTGGTGCGAGCTAATGTGCCGCTTCAGCTCAGAGACTGATCTGCAGATTTTCTCGCAAATCTGGCATGTTCACAGCAGGCCAGGAAGGAAAGACATCCACATAATCGTCATTAGACATTATATGATCTTAGAAGACTAGTAAATCAGGCATGAAATAGAACATCCTGCAAGTAGATGTTACATATATGCTTATATCTTCTGGGATCGAATCTACATCAACTTTCTTAAGAGTTCTTTTCAGCTTCAAATATTCAACTCTTTGGCCTCAAAGCCTATTCTTTGCTTTCAGTCATTGACAGTAATTTCAAGAATTTTCGGGTCTAACAAAATCCTTTAAACCTTTCTTGGCTTTGTACTCCGCTTACCAAAAAGTGAACTCTCCATGCGCAGCATATATTAATATATAACTATTATTAATGTCAAGCTAGCCAAATATATGTTTCTACTAACTCAGTATATATTTAACTGACCAAGAAATGGCTTGTTAATTTTAACGCATCTAAAAAGAAAACTTTCAGAAAACTGTTTTCGAATTCCATCAGCATGGCTAATGCTAACCCCTAGGAGAGTGACTCATTGTAACTTTTCAGGCTAACGTTATCAGCTAACATGAAGTGGAAAGATTATATTGAATCAATTGCTATATCAGTTGCTAGGAAAATTGGTTCACTGTTTCGTGCTAAACAATTTTCTCGCCAGAATCTATCTTAAACTTTTATAAGTCTCGCATTCGTCTATGCATTGAATGTTACTATCACATCTTGCTTGGTGCTTCTATCCTGTATTAAAAAAAACAACCTGCAATATTATCAGTCCTGATCTGGCATTCCGGCTTCAGTCACTTTCCAACGTAGCTTTCCTGTGCCTTTCCTCTCTAAATATTTTCATTGTAATTGTTCTGGTGATCTTTCTTTTTTGCTACCTTGGATTTAAGCGCAGTACTAGATTGTCATTTTGAAGTTAACATTGCTAGATGTTACTCTCGCACATCTCACTTGTGGAACTCTCTGTCGTCTTCAAAAGTTAAATGCACTGTAAAATTGTTACCTTCTCTTTTCTTAATTCCTGTTCTTTTATTGTTCACTCGCCTTAATAATGTTTTCCTTTTTCTCATATTCTTTCACACTCAGTAAACTCTTGTATCTTAGTAGTTTGGGCGAAATGATATATATATATATATATATATATATATATATATATATATATAGAGAGAGAGAGAGAGATATGAAAAATATACTCTTAAGGTGTGCTATATTTATGGGATAAAGTGCTCAATATCAGAGATAGAGTGTGTGTAAATATAAAAGTGAACATTGAAGTCAACACTTAGAGGCGACAGGCTGTTTCATGCTAGACGCAATCGGTGGCCTGACAATTGTGTCTAGCATGAAACAGCCTTCAATATTCACTTTGATATATATATATATATATATATATATATATATATATATATATATATATATATATATATATATATATATAGTGAATATAAACCTCATGGGCATGTGTTTGAGTTACTATCCACGTTCTTTAAATTTCTTAAATATATATACATATATAAATCGGTGATTTTTTTAATCTGGGAATATTTCATATTGCCAAGAACATTATATTTAGCCAGCTTACGTGATTGAGTCGTCATTTCGATCTCTATACCAGTAGATAGGGATGCCTACGCAAACATGTTTACACAGTAAACAAAGTTTAAGAAATGTGATTCATTTAAACAAGTTTGGTTAAAGACTTACGAATATTATTTATCAAAGACTTTTTGTTTATTCTTTCTATATTTCGGATCATTTTCCTGGTTTCCGATGAAACTTGAAATAGAAATTGCCCAATGTCTGCGTATTTTCGAATTTTACAAACCATTATCAAAATATTTTTATTTTTTGCGCCATATCACTTTCTCAAATATCGCGGGTTCACGCGTCATGATAGTTTTTTTTTTTTTTAAAGTATCGCGTTTTTCGCATGACACTTAATGTTGTCGCGTTATTTTTTTCATTTGAAACATAATTAATATATTTGTTCTTGAATTTGATAACATTTTATTGATGATTTGCTTGCTTTTATGTTTAATGCTTCTAGTATTTGTAATCATTTTTTACTGTTTTAGATATAGATGCGAGTAAAGTAACAGTTCATTTGATATATATGTGAGTGCAGTTGGATGACAATCCGATGGAACAGTAAATATATAAGAAAATTAAGTAGAAATTTTCAAATTTGTTTTATATATTAGGTTGGTGCAAAAATAATGACGTAATAATGTCGTTTTTTGACGTTAAAAAAATGACATTATTACGTCATTATTTTTGCACCAACCTAATATTTACCACTTATATATATGTAAATACTTATGGAGAGATAATGCAAGGTGTAATATATATATGCTTGGACAAGATTTCTCTACAATAAAAAAAACATTGATTAATTTCATATACGTAAAAAGGAATAAAGGCTGGAGAAACATTTTCTTCTGACGTTTCTCTTTTATCGTTCTTTCATTCTGTCTCCATAAAGTCTTTTAAGTTATCGTTATTTATTCTCCATTTCATTCCTATTTTGATTTTTGCTCGTGATATTCAGCCAGTCAGCCCATCTTTAATCTCCACCCCTTTCTCCCACTCACTGTATGTATATTTATTTTCCTTTTCGTTTTCTTTAGACTTTTTACCTTCTTTCTTTCTCTCCTTCACATTTTCTTTCCTCTCTTATTACTCCCTCTCTCTCTCTCACACATTATTCTCTTCTCTTCTTCTTAGCTGTTCCCAATTTCTTCTCGTTTAATGTTAATATCGAGGTTTCTTGGTCAGAAAGTGTTAACTCATTCCAGCTCAAAATGCTCAGGGAGTGTCCATAGATACTACACCTAGATCCTTGGTAGAGAAGCGTGAATAATAGTATTGATATTATTTGGGGAGAGAGAGAGGGAGAGCGAGCGAACGAGGGGGTATATAGATAGAGATATAAGGAGATGTAGATAGAGAGATATAGATAGAAATGGGGAGATATAGTGATAGCTAGATAGATAGATAGCTTGTGTTGGGTGCAGAATATCCAATAATAATAAAAAATAAATGAATCTTCGCAATAGTGAAATCAGCGTTTCTCCACAATTTTCCAGTTGTACACAAAGCATGGCGACGAATCAGGCGAGTAGGGAGGAGGCGGGGATGCATGAAGGATTGAAAAGTTGAGTGGGAACGACGTTAAAGTTTTGTGGGTGTGGCTACTTTTCGCTAAGCATGAAAAAAAAAAAACTTCTGAGAAAGGAGTCAACCAATTGGAATCGCTTTTCATGCTATCATCACTGCATCCCAGTTGATCGTCTCCTTCGCTTTTTTGGATCCATATTCTTTGACACAAGAGACCACACACTTTCCTCTCACTCTATCTCGCACACGTGTACATACACACATACTCACAAAGATATGTACATATGTTTAATTTATACAAGTTTCGTTAAAGAACAACGATAATTCTTTGTTAAATATTAAAAAAAAAAAATCTTTTGCATATTTTGGACCATTTTCTTGGTTTCCGGTATATATTAAGATATAAATTGTCCGATGTCTGGGTACATTCTGCTTTCATAAACCATTCCTAAAGAGATTTATTTTTGTCCGTTGTCGGTTTCATCATTTTCGAATATCACGTCGTTGCGTTTTAACGTGGCAGTACATGTTATCGTGTCGTTTATTCATTGATGAAATAGTATGTTTGTTCTTAAATTTTATGTATATATATATATATATATATATATATATATATATATATATATATATATATATTAAAGTTGGGTTGTTTCTATGATTTTTCAGTTTATTTTGTGCTATTGGTAAGGTTTTATTGGGTTTCTTGTTGCATTTTCTTTACGTTGATTGGTAAAATACGATCTAATCGAAGTATTATCAGATTATTATCGCACCAATTAACGTGTTCTTAATCGGTGCGATAATGTATTTCTGTTGTAAAAAATATATTTGTTTGAATTATTATTATTATTATTATTATTATTATTATTAGAGAAATGTTTTTAAGTGGACAAACGAAATTATTGATAACATTGCTTCATTATTTTTTGATATATTGTCGTTGATCATGTTGACAGCAATATTTTATGCATGGACCGTGCATAGGAGTAGACCACCAAAAATAAGAGGCCACCTGTTTACTATAACGTTGCTTACCTTTTTGACACTTATGTAAACCAAACCTATGCCTACCTTTTGACTCTTGTGCAAACCAAACCGAGGTTTACCTATTTACTATACGACAGAATTCGGTATTAAATAACACGGAGAAAAGATGATATGCCAAAAAACCAAATCACACGAGTCTATTAAATGAACTGATAACCAAAGGTGGGTTATATAGAGAAGTAAATATTTATTGTATAAAAGTAATTTTATTTATTTATTTTGTTTACCTCACTGAGCTGCGAATTTATGCACATCTATCTATCTATCTATCTATCTATCTATCTATCTATCTATCTATCTATCTATCTATCTATCTATCTCAAAATAGTACGGTTTTAGAAGCATACAAGTTTACATTCGGTAAAAGTATGCGGGAAAATGCGAGGAAAAATATTTGGAAAATAAACAATTAAAAATCGAATAAAAAATTAACAGAGAACGTCATACCTGAGAGAGAAAAAAACAGTAGCGTCAACAAAGATTGAGCAAATATCGAAAAGAAAATTTATCTAATAAAGGATATAGTCTGAATAGAGTCTATCTATCTATCTATCTATTTAAGACAATTTATGGTGGCGGTTATTTTAACAAATTATATTTCAGCCCAGTGCTTGTGAGTTCGATTCACACATTTTTTAGTCTCGCTGAAAAACTTTCTTTCGTCTTCGATCTGTTCATTCTTCGTCTATTTTTACTTGAATTTCTGTATAAAAAACTTATATTTGTCCATTATATTTATCATATATCACATGGATAGATATAGAATCGGCTCCTGTTTTCTTTTGAGTGGATATCAAACATATAAACGAACGCAAACATTCTGTATACTAAATATACTGTAGGTAAATACCCGCTTTGTGCAGGAAATTACTCGTTACAAGGACAATTTTTTCATTAATTTACAATAGAGTTTGAAATTAGAGAATGTCTCGCATTGACTGGGGTCTTTCTACACAGAGGTCATGTTCTTATTTAGCAAGTATTTCAGATTAGGTTCATCAACTTTACGGATTTAAATGTAAATTCCAGGAAGATTATTATGAAAGACTTTGAATCGAAAAGACTCATTGTTCGAGATCTCCTGGGAACCGTTCTTAAGAGCAGTAATTTTCTTTTTTGTTTTTATTAAACGATACATCAGGCTTTTTCCTAGGCGCCATCTTGAAGGGTTTATTTAGGAGTTAAATTAAGGCAAATTTTATATGATTGGGAAATTATAGATATACGTTGCAGAGGAGGAAAGAAAAATGTTTTATATTTACTTCGTTTTCTTTCATTTTTGTAGTATTTTTCATTAATTATCTTTTAGTTTCGTCTTTCATTATTTGTTTGTTAGCTTTCTTTTATCCTCAGACTTTTCAATTTATATTTCCTTATTAATATTAATTTGCTATTTATTCTGATTCTTTCCCGTTCTTTTTCATACACTCTTACTGTTCGTAAATCATATTTTCTTCAAACCGACATTTCTTTTTTGAGTTATTTAATATATTTTCTTTCTCTTTCCCTTCTTATGAATTATCTAACAATTTTTTTTTTTCATACGAGATATTTAATTTTCTTAGTTTTCAGTTTTCTTTCTTTCGTTCTTAGGAGTTATTTAATATTTCTTCTTTTTTTTGTCATGAAATATTAAACGCTTTTCTCTCTTTCTTCCTTTTGGTCTTTCTTTTTTCTTTATTTCATATTAGTTATTTAATATTTCTTTTTGCTTAAAAAAGTTATTAAAATACTATTTCTTTCTTTCTTTCTTTCTATCTTTCTTTCTTTCCGTTTTATCATTTACTTAACATTTGTCTGCTTTCTTTCTTTTTGATAACTAATTTAATATTGCTTTCTCTCTTATGATTTATTTAATATTGCCTTTTCTTTCTGTGTTCCTTCTCATTCTTTCTTTCTTTCTTTCTTTCTTTCTTCTTCGTTTATAATGCTGACACTCGCTGCTATACATATGTAATTTGGTGCACTGTAATTTTAATTTAAAAAATCTCTTTCGCTCTTAATGCTTTTTCTTCTAATTCCCTTGACTTGTAGTTTACCATCTTCTGTTCTCCTTAACCTACATTCCATATTCATGACGCTGACGTCTCTTTCCTTACAATGATATTACATCTTTCATCTTGTAAATCAAACTTCCCGCCTTTTACTGTTTATTTTAAAATCCCGACATGCATTGCTAACGTGTTTTTTGTTTTTATTTTTATTTCTTTTTTTACCTATGATAGTCTAACACGATATATATTTTGAAGTAGATGTCAATGAGCTTAATGTTATTAATGAATAAGTAAAGTCGTAAACGAACTTTATGATTTTTTTCACTGATTTTCCCCGTCTATATTTTATGTTTTTTGTTCTTTACATCTCGTGACAGCGTCATCAGTTCACAAACGTGATATATTCCAACGTTACTTGCTTTTCACTTTCTTTTTTCGTTTGCCTCCATGATTTTCTTCTTTTCAAATGTTTATTTTCGACATTTTACTCGTTTTCGCTACCCGTTCTTATCGTTATCGTCTGCGTAGTTTTAATTTTACACATTTTCCAGTTCACATTTCCATATTTATATCCTTTCCTTTTCTTTTCGTTTCTTGTACATCTTCTTTCATTTCTTCTTTTCGTTTTAGCCCAGCGTCGTACTTTTTACAATTTAACTTGTTTTGACGTTTAGGTTTTGTCTTTCTTCTTTTACGTCTCGTTCCTTCTTTGCCATTTTCCAAACTTTTCTTCTTTTCTTTCTTCACCCCATCCTCTTCCTTCGCCAATTCTTCTTTCTCGTGATTACATCTTCTTCTTAATCTTTTTTCTCTTTCCAATTCTTCTTTTATCATTCTCCTCCTTTTGTCCTCTCTATTTTTCTTTTTCCTTCCTCTTTTTTCAGCTTACGACCATATTATGTTGAAACAGAAGCTCTCGTACGATCATCGAAGTTAAGGAACGTCGCGACTGATCAGTACCTCGAGAAGTGACCGCTTGAGAATACCAGTTGCTGTCAGCTTGAATGTGCAAGTGATTTAATGGATAACGGCTCGACATTTGAAATCTGATGGCCAAGTTCAAATTCCTGTCGGGTTCGTTATATTAGCTTACGCGCAATAGCTTTGGGAAAGGTATGACGCCACCTCTTCTCCCCCAAGCTATGGGTTAAATTGCAGGACTTGTATCAGTAAGTCATTATTACTCCCAAAAATTCTTAAACTCTAAAAATGTTTCTTGGCTTTAAATACCGGTTGATAAGCCGTAAAAAACAAATCAATACGATCTAATTTTTTCCTCTTTATCCATGTTTTTTTTATTTTTTATTTCCGCCTTTATTTTTTATACTCTCATTCACACGTTTTCATTCGCCTCATTTTTCATTCTTCTGTCTTTTTTTTTCTAAAATATATCCCCTACTGTCTTCTCAGTCTTCTTTTCTTCATCTTTTTTATTTCGTTCTCTCTTTTTCCTTTTTTTTTTTTTTACATCTCTTTCGACTTCTTTCCCTCAACTACTCTCTCTTCTTTCTCCTTTTCTCTACGCTTCCTTCTTCGTCATTTTCCCCCTTTCTCTTTTCTTTTATTAATTCATTTTCCTTTTTCTTTTATTCCACCTCTCCCTCCGACTTCTTTCTTCATTCTTTCTTCCGTCTTCTTGCCTTTTCTTCTTCCAGCCGATATTTCTAAAATCTTTTTTCTCTCCAAAATTATATTTTCATCCGAAGACTTGTTTGTCTCTTTATCATTAAAAAACAAAACACCCCCCAAACCCCCCAAAAACAAAAAGAACACCAAAAAACAAAAAATAACCCCCCACAAAAAAAAAAAAAAAAAACCCCAAAAAACAAATAAACAAAAAAGACTCGTTTTCTTTCCTTTGCAATTTTTTCTTTTCCCTTATTTTTAAACTCTCTAATTTCTTTTCATTTTTCCTTCGTTCTCTATTCCATCCGACCCCCTTTCATTAATTCACATATTTCCTTTTATTATTCTCTTCGTCTTTCCTTCTCTTTTCCTGTCACTTTATTCCTTTCTTTTCCCTCTTCATTCTCTTTCTTTTTTTCTTACTCTCTTTTGTTCCTTTCAATAAAGTTGTCTTTTAGTGAATTTGTCGCTGACCATCCATGGAAGAATTATTTGTTCAACAATTCCACCCGGTCATCCGCCCCAATGCCTGAACGTCGCCACTCTTTCAATTTTCTTCATTCTTTTACCCCCCCTTTTTTTTTACTTCTTTTGATTCCATTTATTTATTATTCATAATTTTTGTTTTTCCGTTATTTTCTTCCCTCCCATTTTTTTTTAATATTCCCATTTTGCCATGACCGATCCCATCCCCATATTCTCCTCCCCTTACTCGCCGACTTTCTTAAAATAATTTCATTACTGAAGGAAAGAAAAAGAGATAGAGAAAGTGTGTGTCTTTTCAAAAGAGTTAGGGTGGTTAATGTTGGGGTGGCGCGTCATTTATGTGCGTGCCGAAAATGAATTATTCATTGTAAAAGATTTATTGGTACAACATAATCAGAGAAAATGGATGACGGACGAAAAAAAAAAAAAAGGGGAAAAAAAAACGGATGGCAGGTTTGAAAATAACAAAAACACGCCTCGGCTAAAACGAAAGATGCAAGATGCTGAAAAAGATGCAAGATGTTGAAAAAGATGCAAGACGCTGAAGAAAGAAATGATTAAATAAACGAAAGAGAAACTAAATATCAAAGAAGGAATGAAAGAACGACACGTGGAAGGTGAAAGAAAGCAAAGGAGGGGAAAAACGAAAGAGAAGAGATTGCGAGGATGTGGGGAAACAACGACGAAAAAATGAATGAAAGAAAAGGAAAAATGAAAGAGAGCGAGAAAGAAGGAGGAGAAATAATGTATTAAAATACGAGAAAGCAAGAAGAAAGAATGCATTAATCAAAAGAGAAAGAGAAAGCGGGCATAAAATATGAAAGAAAGAGCGAAGGAAGAATATATAAAATGAAAGAGAGAAACACAGACAGACAGACAGACAGACAGATATATGCAGTGAGAGAAATAGAGAAGTAAGAAATTGATACAATGAAAGAGACAGGAATAAAGTACGCATAAAGTGTGTGTGGGAAAGAGAGTGTGTGTGTGAGTGTGTGTGTGAGAGAGAGAGAGAGTGTGTGTGTGTGAGTGAGAGAGAGAGTGTGTATGTGTGTGAAATAGAACAGAAAACATAATCGAAAGAGAGCGGAAAATGAGAGATAGTGAGAAAGAGAGATGAAAAGAGAGAAGAAAGAATGCATAAAATGAGAGGGAGACAGATATAGAGAGTAATGAAAAGAGAAAATATTCATAAAAAGAGAAAGAAATAGATAGATTGCAAATTTGCATGAAACATATATATATATATATATATATCTATATATATATATATATATATATATATATATATAGGCATCATCCACAGACAGATCGATTTGGTATCAGTCAGAGATTCTAACCCCTAGGCTATGATTTCTATTTTAGTCTAACTCTAATATTAAGGCATTAATTATCATAACCAAGGTTCGATGTCAAGTTATTTGAATTTTCATATACTTGTATTTTGATTGGTCATTGCAGCTTATGTAACAGCGTTTCCCATATCGAGTGGTGTTTGGTCGATTTGAACCTTTTAAAACTCTTTATTCTACATTCAACACCATCACTTTATGAGACACCAGAAGTGTTTTAAATAAAATGGCTATTTTTGTATTGATTTTATAACATATTTTTTTTAATAAATTCAAGTGATTTCGGTCAATTGACCGAGATCGCATGAAGATACCGTAAGGTTGAATTCAAGGTAGTGGAATTTCCTAATTTTACTATACTTAAAAGCTCTATATGTTAAATTTTTATCTTTTTATATGTGTATTGAACACTTTTTTATACTGCTGTTTCCTGATCTAATTCAACTCTTAATGTTAACTTCTTTATTATATATGCGTATGTTATTCGAAAAATTAGCAAAATACGATAAAATATTTAACAGTCGCTTATTGTTTAAGCTTAAAAAAGGTTGTTTAAATTGATTCCTGATATACTTTGACCAAAAATGTTATTTTTTATAATGACGTAAGATGTTTGAAATACTTCTTCAGATGACGTAAAATTAATGTGTAGGATAAAATCTTGTAGTGCCGGCCGCTTTCCACAGCATGCTGCCATTAACGACATCATCAAAAGAGGTTTGGATGCAGCTGGGTTCCCTTCCCAAATCGAACTCGTAGCCCTCGACCGCGGTGATGGAAAGCGGGCGGATGGCATTACCATTTTCCCTTTTAAAATGGGGAAGTCGTTGATTTGGGATGCGACCTGTACGGATACATTTTCGGTCGGTAATTTGATCAGTTCCGCGGTTGAGCCAGGATCCGTCGCCCGGGACGCAGAGATGGAAAAAAAATAGTTAAATATTCTTCGCTTGCTGATTTTTGTTTTACTCCTGTGGCAGTGGAAACTTCAGGGGTTATTGGCCCTCGTTTGATGGCGTTCGAAACGGAGTGGCTCTTGTATCGTGTCTCACTGGCGATAGTTCGAAGTAATGCTTTCTCCATCATTGCGGCTGGCTGAGGTTAGAAAAAATTGTTTATTCTTACGTTGTTCTGGAATCGTCATCAGTGGTCAACTGTACTTGTTTTGTTTCAATAAATTTTGTTTAATGAAAAAAAAAAAAATCTTGAATCTCTTCTGTCATTTAAATCATGTATAATATCCAAGGTAAATGATACGATAAAGAACAAACAGAAAATGTTTATCAATCTAACATTTTTCACTTTTGTCAATGCTTCATCAGAGAATGAGATATGGAGAAAAAGAAGAAAGTAATTCTGATATTTTTTTTTTACTTTTGTGTCGATTGATTTTCATTGGTTAATCATGTTTCACGTGCATTCGGCTTGATGAACCACCGTTTGTATATATTTGTGGTGTTCCGAATTCAAGGAGAGACGACGCGTTCATTCGGATTTTCAAAAAAATTAAAGGATTCCAAGCCTAAATGAAAAATCGTAAATATTGCTTTATCGATGTAAGTGTAAATAGTTCTAGTTTGTCTATGTTAGATTCAGATGATAATGTATATTCGTAAGTATGAGTGTGTGTATGCGTATATCTATTAGATATTTTTGTTGGATTTTCCCATGTTGATTTGGGAACGCCTTTACCCACACACCGTTTGTTTTAGACAGACATAAGTTAGAATCTTTAAGAATGGATTCAATAAAGTTTGGTGATGTAGTTTTTGACGTGTGTTTTTGTCTGAACAAGTTAAATCTTAATGGAATAACGATTTTAACTTTTGTGTTTTAGTCGTTTGATTAAATATCTATTACTTTCCCAATAACAGATACAATTGATAGTACAACGTTATACAATACATACATACATATTTCGTCAAGGTCATTGGCACTATTTAAGGCTTTAATATATATATATATATATATATATATATATATATATATATATATATACACACACACACACAAATAGGGTGCAATGGATAAAGATTTTTGTTCTTTCTTAATATGGCAGGCGCTGGTGAAATATGCACGTATGTATTGTATAACGTTGTGTTAGCAATACTATCTGTTATTGAGAATGTAATAGAAATTTAATCAAATAACTAAAACACGAAAAGTAAATTCATTATTTCATTAAGATTTAACTTGTTCAGACAAAAACACGCGTCAAAAGCATTACGACATCACCAAGCTTTATTGAATCCATTCTTAAAGAATCTAAGTTATGCTTATCTAAAACTAACGCTGTGTACGTAAAAGTGTTCCCAAATCAACATACGAAAAGCCATACACACACATACACTTATGAATATAAATTATCATCTGAATCTTACACAGACAAATGAAAGTGCCTGAAAACCATACCACGGGTTTACCCAAGCCTTGTGAGGGAAATTGCTGTCAATAGCTGTGCTAGCACGAAGTCACAAGTCATCGTGACCGAAGGTTTGAGTGTGCAGGCCTTGTTCAGAATGTTGATCACACTACATAATACGCTCTCTCCCAGAAACTATAACTAAAGTCTGTTCAGCATAGTTGCAGTATAAACCACAGGTAGTCTCTGTGGGTGTCGAACAAACACAAATATGTCTGAGAGAACGTTTGCAATAGGGATTGGCTAGCCGCCCAAGTAGACTGGTATCCTCGAATACGAGTGGCCAGCTATCTATCTATCTATCTATCTATCTATCTATCTATCTATCTATCTATCTATCTATCTATCTGCTCATGCCGATTCTTCTCATATTTTTGTTGAGAGAAAATAAAAAGTAAAAAGAGATAGTATCAGGATTCAGACAAAAAAAGAAAAAAAAAAGAAAAAAAAGAAAAAAAACAGCAGTTCACCGATGTGTCTTTGGCAGGTGAAGGCGATTGTTATTAACAAGTTCAAATGATGGATTGAAAGCATTCATTACTCGCAATACTATAAGTTTATCATGTGTCGATGGCCGTCAGAGAAAGAGAAATAATTGCTGAAGTGCAAGAGAAAAATGTAGGAGGGCATAGAATGTGGGAAATGAAGAGGGTAAGTAGGAGGAGAAAAACGAAAACGGGCTTAGAGGAAGAAGACGAAGAGGATTCTGGAGACAGCGGAGAGAGTGAGAGAGGGAAATGCATGAAAAATTTGAAAAAAATATGAAGACATGAGACAGACAGAGGGGTGAGAGCAGAGAGAGGGAAAGAGAGAGAGAGAAAGAGAGAGAGAGAGAGAAACAATGAAAAAGGAGGAGCCAAAAGGTCAAGCGAAGGGAGGAGGATAAAATAAAAAAAAAATGAAATGATATTAAGAATTAAAACAAAAAAGGTAGAGAAAGAAGGGCGAAGAGAAAGATAAAAGCAAGAGGAAATTAACTAAAAACAGGAGGCGGATAAAAGGCAATTAAAGAGAGAAGGACGGGGCAAAGAAGAAAGAGAAGGCGGGGGAAATAAACCGAATAAGAAAAAAAAGAGAGAAGTAGGAAGAGAATCAGGAGGAATAAGAGAAAAAGAACTAATAGAGAGAGAGAGAGAGAGAGAGAGAGAGAGAGAGAGGGGGGGAGAAATGGGTGAGAAAGGTGTAAAACTAAACGAAAACAAAAGAGGTATAATAATAATAATAATAATAATAATAATAATAATAATGATAATGATAATGATAATAATAATAATAATAATGATACGAAGAAGAAGAAGTAGAAGAAGAAGAAATAGAAATAGAAAATAAACCGTTTAGAAGAAGAAATAGAAATAGAAAATAAACCGTTTAGAGCGTAAAGGTAAGAATTCGGCTGAGGCAGAACGAGGGAAAAAGAAATATAAACGAATAGGACACTGAATTGACGAAAGGAAAAAGACAAAGAGAAAAGGAAGTAAAGAATAAAGAAAAGAAGACTGGGAGGAAAAGAAGAAGACCTTACATGGACGATGATGAAGATGAAAGATGTAATTTAGGGAAAGCTATAAAGAATAAAGAGGTCTCGAAGACTGCCTCTCTGGAAAAGTCGAAAGGCTACGTGAATACGACAGAAACGACAGACGACAAAAATGAGAAGAAATCAAAGAACTGTAGGAGAAATATGAAGGCGAAGAAGATGAATAATAATGAAAAAATAACAACATTGAGAGGTGAAAGCAGGAATTGATGATAATGATGTTCAAAATTCATAGAAGTGGCAGCTGAGGAGGATGACACAGAAAAATAATGATTTGGACCAAAGAAAGTAAAAGAATAGAGGCCATCATCATCATCATCATCATCATCATCATCATCGTCAACAACAACAACAACAACAATGATTTAAAAAGTACTTTGATAATAATAACAGTGATACAACAGTTACTAATAAAATATGGCGACAACGATTCAAATAAAAATAGTGAAGAGGCGAGCAAAGAAGGAAGATAATATAAAAAGGAAAAGACAAACGCAGAAACGAAGTATAATAATAATGATAATAATAATGGCGGATAGGAAGCAAAAAGGGACAGAAAAAGGACAAGAGTGAGAAGAAAAGGGAGCAAAAATAACGGAAGGAGAAAAATAAATAAAAATAAAAAAGTCGACGGGTAAGAAAGAAAGAAAGAAAAAAAGAAAGAAAGAAAGAAAGAAAGAATTCAGGAAAATGGATGGGAAAACATGAAGAAAGGAAGAAGGGTGATAAGGAAGCAAGGAAAAAAGAAGGAAACGAGGAGGAAAGAGACGGAAAGAAAAGATGAAGCGATTGATAAAAAAAGAGAAGAAAGAAAGAAAGATGGAAAGAAAGAGAGATGGAAAGAAAGAAAGAAAGAAAGAAAGAAAAACGTGAACAAGTGAAAAGGATGAACTGAAATTAAATGAAGATAGGAGGGCAACAAATAACTAAATAAAGATAAAACAAGACGGACTGGAAGAAAAGGAAAGAAATAAAAAATATAGAAGAAGAAGAAGAAGAAGAAGAAGAAGAAGAAGAAGAAGAAGAAGAAGAATGCATTTGTAAAGAATGAGGTTCCCGTCTTCTAAACAGCAAGTTAACAACGCATCTTTCTTATGCCTGTTAGTGGTGTGTGGGGTCTGGATAAGGATGAGCGCACACGTTTAAATGTGCTCCACCCAGATATAAAGTATTTCCCTTGAGAATGAAATGGAAGGATGAGAAGTAGTCCGGACATTTTAACGAATACAGTTGGATGCTGGGTGTGAGTTCGCCCCCTCCATTTTACAAGCCCCCAAAGGCGGGAATTCGGTAGAAGTGCGGTGGTTATGGTAGGGTCGGTACCAATAACAACTCATGTTATACATCGTGTTATTGTTATGCCCAGTGTTCCGGTCGCAATTGACATTGTTGTTATTGATGATGATCACTCTGAAGATGGCGGTATTGCAACAATCGACAGTTGGCCGCTTTCTGCTTGACTGGCCCCTGTCGACTTGCCCTCCTAGGGTACGGGCATCACCCCCGCCTGGGTTATTCCTTATACTTTTCCCGTTCTGTCTTGTTCGCCCGTCATTTGGTACGATGGATTGAATAAAACCTTTTTGTCCGACATTTATTTTCTTTTTTTAGTTGTTGCTTTTGTTGTTCAGTTTCTCTTTGTCGTCTGCTTCCTTCATTTCCGTCGAAATATTTTCCTTTTCCCCTTTTCAAACCGAATTAATAGTTTTCTTCATTTTTCATTTATAAATTCTTTGTTCATTTTCTTTTTTTTTCAAGCATCGTATACTAATTCGTTGTATTCTTCAACTTCGTCGACACGTTGGCATTCGGCTTTTAAATCCTGGATCAACATTTAAAAAAAAAATTCTGTCGTTTGTTATTTATATTTTAACTGGAATCCTTTTATAAAAATGATCTTTTATAACCAATTGAATCTCATTCTTTAATATCTTCTAATATTTTTCTACCAAAATCTAGAAGACTTGGACCTGGCAGCTGATCTCGCTTCTGACCTAGATCTCAATGGGGAAAAAGCTGGCTTGTAAAATTTAATACCTTCTAAACCAAACTAGTAACGTTTCATCATCATCTAGCAGACATTAAATTTTTTTGCTTTGTCGCTTATACTCTTAATGAGGTTCTTTGCTTTGAATGCCTATTGCGACTAATGTTCTCCGTAGACCCCAAATTGAACACAGATATACATCGCTAAAGACGCTGGAAAAATGATTGGTTCCTTGCATATCTCCAGAAAGAATCTGACTCCTAAAACCATGCTCTATATTTACAAGAGACAAATCGGACCACTAATGGAGTATTGCTGTCATATCTGCCTTGGAGCTGCCAGAAATTTTCCAGAGTTCAAAAGCGTCTAAGTGGACTTGTGGGTGATGAATTTCTCTCCAACCTGAAACTCCTTTCGCACAGACGAAACGTCGCTAGCCTATCGATATTTCCATGGCAAATTCTCTGAAGAGCTACATTCTTTAGTTCCACCATCTCAGACCTTTATAATCAAGACTCACCATGTCACGTACAAAGGCTTGGTTGAATCATTGTTATTTTTTTTTGTATTCGATGTGTAAGAAAATTCCCAAGATTCGAACATTTATAGAACAGACTTGCAAGTGGATGCTTCCTTGATCACTAATTAATCTCTTCAATTCTAAGATCAACCGCTTTCTATTTTCAACAACCATATTCAGTAATTCTCTAAATTGAGTAACTCTTGGGTCTTGTAATGGATGAGAAATGGTAAAAAAGAATTGTTTATTTGTATTTTTGTTTATCATAATCAGTGTTATGTCTACTTACTTATTCATTGTCATTTATTGTTTATCGCCATTTTCTTTGCCTTCATAACAATCTTTTATTTCTTCTAAGTTTTCTTTTTTTATTTATTTATTTCTTTTATTCGTGTTTTTCTTTCCCGACTTTTTATCTAATCATCATCATCTGCTTTTTCACTTTATCATAATTTACTTCGGCATCATTTTTTCATCTCGATTTTGTCCCTTCTTGTTCTTCATCTCAATTTACATCATTCTCGTCATCATCCTCATCATCATCATCATCATCATCATCATCATCGTCGTCGTCGTCGTCACCACCACCACCACCACCACCACCACCACCATCAACATCAGCAACAGCAGAAGCAGCAACATCATCTTATTCTCCCTCATGAGTCTCTCTGTTATTTTTGTTAGGTTACGTTAGTTTGACTGATTTTACAATATGTTGACCCTTGTTAGGCTACTTAAAGCGAATGTTGTGTGGGATACACAATGAGTGTTCATTAGTAATAGCTAACAAGACTAGAAACGCTAACCATTAAGCTACACCGAGGTCCCTGATATATATATATATATATATATATATATATATATATATAATTTTGACATACGGACAAAACAACTTACTCACGTCAAAGATGCATTTTTGTTTCGATGCGCATGCATCTTGACTGGTGAGGACTAAAAATGGCCATAAATTTAATTCTTGCTCTATTCTTGGTATCGCGCCCTCTTTTGAATTAATTCTGTGAACGTTAGAATTTATATTATTGTTGTTCTCATTACATTCGGATATATATATATATATATATATATATATATATATATATATATATATATATATATATATATATATATCCGAACAGACTGAAATATGTATGATCTGGCAGTTTTTAATTGACTGAGATATAGATAGATATGGACAGTTGCAGATATAGATAGATATGAATAGACAGGTTGACTGAGTGATTTTAGATATCTTATATCGAAATTTGTATACGTCACGCAAGGGGATTAAAATCATTACTCAGTAGCAGTGGTCAGTTAGATGAACCTCGTTAACCGCTACTCTACATTGAAGCGCCAAATTATGTTTTTCTTTTCTTAATACATCGTTATTATAGTGTCTTTGTCACTTTAAATACTTTTCATAATTGTTATTCTAATTTAAAATTGTTATTATCATCATCTCATATAAGTTCTTTATTATCTATGTTTTTATTCGCCATCTTCTTTCCTTTTTTATTCTTATAATATTTCCTTCTGTTTATCTTCATCTTTTAATTCATTCTCGTTTTATTGCCTTACATCTTCATGGCTGACTTCTTTATAAATTCTCGTCCCGCGATATTTCTGTCTTTTTTTATGCTGCCCGGTCGGCAAGTCCTAGAATAAATCAACTGTATTCATTTCAGTAAGAATATTCACTCAAAAAGGAAACAACTACAAAATAAATACGGTTACAGGCTCAAGTATAAACCACAAATATTTACATATAGCCGAACGAAGTAAATGCTTATACACTCAAATATGGGAGCCGACAATAGTCAGAATCATCGAGTCAATTTGAACGATCCTTTTTTTAGCTGCATAGTTAATGACTAATGTTTACTTACAAGCAGCATGGCCCGGCGTTGTCCGTGCTTGATTCAAAAATCGTACGACTCATACAACAATCGCTATCACTTGAGTTAAAATATTTTTGCCCTTCCTTGCCTTTAAAAGAGTGCCATTTGCCGTGCTGATGTTGCTACATGCCTTACTTCTTGCCTATCTCACACTGCGGATTTTTTTAAGCTCTATGCTAAACATTAAATCTGTTACGAAGAAAGAACTAAACAAAATGAACACAAAACGATCAGCTTTAAAAAAGGACTCGTAACTGGAAAAACCGAATGAAAAAAGAATGTTAACAACAAATACTTTTTCACAACCAACCCAGTTCTGCGGAATCAGAATCAACGTTGAGTTTAAGCAAGCGAATGAGCCAATTGGAGTAAAGTACCATGCAGATTTAAATTTTTCCCACTTGTGACGAATGCAGCTATCGATTTTTTTTGCATGCTAGTATGCTAGTCAACATTCGTGTCAGTCAGCTGTTGGCTCTCACGCTGGCCAATAGAATCTTCCTACCTACTCGTGACAGCCAGCTATTGGCTCTCACTCTGGCTAGTAGAAAATGACCGCAAACTACATGAAAATTGCCGTAGAAGCATGAAAAAATTGATTATTTCGACTATCGATGGGAGTTGGGAAATGCAAAGTCGGTCTTGGTCTTCCCGCTAACTTGGAGCATGTGTATGTAAATTTTGGTGCAAATCCGTCGAAAATTGCGGCCGTTCATTCGTTACACACACACACACACACACACACACACACACACACACATCTTACCTTTTATAGATAGAGATTACGAAACCCAGTAAATGACTTCAGTCTACACCCACCATGTTTACCGTTCAGCGAACCTATTAAATGCTTCCAGACTTAAATATAAACGACCAATATTAACCTATTCCAGAATCCAAGTCAATACATACGGGTTCAAATATGAACAAATACTATTTAGTTCTTTCTGAGCGAATTGTTATAGACTTAAATATAAATAACCAATATTTAAAAGTTGCCGAACCAGCTAAATGCAACTCAATTTAAATGATATCTACCTGTAATCTCACGTATAAACCATCAATATTTACCCGTAGACAAATATAAACCACCACTATTTTTTCTTTCATTTTAATTTTCTTGACTTTCTCCATTTGCTTTTGGTGGCTTTTCATTACGATCTCATTCTTTACCTTCGTTTTTAGTCGCCATTTTGTTTATCAAAATCTTTTAAAGTCTTTTCTTAAAATAATTTCACCCAAACAAGGCGATTTTGTCACTAAGACGCAAAGGGTTACTGAGAATGATAGAAAAATGAGAAGACTTTAGTGATTAAAGGACAATAAAAGAACAGGGTTCAGGAAGACAGAAGAAGGCGATTAACATTGTATTTAAATCTTTGAAGATCGTAGGTGCCAGGGAAGCAAGAAACCGGAAGAGAGAAGTACGAAAGAAGAAACTATTAAAATAGAACTTACTGTTTCATCTGGGTATTTAAATAATAAAACGGTGAGACATTTTGTCTTTCATTATTTTTTTCACCTTTTCTCGTCTGTATCGCCATCTTTTTATTTCTTTTTAGATCATGTTTTTTATTATTTTCTTCCTCGTTTTTTTTTTCTTTAAAACGTTTGGAAAATCGCCATCATTTTCAACATTTTTCATTATTATCGTCGCCTTCTTCTTTTCTTCATTGTCGTTTCATTTCTTTTGTACATGGATACTTTATTTTGGTTTTCAATCACCATCTCTGTTATCAATGTTTCTTTCATTATAATTTTTTCTTCTTATTTATTGAATCCTTTTCTTCTTTTTCTTCAATGTTATTTTCTCTTCCTTTTTTTTACCATCTTTGCTTTCTTGTTATGTTTTCTTTTAATGCCTTTCTTTTCTTTTTATTTATTATAGTTCGCTAGACGTCTTCACAGCTGTCATCGTCGTCATCCTATTCTTCTAACTGGCTGTCAACTTTATGCTTCTGCTTCGTGACGCTTCCCTTCCCACACATTCGGTTTCTGTTCTTTATGCATTAAGGGAGAGACTTGTTCCCTCATAACGAATCTTCTATAGCCGACGCTCAAATTACATGTCTTTACGGAAGTGCGTGTATATACATATATATATATATATATATATATATATATATATATATATATATATATATATATATATGTATATATGTAAAGAACCAGTCAGTATTACAAAATGTCTCGAATGTGCCGTAATTCTCAGCCAGAAGATGTATTGGTTTGGCTAAAATGGTCGTTTAGTTTAATGATTAAGAATGAAAGACATTTTTATTTTCCATTTGAATTTTACTGAAAAACATATGTACTGTTTTTCCCCTATCTATTGACATATTTCCTTCAACTACTTAATTCCGCTTACCGAAAATTTTTATTTCCGTTTTTTTTTTTTTTTTTCATCATTTCACTCCCAAGCAAGGCGATAAAGCCACTAAGATGTTAGGGTTGTTGAGTGCGAAAGAATATAAGAAAAATGAAAAGCATTATTAAGGAGTGAGAACAATAAAAGAACAGAAATTAAGAAAAGAGAGGATAATGATCCACAAGCAAGAAGTGCGAGAAAACAAACTGCTATCATACGGTTAAGTCAAGTAATTTTAACTGAAAAAAATATGAGACCTTGCTGCCAATCTAGTACTGCGCTTAAATTCGTAAAATCTATGTACCATAAAACAAAGTTCATCATAATTACCATGAAAGTATTTATAGAAAAATCATTGGAAAGTTATACTGCTGCATTGGGAAAGTGACTGAAACGGAGATGACATGTCAAGACTAATAATATTGCAGATTCTACTTTGGAATTTTATCAAAGGTCTCTAAATATATATCAGGAGCACCAGATCATATATGGTAGTAATATCGAAAGCATGGATGAATAGTAAACTTACAAATATACAAGATATATTCGAGAAAGAAAATTATCTTGCACGACACAGTGAACCAATTTTCCTAGCAACAGAACTAGCATTTGATCCAATATAATATTTCTACTTCATGCCGGCGGAAAACATTTACCCCAGATGGCGTAACGAGTCACTCTGGTTGAGGTTGTCATCAGCTATTCTCTCAGATGATTAATAAAGAGCAGCTTCGTTTTGGGGGCGTTAAAATTAAGACATCATTCCTTGCCCCAGTTAACAACAGAATGTTAGTCATTTTTGAGACCAGCAGCCAATCTGATCCTATCGAACCGATCGGACTTACTGAGACAGGAGTAAATAATCGTGTCATCAGCATAGGAGCGGAGCTGAGGACTGATGCCATCAGGAAGGCCGTTTAATAAATCTTTTTGATCAAAGAATTGCTCAAGGTCTCTTTTGCAGTCTTCCAGGGAAACCTTTTTGTGTGATTTTCAAAAAGATTGCAATAAATGAAAACTCGAATTCAAAACAGCGGATCTGTGTAAACTTTCCAATCAAGATTTTTACCTGATCACATACACTCTCACACACCCGTGCGCGCAAGCACACACACGCATGCGCGTAAACACACACACACACGCGCGTGCGCACACACAAACACACACACTGGGGCAAAATAATCTTCATATTTTTCCTCTGCATATTTGTTTTTATAACAGAGTTAGTTGTCTATTTCCGACCCTTGCATCTAGTAAGGGAACTAAAGTATGCCGAGTTAAGCCGCTTTATGCAGATTAACATTGGACACGAGCATTAAGGCATAATACTCTCGCTTATTTTTCATGTTTATAACAGTGGTTGGAAGGTAAGTATGTAAAGTGTGGTAGTCTCATAAAACCACTGAGTTTCCATCAGTTACCATGGCTTTTGCAGGATTTTTTGGCCAAGGACAAGGCCAACATTCCCCAGTATTAACAACCACCATATTCTCCAGACCCCTTGCGACCTTTTCCTCTTCCCAAAAATAAAATCCCACTTGAAATGAGCAAGATTTCAAGACGTCGGGACAATCATAAGAGAATGCGACGAGGCTCATTATTCTCTCACTCTGCCCACCAATAAGGAGTTCTAGGAATGCTTGCATCAATGGAAACGATGCTGGATAAAGTGTGTGGTTTCAGAAGAGGACTATTTTGAAGAGATTAAATGCCGAATTTATGTGTTAGAGTTTTCATTTTATAGCACCAGTCCCGATACTAATAATAGATTTCTCTCAGCTACTTTCTCACGCACGCGCTAATGTATTGTACTTTATATACTGTACACCCGTCTTTTACAATTGTTTACAATTGAAAAGCCCTCTACTGCCGCCAAGCGGTCACTTTGAGAACTAATACGAATCGTTCTGCTAAGCCCGCAAATTTTGAAATACATCGCTGGCGATTTGGAAGCATTTTATTGCAGATTTTTTTTTTAATTTTGCCTGCAGATTTTGACCGTTGCATCCGAAGTCTGTAGATGGGGGAACTGGTCCGTAGATGAGAGGTTTGACTGTATAGCAATTTCTATTGCTACTATGCAGCATTTTTTATAATTATTTTCAATGCCCGGGATCCACTCAAGGTAAATGGTTACAGAGTAAGAGCAACAGTTTATGCTGATAAGCGGAGAAGATGCTATACTTGAACAGGCTAAGATTATAGTGATCTTGGAAGCATCCCCTTGGGAGTCTGTTTCACGAAGCAGCGGTGCCTGGGTAGAATCTTCTCGAGTGAAAATTACATCTTCCTAACGGAATACGAATGGGAATGAGGGTGATTCACTACAATGTACGTAGTATGGCGGGTCTTAGCCGCGTTGTTTAAAACTGGTGGAACTAAGGAATCTAGTTCGTCGTTGACTTTACATGGAAATAGCGATAGAGCAGGGGAAGGATTGCTGTGTTTCGTCTATGAGAGAGGGATTGTAGGGTTGAAAATAATTTGTCACCCACAAGGACGCGTAGACGCTTGTGCCTTTCTGTAAAGGTTCAAATATTCAAGATGTACAGTCAGTTATGTGCCATGCGTGATACACACTGAGGCGATCGCGTGTCTTTCGATTCATGACTGACGAGGCAGATTTTTCCTGCAGTAGGTTGCCATTTCTTTCTACGGTAGACCAGTCGCCGCCCAAGGCTGTAGAACCCGGTCTGTACTGCTATTTACTCATAACTGGGGAGGGAAGAAGAGGATTCATATCTTTCCCAAAGTTATTAGCTTGTAAGTGAATGTAATGGATTCGACTGGAATTCGAACTCGGTTCTCCTATTCCTCAATCCGAGCCGCTATCTATTACTCCACCGTGACTCAAGATATTAATGAACATATTACAAGCACCAGTAATAATTTGACAAGCGAGGGAAACAGTTGTCGGTGATACAACGTTTGTTTGCGTCTGAGGCCCGACTGTTGAAGCATTCGTTAATATCACAATGCAAGGAAGACGTTTCAATGAAAGAACATTGAAAAATGCCTTTCATGAGGTTACTCACTTCAAAGAATATCTTTCGTTCTCGCCCCAATACTTTTTTGTGTCACTATTCATTCGTCATGGTCTTGATGAATGAATATCAACTCCTTGTCCCCCCCCACCCGCAAAAAAGTTTCCTTTGCTTAAAAGCTTTCAAGGTTTTGCATTGTGACCGTCAAAGTAACACTTTATCTACCCATGTATACCCCGCCTCTACTCTCATCAAAAATATTATTTTTGCTGGTACATTTTACCATTTCATTGTTTATAATATTTATAGCCCTTTTCAAAAAGAAGGAGGGATAAAGGAAGAGCCTTGAAAAGGGTACTACTCAAACGCGGGTCGTAAGCACACAATTACAGCATTTGTCAGCCCGCCACTTACGTTTCAAGACTCTTAGCGAATGCCTGGAACCAAGAATAGTTCCAAACTTTATACAGGGTGCGGCAGAAATACATCCAACCTTTTAAACTCTCACCTGTGTGGTGCTAGTAAACTCAGGCAAGTGGCAATGGTGTCTTCATCTAGCTAATATCTTACCATTTTCTTTTCAGATACCATCAGTCATCATTCTGGCTTGGACCGGTGAAACCGTGCGTTTGCTGTTGAAACGGTTTTCCAGACTGGTGAATCTGTAATTGCAACACCTGTAATTGCACATTTCATGTCACGTCGGAACGATGTCGTTCCGGATAGAAAATCGATACTGCTGTGGGTGGAAAGTTCAGCGCTTAAAAGAAAGCCACCTAGAAGGACTCGAAGCGCTCGAAACTCTGGATGATAGAAAACTTTATAAATTCCTCTACAACAATGAAGGGCGAATAAAGGTCACCATTTTTCAAACAACGGTGTAATATTTTTTTTTTTTAATAATCGTTACGTTTGTCTTTTTGTCAACCTTTAAAATGTAGGCGGTATTTCTGCCGCTTCCGGCATATTGTTTTTTCTATGCACTAAAATTTATGGTTAATATTAATTTATAAAATCGATTAAGACCAATAACTAATAAGAAAACATCTTACATATTTATAAGTCTACCATTCTTTGAATATTACTGCCATATATGGTCCGGTGCTCCTGCTGTATATCTAGATATTCTTGATAAAAAACTAAAAAAGAATCGGCAATATTATTGGTCTTGAGCTGGCATCTCAGTTTCAGTCACCTTCTCACCGTCTTAATGTATCTTCCTGTGCCTTTTCTATAAATACTTTCATGGTATTTGTTCCGATGAACTTTTCGCTATGGTACCTAGACTCCATGAATTTAAGCTTACTACTCGATTGACGATAGTCTCGTCAATTCATAGTTGAATTGGTTAGAGGTAACGGTAAGTTCTATGCTGACAGTTTCTTTTCTCGCTTGTCGAACACTCTTCTGGCACCATGTTCTCCACCCAACTTTGATCTTCAAAAATTTAAATGCAATGTCAATCGTTATCTACTGTCTTCCTGATTACACTTTTATTGTTCTCGATCCTTAATAATGTTTCTCTTTTTTCTTATTCTCTCACACTCAGTAGCCTTTTGTGTCTTAGTGGCTTTACTACCTTGCTTGGGGTGATAAGATTTAAAAAAATTATAATAATATACCGTCATAAATTTTAGGTAACGGATAGAAGAGTAGATTTTAGCAACCTTAGTATATGATTTACTTTCTGTCTCTATGAAGCCGAAAACTCTCAATCTTTCAATTAAATGACATATCTGAGTAGCCAGCATATTTAATTTTATGCTCTGGGAAAATTATTAAGTAAAACTTAATTGTTTATTTGAGCGCGGATAATTGAAACTGCGGATGAAGAGTGTGGGATAATGACACCAGGGAATAAAGAGACCGCCATCAGTACATAGCTTGCTTTCTGGCAGTTACAAATTGCATCAACATAAACCTATTTTGCATAGGTAATTAAGATAATATGGAAATTCCTTTCAATTATCAGTCGTAATTTCATTTTCACTGATGGAGATTCTCTATTTGATATCTGTTATGGTCCGGTTCCTTGTACCACAGCGATAGTCCAAGGTAGAACCAATAAAGAAGAACTCGAACACGGATATGGAATAACACAGATATATAACAAACAGGAATATATACAGAGAAGTAGAAAGTGTTAGTACGAACAATCAGGTTTAGTAGTAATTGCGACTCTTGTTTGGTCTGCCTCTGACTCGACTGACTGACTCGCTCGCTCTGACTGACAGACTCCTGACGGACTTCACTCTAGACGGACTTCACTCCAGACTTCAGACTGAACAGTATTTAGTCACCTTTCCACGAAGGCATCATGTGGCACAAGGCCGGTTTAACGTGGGATCTCCGAGCCCGTGGGCTCGGCCAAAAATATGCCCTTTGAACCCGTATAAAGGGGTTCAGGTCGGTTTACCTCCCCGAAAGAGACACCGCCCTTCGGCATAGCCTCGTTCGGGTTCCTCCCCGCCCGAAGGCAGAGAGTTCAACCGATCAGCCGATCAGCCGGTCGCCCGACTTCGGACTGAACGGTATTTAGTCACCTTCCACTGGGGCATCATGTGGCACAAGGCCGGTTTAACGCGGGTTTTCCGAGCCCGTGGGCTCGTGCAAAAATATGCCCTTTGAACCCGTATAAACGGGTTCAGGGTCGGTCTACCTCCCCGAAAGAGACTCCGCCCTTCGGCGTCGCCTCCTTCGGGTTTCTCCCCGGCCGTAGGCAGAGAGTTCAACCGATCAGCCGGTCGCCTGACTTCGGGTTGAACTCCCTGCTTCCTCTTGAGGCGCCGTATTTATTACGAATGGAATAGTCCATTATGTTATTATGGGTAAGGTCCCATAACAATATCACCATATCTGCAAGGCCCAAGAACCACTCAAGGTAGATTTTGATGGTAGTTTTTGTTTCGTAGCATGAGTTATTTAATACCGAAGTTTAAATACTTTGATCGCAATTTTATTTCATTTTTATAGATAATAATGATTTAGTGAAACAAGTATTTATTAATTAAATTAATTGCTGGGAGAGAAAAGATGGATTTATACAACCCAATAATACCTTTCCAAAGTGTAAATGAATATAACGAATCTAACTGGAATTGGAACTCGGCTCTCCGATTAACAATTCTGAGTCATTGTCCATTGCGCCACCCGCAAATCCAAGCTTACAGCACCTGGTATTCCCTAGTGGTCACCCATCTAAGTACTGGCCAGGTTCCACGTTACTTAATCTCGGTGATCTTACAGGAACCGTTGTTTTAACGTGATGTGGTCGTAAGCCACTCAAAGTAGAGAGTTACTGGGGTCGTTGTATGAAGAGCAGATTATGAGGGCATGTAAGAAAGACAATGGTTGACCCTGGACTTGAAGATGTTAATATTGTAGTGACCGGAGAGGCATCCTATCGGGAGTCTGTTCCACAAAGTGAAAAGTTTCACCATAATCTCCTTATTATGTTTTCCTACTAACGTCTAAGTTGAACAACGACAATTTCAGATCAGATCTTTTTATTACAGTGAGGTTCACCCTGTACAAGGCTTGCGAGTCGTTCGGGGGCGGCACAGTCAGAGACGGTTTATGCACATAGGAGAGGAAAGATAATGCTTAACCTTAAACTTGAGCAGGTTACTCTTGGGAGTCAGTTCCATAAAGTATAATTAGTCATATATAGCAACTTCTTTAGGACCAAGGAAGAACAACACGAACACAAGAGTAGAAATAACGAAGGAAGGTGTTAGTATGACTGTCAGTCTGGTTTGGAGTGAACAACTATCGGCTCGACTCGATTCGTCCCTCTCTCTTGAGAGGCGTAGTATACATAGTGTTAGAAAGAGTTCGTTCTGTAGTTATAGGTAAGGACCCATGATAAATATTCTGCGCAAGACCCGGGAGCCATTCGAGGTAGAACGTTACAGAGTAAGAGGCACAGATTATGCTGATATATGGAAAAGATAACCCTAGACTTGGACAGGTTAATATTGTAGTGATCGGGAATGCATCCTCTTGGGGGTCGTTTCCACAAAGTAGCGGTTCGTGGGAAGAAGAAGCTAGAGTAGAAATTATATCTCACCAATGGAATACGAAGGGAATGAGAGTGGTTCGCTACAATGTGAGGGGCATGGCGGATTTTAGCTGCGAAGGTGAGAACTGGTGGGATAAGGAATGCCATTTGTTTGAGCATTTTCCATGGAAATAGCGATAGGGCAATGAGGGACTTGCTACATCTCGTCTAATAATTATGCGCTAAACTGCAGGATTATTGATAACCCTCGTAGATATAAAAGACTGCTAATTGATTTTTAATCAATCAACAGCTTTCATTAATCTAATGAAGTATGGGCATTTACTGCAACTGTTTTTGAGCAGTACTCTTTTTGAGATCGCTGTAGAAATGTCTGAGGACTACTTGTAAGTAGACAGTGAAAGTTAGAATTGGAGTAATTTTTTTCCATTGTCAAATTCCTCACAATTTGGGGATTTGAGTTTATATTGTTAAGCAATAATGTCGGATTAAAAATTACATGTGTTAACATCTAGAGACAGTAAGGGATGTTGAAAATTTTTTTGTTGGGTGGGAGGACCGACTTCTCAAATGTTGACTAAATCATCAAACATAAGAATATTTTGGGAGGCCTTTTTCACCAGGTCAAGATCTTTTCAGCACCTCATCGTATGTATATGCAAGCAACTGCATTTTTTTCCACATATTCCTCTGTATAAAATATGTGTGTATGTATAAGTAAATTGATATGTCTATATGTGCCACAAACTTGCCACCTATTCTACCAAAGTATGCACCCTGCATATATACGTACGATGTCTTCTGGAAAGTACCCAATCATTTAATTTTAACGGAAAAAATATATGCCGTTCAAATTGTCTTCAAAGTTTTTTCGGGATTACCATCAGCTGCAGTGTACCTTTTCTTTAATCTCGTTCACGGGCTGAAAGTACATTTTTCTTTCAATAGCAATTTATATTTAGGAAAAGCCTGGATAGAGCAACGTTTGATTTTAAGCTGCATGGAGTTCGCAGACCTGGGGATTGCGATATTTTGAAAAAAAAATACAAAAGAAAATAAAATATGTACGAGACGTAAAAAAATGAGTAGCCCCATTGTTTTGACGGTGGTCACGCACAATAGGATCTCATATTATGGCGTCTCACTGCCAACTAAGTAAACCCATAGAAAATTGTCCGTTCACGCATGTAGCTCAATGTCTGCACTGATTGGGTGTCAGATTACATCAATGCCGAGCAAAATATTTTCGAGATGATCCAAAGGGCTGGATAGAATCCGGACAGTCCTGGTAAGTATTTGAGGTTTGATATTTCCTAAGTCATTGATTAGTTTGGCACGAGGCCACTTTTCGCGGGTCACCCAATCTGGAAATAATACAGTGTTGAGCAGATCTGGCAGATGAGCTTCTGCAAAAGTTTTCTTTCATGTACCGTTAGAAAGTGGGCAATAATGCACAGCTTCCTATCTATAGCTCTAAGCAATGTTTGCCGCTTTACAATCTTTCCCGGTTCTTATTCTACTATCCAGTTATAGAAACTAGTTAGCTAGTTTATTCGCTGTTCCTCTCTGTTCCTCTTGCTATCAATATATCCTGTGAGTATTAAATTCACCAGGCTCCTCTTCTCTTTTACGTGTATGATGTACTTAACTGTTTCTTTTTTTTATTGTAAGTGTCTGTCTTTCGCTTTCGTTCCCATGTTCCTTAAAATTCTTTGCTCTAGACGCACTGACTTTTACTACCCTAAGCTTAAAACATCAAAAACACCTCCCCCCGAAAAAAAAAACCAACTGAAGAGTGAGGCACTATTTGAGAATCAAACCTGATATAGAAATAATGGTCTGAAAGACTTGCCTTATAACATAGTAACACTCTGCATTGCGCGTCGAAAGCCTCTTTTTTTTTACTAAATTCTCACACAATCTAAGGCCCAAGAGTCACTCAAGGTAGAGAGTTACAAAATTAAATTTTTTGAATGGACGCAGGATGGGAAGTGGGAAGTAAGTGTAGACTATGAGGATGCATACAATGACCATTGGTATTGCATTTTTGAAGATCGAAGTTGACTGGAAATCAAGAAGCCGGAAGAAGTTACCACAAAGGAGAAGTGCGTGTGAAGAAACTGTTAGCATAGAACTTACGGTTAAATCTAACCATTTCAAATCTAAAATGATGAGAATTTTCCGCTAATGTAGTAATTCGCTTAAATTAATATTCTAGGTACCCTAGAGGAAATTTTATCAGAACAGTTGCCATATTTATAGAAAAATCACAGGAAAGCTACATTACTGCGGTGGGAAAGTGATTGAAACCGAGATGCCAGTTCAGGGGTAATAACATTGCAGATTCGTATTTGTATTTTTATCGAAAATCTCCAAATACATCGCTGAAGCCCCAAAACAGATGTGGCAGCTATATCCAAAGCATGGACGAATGGTAGACTTATAAATATGTAAGATAGATTCTGACGAGAAAAATTGTCTAGCAAGACACGATGAACCAATTTAGCTGTAAAAGTCGGACCTGCAGGAAATAATGATAGAGTAGCGATAGGCTTGCGATGTTGCATCTGTGGGAAAGTGATTGTAGGGTGGGAAATAATTTATCACCTACAAGGCCGTGTACAAGCTTTTGAATACTGTCATGGCTAGAAAGTAAGATATGGCAGCAGTAGAGATTACGACCCTTGCCCAGTTACTCATCTGAATAGGAGTGTTTACAAGTATCTTTGTTACGGGACCAAATTATTGACAAAACGTATTATTGTTGTGTATTGTCGTATAAGAAAACGACACTAAATCTCCCATACGTAGAAATATTGATTATTTAAGCCCGGATTCCGTCGGTTAATATCGGCGAATGCGTGTCTGACTTTAGAGAATCGGAAAACTCCATCCGTAATAAGGTAGCAATACTCAATTTTAGATCATATCCAACTCTTGTAAAGTTAGAACAAGACAGATGGAATTATAGAACGGTAAAATGAGTCGATCATTTTTCTAGCGTTTTTAGCAGTGAATCGCATAGCTTAGATGTGGCACAAGGCCGAAATTGGGGGAGGGGGGTTATCCAGTGAGAATCGAACTCACTACCCAGTCGTAATTGTTCTCGCGAGACAAGCTTGTGGGCTATTACACCACTTGGCGGTGTCCTAGCGGTGGATCGTATATACGAGTTCCACTTGAGGTCTGAGGTAAACTTGAGTCTCAAAGAAAGGGGCCTCTTTGAGACGGCCATTTTTCATGGAGACTGGTGAGAATTTAGGGACAGTTCGGTGATGCCGAAAAGTTGCTAGTTTTGTTTCGGAGTTCACACAACAAACTTCTAGATCCCACAGAGAACTCCTGGGTCAATCAAGTCACCAACAATAACGAACTATTTCTAATGAAAAAAATAAAATAAAAAATAAAATAGACACCACTTATCTTTCTACAGATTTCAGATCTTGTTTCCGTTTCCTTCTGATTCTTAATAAACAAGCCTTGATCATCCCACGGCAGGGAAATGAACCATAGATCACCTTGCCTCTAACCCCGACCCCACAAAGGCTATCAGCTCGAGACAAGTGATGCCTGATTGTTGTGATAAATACAGGCAGGTAATCATATAGTATTGTGTTGAAAGTCTAACGCAAAATGTACGTTGGTTTTGTTTTGCTGTCTCATTCACAATTAGGAATAAAAAAAAATAACCCGGCAACCTGGCCACGATTTGAACCTACTCACCCTAATTAATCATTCGCCATACTTTTATCAGTTCGAAACATGTGAGTAAGATTATTCAAAACATACAATTTCCTGCTTATATGGTGCAAAAATAATGACGTAATAATGTCGTTTTTTGACGTATTTTTTAACATCAAAAAACGACATTATTACGTCATTATTTTTGCACCAACCTATTATTTGTGAATGAGTTATCAGAAGACATAGAAGAAACATCTGCTCTTTCATAGGGAGACTTGTAATTGTAGGGCGTTGCATGAAACAGTTTTTCTTTTTACGTTATCAGCTTTGGTTAAGATTCTGTTTTGTAGAAAACTAACCACTAAAGGAAGATTTACTTACACTACAGGAGCGTAAGACAAAAATAAGTCTTCTCAGAGGACTTATCCAACCCTTAGAGTGAAGCAATGCCAAGGGAATTAGAAGTCCTACCAGGATTTATTATTGGCAGCTACAATTTTAAAAAATTTAGATATGCAGATACAATAATTCCTACAGAAGATAGTAAAGATAAGTGAGAAGAAAAATCTAAAGACAAAATTTATGGTTGTCAGCAAAAGGAACAAAGCAATATGTAAATTATAAAATGGAAATGTGCCAAAATAAAGCAAATACAAAACATTTAAATATCTAGGAAGTATTTTAACTGAGGACGGATAATACAACACCAAAACCCAAAGGTGCATAGAGATAGCGAAGATACATTACAAATGATACGAAATGTATTAAGATACATTACAAATGATAAGAAAAGTTTTAAGATACATTACAAATGAGAAGAAAAGTATTAAGATATATTACAAATGATACGAAATGTATTAAGATACATTACAAATGATAAGAAATGTATTAAGATACATTACAAACGATAAGAAATGTATTAAGATAAGATACATTAGAAATGATAAGAAAAGTATTAAGATATATTACAAATGATACGAAATGTATTAAGATACATTACAAATGATAAGAAATGTATTAAGATACATTACAAATGTTAGGAAAAGTATTAAGATACATTACAAATGATAAGAAAAGTTTTAAGATACATTACAAATGATAAGAAAAGTATTAAGATATATTACAAATGATACGAAATGTATTAAGATACATTACAAATGATAAGAAATGTATTAAGATACATTACAAATGATACGAAATGTATTAAGATACATTACAAATGATAAGAAATGTATTAAGATTCATTACAAATGATAAGAAATGTATTAAGATACATTACAAATGTTAGGAAAAGTATTAAGATACATTACAAATGATAAGAAAAATTTTAAGATACATTACAAATGATAAGAAAAGTTTTAAGATATATTACAAATGATACGAAATGTATCAATATACATTACATACGATAAGAAATGTATTAAGATACATTACAAAAGGTGAGAAATGTATTAAGATATATTACATGTGATAAGAAAAGTATTAAGATGCATTACAAACGATAAGAAAAGTATTAAGATACATTACAAATGACAAGAAAAGTTTTAAGATACATTACAAATGATAATGTATTAAGATGCATTACAAACGATAAGAAAAGTATTAAGATATATTACAAATGATATGAAATGTATTAAGACACATTACAAACGATAAGAAAAGTATTAAGATATATTACAAATGATATGAAATGTATTAAGACACATTACAAACGATAAGAAATGTATTAAGATACATTACAAAAGATAAGAAATGTATTAAGGTATATTACAAATCATACAAATGTATTAAGATACATTACAAACGATAAGAAATGTATTAAGATACATTACAAACGATAAGAAAAGTATTCAGATACATTACAAATGATAAAAAAAGTATTAAGATGCATTACAAACGATAAGAAAAGTATTAAGATACATTACAAATTATCGATAAGAAAAGTATTAAGATACATTACAAATGATAAGAAAAGTATTAAGAAACAGAAAAATTCCGTTAAAAACAAAGAAATAAGTACTGGATTGTTATTTAATATCTTCCCTCCTATATGGCAGTGAATGCTGGACAATCTCCTCAAAGATGAAGAGGAAACTTGAGGCAGCAGAAATGTTCTACAGGAGCATGCTGAGGATACCATGGACCGAATATGTAAGCAACGAAGTCGTTTTAGAGAAAATGGAAACACAAATGACACTTAAACTTAACATCAGAAAAAGTTGAAATTTCTAAAGCACATAATGAAGAAAGAAGGATTGGAAAATGTGAAACTCACAGGACATATTTAAGGCAAGCGGGTCACAGGAAAACAGCGCATAACCTACCTCCCGAGCTTGTGTAAATGGTTGTCTGAACAGGGATTAGGAGAGGTAGCAAAAACACAAACTTACTAGGAACACAAAAGAACAGAAAATTGCGGAGAACTTTGTTCTCTCATGCCCTGAAGAGACACGGCGAATATGAAAGTGAGGAAAAAAATAAACAAATACATAAAAAGGCTCTTATATGTTTGTGAACGAGATGAAGACAAAAAGTATTAAATATACTTTAACGTGCCAAAAGTCATGGTTTTTTTCATCCCATCCTCATTGCTTAGTGTTGGAAACCATGGACAAATGCATCAATCCTCTACACTGTCTCATCTCCCTCACCAAGGTCGTGCATCCCGCCAGCTTTCTTTCTGTCTAGTCTCTGATGTCATCATTCAGACGTCACCTTAGTTTTCCCCTCCGTCTCTTGCCACCGATGCATCCCTCTAGAATGTGGGTGCAAAGTTTCTGGGTCCTGATGGATATGACCAAAGTATTGCAGCTTTCGTTTCCTTATGGTTGCGACCAAGTGCTTCTCTGTTCCTATCGCCAGGACCGACTTGTTTGTTTTGTGGACCGTCCAGTTGAATTGTAGTGCTCGCCTGCAGCATGTTTTCCCGAAAGATATGACTTCGTTGACACCGGCTGCTTTCAGGTTTCATGGACATGTAGTACTACCAGCCGCACGAAGTCTGCAGGAACATCACCTTAATGCCTCTGTGAAGAGAGCTGTCTTTTCACAGAATCTTAAGGGACCCAAGTGCATATCTTGCTATCCCCGACCGACACTGATCTCATGACTACCATTCGCTGTTTGATCTATGGTGGTTCCCAGGTACTTTAATTTCTTGAGCCTCCGTCCTGATGGTCAACTGCACCAGTTCTGAAGTGGCTGGCAGGACTTTCCTCTTGATGTTGATTTCCAATTGGTACTCACCGAGAATCTTACCACCTCATCGAGCATTCTTTAGAGTATCAGCGGGTAGGTGTCGGTTATCGTGGGCGATCCCATCTATTCGGCCGAACAACGCGGTCGAAAGACTTCTGGAGAGGTGTTAGGCAATGATGTTTCGATAGATGTCCAAAGTTCACTGTTGTTTGTAAGTGTAGAAACTTGAATGCGAATAAACCTCTCCGTTACGTTCCATAAATACTCAGAAAAACGAAATGATAAATATAAGACAGCGGCGAAATACGGGAGGATCACACTAGATTTATCTTCATAGTGTTGCTAAACAAACCATTTGCAAATGAATGTAGATTAAATCAGAAAATCGGCTTCATGTGGTACTAAACTAATCATGACGATTATAATGAACAGATTTGGTAGCAGGTGTAATAGGGCAAGAACAGAAATACAGAAAGATCTATACATATGTCGCAAAGATTACAAAATAGCATTAGATAAAGGACAACATAGGAAGCTGCTTAAAATATGACAACAGATTGATTTACACGGGAAAGATTTTACATATGGATAGAAAAGATGTTTAGTGTCTACACAAAAATAAGAAAGGCATGTAGGGCAGCGATACATTCCCTCACCAGATTTATTTAATTGCATAGTGAGTGACTCCTACGAGATATAGAAGACATACCAGAATTGAATTATTGACGTATTGTAACAACATAAAGATACATTTACGGCATTGTATTAATATAGGTAACTCCACAGATTCGTGATACCTAAGATTTAAAATGAATTTTTAAAAATGAAAAAAATATTTCTTGAAGCTTTTATTTAGTTTTAATTTCAAGCTAAAAGATTAAATTTAATATTTCCAATAAGCAAAATACAATGTTTGGACTACATATTGGGGATGTCAAGCTGGGTACATAAATTTATGTACCTGGTCGTGTAGTAACAGAAGATGACATGTCTGACACAGAAATCCCAAGGACGTATAGGAATAGCGAAAGCAACCTTTCAGAAATTATTCAAAGTATTAAGAGATAAGAAAATGCCCTTAGAAACAAAGAAAAGAGTGTTGTATAATACCTAATCTCTAATATGGCACCGAACGGAAGGTGGAAACAACAAATAATACACTTGGCATATGGGAGGCAATGGATGAGAGAACAAGGACAAAGAGGGTTATTAAAGCGGCAAGAGTTAGAAAAACAAAAGGCAGGAAACTGGATAGAATCATACCTAACATGCGCTTGTACACATTGCAGCGTGAAAACAGGCTTCAATCATCCATTGCATAACATCTGTTGCACTTTTTAATAGAGTAAACGGTGTCAAATATGCATTTTGCTTTCAGTTGTAATTTTCACCAAAAAAGTAAAATTACTACTGTTACACATGTAATTGTTATAAATACATTGAAAACTCGGAAAGAAAGGGATTGTCAAGTATTTAGGCAAACATTGCTGATAGGGCAGCGCTATGTACAATGCAAATGTATTATTGATGATTTTACTGGATAAATCTATTGACAACCAGGAAGAAGGGAATTGTCAGTGGTCAGGAATTATGGCAAACATTCATTAAATAATAGGTTTATTATGTGTAATCTTCTTAAACCACATGTACCTCCCTGCCGTGATTATGGCCCTCTACAGCGTCCTCCTCTTTCATATGTGATTTGCCATAACTTCATGGGTAATATAGTGGAGTAGTTTCTCGTTGAACGGTGGAGTAATGGTTAGCTGCTCAGATTGAGGAATCGGAGAGCCGAGTTCGAATTCCAGTCGAATTCATTACATTCATATACGTGCTAATACCCTTGGGAAAGGTATGAATCCTCTTCTTTTCCAGCTATGGGTAAATAGCAGGGCAGACCGGGTTCTGTAGCCTTGGATGGAAACTGGTCTACAGCAGAAAGAAATGGCAAACTACTGCGGGAAAAATTGTCTGCCTCATCAGTCATGTATCGAAAGATATATGATCGCCTACTCGTGGATCACGCATGGCACATAACCGAGCTTTTCGTTATTTGTGCATATTTGGGTAGAATATTATTCTCGCACTATTAATTTAATTTTTTTTACGAATAGGCTATTTTGCCGGACCCTGTAAAAAAGACACCAAAGCTATTTTGCCGTTCCTGGTAAAATAGAAAGCAAAGCTATTTTTCCGTTCCTGGTAAAATAGAAAGCAAAGCTATTTTGCCGTTCCTGGTAAAATAGACACCAAAGCTGTTTGTCCGTTCCTGGTAAAATAGAAACCAAAGCTATTTTGCCGTTCCTTGTAAAACAGAAACCAAAGCAATTTTGCCGTTCCTGGTAAAATAGAAAGCAAAGCTATTTTGCCGTTCCTGGTAAAATAGAAACCAAAGCTATTTTGCCGTTCCTGGTAAAATAGACAACAAAGCTGTTTTGCCGTTCCTGGTAAAATAGAAACTAAAGCTATTTTGCCGTTCCTGGTAAAATAGAAACCAAAGCTATTTTGCCGTTCCTGGTAAAATAGAAACCAAAGCTATTTTGCCGTTCCTGGTAAAATAGACACCAAAGCTGTTTTGCCGTTCCTGGTAAAATAGAAACCAAAGCTATTTTGCCGTTCCTGGTAAAATAGAAACCAAAGCAATTTTGCCGTTCCTGGTAAAATAGAAACCAAAGCTATTTTGCCGTTCCTGGTAAAATAGACACCAAAGTTGTTTTGCCGTTCCTGGTAAAATAGAACCAAAGCTATTTTGCCGTTCCTGGTAAAATAGACACCAAAGCTGTTTTGCCGTTCCTGGTAAAATAGAACCAAAGCTATTTTGCCGTTCCTGGTAAAATAGAAACCAAAGCTATTTTGCCGTTCCTGGTAAAATAGACACCAAAGCTGTTTTGCCGTTCCTGGTAAAATAGAAACCAAGTCCATTTTGCTGGTAAATATAAATAGTATTTTAGAACTAAGAATATATTATATTTGAGATCATCAACGCAGTGGTTGTGTGAACTGCCTAGGCAGAACTTGAAAAACATGGATTCTTTGGTCTGTGACTGGTGTTTTCAGTGTGTGCACCTGAATTGTATTGACAATAGCAAGTTTTGGTCTATGCCTGAAGTGCTTAAACTATACAGATAACTCTACATTTCTTTTAATCATTGATAATGAATAAATGATTTTAACTTGTGCTTTAACAATCAATGGTGGAAAACATTTTAAATTGTCTTAACAATTGATGTTGAAAATAAATAAAATTGTGTGTTAAATCTGTGTGTTGTAATCTTTAACATTATCTGCCTTCATAATAATAAAAATAATAGCTTGAGGGTCTATCTTACCGAGACCGGTAAAATAAGCTTAAAAGCGTGTTTGTTTTTTCTACCGGTAAAATAGTCTGGGGGGTCTATTTTACTGAGACCGGTAAAATAAGCTTAAAATGATGTTTTTCTATTCTACCGGTAAAATAGTGTGAGGGTCTATTTTACCGAGACCGGTAAAATAACCTTAAAAGCATGATTGTTTTTTCTACCGGTAAAATAGTCTGAGGGTCTACTTTACCGAGACTGGTAAAATAAGCTTAAAAGTATGTTTGTCTATTCTGCCGGTGAAATAGTCTGAAGGTCTATTTTACCAAGACCGGTAAAATAAAAGCATGTTTGTCTATTCTACCGGTAAAATAGTCTGAGGGTCTATTTTACCGAGACCGGCAAAATAGTCTCTTACTTCTTTTTTTATTAAATAAAGAATTATTATTAATTATTATTATTATGTTGATTAGTTTTATCTTTCAAGGCAAAATGTAAAACCGTTTTTGACTATGTTCGTCTGCTATGATGGCTAGCTAATCCCTTTTGTAGACGCCTGCTGAGGTAAAGCTATGTTTCTTTAACATCCGGGAAGTCAACTTGTGGTTTATGTCACAAATGAGTTGAGCAGATCTTATTTGCAGATTCTGAGGGATAGAGCGCATAAACTGGCGTGATCAACAACTTTTGAACATGTACAGTACTCTCAAACTCTCGGTCACGATGACTTTTGACTTTGTGCTAGCACAACCACCGACAGGTTCCAAGCAGTTCCGTCTACTCAATTTAATTTACAAGGGTTGGACGAGCGTGTGATATGGTTTTTCAGGCACTTTCCAACAGCGCCGCACGCTGAGATAATCTCCCCGGTTTAGTATTTTCGAGAATCTTGGTAAATCAGCCTTATTGGAATTGAAACATCGTTCTTACTACTCGACCATTATGTCATATATAATAATACATAGTTTTCTTTAGTCTTTGGCCAGAATTATTCGCGTTTCAAGTTTCGTCCTCGGTATGACGATAAACTACATCTGGCAGCAATCCTAAGATTGACGTTTTTAAGGATCGAGGACACAACACTTAATTGCTGTTGTTTCCGGAACCACTCTGGCCTGTGGTGGTAGCACCTGTTAGGGTCCTAGCTCTTGGCAAATAATGAACTCCCAAACAAAAATCAAAAAGTACATTTATATAATAAAATAACCAACAATACATTTTTATAGTAAAATGACGATCAAACCAACATTTCTTCGTTACGTCTCATGTACTCTCAGAACGTAGGTGATCATGGCTCTCTACAATTTCCCGTCCCTTACAGCTATCTTTTCGCTATTTCTAAACTAAACCCTGTTCCACCATCCATTTTCTCAAGACCGTTAAGTATGTTACGCATTATTTTTCTTTGTCTCTCTTGCCCTCAATCAGTCCTGGGAGTAACAGATTTTTCCAGTCATCCTTTTTCATTTTGTGCCACAGAATTTTCAGCTGTCTCTTCCTGATGTTAAGTATAGGTTTCCTTCTTGTTTCTATTTTTTAAAACCTCGGTGTTGCTCACATGTTCGGTCCATGGAATCCTCAGCATCTTTCTGTAGAACCACATTTTGGTTGCTTCAAGTCTCTTCTTCATTTTGAGGAAATTGTCCCGCATTACCTACCATATAAATGTCAGCTAATAGGTCTGTACTCTTTTCTTTGTTTCTTACGAAATTTTTATATCTCTTAATATTCGGCTTAGCTTTTTGAATGCATCTTTCGCTATCCCAATGCGTCTTCGGATTTTAGTGTCACATTTTCCGTCCTGTGTTAGAATAGTTCTCAAATATTTAGAATTTTTGTGTTTGGTTGATTTTGGTATCTCCGATTTGAAATTTACATTCTGGGCTCATCCTTTGGCTAATAACCATGCATCCTGTCCTCTTGTAGTTGATGTTTAATTCTTTCTTCTTGCTTTCTTTCACCACCTTCTGTAGGAGCTTTTATAGTTTTCTTTCCGTATCTGCTATCAACAATGTCATCTACATATCTTACGTTGCTAAGATTGTGGCTTCCAATACTGAATCCTTATAGGATATCTAATTCTCTCAGATCCTCTTCTGCCATCCACTTTCTTAAGCCCGCTATGTCACGCGTTGCTTTCTTTTGTCCCTCTTTTCCTCTATCTGCCCGGTGAGTATCAGATTTTCCAAACTATCCTTTCTCATTACGTGTTCCAGAAATGTCAGCTGTCTCTGCATGAAGTTAAGTAAATGTTTCCTCTTTGTTTGCACCCTCTCCAACACCTCATCGTTGCTCACATGTTCGGTCCATGGTATCATTAAAATCGTTCTGTAGAACCATATCTGTTGCCTAGAGTCTCTTCATCTTTGAGGATACCGCCCAACATTCGCTGCCGTAAATGAGGACAGATATCACGTAGCAGTTCAGGACTCTTTTCTTTGTTACCAACGAAATCCCCCCTGTCTCGTAATACTCTCCCTAGCTTTTGGAATGCGTCTTTGGCCATCCCAATATGTCTTCTGATCTCAGCGCCGCACTTAACACCCTCTGTCAAAACACTTCCCAGATATTTAAATTTCCGCACCTGATTGATTTTAGTGTCTCTGACCCGTAAATCGCATTTCGGGCTCATATTTTTGCTGATGACCATTCATTCTGTCTTCTTTTATTAGGTTGGTGCAAAAATAATGTCGTTTTTTGACGTTCAACTTCAAAAGATCATAACTCCTTTCATAATAAACTTTATTAATCGAAATAAGAACCATTAGAATCGACACATTTTTGCCAACGAGAAACAAGTTTATTGATCCCATTAGCATAGAAATTCGGAGTTCTGGAAGCGATGAAGTCATTGAAGGCCGATTCGACATCATCTCGGCTTTTGAAGCATTTTTCGCGCAGGAAGTTGTCGTGATGCTTGAAAAAGTGATAATCGGTGGGCGAGAGGTCCGGTGAAGATGCCGGATGAGGCAGAGTCTCGTAGCCCAATTCATTCAGCTTCTGCAGGGTCAGTTGAGCAACATGCGGGCGAGCGTTGTCATGGAGGAGAATTGGTCCCTTCATATTGACCAATCTCGGGCACATACGTTGGAGCTTCTGGTACATTTCGTCAATTTGTCGGCAGTACTTCTCCGCCGTAATCGTTTTGCCCGGATTCAAGAAGCTGTGATGGATGAGACCGGCCGCAGACCACCAAGCAGTCACCATAACGTTTTTTCTGGTGCAATTTCGGTTTCGGGAAGTGTTGTGGAGATTCTCCGGCATCCAACCACTGTGCCGAACGTCGCCGGTTGTCGTAGAGGAACCACTTCTCATCACACGTCACAATCCGCTCGAGAAATGCGCAGAAGGAGCGTAGAAGACACCTCAAAACGACGATTTGTTTGATTATCGTTCAATTCATGCGGCACCCATTTATCCAACTTTTTTGACTTCCCTATTTGCTTTAAATGGCAAACGACTGTTGAGTGGTCGACCTCGAGTTCAACAGCAACTTCTCGTGCGGTTTTGCAAAGATCGGCTTCAATTAAGGCTTTCAAATGTTCGTTATCAACCGCAGTCGGCCGGCCGCGTCCGTCTTCATCTTCGAGGTTCTCGTCACCACTGCGAAATTTCTCGAACCACCGTTGTGCCACACGTTCGTTAGTGGTTACTGGGCCAAACACATCATTGATATCATGAGCTGTCTCGGCAGCTTTTCGGCCTAGTTTGAACTGGAACAAGAAAATCGTGCGGATTTGAATTTTGTCCATACTGTCGAAAAGCCTGTTAAAAAATGAATGAAGAGATTGAGAACGGTAACGAATAACACGATTCGATAGAGAGAAAAACGCGCTTCAAAATGATATATAACATGGCTATATATATCAATGAATTAATTCAGAAATCATATATAAATGTAACATATGTCAGAAAACGACATTATTTTTGCACCAACGTAATCGTTTTTGCTTAGTCCCTTTTTCTCGCTCTCCTTTACTTCATTCTGTAGGAGTTTTTGTAGGTTCCTTTCCTTGTCTGCTACCAGCACTGTGTCATCTGCGTATCTTATGTTGTTAAGATTGTGGCCGCCAATGATAAATCCTGATAAGATATATAATTATGTCAAAATTGCTTGGCTGTACAGGTTGAATAAGACCGGTTAGAAGACATATTCTTCTCTTACACCTTTATTTTTGTATGTCTTTTAAACTCATTTTCTATCCGTATGCATGCAATTTGCTGCCAGTATAGATTCTTGATTATTCTAATGTCCAGGTTACTCAGTAGTTCTAACAGATCTTTGTGGCTTACTTTATCAAATACCTTTGCGTAATCTATAATAATTACATTTTTATAGTAAAACTGCCAACACTACATTTTATGATCTATATACATACATATATATATATATATATATATATATATATATATATATATATATATATATATATATATATATATATATATATATATATAATATTAGTGGTAAATATACACATATATATGCAATCATATATCTAAAATATATAAATATATATACATTTCAATAAAGGTACAATTAATTTACAAATTCATGAATTATTCATACATAAAACAAATACAAAGGTTAATGATTTAAATGGCGAGAAATCCATCATCGCGAACAATTCAAATAATATAAAAAACCCCGAACATGTTTATGAATGAAAAGATCCTGTTTTATAAATTTCAGTTGCTTGTAAAATAAAAAGACCTAATGCAACTGAAATTTATAAAACAGGATACACATACATATATATTTTTTTAAATAAAAAATAATTCCAAGAGGATAGAATCCAGTAGAACTCAATGTCCAGGACAAAGTAAGGATATAATAAAAAGACTTAAACACTAATATTCCATGGTCATAATTTATTCCATTGGAATCGTAAATACGATCCAATTCATCGGACCTACAAGTTCAAAAAGAAAACAGAAAAAACAACTCCGGGAATAAAAAATTAAATTTAGTGAGAGTGTATGTATGAGAGTGGGGGACGAATGTTAGAGTAAATGAAAGGGAGGGGTAACGGACGAGAGAAGAACAGGTGAAGAACAGGAAGGTCTAAAGAAGAAGGGGGGGATTAAAATTTAACAGAGAGTAGTTTTAGAGAGAGGAGTCAAAGTGAGAGAAATATGAATGTTCTCGGATGTCTAATATATTAAAGATGTAACCGGAAAGGATATATTTGTGGTGACATACACACACAATAGACGATCTAATCTTAAAGATCAGAAGATGAGAGGGAGAGGAAAAGAAAAGAAAAGAAAAAGGCGTGGTGGAGATAGATGGGGCGAGGGAAACTAAAACCGAATTGCATTTATAAAAGGGCCGCTGTGTAATTCATATATATATATATATATATATATATATATATATATATATATATATAGTTTATGAAAAACTAGGTAATCCGTATGGGTAAACCTAAGGAGGATAAAATCCAGAGAGCTCAATGTAAATCCAGAGCAAATAATTTAAATAAAAACAGACCAGTTTAAGGTTCCATGTAATAAATTATTTCACCACAGCCCTTTTAAAAGGACTGCGAATCATCAGATTTTACTTCCAAACAAACAAAAAAAAAAGTTTGGAAGTAAAGTCTGATGATTCGCAGTCCTTTTAAAAGGGCTGTGGTGAAATAATTTATTACATGGAACTTTAAAGTGGTCTGTTTTTATTTAATATATATATATATATATATATATATATATATATATATATATAGGATATTAATATATATAGGATATTTCGATCCGAGCTAGAGGCAACCGGATGTCTAGCCACACTGATGAGCTGTGAAACAGCGAAACAGTCTGTCTGTGGATGATGTTATATATATATATATATATATATATATATATATATATATATATATATATATATATACATATATATACACTGAAAGTATAAAATATCTGTTGTTGAAATCATAAAATTGCGTACAAAATGTTTAGGTGTTGACATGCCGCTAAACAAAATCAATCAACCAACGTTTCAAGTCTGAAATCAAACGATATTATGACATGCTTTTTAGCTAAGAGATTTGAGCTGAACTCGACTTATACACAAATATAGATGGAATTGAAAAAAAATGTGTTAATTCTTCATAACAAAAATAGGATTTTAGAGACAGGTTCGATATCGATTTTTCCCCTCGGTGAATTAAGATCTAAGGCGCTCTCTCCTGTGTGAAATAAAACACACATCTCCGAATTTTCAATAAAAATTAACTTCCATCAGTTCTGTTATGCTGTTGTCTAAGAATCACTGGCGTTAATTAAAACAAAGTCTTTTCGCTGCTTGCGACGCGACCCTTTTGTATAATTTGAATCCACTTGTCAGTTATTAATACACACAAAAGCGATTGTATCGAAAACAAAGTGCCAAGCGAACCATATGATCTCGACGCACTCGTTTCAAGGGAGAGACAGCCAGCTCGGCAAATGTATTGTGTTTATTAATCCCAAAGCAAATCAGCCGTTAAGGGTCGCATAACAACACTGCAAGAACAATAACCACATCATCATCCTTTATAGTCCGGTGGTGAACGCTTAGGGATAAAGAAGTCGCCGGGAAACCAAAGGGAGGCAGTTCAACACCCTATCTTGATGATCATATCCTATGTTTAATATAGTTTAGCCCCCCCCCCAAAAAAAAAAAACGAGTGGAGGAGCTGGTGTCTTTTTAAATAACATGTCCCTTCTGGATTTAGGCTTCCTACCAATTTTTTTTAATTATCCGTGAATTGCCGAGTTCACAAGAACGAGAGCTTTTCTTCCTTTAGACTGATTGACAACCAAGGCTGCAGAGTCCAGTTTATATATATATATATATATGGTTTCATAATTTCCCCAAGGATATTAGCACGTAAGCAGACAGAAAAAAGAAATTACAAAATCTCCTACAGAAGGTAGCGACGGAGAGTGAGAAGAAGGGACTAAGCATAAACTACAAAAAGACAGAATGGATGGGCATCAGAGGATGACCCCGAAATGCGATTTGCAGGTTGAGAACCCTAGAATCAAGCAGACGTGGAAATTTAAATATCTGGGAAGCGTCTTGACAGATGACGGCAAGCGCGACACTGAGATCCGTAGACGCATTGAGATGGCCAAGGACACATTCCAAAAACAGGGCAGAGAATTGCGAGACAGAAGGATTTCTTTGGCAACAAGGAAAAGAATACTGAGCTATTATGTGACATCTGTTCTTCTTTACGGCAGCGAATGTCGGACGATTTCCCCAAAGATGAAAAAGAGACTCGAGACAACGGAGATGTGGTTCTACAGAAGGATGCTGAGGATATCATAGACCAAGCGTGTGAGCAACGATGTGGCCTTAGAGACGATGCAAACAAGGAGGAGGCTTATACTTAACATCAGGAAGACGCAGCTGAAGTTTATGGAGTACATAATGTGGAAGAATGGCTTGGAGAATTTGATACACACAAGCCGAATAGAGGTAAAGAGAGACAAAGGAAAACAATGCGTGACATACCTGAGAGGCTTAAGCAAGTGGATGGCAAAACGTGATCTGGATGAGGAAGAACAGGGAAGAAAATTGTTGGGAGTTGCAAGGGATAGAAGAGGGGGGAGGGCTATGATCACCTACGTCCTGAAAGGACATGTCACATGAAGAAGAAGTGAATATAATGAACTTGACTTTCCGCGCCGATGATCGACACGCTACGCGCACACCCCGGCGCTGGTGGCAGTAAAACGGATGTAGGCAGAAACCATTCTATCACTCAAATGGTTGGTACACAAGTATTTCACTTAACATGCTGATTTCATAGACAGTTACTTATTCAGGATTTGGTACAATATAGTCAAATAAATGAACGCTGGGAGGAAGTATAAAGATTTCGCTTCGACATGTTTTCTAATGAAGCCAGCTCCGAAAATCAGAATTGAAATCTTACCTCAAAACACCGAACACCGACACTAGTAAAAATACGAAACTATCTCGCCCACCATTTACAACATACTGACAAGTGTTATACAATTATTATGTCTGCCATTCGCCCATGCTTTGAATATTAATGTCAAATTATGGCCCGGTGCTCCAGCTATATATTTATAGATTCTTGATGAAATCCAAAGAGGAATCTGCAATATTATTGTTCCTAACCTAGCATCTGACCTTCAGTCACTTTCTAAACGTCGTAATGTAGCTGCCCTGTGATTTTTCTATAAATACTTTCATGGTAATTGTTCCGATGGACTCTGTGCCATGGTACCTAAACTTTATAAATTTAAACACATTATTAGATTGGTAAAAATGTCTCATCAATTTACAGTTGAATTGGTTAGATGCAATTGTAAGTACTATGCTAACAGTTTCTTCGGGTTCTATGCTTTCCAGCCATCTTTGATGTTCAAAAATTTAAACGCAATGTCAAATAAATGGAGCGTCTATTTATATACGCGTAATCCACTAAAAATAACATTTAATTAATAAAAATCTGTTGGATTAATAAATAAAAAATGAATTCCTTCACACACACACACACACACACACACACATATATATATATATATATATATATATCTTTAAAAATCAGGAGGACAGTTGAATCTGAACTTTTTATACATACATTCAAATGTACACAAATTCAAACACATGCATATATATGCACACACAAACATATATATTAGGTTGGTGCAAAAATGATGTCGTTTTATCACATATGTTACTATGTGAGAAAACGACATTATTTTTGCACCAACCTAATATATATATATACATACATACGATAAAGCGCTCAATATCAAAGACAGAGCGTATGTAAAATATAATATAAAAATAGACACAGACGTCAGCACCAACAGTTTGTTTCATGCATGAACGCAATATTCAGATCATATATATATATATATATATATATATATATATATATATATATATATATATATATATATATATATATATATTCATATATATATATATTCATATATATATATATTCATATATATATACATTCATATATATATATATATATATATATATATATATATATATATATATATATATATATATATATATATGGTGATTGTCACTTCTTGATAGAAGACCATCACCACAACAATTTTTTTTAATATACAGTGCTGTTCGATAAAAGTGACTCACCTGATTTTTTTACTTAAAAATTTCTTCGCATATTGTTTTTGGGATCAAACTAATTTTTAATCTTACTAATATAAAGACCCCTTCCCGATCACCTAGGAAAAAAAGTTTACTCACCCTAAGGTATTCTATTGATAATTATAATTTTGGATATAAATGAGATGTAGGGAAAAACTCTGTGCAAAAAAGGGACTCACTTATTTCCTGCAACTAGTAATCAATAGAAACATAACCGAACAGCTTTAAATAAAGAATAATAGAGGTATAATTTATTTATAATTGGTAATATAGTTCGAAATATTTAATAATCTATGGGTCCTCCTTTATTTTGAATAACCTTTTCAACTCTTTTTGGCATTGACTTGATTAGGTTCTGGCAAATCTCATCTCCAAGCATTGAATTCCATTCGGATATGAAATTCACAATCAAATCATCTTTGTTGCTTAAATGCTTTCTCGAGAGCCTGTACTTTATAATACTCCATATGTTTTCTATGGGGTTGAGGTCAGGAGATTGGGGCGGTCATGTCATAACACTCACCTGCTTCTCATCAAAGTATTCCTTCATCAATTTTGATTTGTGACAGGGAGCATTATCCTGCATAAAAATGAGCTTGGTGGGGGCCGATTTGCACCCTTTCAACAGAAGGGAGTTGACAAGACTCTAAAATTCTCTTGTACTGCTCGCTCCAGAGGGTCTTTTCAATAGGTTTTAAGAAACCAGTTCCAGAACATTATACTGAACGGATGCTTGACAGTACTTATTGCTAAATTCAAAGACCTCTCAAAGCTTTTCTTCGGATTTTAGATCGCTTATCCATTGAATTTAGCTCAACTTTCGTTTCATCGGAGAAGAGAACATTTAGTAAAAAAATAAAAATCAGGTGAGTCACTTTTATCGAACAGTATTGTATATATATATATATATATATATAGGTACCTCCATGTAATTGCTAAAAATAATCATCATACCGTGATGAAAACATGCTCTAAACGTAATGAAGTTTTATCAACAAAATCTTTATGTTATAAAGAGGAAAGATCAAAGTATTTTTGGAATATTTAATTTAATTTTTTTTATTCCTTTTTAGAATATTCGAAATTTTGATTAAAAATCTTGTTTTTTTTCTTGCATCAGCCGATGTACTAACTATTAGTTAAGCAAATTTTAGGGTCGTATTTTTTTTTTTGTAAATCAAATAATTGTCGGATTCTAAGGAAATTTACAGGACTTATTCACGAATGAATTCATTCATTTTGGAAATTTTTTTATTAGAAAATTTTGGTAAAAATACATTTTCTTCACTCCCTTATTTAATTTTATGAAAACTTGAAAAATTTAACGTGATAATTTTAATTTTAAAAGCTAAATTTTCTTTGAAGAATTTAAATCACTGTTTTTTTTTTTTTTTTTTCAAAATCGGACATCATCTTACTGAATCTGTTCTGAATCGAAAAATAAAAAAAAAACGCTTTAGAACTAAGACTTTATTTAATTTAAGGAGCTTTTAATTGCTTTTATGAATAATACATATATATTAAGGACAATAGTGTTTGAAGAAAAAAAATAGATAAATTTACAAAATTTATAAATTTTGTTTTCCTTTTTGTAAAATTTTATTTAAAATAATTTATAATATTTTAAATTTAAAAAAAAAATCTTTCAAAATTCAGTTTCAATTGTGTAACTCTTATGATAAATTGTTATTATGTAAAGCTATATTTACTAATCATATATCGTAAAGCTTATTACAATCTGACGACACCGAATATTTTAAAAAGCATCTTGAATTGATTTTGCATGTATAAAAACGCACCGAATTTTATAGGAATGGTCGCCTATACACGACACTATTATTAAAAAAATTCATTATTAAAATTTCATTTGAAACGTTAGGTATCACGATTATTTTCATCATATAACTGTTAATTTGACGGGAAATGCAATGTTGCCATTTTATCGTTTTAATTTTCCGCATGCGCATTGCTTGTTTTTTCGACTGCACAATATAGTAAGGTCAGTTAGGCGCCGTCTATGAGAAAAAGAGCAGCATGACACAATTCACTCCATCAGAAACTTAGAAACTGCATGCTGTACTACTTGCCAATCACGCGGGAAGTTCCAAAACGAACATTTCAGAGGGTTTTTGGGTGTTAATCTGAGGACAGTGCAGAAAATTTGGAAAGAGTTGAATGAATCTAATGGTGATTACAAAGGTGTTTTGAGTGATAACCAGTGATGTCGACGTTATACCTCCATTCATCTTCCTACAGGGCCCCATTCTAAACAGGGAAGCTATATCAAGTGTCCTGAGGAGGTAGTGCTGCGATGGGTCAAGAGGTTGGCTGCTGGAAGACTCTAGCAACAGGACTCTGCAGCATGCGACACAAGCAAGAGAACCCAGTCATGGCTGTCAGACAATTTCTGCGACAACATCACCCCTTATATCTGGCCACCTAATTCCCCAGACTGCAATACTCTTCATTATTATGTGTGGGGCGCATTTGAGTTGAGAGAACAACAAAACTCCTTTAACAACAGATATGAACTGAAAGCAAGGGTTATGGCAGCATTTACCAACTTAAACAAGGAAACCGCCTAGAAAGAGTTGCAGGAGATTCCGAAGTCGCCTGGAGGCTTTGGTTGAAGCCAATCGCGATTTTACTGAATAAATTTACTCTTTAGTATTTCAATATATTTTGTGTAATTTTGGTAAATATATTTGTTAAAATGAAATATCAGCTTATTTTCATTTTTGCGTAATTTAAACGACAATTTATCCATCGCACGATGTATATGTGTGTGTAATTCTGTAGGTTCATAAGTAAAATTATGCGCGCGCACACATGTGAATGTACTAATACACATACAAACATGCACACACATAGATGTATAATTGACTTAACCGATCAATTGTAAAATTGTGTAGTAAATAGCTTGTAAAATCTGGTATTTGTCTCAGGAATTTTAGTTTTCGAAAAGACAAGCGAAAAGTTGAATATCCTTTTGTATTGAAATCAGGTCATTTTGCAGGGAATCTATGCTTTAACTGCACCCTTATTTGTCCTAGAAGCGTCGAGTTTCTCCAATCATTTGTTTTTTTCGTGGTGTCGTATTCATCTTACCAAGCACAGGTAATTTGAGGAGGAGAACGTATTTATTTCAAAGACTGTACTGAACCCAGTGTTATCAGGTCATGAGTTTAAAACTCTGAAGCCAGGTAAATGATGCTTTCTTTTTCTTCTTCAACAAACTAGTCATAAATCATAATATTTTCAAGCCTGATGAAAAAATTCGAATTTACGAATTTTCGTAAATTATAGGCGGCAAGTAGATCGAATCTACCACTTAATTGTCATTATCATACTTTTTTCGATTGATTTGTTTTCTACGGCTTATCAAGCTTTTGCAGGCTGTTTAAGGCCAGAAAATATTTTTAGATCGTAAAATTTTTGTTTTACGGAGGGGAGGTAATAATGGTTTAATTTTACTAATTAACCCATAGCAGTGGGAGAAGAGGTGGATTCATAATTTTCCCAAATGTATTTGCGTGTAAGTGAATATAACGAACCCAACTGGAATTGGAACTCGGTTCTCCAATTAACAATTCCGAGCCATTATCCAGTAGACCACCAACATTCCAAGCTTAGAGCACTTGGTATTCATACGAGTTGTATTGGTCTACTAAATTCGCTCGGTAACCATAAGTTGAGATGTAACATGGATAATAAAAATACTGAGACACTTACAGTTAGACCTATTGGTAGAGAATGGGAATGCTGATTACGAGGATTGATATTACAGCGCCAATACAGGGTTGTAAAAAAAAAAAAATAATTTAAATCCAATTTGAAAGCTAGCTTCCCCCTGTAGCTGTTTTGAACACCGGAAAATGATTAACTTTTATAAAAATGGGTTTATAATCACTTGTACTTACATTAAACTAAATTTTAAGAAACTCCGATTGATGTCAGTGAGGCTTAAACAATTAAAAAATAAAAAAAGAAACAAAAGAGGAAAAGAAAAAAAAACGCAAAATTACAGAAAGAAAATAGGAAATGCGTTATTTTAACGGGTTGAGTCAAAAAAATCTTTTCGGGTTTTCCTGATGATATTTGGCAGATTGTATCTCCAGGTTATATCATTAATTTGATAGAACTTGCCCATTCGTTGCTGAATTTATTCTTTATTTTAATATATAACATATAAACATTGTTTATTCCCTTTTTTTTACAGGTTTGATAATGATCGGTGAAAAAATTAGTCATTTTACGCTACCCGAGGAAAAAAAGGAATGAGTGCAAGTGCAGCGACAAAAAAAAAAAAAAAAAAAATGATTTGGAAGACCCTAGAAAACTGTCAACGAGAGTGTGGCACAAAACTGGTTCAGACGCTTCAAGGAAGGTGACACCGGCGTCTATGACAAACCAAGGTAAGGGAGACCTGACTTGGAAGATGAGGCCTTGTTTGCAATGTCTGAACCACAACCCAGCACAAGCACTTGTCAGCAGAACCTGGCCCTTCACAAAGTACCATAAATCCACACCACCATAAGCTGGGGCCTTGTGAACAAACGCTATCGAGGGGTTCCCCATGAACTGATCAATGATCGGGCTCAACGACATATGAACATTTGCAAACAACTGCTGGCAAATCCTCAAGATATCCGTTCCTGGCGTCGATTGGTCTTGTTTCTTTTACGGCATATCAACCTCAATGGGTCATTTAATGCCGATAAGACTTTTTATTGCTGGTAATATCTTTTTTTACCAAAAATGCATTGCTGGGAATAATTTAAAAAAAATGTATTGTTGCAATAATTTAAAAAAATATATATTGCCGTTAATATTTTCTTTTTCAAAAATGTACTGCTGGTAATAATTTCTCCGAAAAGGTATTGCTGGTATTAAAAACCATCCCTACACTTTCACAGTGTTTTGACCACTTTTGGGGAGTTAACTATTTGTCCATAGCTGGGACACCAACAGGTGCCACCACCCGAGCCAAGCGGACCTGGGAACACCAGCAACTGAAAGGCGGTTCCACGCTCCTCAAAACCTTCTGACCTGAGGCCTTGCTGTCGGACGCAGGACGCGGATCTAGTTTATCGTCATGCCCAGGACGCTCCAGAAGATGACAATGGATATTTTTTCGTAATCCTAATAAGCAAAATCAGTGGCTTCGTTCCGGCCAGGCTTCAGAATCTTCAAACAGGTCATGTCTTATGTTTAGTGATATTTTCGAGTCTATTTACTTGACTCCCACATGGTCAGGATGTGACACAAGGTCGGTTTAACGTGGGAGACCCGAGTGTTTCCTCTCTAAGGGCCACTGGTTCAAAACTGGTCAAAGCATGTCCAAGCTGGTCAGAGCTTAGTCAAAGTTGGTCATGACTTGTCCTAGCGGGCCCAGGCCGGAGCCAGTCCAAGCTAGTCGTAGCCGTGATCGAATATCAGCCAAAGGCCGAGAAGCGATCCAATTTCGTCAAAATTCGCCATGGCGAAGTTCGCCGAGATAGTGATATTTTCGAGTGGTGTTGCAATTTGAGCTTCCCCCAGATGGCTATGCAGTGCACATTACCCAGCATTGGTCATTCGAAGACGGGCACTCCTGCAGCATGACAACGCCCGAGCACACCCGGCCAATTTAACCAAGCACAAACTTGAGGAACTTGAGTGACTACAAGTTCTACCTCAACCTGCCTACAGTCCACACTTTGCATCGTCAGATTTCCAAGTCATGGCTCATTTCCTCTGCGGACGGAGGTTCAACAGTGTAGATGAGGCTGAAAACGGGTGCAGGAAGTTTTTGGTTCTAAACCAACCAAATGGTATAAGCGTGGAATTGAGCTTCTGGCACAAAGGCATCAACAAACATAGAATATAATAGGGTATATTTTGATGAATAAATATTTTTCGTATGTAATTTGTTTGAACAATTATTTAAAACTTGAAATACAAAAAACAAAACAAAAACTTTTGACTCAAATAAAATGAACATTTAAGCAACTATTTAAAGAACTTTTTTTTACTAATTCTTGCGTAAAAAGTACTGCTCAGAATCCTAAGTGAGTTATAAAATATCGTGTAGTATTTACTGGTAATAAGCATAGTATATACACGGGTCTTTTTTATTTATGGCTTCCAAAAACTAAACAAATTTGTTGTTGTTGGCACCCGCTCGTATCCGGGCATCGGGATCGTCATCCTCTCTCCCTATTCCTTTCTCTCCCCTGGTGGTGGTTTCCCTCCATACATGATCAGCCATGCCCGATTTAATTGTCTCACCTTTCACTGCGACTTTTCGATGTTCCCACAGTCTTATTTTTAGGGCCGACTGACGAAAGCCAGACGGCACAACGGCCGAAGCATTGTGATAACAACAAAGATGAGGAGAATAGTTCGAATATAATTGTGTAAATCATGATAACTCTCCATCCCATAGATTCAGACAGAAATTATGTTGTTCCAATCACGCAAGCAATTTTAAAAATCATCATTCGAATTTTGGGCTTTTTACCTGAGATGGAGCTACAGGCTCTGGTGAAAATGCAAAAAAAAAAAAAAAACAAAAAAAAAAAAAACAACAAACAAAAAAAAAACAAACAAACAAAAAAGACCGTACATTTTTAAAAGCCCCAAATCGTACACACTTTTTAACACTTGACTTAACTTCTGTTTTTCTAAACCTCTGAACACATAGTCTATTACTTTTCTTTTTAAGTGTACAAAAACACTGGTCTTTAACTTCCCACTTCTACAACATATTTAAACAGAAAAGAAGAAAAATGACGTAGATTTTATTGTGTGCTGACTTGCTCCTGTCGGAAGTCAAGCTTACCGTCTTGACAGAGTAAACATGTTGAGCGGAGATTTCGACAGGTCCTGTATTTGCTGAGCGTGCTACCAATGCCGGCGAGCGAGGTTCATTAGCTGCCGGCTTGGGACTGGCAACGTGATACAAGAAGAAAAGAAAGCAAAATGAGGCGTCGAACAACTGCAAACCTGGTTTCAAGAAAGACTTGTACACACTCAGGCTAATAAGCTTATATACACGCACACATGACACTCACATACGCACGCAACTGCATACACCCATGTTCACACACAGACAAGCACAGGTAGACAAAAATTCGTGCAGGCGCACTCACGCACATGCTCAAATGCATACATAAATACACATGAAGTAACACACGCACATATATACACATACACGTATAGCAAAAAATCTAACTTCTTTCTTTCTGATTTTCGACAGGTATTGCTTTGTAGCTCCGATTATTTTTAAAACTTCATCGTTTCTCACTCAGTCAAAGTTACTTTCAGCATTCGTCGGTAGAATAACATCTCTCTCGCTTCAAGCCTCGTTTTCACCTGTGTGAAAATTAACAGACTGCTATCTCGAAGATTAGACATTACATAGCAGTTTAGCACATTTTTTTAGTTTATAAGCGAAGAGTTTTTTGGATCCCTTGATAACTTGCTCAGTTTCTGAATATATTTGCATACGCTTTCGGATTTTTCCAGCATTAGTACCAAGTATTCTATATTAAATATTATGAACAGTAATTCTTTCTTTTATGTGGCGTGTCCCTTCAGTACGGAGGAGATCATGGCTCTCCACTTCCTCCCATCCCTTGTAGCTCTCAATAAATGTTGTCTTTTTGCTATTTCTCCTATCCACTTGCTTGAACCAGCTAAGTATGCCACGCATTGCCTTCTCTTGTCCCTCTTTCTCTCTATCTGTCCTGTATCAGATTCTCCAAGCCCTCCTTTCTCATTACGTATCCCAGAAATATCAGCTGCCACTTCCTGATGTTAAGTATGTTTCCTCTTTGTTTGCACCTTCCCCAAAACCTCATCGTTGCTCCCATTTGCGGCTTATGGTATCATTAGCATCTTTCTGTAAAACCATACCTCCATTGCCTCGTGTCTCTTCTTCATCTTTGAGGAGACCGTACAATATTCGCTGCTGTAAAGGAGGACAGATATCACGTAGCAGTTCAGGACTCTTTTCTTTGTTACCAACGAAATCCCCCCTGTCTCGTAATACTCTGCCTAGCTTTTGGAATGCGTCTTTGGCCATCCCAATATGTCTTCTGATCTCAGCGCCGCACTTAACACCCTCTGTCAAAACACTTCCCAGATATTTAAATTTCCGCACCTGATTGATTTTAGTGTCTCTGACCCGTAAATCGCATTTCGGGCTCATCTTTTTGCTGATGACCATTCATTCTGTCTTGTAGTTTCTGCGTAGTCCCTTCTTCTCGCTCTTCTTCGCTATTTTCTGTAGGAGGTTTGTAGTTTCTTTTCCGTGTCTGCTACCAGCACTGTGTCATCTGCGTATCTTATGTTATTAAGATTGTGTCCGCCAATGATAAATCCTGATAGTATATATAATTATCTCAAAATTGCCTCGCTGTACAGGTTGAATAACACCGGTGAGAAGACATATTCTCTTACACTTCTTTATTTTTGTATGTCTTCTAAACTCATTTTCTATCTGTATGCATGCAGTTTGCTGCCAGTATAGATTCTTGATTATTCTAATGTCCTGGTAGGATTTCTAGTTTTCTCAGGGCACTTTTACCAGAAAAATGACAAGTTAACCTTGGGGATCGGGTAGTAGTTCTATATCAAATATATGAAATTCATGTTTTATGCATTACAGTAGACATAGACTAGTTTATAGATCACAATAGTATTATTTTATGGAGTTTTTTTTAAAGTAAGTGTTTTTACTAAGGATAAGACGATGCATTTTTAATTTTTATAATAAATTACTAGTTTATGTAAGTTTTTCGTTTGTCTGGAGATATGTACTTACAATAGAATAGAATATATATTTTCTTTTTGCCTTCACGAGTTAAAGTTCTCAACTCACATGAAGTGGAAAGACTATATTGTATCCATTGCTAGGTCAGTTGCTAAGAAAATGAATTCACTGTGTAGTGTTTTTTTTTCTGTTTTTCTGTCCAGATTCTATCTTGCATATCTATAAGTTCAGTCTAAGTCTACCATTTGTTCATGCTTAGAATTTTGCTTCCACTTATAGTCCGGTCATTCTGCTATTTACCTTGTGTTCCTTGATAAAATCCAAAGAAGAATCAGTAATATCATTGGTTCTAATCTGGCATCTAGGATTTAGTCACTTTCCAACCGCAATAACTTTGCCTCGCTGTGCCTTTTCTATAAATACTTTCATGGTAATTGTTCGAATGAACTCTTCGCCATGTTACTTAAATTTTTTGAATTTAAGCGCAGTAAGAGACTGACGTCAAGATCTCACCAGTATACAGGTGAGTTGGTTAGATGCATCCGTAAATTCTATGCTAACAGTTTCTTTTCTCGCTTGTAGAACTCCCTACCAGTGCAATGCTTTCCAGCCAACTTTAATCTTTAAAAGTTTAAATGTAATATCAATCGATATCTACTGTCATCCTGATTAATCTTCTTTTGTTCTCTCTCCTTAGTAATGTTTCTAATTCTTCTAACTCCAATAATCTCTTGTGTCCTAGCGGTTTCAATGCTTTGAATGGCGCGAACTCAATTAAAAAAGACATTTGGTGCATTTGATCTGGAACTCACATATATGTTTCGTTGATAAAGATGCTGGAAAAAAAATAATAAACTAATTCTGTCTCTCTAAGACTTGACTACTACTGCTATACTTTATCTTTACAAGAGTCAGGTTTGACCAAAAATGGAGCATTGTTGCTGTTGTAACAGAATGTCCCACACTCCCTATCGCCTATGTGAACTGACTATATCAGTAGATATATATAGTGAGCACAGGATATACCTGTGAGCTTGCTTAAACAATTCGTTGGAGATTCGTCTCCAGCTGTGCTGGCCGAACTTCGGGCAGAGAGGAACGCAGATGAGTCTATGCCGAGGGGCAGTGTCTCGTCTCGGGTGGTAGTAATTACTCGACTTCGTGTATACGAGGTCTACGGGGAATTTTTGCCTGATCCTACGGACTCGGTTTTGCCCCGCATTAACAGCGGCCTTGTGCTACATTCTGCCTCGCGTGGTGGTAAGGTAAATAACCTTACTTCGGGAATTACTAGCAGATTCCCTGTCTTTCAGTAGTCTATTGTCTTTTACAATAAACCTCTCTTCTTTCATCTATACGCGTGTTCTTTTACTCAAGTACCACCTATGTTTGTAACCTCTTTAAGGATAAAGCAGTTGCTATATCTGGCTGGAGCTTCATAATCAACACTTTCTAACCATGGCAAAATTCAAAATTGTTTACGCGGTTTTTTGGGGGAAATCTTAATCTCCACTTATTCTTTCACTGACGCAACGCCACAAGCCCGTCGCTACACTTTTGATATCTCCATGAAGAATGTTCAGTCTTTAGTTCCACCAGTTCAGACCTTTTCAGCTAGGACACAATATGCTATTTCTACAGAATTGAATCGCCTACGTTCCCACCTCACGTATTTCCCGTATTACAAATGTCGGTGGAAAGTTCAACCCAAACAACTCTTTCTCAAGAACACCTAATTTGTAGAAAACACTCCTACGTTGATGCTTTCCGGAACGCCGCAGTTTGAACCTGTTCAACCCAAGAGTCAATCGTTGTCCATTCTCTTTATCCGCATAATTGTCACTTCTTATAACTTTCTATTTCATTCCTATTACACACCTCATTCACTGTAACTATTTTAACAATAACTCTCTATCTTGAATGATTCACGAGCCTTATATTGGGTGTACATCGGTAGAAAAAATTTAACTTTGGTTTAATTAATATTTATATAAAAAGTTGAGGGGGCACGGTGGAGTAATGGATAGCGGCTTGGATTGAGGAATCGGAGAGCCGAGTTCGAATTCCAGTCGAATCCATTACATTCACTAATACCCTTGCGAAAGGTATGAATCCTCGTCTTCTCCCTCCAGCTATGGGTAAATAGCAGGAGGGAGAAGAAGCCTATAGCCTTGGATGGCAACTGGTCTAGGAGAAGGAAAACTCAAAACCTGCGGAAGGTCGTTTGGGGACCTTGTGGCACGTAGTGCACCAGGTCTCTGTATTCGGCCCTTCAAAAAGTGTGGATGGTCCTGCCCAAAACCTTCACCACTGTAATCAAATCTCATGTGCTATACATGCAGGTTGGGGACCGCTTGTGAATTCCAAATTCCCATGAAACTCCAATATTGGGGCCGGCTCAACCCACCTTGGGTGAATACAGGGATATAAAAAGTTAGTTTAATTTGTTTATCGTCAAGCATTATGGATTCGGTTATTTATAAATTTTTATTTAATATATATTGATTTAAAAAACATGAAATAATGTATGAAAAGAGATAAAATGATCCCCAATGATGAATTCGGTAATAATGGCTATTCTGCAACATATTCGATATCTGAGTACTTTCTATTATCATTAAAATCGCAGGAATTTAAATTTACTCGTTTGTATAATATAAGAAGTCTAATGGTGTAGCTTTTAGAGTATCTTTTAATATTAAATTAATAAATAAAATTGCATCTATTCTAAATCCAAATAAAGGGCATTCTCAATCTTATTGCAGAAGCCCCTCTTGGTCACTTGCGTGTTGGCATGGATATTTAACACATAGTTGGAGGTTTTGAATTCAAAGTTGTCCTTCTCCTAGACAGGTTGCCACCCAAGGCTATACGACCCAGTCTATCCTGCTATTTAGCCATGCCTGAGGAAGAAGAGATGAATTCAGTTCCCAAGCGTCTTTGCACGTACGTGGGTGTAACTCGGCTCTCCGATTCCTTAATCCGAGCTGCTGTTCACCGTGCGTCTATTAATATATTTTTTAAAAATCCTCAAGGCTAGTAAGTGGGATAAAACATAATACATCTAAAGTAAATTGTATGCTTAACAAAGTTTTTAAAAATTGGGGATATATGTTTCTTGGTGATATGTGTGATAATTTGCAAATGCATTTCCAAGTGGAGACCCCATAACCATATCATCAGTATATATATAAATATTACCATTGTAATCCTAAGAAGGGATTTTATGATTGCAGGCTAGCAGAAGTTTACAGGAATAGTAGATATAATTTGGGGGTGGAAGGGAATAATATTTGTAAAACTCAGGGTTTGAACTCACAGTTACTATGTCCCTAAATTCACGAGCTAACGATTTAATACTCTAGGCTATTGTCCCGTAGGAATTTCTTGTAGGTTACCCGGATAGAAACGTTGTGATAACAACAACAAAGATGAGGACAATAGTCCGAATGTAAATAGTGTAAATACTATAAAGCTATTGGACACATCTTTTCCTAAATTTTTCTTTGATGTTTATTTGGAAATATTGAATAACATTGTCCTCCATATACACGTGTACATTCTCTCTCACACACACTATATTATTATTACTATTATTATTATTCATAGAAATAGGTTCATATCCGTGAAGAAAATTGTAATTTCTGATATATATATATATATGATGATGATGTAAAGACCCACAAAGTCGGAAAACCTATCGTGTATTTAAGATTATGTGAATATCTATTGTCAAAATATCAATTCATTTCATTTTGCCACATTTTATTCACTAAATATACGACAAAGACTTTCTGTGTTCAAGAAACCCAAATGTGCCTGGGGAGGTGTCTGCAAAAGGAATTGATATTCACCTTAGCAGACGGACATACTTAGATACGAGCGACCAGTCGTATAATTATTTTTTGCATACGCTTTATTTCGTCACCTAAGCTTATCAATTAAAAGTAATGCTTTCTTTCTTTCTTTCTTTTCTTGTCCCTTTCCTTTCTTCCTTGATTCTCTCTTTGTGCTTTCTTTCCCTCAACTTCGACTGACTTCATGCCAAGTTGCCAGAAATAAATTGATCGTCCCCGCCGATAGGTAACGTCTCTCAGGAACAACACGCGGTCATCCATCATCACATAACAAGGCGATATGACACATTGTTTACCACAAATGTGTTTTTTTTTCTTTGCTTTATTCTCTTTGACACCCCTGGCCTTTACCCGAAGACTCCTACCCGTTTCATCCATCCCGCTAAAAAAAAAAAAAATAAATAAATAAGTAAATAAATAAAAAATGCAAAAAATGACTGGGTGTACAAAATCAAGAATATAAGACGAAGTCAAAAAATTAGTTTGATGTGTTTTGAACAACCTAACACCTTATACAAAATCTATCCATGGCTCTTTTTACGGGCTTTTATCACTCGCTATCCACATCTTCATATGACCCAATATAACTAGTTTTCTATTTCTGCAATCGCTATATTGGTTATGGGTAGCGTATGAAGTGTATGTTACGCCCACCTACAAGCTGGTACCTGCAGATGTGCACCTATCTATCTATCTATCTATCTGAACGAAAAAATATAAGGACAATGTGAAAAGAAAGATACGAGGGACACAATGAAAACTTGAAATGGGACGCACTAAAAGGCGAATCAAATCAAAGGATGGAACGCTCATATGAGAGAAGGAAAACAATTATTCAACGCTTGATCTATCTATCTATCTATCTATCTATCTGAACGAAAAAATATAAGGACGATGTGAAAAGAAAGATACGAGGGACACCATGAAAACTTGAAATGGGACGCACTAAAAGCCGAATCAAATCAAAGGATGGAACGCTCATATTAGAGAAGGAAAAAAATTCTTCAACGCTTGATCTATCTATCTATCTATCTATCTATCTATCTGAACGAAAAAATATAAGGACGATGTGAAAAGAAAGATACAAGGGACACAATGATAACTTGAAATAGGACGCACCAAAAGATACTTTAGTGACATCAGCAAACGATATCATCCCAAATGAAAATGGACGAAGAAGAAGAAAAACGAATGGATGACTTATGAGATCGTCGGCATCATGGAAGGGAGACAGAAAACTCTGTCAAGATATGGAAAGGAATACAGAAAATTACAGAATGATATAAGGACCAAATGCAAGCAAGCTAAAGAGAAGTGGCTAAACAAAAGATGTGCAGAAATAGAGAGGTCGAGTACCATGATACAAAGGAGATATGCATAAACAAATAAGGCAACTAACAAGACAGAAGATATGCTCATCAAGAGGCTGTTTTAAATCAAAGGATGGAACATATTAGAGAAGGAAAAAAATTCTTCAACGCTGGAGCGAGTATATTGGAGAACCCTTCCATGACGTAAGAGAACTGGTAGCAATACACAGAGCTACTGACGGACGGGAAACAAACAACTTGTATGGCTGACTGATGGCGTCTAGAGCCACATCGTTTTTGAAGAGAGGTTTGCTCCCCAACATTAATGTAGTCATTATGTGGACTGGGAGACTTTTTGGCTTGAACAGGTTGCCATTTGAACGTTTACTGCTCGTATGTGCTATTCATATTGTTCCATAATAAATTGCAATCGCTACATTAAGTCTAAGTCCTTGTGGTTGACAAATTATTTCCACCTTCCAACCTCTCTCCCACAGGCAGGACGTGACAAGATTCTCATTGCTCTTTCTCTACTTCCATGGACAGTGCTCGGAGGAACTGCATTTCTTGCTTCTATCTGTTCTAACATTCACGGGTAGGACCCACTATGACACTCACATTGTAGCAAACCGCCCTCATTCCCTCTGTATCCGATTGGTGGGAAGTAAATTTCACTCGAACAGCTTCTTCATACAAGCCATTGCTCTGTGGAACCGTCTCCCAAGAGGATGTTTCCCCGACCAATATACAATCTTAACCTGTTCCGTTCTAGGGTTAAACGTTATCTTCCCCCTCTACTCGCATGAAATGCTACTTACTCTGTAACCATCTACCTTGAGTGGCCCACGGGCCTTGTGAGGGGTTGTATGTGAGGGTGTCTATGCATTTTGCAAAGGTAAATTGATACACAGTATTTATATATGTACATCGTTTTGGGTAAATAAAGTTATCTCTGAAAATCATCAAACAGTTTTGGTTACGGTCGACGCGTTCTGATATTTTTGGTGTTTTTTTTCTTTCGTTAGCCTGTTTTAAACTTGATTAAAAAAAATCCTTTTGCGTCGAAAAAATTACAAAAGATGCAAGCAAACGGAAGAAAGAAAAATATTCAAACAATGAATAAATTACACACCGCCAGGATTCGACATAAAAAAATATTACCATTTTGATGAAAATTGTCGTTTGAACTAATCTATCTATCTATCTATCTATCTATCTATCTATCTATCTATCTATCTATCTATCTATCTATCTATGCCTGTTCCTTATCTATCTATCTATCTATCTATCTATCTATCTATCTATCTATCTATCTATCTATCTATGCCTGTTCCTTATCTATCTATCTATCTATCTATCTATGCGTATATGTGTGTGTTTGTGTGTGCTCATATCTCTCTCGATCGCCTTCAGTTAGTATGTAGCCCGATTTATCGGTAGTTACTAACTTCATTAAGACGCAAGTCTTAAAGCTTATGAAGGTTTTGCTACGTCAAGTGTGCAGAGTCTCATCTTAGCCATAACCGATATAATATATATATATATATATATATATATATATATATATATATATATATATATATATATATGTATATATATATATATATATATATATATATATATATATATATATATATCTAGTTTCAGGGTGATGATAAGGTTAACAGCAGCATCTAAAACTGGAAGAGAAAATAATAACATAATCAAGATGTTGACGTTCCACCCTACTTTAAACAAAAGGTTAGGAAGGAAACTACCATCATTACTGGAAAGAGCGATAGCAGTTACCTATATTCTTGAAAAATTGTATTAAGGGAAAGATTTTATATATTTCAACCGACAGAAGTACTGGTTGCTCGGCCAATGAATGCCGAATGTTTCCTTATAAGGAAACGGCTAATATTATCATTATCATTACCATGTACCCCACTATCTTATTCCAGTAAGATAATGCATCGTGTCATTTAGTCGGGTATTAGAATTGGTTTGAAGTGCATTCTGTAGGCTTTTAACTCGGCCACCACGTTCTCTTGATATGAGTCAAATTAAGCATTCCTGGGGTGAGATGGAAAGGGTCTATTCACACGCAGATTCTGTATTTATAAATACGAGAGATCTATGGACAGCGAACAGCGAATAACATAGCATTCCCAATATGTCGACCACTTGTAAAATCGATGTCGCGTTGATTTAGACAAGCTTGCTGATTGAGGAATGGGAGAGCTGAGTTCGAATTCCAGTCGAATCCATTACATTCACTTGGGAAAGGTGTGAACCCTCTTCTTCTCCCTCCAGCTATGGGTAAATAGCAGGACAGACTGGGTTCTATAGCCTTGGATGGCAACTGGTCTAGGAGAAGGACAACTCTGAATTCAAACCCTGCGGAAGGTCGTTTGGGGACCTTGTGGCACGTAGTGCACCAGGTCTCTGTATTCGGGCCTTCAAAAAGTGTGGATGGTCCTGCACGAAACCTTCACCACTATAATCAAATCTCATGTGCTGTTGTCGGGCTGTCGATTTCCTAGGGGCTGATCTGCTTGACCCTCATACGTCGAATTCGACGGGGAGAGTCGACTCTCTCTCTCTCCCTCTGTCTCTCTGTCTCTGTCTCTCTCTCGCTCTCTCTCTCTCTATATATATATATATATATCTTGCGATTTGTTCTAATTTTTTCTGAAATTTTTTAAAGAGTCAAGATAAAACGTTTGTAAGTTATTTTTAAGTATTTTGTGCGTGGTTGTAAAATTTCATTTTTATTTTGTATTTTAAGAAAAAAATCTTTTATATAGGAAAACATAAAAAAAGATGATATCCATCAAGTTAGGGGAAGTTCAATTTTCTTCATCTATAAACTCATAATACAATTGAGTTTCTTTCCTTGTCTTTGAAGAGAAACACGTCACCTCTGAATTAAACATAGCAACAAGCTGACACGTTTCAATTCAAACAAATCTTTGCTGTTCTCAGACAGTAAATGAATAAAAGTTGTTCTATACGCTTGTCTTTTATTTTCATTCGTTTTCTTCGTCCCAACAGCCTGAGATATAACACGTCAGTTATAAAAACAGTACAAAAGTGAATAGTTTATATTAACAAAATATTAACTAACACAAATTTCATAATCGATTGCTGCATTTCTTATCTTTAAAACGTGAAAAGCACGATCTAACACCAAGTTTTTTCAATTCAGAGAGCGTAATTTGAGAGTTTTTTTAACGAGGTTGTGTAAATGTAGGGGAGAACAGGGTTAAGGAGAGATGACAGAAAGACAAAATTTTCTAAGAGATGCAAAGGAGAGGAAATTGTGGAGGGTCATGATCGACAACATTCTGAAGGGATAGAATAAGAGCTATAAAACAATCGTCTTTTCAGTATGACAACACCCATAATGTTTTTGAAGGATAAAAATGTTTTTTCTCCCTTATTTATTGGAACCATTGTTTTCCGCGTTCTAGCATTTTAGGTACCCGAGTGCTGTCAACTGTATTCTTACAATTCATCGTCCGTCCTGGGTATGATTACAAACTACATCCGGCAGCAAGGCATCTGATCAGAAGGATTTGAGGAGCGTGGAACCACCTCTTAATTGCTGTTGTTCCTAGGTCTACGCTGGATAAGGGTGGTAGCATCTGTTAACGTCACAACTAAGGGAAAATACTTAAACTCCAAACTAGGGTCAAGACACTATGAAAGTATAAAAATACTTTTCATAGTAAAAATACCAGCAATACATTTTCATAGTAAAAATATTATCAGCAATATATTTTTGTTTAAAAAAGAAAAAAAATTACCAACATTACATTTTTGTAAATGAAAACTACAAATGGCCAAATAAAATTAGATTTCGGCATTAAAGGACCCATACGAATTTGCGGCGAAACAACGAACCAAAAAAGAAACAGTTCGTCGTTTGGTTCGAAAATTTGCCAGTTCGTTTCTGTTTTTCGCAATAAACACCAGATTTGTTTGTTTGGGTTTTATGGCATATCAACCACTGTGGGTTATTTAATGCCAAATCCAGTTTATATGAATTTTAAATGCCTATTTTGTATAGAATAAAAAACGTATAGCTGGCAACATTATTCCTTTTCTACAAAAAAAATTAGATCTGGCAACATTATTGTTTCAAAAACTTAGAGCTGGCAACATTATTTTTCTGAAAACATTATCTGAGACCTTGCTGTTGGATGCAGTTTATCGCCATACCCAGGACGCGGATGTAGTTTACCGTCATACCCAGGACGCGGATGTAGTTTACCGTCATACTCAGGACGTTAAACACCAGAATTCCTCAAAACGTAGCTGATGAGAAATATTTAAACTGTCAGTTGTGTACAACCGTTTTCTCAGATCAATGGTTAAAAATGGTTTTGGGCAAGTGAAGCCTGAAGGTCTTGGAAAAAAAAACACACCCTTCTTTGAACATTGTGAGTCGACACTACAGAATCACAAAGAATTGTACCAAATAACAGAAAACACATAACCTGATTACATTCTACAACAAATAAAAAGAACTCAAATGGATATCACATTTAACTGGAAGAGAACATAATGATATGATCAAGATGTTTCTATTCCACGATACTACAAACAAAAGGTTAGGAAGAAAAGCCCTCTATCAATAATAGAAAGAGAGATAACAGCTACTGGAATTGAGAAATCTATTTTCCTGAAAAATTGTTTTACGAGAAAGATGTAAATTTTCAACCGAATGTATCATTGGCTTCTCGGTCAATGAATACTGTAAAATCTTCTCACAGAAGAAGAAGGGACTTGAAGCAACAGAAATGTATTTTTACATAAAGATGCGGAGAATACCATGGATCGAACATGTGAGCAACAACGAAGTTCTAGAAAGAATGGAAACAAAAAGTACACTTATATTTAACGTCAGAGAGTTGAAATTTCTAGTGCACATAATGAGGAAAGAGGGTTTGGAAAATTTTATACTCACAGGAAAGATTAGAGACAAGATGATCAGAGGAAACAACGCATAACCTAACTGGCGAGATGGGTGGGGGAACACGGTTTGGGAAATATAGCCAAAAGACAAGATTTATTAAGATGAAAATAAATTGTGAAAAGCCATGAAAGGACACAGCACATAGAAAAAAAAAAGAATATTACCATTATCATTATCATTAGCATTATCATTAGCATATATATATATATATATATATATATATATATATATATATATCAGTCTATTCATATCAGTGTATATTACAATTGTGGCACCATTTAACGAGGCAGAAAGGGACAAGAAAGAAAAGAAGGAAAGGAGAGGCTAAGAACCGAATCGTGAGTGATAAGCAAGAACACACACACAGCTAAGAGACAATGGATAAAGGGATATTTTGATAAGTAACAAATGGCGAAAGAGTGTCATTACAATGACAGGGAAATTCTGAGTAAAAAGAAAGGGAAAGAAGGAAAGAATTAGATATGTTTTGGCATCGGCTGTGTTATCTAAGGATATGAAAACAAACTATTGGTACGGGAAGACATCTTATTATCAACTACAGACCGGCTGGCCAGAGAAAGAAAGAAAAATTCAAATGAAAATGTTATTTCGTTAAGTGACGAAAAACAGACAACTAAAAGGACTTGGACAGATATGAAAAATTAAAAAACCACCCACGAGCGTCTGACGGAACCTTCTTGGCCTGCGATAATAAAATTTTGTTATCAGGAATTTGTACTGAGGGAAAATGAAGGTGTTTTTCTTTCTTTCTTCGAGGCGACAGACTGACTGGAACTTTGGAGATGTTCCTTTTTGAGACCATGTTAAGAAGACCACACATTCTGATAATTAGCGATAAAATACCTGACGTAAGCCACGTGTAGAACAAGAGTTATGACCGCCATTGTCATATTGTCCCGTTCGCGGCTGGAGAAATGATAAACCATTAAGGGGAAGAAAAGGGAAAGAAAAGAGATAATTTTTTTTTTTTTTTTTTAAGCAAGATATTTTTTTTCTTCCTGAAACAAAGCCGCAGATTCGTCCACGCCCGACTAAGACATCATTGGTCAAGTGGTGATCACATGATGCACGAGGGAGGCTGTTGTCGCCCATCTGGAGGATGAGTAAGAGAGGTTGCCACGAAGATGTAGGGAGGGCAGTTCACGCCCCTCTGAAGTATGATGAGAAGGTGGGAGTGAGGAAAGGTTCCCAAAAATGGAAAAAGGTGGAAATTCCTAACCAGAGAGGTGGATATGTATTTAGAATTATCGAGGAACCCCCCGGCGCCGACAAAGTCACCCCGGTTTTGGTCGGCGCCCATATAAACGAAGCCACAACGAGCAGAAATGAGTCGAGACCCAGCAGTTCCCAGAGTCAGTCTTCGGTTGAGGCAAGCCTCGCAGATAGCTGACCAGGATTTGCGCACTTTCCGGACCCATCTCTTCAAACCAAGAACAATTATTTTGAAGAGCGACTTAGATCCAGATCACCGAAATAAGTTTTTCTTTTGACTTTCGTCCAAAGACCCACCGCAACACCAATTTCTTAGAGAGCAGACAACTTGAAGTGTTAAAACTTGCCTAGCGGAAAACGACGTGTCACAATCCATAGAACGGGTCGGGAGATAGATGCAGTCCTATGTATCGAACAACTAGACATAAAGTTTGTTACCTTTTTCTTTGATACTTTGAACTTTTGAGTTTTCATTTTATTGCCTTTTATGCGTATTTTTGTGGTATCACCCCTGTTGGACTCGGTTTGCAGTACGGCCCCGATGACTGATCGATTTCCTCTGCCTAGATTAATTCACAACGTGGGTAGGCAGACTGGGAATCAAAGTAAGATGTCACAGTTGGTGCCGTGGTAGACTGGGATAGAACGACACGGTTGTCGCTGCGACCAGGGGACGACGTCACACAATATATATTCTAAATCAATATTCTTTTATTAATCATTTCAACCAAAGTAAGGCAATAAAGCTACTAAAACACAAAGGATTACTGAGTGTGAGAGAAAAAAAGAAAAAGGAAACTTTATTAATGAGAGAAGACAATAAAAGAACAGAAATCGAGAAGATCACGAATGATTGCATTTAAAATTTGAAGATCTAAGTTGACTGCAAGCAAGAAGTTGGAAGATATTTCCACAAGCGAGAAGTGCTAGAGAGGAAACAGTTAACATAGAATTTAGCCATTTCAAATTTAAGATGATGAGACCTTGCCGCCAATCTTGTAGTACGTTTAAATTCATAAAGTTTAAGTACCAAAGAGGAAAGCTCATTAAAACAAATACAATGAAAATATTTATAAAATAAAAGGCACAGGGAAGCTAAGCTGAAACCGAGATGCCAGTTCAGGGATAATAACATTGCCGATTTTTCTTTATCTTTCTATCTATAGCTATCATGTATCAATCTCACTCAGAAAGCAACATTTTCCTGTCAGTTCGTTTCCCTGCTTTGGCATAAGAATTTTTTAAGTGGCTTATGTACCCTGGCATTTCAGGACATAGGCCATCGTTGCTTTCCACAACTTCATGTCTTTTGTAGCTGTAAACAACTTTGCCATCGATTTAAACAAGTTCTTTAAGAAAGGTTGTCTCAGATTCCTTCTGACTTTCTTGTTTTTTAACATCTTCCGAGAGTGTGAAATTCTTTAAGACCCTCTCTTCGTTTCAACTGTCTCTTTCTTATTCTAAAACTTTCTCGTTGTTCACATGTTTTGTCGATAGTAAACTGAGAATGTTTTCTATAAAACTACATCTCTGTTGTCTCAAGCCTCCTCTTCAACAAGGAAAATTTTTCCAGCATTTAATGTTATATATTATGATTAGGGTTATGGTCTAAGTTCCTTGTACCACAGTGATGGTCCAAGGTTAGAACCAATGAAAGAATAACACGAACGCAGGTATGGAATACAAAGATATATTACAACAGAAATATAATACAAAGAAGTAGAAGTATTAGTAATAACTATCAGATTTGGTTAGAGTGAACTAGGTTGTCTCGACAAGTATCACGATTCCAATGTCCTTACAATATACTCTCAATTATCTCTCCTCGTCTTACAATCTCCTCATACCTCTTCAGAGGTGCAGTATTTATAATGTCAGGAATAGTCCATTATTATTATTATGGGTAAGTTCTCATAACAATTAGTATTATAATTATCCTACCTATTATTTAATCTATAAGGTAGATTGTTCTCATTATGCTGTCCATGTCTAGGGATATCTCGAGTTATTCTTTCTTTCTTAGTACTGATCAGTTATTTCTAAGTCTCTTTCCATTGTATTACCGGGCACAGAGATTGAACGCAAAATTATTATGACACCCAACGCTGTGATAGTAACAACGAAGATGAGGATATTAGTTCGATAGTAAATAATGTAAATGAGGATAACTCTTCCTTCTAGAAATTTATGCAGAAACTGTTAATAAGTGTTGCACAGGTGTTGATATGGAATAAATATTAAATATTTCTATGATATAATTGTGTCGGTATCATGAAAAGACTTGAAAATATTTATCTTTTTTCCTTTTAAAATTTTATCGCAGAGCTATGAACGTAACTGTTTTTATGAAGTTCTTTCTCAGACACGATCTACAAAAGTGTAATGATGTAAGCAATAATGCCGTTCCCCTTTATTCAAAATTAATTGCCCACTCCTTCATTATTATCGCACATCTGTTACGGTGCGTTGAAGAAAGATAATGAATGAATTTTGTTTTTAGTCAGTATATTTCACGTTTGGACACCGAAGCTTTTGCAAGAAAAAAAGATCAGATTTTGAACATAACATTTTTCATAAGTATTTTAGTGCAAAGCGGTGATATAATATTAAGTTAGCGAGATAATAATGACAGTTTTCATAAGAAAACAAACTTAAAACGAAACCGCATATGACAATGTTTAATGAAAGTGGATTCAATATGACGGAATTCCATTTTGGCAAGTGGACTTAGTCTGATTGAATTCACCTTTTTAAAGGTGAATTAAATGTGACTGAATTCGCTTTTCTTTTCTTTTTCTTTTTTTTTTTAAAGTGGATTCAGTCTGATTGAATTCGCACTTTTGAAAATGAATTTTAAGCTACTGAATTCGTCTTTTTTGAAAGTTGACTCAATATGATTGAATACGCTTTTCTGTAACGCAAAAAATCATGATACCCGAGTAGCTCTGTTATCGACACCAAGTCTACGTTATGATCTTTGGGTTCCATATAGGGTTTCAAAATCAATCCTACCACTACCATCGAAGTTATAGATACCATGGTCATGACCTGGATGTATAGCTTGGCTGTACATGCACTGCTCACTCCACCATATGGCCCACGTGACATAAGGGTGCTGATCTTGAATTTGCATGATCCTATTGAATCCAGCATGTGGTTTTATCGCTCTCCTCATTTGAATACTGGGAAAATTATGTCTGTGTATCATCAATAGAGAGACCCATAAGTATCCACACATTACCGAGAACTCCAATGCCGCCATCAGGAATACTACTACGAATAATGAATAGATGTGAAAATTCGGCTAACAAAAGCCTGGACCGCCATGAATAAAATGGATGCAATCTGGAAGAGCTTATTTCGTGTTACCGTAGAGTCAGTTTTAATGTATGGCGTCACTTCTTGGACATTAACAACAACCCTTGATGGAACCTACATTCGGATGCTGAGAGCTATACTTAACATTTCTTGGGGACAATATCCAACTAAATCACAGCTCTATGGACCCGTCCCTGATATTTCTACAATCTTACGTGAAAGCAGAATGCGTTTTGCGGGACACTGCTGGCGAGTAAAACAAGAATTTGCGATACCTAGTCATGGCGCAATACGGTTTGGTCGCCAAGCAACCACCTATATTGACAAACTACACAGGATCTCGCTCTAATGACCTCGCGACCTGATGAAAGACCGTGATGGTTGGCAGGATAGACTCATGAATATCCGAGCTGGCTCGACCGAATAAAAAATAATGCGACAGCAGATATGTCTTCTGATCTTAAATGATTGAAAGGTTATCATGTACAATTTCAGTCATTTCACTTCAAGCAAGGCAATAAAGCCACTAACACTATAGTAGTTACTGAGTGTGAAAAATCAAGAAAAAAAATTATTAAAGAACAAGAATATTAAAAGAAGAGGAATCAAGAAGACAGTAGATAACAATTGATATAGCATTTACATTTTTGAAGATCAAAGTTAGATGGAAAGCAAGAAGCCGGAAAAAGTTCCACAAGCTAGGATGCTCTGTCTTGGCAAATTAAGATAGGCAAGAGTAAATATGCTGTTCAGTGCTACAAAAGTTGTATATCAGATTCCTAAACATAACCAGCTTAGTCGCTGACGTATGGAGCATCTTTGTTCATATCCGAGTGTCAAGTGTTCTTTTTTGATGTTTAATGAATAAGACAGCCAAGGCGACATCGGAGCCACAGCGAAATAATTGGCAATACCCTCAATCGAAGACCGTGTGGGCGGGCTGGGATTTTGGACCTAAAGTTATTTCTGACAGGGCCCTACTTGAAGGTTATGCAATGCTTTTATCTAAACCTGTTATTATGTTGCGTATGTTTGGCTGTGATGCATGTTCCTGATATACTCTTATCAGACTGCTTGTCGTGATGGGAATATCGAGTTTCGTATATTTTACCTCAGTGTCACTTTTTAGGCGTGTAGCCCTCTCACCCAATAATAACAATAAGAATTGGAAAAAAAGTAGAAAAGTTCAGTTAGCATAAGGTACCTGCAGCAGTGAGAAATGAGATTGTAAAGCTTCTCTGGAATTTGATCACGCAATGTGATAATGTAGTTGAAGCAAGAAGGCCGGGCAACTTGACTGATGATGAGGGAAAACAAATATTGTTGGATCATCGATATAATAGTACTAGTGGACATAGGAATAGCTGAGAAAGAAAAACAGGAGGAGGAAAGGTATTAAGATTTGAACCATGAGATAGTATACTTGTTTGGGCTTAAGAAATTAAAAAAAAACAAACTGTTTTTCTTGTTGTGCCGAGGCCTTTCGAACAGTGACGGGAAAAAAAAAATTCAAAATGGCTGTTAATATTGGGACAAAGGCTCGAACTGAGATGCTTGAAAAATAGCACTACTTGAGACAGTGTATGGTTTTGTCGATGCATAGTTGTAAAGAAATGAGCCCATCCACATTATTATATTACAGCATAAGATCTTTCTTTTAACAGTGAGGGTCACCCTGCATAAGGCTCGATGCCACTCGAAGAAGAGGGTTACGGAGTAAGAGGCACTGTTTATGCAAATAGGTGGGGAAGATAACGGTTAAACCTAATTTGAATAGTTAAGATTGTAATGTTCGGGGAAACATCCTCTTGGGAGTCGGTTCCACAGAACAGTGGTTCGTGGGAAGAGGCTTCCCGTGTGGAACTTACTTCTCGCCAATGGAATAGGGAGGGAATGTGGGTGGTTTCCTACAATGTGAGTCGCATGGGTGGTCCTAGCCGTGAAGGTTACAACAAGCGGAATCAAGGAATACCGTTCGACCGATCACTTTCCATAGAAGTGGCGACAGAGCAGTGAGAGGTTTGCGAACCAGGGCTGGCTGTTTGGTTTTTGTTGGAATGACCTTTTTGGTGTGTGTGGGGGGGATATAAAAACCTCTATTCTAGAAAGGATCCAGGAAAGGAAGCAGTTTTGGAGTCAGCATGATTGAAGAAGTTTGAGATACGTCTCAGTTTGCTTCGTGTAATGAAAAATCGTTCTATAGAACGGCAAATCAGTGGATGCATTTGATTTGGCATCTGCTTTAAGAAAATAATAATAATAATAATAATAATAATAATAATAATAATAATTCTTGTATCATTGGCCAACTCGATTACCCAGTTACAGAAGTGTTGCCTATTACTCCTGCAGCAGTAGGGGATCGGACACCTGCATACTTCCAGTAAGCAGTAGAGTTTCACATTTATTCGTTACATTTGTACTCTGTTTCTCCATATCGAAATTAAATTGGCTGATTAGGGTTTTTCATTCATCCAGAGTTTTTTTTTTCAGTGACAGCGTCGCCAGTTAAGGTTTATCGTGATTTCAACACTAGATGAATTTCAATCCAAAGCTCAAAGAGGCCGTCTCCCCTCAGGGTAAATCGTAAAAATCTACGAAGTATTTGAAATTGTTTCTTTTGTGGTTAGCACAATAAGGACTATATCCAAGAATCTCTCTGCTTTAAAATACGTCTCGGCAATACCTGGGAATGCGCAGTTTGAAGCGTTTGAAACAACTCATGTGCTAAAGAACGTTTTGTGCCTCTATGCTGCGGTTAGGACCTGGGATATATCCGTCATCATCGGGATTAAACATTTAAAAGTCGGAGAGGATCTCAAAATAATTATAATAAATTAAATCATTTTTCGTTTGCAAATTAGAAATTAGAAATATCCAAATCAAACAAATGCAACAGTTTAAATATCTGGGAATGTTTTAATAGGGATGGAAAGTGCGACATTTGAATTCGAAACTTCATTGAGATCGTGAACGATGCCCTCCAAAAATCTAAAAAAACAAAAAGAAAAAAAACGTTAGAAACAAAGAAAACAGTACTGCACTATTATATAATATCACTCCTCCCATACGGGACTGATGAAGATGAAACTTGAAGCAACAGAAATGTGTTTCTACAGAAGGATACTGAGAATATCACGGATCGGATATGTAAGCAACGACGAAGTTTTAGAGGAAATGGAAACAAAAAGGAAACTTATACTTAACATCAGAAAGAAACAGTTGAAATACCTATTGCACATGACGAGAAAAGAGGGCTTGCAAAATTTGATACTCACATGACAGATTTAAGACAAGAGAAACAGATGAAAACAGCGCATAACTTACCTAAAGAGGTTGAGTAAATCGATGGCGAAAGAAGTTTTAAAAGATGTAATAAAAATACAAAATTTATTAAGAGCTACAAAGAATAGGAAATTGTGGAGAACCATGATCGCCTAAATCATGAATAGACATGGCACATAGAAGAAGAAGAATTACTGAAAACCAGATAGTTGGCGTGAAACTGGACTTAAGAATGGAAGAATTCTGTCGTCTTAAAAGTGTAGACAACATGCATTGAAAATTAGCATTCAATATTTTATCTATTACCCAAGTCCGGTTTACGGCCATGTCAGGTTGATATATGGGCTCTCGCCCGATTACCGAGGTTAAACAACGTTAAGCCTGATCACTAGCTAGATAGGTGACAATTTGAGAATATCAGGTAATGTAAGCTGGGATGTGCGGATGGTGCAATGGAAAACGGTTCGAAATGACAGTGTCGAGTTCGAATTCCAGTCGCGTTCGTTATATACACTTACATACCACCTTTCGGAATGGTATGAATCTACCATTTTATCCTCTCAGTTATGGGTTAAATAGTTTGGATTTGTATCAGAAAGTCATTATTTATCTCCAAAAATTCTTACAATGCAGAAATTATTTTTCGGCTTTAAATTGAATTAAACAAGTCGATAAGCAGTCAAAAAGCAAACCAGTCTATTAACCTAAGTTCTAACATCGACCTCTGGCACATAACTAGCTCAGCAGGCTAAAATGTTTTAACCAATTTCTGTATATATTTGACTATATTATTAGTTTTTATGGACAGAAAATACAGTGGCGCTATATACAGGTAATTTCTTAGATGAGGTTAAAAATCGTGCATTTTCGGTGACCGTTTGCACATTACGCAGGTAAATGTTTTTCTGGAGGGGTTAAAATTCGTGCCAAAAAAATTCAAGGGTCGTACTATACATGAATCTTCTTATAGACGAGTATATCCAGTAAGCATGCCTCAATAGAATATTATAAACAGTTGAGGACTGCCAGTTATCTCCCTTTAACTGATATCGCCACGGTTTAATATTTTGAATGAGTTTGGCCATAAAAGTAGCAATATAAAGATAAATGTTTTCATTTCTTTTGTTGTCAAAGTTTATAATTTCCCTGTCAACAATAACATTAATCTTTTACGCATAATCCGGGTTAGGTCATTTTTTTTTTCTGACTTGAAATTTGTGTCTTTTTCTGCACATGTGTCTTTTTTTTTTCACACTCTTTTTAATTCAACGGCGACGAAATTACGCCTCGAGCGCCTTGGTGTCCGCTCGCGCGTATACATTTATTCTTATTGCATCAGTTGTTCGGACGACTGAACTCATTCTTTGTAATGCTTTCTTGTTAGCACAAGGTCTCGGCCGATTCATTCTTCACGAATACAATCCGAATAGTAGCATAGATAGGGTCATTATCATTCCCAAAGTGGCTTGGACTACTGAACTAAATTTTGTAGATATTTCAATGTTTATTCAAATCAACATAAGATCATTTGCAACTGTTTGATATAATAAAATTTATGTCACTAGCACAAGCTGTCGTAATTAACATACTTTTGTTACAAAACTATAAATATTAGACCCCACCTTTTTAGTACAGTGTAACCCGGATATAAGAGACCCTGATATAAGAAAAACCCGGATATAAGAGTGATTTTCTCTGGTCCCAAATTAGAGCCATACTTACCTAAACAAAATAGACCAAACCCGGATATAAGAAAAACCCGGATGTAAGAGACTTCGTCTCCGGTCCCGACAACTCTCTTATATCCGGGTTACACTGTATCAAAATTACTAGTAAATAATCGTCAAACATACTAGCTCGTTAAACATTACTATACAGTACTCCAAGTCTTCTCAATAATTTATTGTTATTTACAAAGCTTAATTTTGGTACAAAGCCACATATATTTGGCACGCAGTTATGATCAAACTAACTTTTGAATAATAATTGGCAATCAGACGTGAATCATTGTGCTATTTTAAGAATCCCCAAATTTATATATTATTTACTAATATTGACGTAGTTTGCCTGAAAATCTATAAGCACTCAGTACAGTTATAAGCAAATTCATTATTAAACAATAACGGTGAACTAGACGAGCTCGTTAAACATTAACCTGCTCCAGAGTAATTAATTATTGTTCCCTAATAGTAAATTAGTTTTGATACAGAATCGTACGTACTACAAACAAAATAAGGATCGTACACACTATTATGTAATAATGGTCAACCAGATTAACCCTACACCGACGCTCCCAAGTATAATTCATTGCTATTTGCTAATCTTAGATTAGTCTTAGCACAAACCCATGTATATTAGTCACACAATAAGGATCGAACTCGCTATTAAATAATAATGTTCAATCCGACTAGCTCGTTAGCTATTATCCCAAATGGAGGCACCCAGTTTTTCTTTAGATTGTTATAAACTCATTTTATATAGACGTTCTTTTTTTTTACGACTTTTTTCCCGCTTTTATTCTTGCGTGATATGCGCTTTAACCTACCAGTTATCAGATTTCAAGATATTAAAAAAATATATAACTTCGTAGATATGCAGACAAAGATTAAGAATAGAGAAGGCGTATTTTATGAGTCAATGTTGCTGTTGATATTTATAAAACTTGGCTCCCATAGAATTAGCAAATTAGAAGACTGTGAAATTGGAATGTTGAAAAACACGGAGCCCCTTTCTAAGATTTATACTGATGCAAATCATTTGAACAGTCGCTCTTATCCGTGGGTTAGCGTTTGTTAGCCGCGATCAACCCCAGTACAAGGCCGCAATTGTACAGTGCCCAACTCGTGTTCGTATTCAGTAAGAACTGATTCAGTAAGGTTAAACTGTAATTTTTTACTCAGTATAGCTTAGTTTGGGCATAAGGACTAAAATTATGCCGCATATACTGCAATATATTACTTAGTTGTAGTGTTGTACTAGACTAGCTCGTTAACCATTACCTTACGAAAAGGTGCAAGGATCTTTAATGTCAAATTATAGATCAATTTAGAGTATGGCACCGCTGATTATGAGCTTGAGATTCCAGTGCCAATGCAGTTGTCACCGTTATTTGCAATATCTACGGTTTCAGTTATCCGCGGTCAGCACCAGAAAAAAAAAGTTTTACTTAATAATTGTTTTAAATTTCAAGCGTAATGATGTTGGGGATTCCGATACGCCAAAGAGGATTTGCAAATGTCAAAGTTAACTTAATTATAATTATTATTACTATACACATACACACACTTACGAATATACATTATCATCCGAATTCCACATAGACAAACTATAACTATGATACATTTACATATATCAATCAATGTTTACGGTTTTTCAGTTAGGTTTGAAATGTGTTTGAAATGTGTTGACTTTTGAGCTTCGAAAGGATACGTCATTTGTCCTTGAGTTCAGGACGCCACAACTTATACTAACACTGCTTAACAAGTCAAATTCATGTGAAACCTGCTGAACCAACGAAAATCAAACAACACAAAAATGAAAATATTAGGTATTTTTCTCCAACTCTCCTTCTCTGATGAATCTTTAATAAAAGTGAAACTCTTAGATTGATAAAATTTCTGATTTGTTCTTTATCCTATCATGATATATATGTATAGGAGTTATCGGCAGAGGATGTGGATCTTAGAACATATCAACCGCGGATAAAGTAGCTACTGTAATTAACCAGCTGAAACCAGTGTTAGCTGAAAGTTGAACCAATTATGTTTAAATAAACATGTTCTTTGGTGACAACATTGTTATCATCATCATTATGATCTGTTTAATTCACTGGGACTTTGAAATTCAAATAGGGCAATCTTTCCAACCCAGAATGACAGATCTAGCTGTCGTCAATAAGAAGGGAGAAAATTTGTCAAACAATTGGATTGAGGATTTCATTCATATAGAAAGAAAATGAAAAGCTGAGGAATATTTAGATCTCGCGAGAAAAAAGAAAAACCCAAGTTAATGCAGTACTTGGAAAAGTATATAGAGGGTGCGATGATAAATTGTCGTCTGAATTACGTAAAAGTGAAAATAACACTGACATTTTAACAGATATATTTAACAAAATTTCACAAAAATATCTTGAATACTAAAGTGTAAATATATTCAATAAAATCGCCATTGGCTTCAACGACGCATCCAGACGATCTTGGAATCTACTGCATTTCTTCTGAACGGTCTCCTTGTTTAAGTTGGTGAATGCTGCCATAATTCTTGCCTTCAGTTCATCTTTGGTGTTACAAGGAGTTTTGTTGGCCTCTTGCTCAACTGTGCCCCACACATCAAGGGGGTTGCAGTCTGGGGATTTTGGTGGCCACCTTTAATGTGTGATGTGGCCGCAGAAATTTTCTGACAGCCATGACTGGATTCCCCTGCTTGTGTGGTATGGTGCAGAGTCCTCTTGCCAGATATAGGGTTTTCCAGCAACCATCTTCTTCACCCAGGGCAGTACTATCTCCCCAAGGCACTTGATGTAGGCCTCCGTGTTGAGTCTGAGGGACCGTGGGAAAATGAATGGAGACATTACGTCGCCATCATTAGTGAACACTCCAAACACCATAATGTTGACTCAATATAACATCTATCTATTTTAGAATCCTCTGGACTGTTCTCAGATTGACACACAAACACTCTGAAATGTTTGTATTGGAGCGTTCCCAATTTCTGGTGGAGTGAATTGCGTCATGGTGATCTTTTTCTCACAGATGGTGCATAACTGATCCTACTTATACTGCGCAGTCGACAAAATCGAAAAAAACAAAACAAAAAAACAACGCGCATGCGCGAAATTAAAAATATAGAATGGCGAAAATTTACCCATCGCACCCTGTATGAAGAGGTTGGAATTATTAAAGAGCCAAAGAAAAACAGCTTCCTCATCAAAATCTCTATCATCATGATGATCATCATCAATTCCATAACCGGGTGTGGACGTAGGGTCACTGCCCTGCTGAGCACCTGAACAGCTCCCTCCACGTCTTGGTTGCGTGCCAATCACTGACACTCTATGTATGAAGTTCCAATCCAATCAGTGACATTGTCAAATCTTTATTTCCTCTGCCTGCCACTTCCTCTTTCGCATAACGTCGTACCTAATGGAAAGATTGTTGACTCTTATGAAATGTTCATTCGATTTCAACTTTCCTTCAGCTCCTTCTACATGTCTTGGTTACGTGCCAATGCCCGAGTCCCAGTGTGAAGGATCTTCAAAAGCACTCAGTGACATTGTCAGCCCATTTCCCCTCTGCCTGCCTCTTTTGACGAAGGTGGTACCATGTAGGATGAAAATGGAAATATTATTGGCTTCTACGAAATATTCATATTATTTCAACTTTCTCTTCTTGACGATGGTTATGAGGTCTTCCAACGCGTCTATTTCTTATTTGATGGTGTCTTGCTCTATTCATGATGCTGTCTACCTAGAAAATGCTGTCTACTTAGAAGATGCTGTCTACCTAGAAGATAATGGTGCTGTAGCATCTCATTTCTAATGCTTGGATTTTTCGCTGTAATCCTGCTGCTAATGCCCAAGATTCACAGGCAAACAGACAGATTCAGAAGGTTTAATTGAAGACGACATCATATTACGTCAAAATCGTTGCTTCGAAAAAAACAACAACAACAACAAAAAATACAAAAAACAATCAGCGCATTTGACCAGGGTTTGAAAATAACTAGTGTCCACTTGTCTTGTTGGCATAAAAATTTATAATGTTATAATACAATATTATTTTATCTTTCCTAGATACGCCTTACTTTTATTCCGAATAACAGGATCAGAAGCTATTAACCCTAGAACACTATAGTACCCAGCGCAAATTATCCTATTTTTAATTACAATTTTCAGTACTAGATTTTCTTCCCTAAATAATGTTTTTCAATTCCTATTAATGTTAACTCAAAGTACAAAGTTTGAAGTGCATGCATGTAAAATATTTCAAATAAAGATTTATATTTAATATTTTTTTTGATATTTTCAAAATCGGGTATGATATACCCATGGTTAGTAGTGGTGTAATTTTAATTGATGGTTAGTGTTCTAGGGTTAATGGAATCTTGCAGTAAGAGTTTCGAATTAAATGAAAATAGATTGATTTATTTTCCTAAATACTCCTTGCCAAATCACAGGTGCACGCTACACACCGGTACCTCTTATGTTCGATAGACATACATCAAAGCTACATGAGTTTGTAAACCCTTCCCTGAAAACTTCAATCTTAACCTGTTCAAGTCAAGGGTCAATCATTATTCTGCTCTATCCGCATAATAACTTCCTACCACCTCTTCTACTTATATCACGTACCATATTTATCATTATCATTTCGACCCTAAATCTCTACCGCGGGTAGCTCACAAATATTGGATAAAATTTAGTAAAATAGATTATCAGACATTTGAACTTGTATAATTTACCCTTAGGCTAACGATTGTAGAATGACGGTCAGGTGGTTGGGATAAAGAGACAAAAGGGTAAAATAAAAGCTGGAGGCTGGTACTTTATTTCTGATAGAAACACTCGTAGAATGACGATCAGGGAGTTGCGATAGAAATCAAGAGAAATAAGATAAAAAGAAATGCTGGCCAGATATAGATAATTAAAAATGCCCGGTTTAAAAAGTCCCAATACAATTATATTATTACTACTTGTGTAAAATGTAAACATTTAGGATGGCTAGGATAAGCAGATTGTACCTTCTACAGATGTGTGAGACAATCCCTGCCTAAAAAACCGGATGGTTCCTTCTAGACTCAAGTATAAACCGGACCAATGATTTCCTCTTGATCCAAAAATAAAATAAGATGCTTATCTTTTGACTCTAGGATAAACCGAACCTATGCTTACTTTTTGACTGAAGTATAAACCGGATCAATGTTTATAGTTTGTCTCAAGTATAAACCAGATTAATGTTTGCACTTTGTCTCAAGTATAAACCGGATCAATGTTTACATTTTGTCTCAAGTATAAACCGGATCAACGTTTACATTTTGCCTCAAGTATAAACCGGATCAGTGTTTACATTTTGTCTCAAGTATAAACCGGATAAATATTTACATTTAGTCTTAAGTATAAACTGGATCAAGGTTTATTGTTTGTCTCAAGTAAAAACGATGCCATTGATTACCTTTTGAATCAAATTTTAAAGAAAAGAAAGCATTTAAAGTCCCAGCAGGGGTTGATATATCGTTAAATAAACCACTCTAATTGCTAACTGAATCTATCTGATAAGCTGAGCTTTGTTTCACACAAGCTTAACTATAGTGGGATATCCATTGAGACATACATTTATTAGTAAATGGTTGCAGGATCGTTAGTAAAATAAGCGTAAACATAGTATGGCGCAAGGACAGTATTTCTGGCATGGAGTAAGAACCAAAATAAGGTCTCATGAAATGAGGTTGTTAGCTCGGTATGACACAAGGTCACAAAAGTGGAACGTTATTTGGGTCGAATTTTTTTGGCAACAGGTTGCAATACCAGCTTGCAAAGTATCTTTCGACATCTACCCGGTATAAAAAGTTTGGTTTCCTTTTTGTAATCGTTCACCCACCCGGCCACCAAGGCTTCCAGCTTTAAAGAATAAAAACCAGAAAAAAAGAAAAGCGACAAAAAAGAAGAAGAAAAAAAGAATACAATGATCCACCCGACCTACCCCGCTAAATAAAATGAATCAGCGCATTCCAGGTGTGCGTCCTGCTTAATGTCATACAATTCTCTTACCACCCGCTGCGTCTTCTTTTGTCAGCCGGGTCGAGAACGCAGAATCCAGACAAATTCTTTTGGTGAATAATAATAATAATAATAATAATAATAATAATAATAATAATAATAATAATAATAATAATAATAAAAGTAGTCCGTCAATCTCGCTTTCTTTTTGTTATTTTTGTACTTTTTTTTTTTAAATTTAGTTTTATTATATTTTTCGTTTGCAATATCTTTTCTTTTAAGCCAGTTCCCCATCCCATTGCAGTCTCCAATTACCTTCTTGTTCATTTAATAGTTCCCGGTTACTTTTATTTGTGTCGATGATAGAAAAAAAAATCCACCTCGAACACAAAATCGACATCTAAACAAACCTGCTTTAAATATTTTTTTTTGTGTTGAATTTTAGAGAGTGTAAATATCATGGCTCATTTGTTGGCGAGTTTAATACTTTACTTACCAGGCTAAAGTTCGAGCCTTAAGCAAAGCGAAGAAATTGCTACAATTTTATTTCCTATGGACAGTTTTGGGATGTTCGAAAAGTAATGACGTTTTACTATCGCATTTCAAGTTCAAGTTGGGAATAATCAAAATCAAATTGATACTAAACAATTTCAAGTTGGACTAAGCAATTTCAAATTCATGCTAAACAATTTCAAGTTGGCAAATATATTTTTCAACAAAACAAATGAGGCATAACAATAAAACTGAACTAGCAAATATTTATTGTCACTAACTTATGAATTATGGAATATGAATGTACTCGTGTATGTCAAAAATTGATATCGTCAAGAATCAAGGCTGGCTGTATAAATGGCTGAACATGTGCCAGCTGAGCAGTACATTGAGGCCGGGTTATTAGAGGTGTATTATTAGCAATCACTTTTCAAGTTGTGAACTGCGAAATTCCGTTTGGGTTGCATTTCCCCTTCCTTCTCCTGTAAGAACTCAAGAAATCTTCAAAGCTACCTAGGATTTTACACCATTCTTAAGAATTGACCATTCTTCAGACGACGTTTGTTTTTTGTTGATATCGCTATTCGCATTCTTTGGCTCATTATAAACTTTCGAGTGTGAATAATAGTCCATTCAAATGTTGTCGAACACATTCGGAACTCACGACCATATTGAATCTCTGCTGTATCAAAGCTGCCAGCTGCTTCAACGTTATCCGTGGGTTCTCCTCCACAAACTCTTCAATAAAAGCCTTGTGTCATTAATTGCTGTTTTTAGACATTTACATTTACACCTGGGTGGCACCAACTTGAAATTGTCTAGTCTCAAGTTGAATTTGATTAGTCCAACTTGAAATTGTTTAGTACCAACTTGAATTTGATTAATCCAATTTGAACTTGATTATTCCCAACTTGAGCTTGAAATGCTATAGGACAGTTAGAAAGAGAAAGAACAAATGTAAGTTACGTTTATTCAAATAATTATTTATATTTTTTAATCAATTCACCCGAAGCCAGGCGATAAAGACGCAAGGGGTTATTGGGAGGGAAAGTCGATGAGAAAACCTTAGGGGAAACCGGAAACCTAATCTTAAACTAGAAACAAGGAATAAACACCTACTCCTGTTCTAAAGACCGTGGAGTAGTGTAAACCGGGCGTTAGGTATTTATCCAAAATATAATCAATTTCATTTTCAACGACTTCACTCCAACAGGAAGGTAAATTTTATATTCTATATTTAAATAAATCTGTATTTCCTACGAAAGAAATCTTGAAAGACTGTTTTAAAATTCTTTTTTTTTCTGAATATTCTGCCACTCATGAAACGTAGAGATCAAAACACGTGAAAACCAGTAAGTGCTAAATCTACCGAGTATGGACGACGAGGAAGAACTTCTCATCCTATAAAAACATTATTTTTCTTGAGTTCGTCTTGCAGAGTGCCACTTTCCATTGTCATGCTAGAGAATAACACCTTTTCAGTGTAATGCTTTGGTTAACCAAGCAAGTTGTTGTCAACAAACACTTGGACTTTCCATGTTCTATTAACTCGTAACAGACTTCACATTCCACAACACAGAAAACAAAAAATTGTTTGGATGGAGTTCCGATTTTGGTTTTGGTTCCTCCTTATGAGACAGCCACGACCTTTTTCAATTTTCTTTTGATCAAAGCCCAAACCCATTTTTCATAACAATCCGATGATTGAACTGAAATCTTAGCATTCCTTGTTAGAAGACCGTCAAGAGCTAATTAGATTAGTGCAGCGGGGACTAGTGGGGGAGGGTATTGGGAATAAGTAGTGGGAGAGACTTAAGGCTAGCATTAGGTCCTTAACCACCGAACATAGCCAACGGCTCGCCCTAGATAAGGCTAAAAAGGTGAAGGTTCTCACGGATAGTCATTTCCGAGCGGAGGCTAGTGGGATTCTCTAGAGATAGGTTGAACTGGGCAGGCTCTGGTAGTTAGGCATCGGTTAAAAAAGATGTCTAACGAAGCCGTGAACATGGGCACAGAATTGCGCAAGGTAGAGATCTGTCGAGGCTCCGATCGATACATTCGGCAGGTCGTTACCCCAGTGGGGCGTACTCTGAAGTCAATAGAAAACATAAGTGAAGCGTTTTGGTGGCATTTACCAAGAACCCTCTCACAAAGCCAGTTTGAATCCATGAAATGGTGTTTAATCTTTGGATAAACACAGTTAATCACGTCTTGGATACTTGAGACTGACACTCCACAACCATCTGGGAGTGAATTATTTCCATTTTGGTCTATTTTGATGGTTCCATTGATATGCAGCAACAGCAACAAAGCAGCAAATCTATGAACATGTCTCTAAATGTGAGAATTTTTCAGAGAGTTGTGTCCCTTTAATTGAAAAATTGTGATACACACAGACATTTTCGCATTTATTACATATAAGAATCAGCCAGGGTGGTAGAAATTGTGGCGATATTTAAACCCAATGGAGACTTAAGAATTTGTGGCGATTATAAGGTGAGCGTGAATCACCAGATCTGTTGCCAAACATTGAAACAGCGTGCCACGAGTTTGTTGGTATGAAATACTTTATTAAAGTTGACATTAAGTCAACATATAATCAGGTAAAAGTTGATAGAAAGTTTCAAGAAGTCACCATTATGAACACCAATATTGGATTACTAAGATGGACTCGTCTGCTCGACAAGTCACATTTTCCAAAAAGCTATCGAAAAAGATGGGATTAAAAATATAATTGTATATAAGGACGACATTGGCATTGGTGCGGGCAGTAAAGAAGAACTCAAAAGTATTAGGTTGGTGCAAAAATAATGACGTAATAATGTCGTTTTTTGACGTATAACGTCAAAAAACGACATTGTTACGTCATTATTTTTGCACCAACCTAAAAAACGGAACAAGTTTTGAGAAATTAAATAGCGCAGGTATGATAATTAATCTCGATAAATGTTTAATTATGAAAAAATCGCATCTAGGATATCAATTAACCAAAGACGACATGTTGCCTGATGATAAACTCATTAATCATCAGAGATAGCTGTACCCAAAAATAAAAAAGAGAATCTTCAGAAACAAGAGAGTAAGTTATCACAGCATTACAAGCAGTTAACAAGAATTGGTTTAACGAAATGTGGATAAAAAGAGAATTAATTTTCAATGAAGAAGTTAAGACAACACATCACGTTATAAGGAAACTGGCTTGAAAATAGCCCTGTAAAAAAAAACAAAAAACAAAACAAAAAGAAAAGAAAAACTGGCACGACATAGCAGGGACAGTCATATGTCGCTTAGTGTTATGGGATTTTACCCATAATAATGGACTATTCCATACTTAATAAATACTGCGCCTCAGGAGTAGGCAAGGAGTCCGTCGCTCAACTCTTGAGCGACGGTTCGGTTCAACTCTCTGCTTTCGGGCGGGAGGAACCCGAAGGAGGCTACGCCGAAGGGCGGAGTCTCCTTCGGGGAGGTAGACCGGCCCTGAACCCGTTTATACGGGTTCAATGGGTATATTTTTGGCCGAGCCCACGGGCTCGGAGTGTCCACGTTAAACCGGCCTTGTGCCACATGACGCCCACGTGTGTGTGTGTGGGGGGGGTGACTAAATATAGTCCGTCGCTCAACTCTTGAGCGACGGTTCGGTTCGGTTCAACTCTCTGCTTTCGGGCGGGAGGAACCCGAAGGAGGCTACGCCGGCCCTGAAACCGTTTATACGGGTTCAATGGGTATATTTTGGGCCGAGCCTTCGGGCTCGGAGAGCCCACGTTAAAAAGGCCTTGTAACACATGACGCTCTCGTGGGGTGGGGGGTGACTGAATGTCGTCAGTCGCTCAACTCTTGAACGACAGATCGGTTGAACTCTCTGCTTCGGACGGGGAGGAACCCGAAGGAGGCTACGCCGAAGGGCGGATTCTCTTTCGGGGAGGTAAACCGACCCTGAACCCGTCTATACGGGTTCAATGGGCATACTTTTGGCCGAGCCCACGGGCTCGGAGAGCCCAATGTTAAAAAGGCCTTGTGCCACATGACGCCCTCGTGGGGGGTGACTGAATATTGTCAGTCGTCGTGTCAGTTCTGGTGGTGTCAGTAGTTCAAGTCGAGTCAAGAGTCGAGTCAGAGGCAGTCCGAAACAGTGTCGCGTTCAGACAATTACTGCGAGACATTGGAATAGTGATACTGGTCGAGACTACATTGTTCTCTCTACTAAACCTGATTGTTCATACTAACACTTCTACTTCTCTGTATATATTCCTGTTTGTAATATATCTGTGTTATTCCATACCTGTGTTATTGCATAACTGCCATATGACCCGTACGAGAAGACCTACCAGGATTTATTATTGGCAGTCATAATCTTAACAATATCAGATACCCAGACGACAGACGCTGAGAGACTGAGAAAAATAAAACGAAAGAACTTTTAGACAAAACAGTAAAGGAAATAAAGAAGAAAGGACTAACCATTAACTGTAAGAAAACTGCAAAAAGAGACCTGGCTGGTTCAGAAACATGAGTATTTGGTTAGATTAGTCGGAGACGGCGAAAAGTGTGCCATAGAAATTTGAAGGTCCATTGAAATAGAGAAAGATGCCTTTTGTAAACTTGGAAAAGCATTAAGAAAGAAAAATATTTTTAGAAATAAAAAAAAATAATGGAAGTTTGTTTAACTGCTATATAATATGTAATCTCCAATATGGCGGTGAATCCTGGAAAATCCCTCCATGAGAAGAGACTTTGGATTTTATCAAGAATCTCTAAATATATAGCTGAAGCACCAGATCATATGTGGCAACAATATTCGTAGTATGGACATACAAATAATTAAATATTTCTTATGAAATGTCCATACCATTGCAACTTTCATCTCCTTCCATATGTTTTGTGTGCGTGCCAATATCCGAGTCTCTGTGAAAGATTTTCTAATCCACTCATTGATATTGTTTAGCCCATTTTTTCCTCTATCTGCCTCAAGTGACAATAAGATACTTCAATATTCCAGCTGGAATATTTAGAAGACTTATTGTCGCTTGATCTCAGATGAAAGCTACCAGTTATGTGCTGATATGAAAATTCACTGACTATAAAATAGCAATAAAAGAAAATGGAGACAATCTCCAGACAGCACAATGTTATCGCCATTAACCACAGCTTTCTCAACATCCTCTATATAAACCCTGCTGAATTTCCCAACCAGGCGGTCGAAAAATTCCTTTTCATATATTGCGAAAATAGAACGAAGTCAGTGTCAGTCTGTCCTCGACAGGAAGTACGCTTTTATTTTAATAACGTTTGGCATCAACCACTTGATGATGATAAAATTCAGACCTCCTCTCATTCCGCACATATTGCATTGTTGATTTTAACGCCCCGAAGGAAAATAACTGCTGCCATATTTTGTTTTGACGGCTATTTTATTTAATTTTTTTTTTATTTTGTTTGAACGTCATCTTTTCCTCTCGTTTGCTTTCTGTAATAATAATAATAATAATAATAATAATAATAATAATAATACTTTTCTTGTATTGACCGTAACGACGCGCGCTTGATATGGCTTTTGATGTTTTGCCGAGCAAGAGGAAATGGAAAACGGACAGAAAACGATGTAAAAATTAAGGTATTATAATATTAGGGTCATGCAAAAATTTCCGACTGTCTTTTACTTATATAAATTTATCTCAATATTATTTTATCCTTAAAACATAATCTTTGATTTTTTTTTCCTGATGTTACGTCACCTTTCAGACTAAAGTGATATAGACAAAATTTAACTGAAAAGATGGCGAAAATCCACTGAAAACCAAAGAAAATACGTTGATGATTAGATACTAAGGTTATCTATTTACCTGAATAAAATATTTTGAAAAAATACTGGGGACATTTGCATCGGAATAATAATAATAATAATAATAATAATAATAATGATAATAATAATAATAATAGTAAGAAGAAGAAATTGTTATGAACACCATCCAGATCCGGACCCGGTAACAATTTTTATGGGATTTTACAATAATAAAACAACTATAATAATACAATAATAATACAAAGCTAATCTCCCAGATATCGTGATTACAGACCGCAAAAACAAAATGTACCTTCTTATTGACATGGCAGTCCCTGCAGACTATAATGCATCTTTGAAGGTCTTCAAAAAACTATCAAAATGCAAGGACCTTGAAATCGAAATCTCGAAAATGTGGCACATAAGGACATCAACAATTCCAGTTACAGTTGGAGCTGTCGGAATGATTGGAACAGGTTCTGATAGATTCATTGAAGGGGATTCCTAGTAATCCAAGCCTTAAAGAAATACAAAAAAAAATGTACTCTCAAGTACAGCCTACACCTTACGAAGGGCTTTATCTGTGTAAAATATATGCGATCTTAGCTTTTTTTTTTCTCTCAAAAAATGCTTAGTAGTAAATGTCATGATGCCATTTCTGACATTAAGTCTCTGGTTTGGACCCGGAAAGAAATGAGTATACAGCAGAAATCAAAGGAAATAATAATAATAAAAATAATAATAATAATAATAATAATAATAATATAGTGGTACCAGGAGACGTAAGGGTAGATGAGAAAGAAAAAGAAAAGATAAAGGAAGTAAGTTAACAAGGTCTAAATTTGAGATAAAACACTTGTGAGGGCTTAAAACGGTATTTGTTCGTGTTTTTGGGGGTTTGTTTGGAACTATGACAGACAAAAATCTAAAATAATGGTTGTGAAAAACAAGGACTATGAGTAGAATTGACATCTGTCCTGGGTATGACGATAAACTAAATCCACGTCCTGGGTATGACGATAAACTACATCCGCGTCCTGGATAAGACGATAAACTACGTCCAACAGCAAGACCTCTGAGCAGGAGGTTTTGAGGAGCGTGGAACCACCTCTTAATTGCTGGTGTTCTATGGTCCAATCTGACCCGGGGTGGTAGCACCTGCTAGGGCCCCAGCTATGGGAAAATAGTTAACCCCCAAACTAGGGTCAAAACACTATGAAAGTGTAAAAATACGTTTTAATACCTGAAATACTTTGCAAAAAAATTATTACTAGCAATACATTTTTGAAAAAAAAAATATATTACCAGCGATACATATTTGAAGGAAAATTATTACCAGAAATAAATTCTGGAAAAAAAAAAGAATATTTCCAGAAATAGATTTTTGAAGAAAAAAAAATTACCAGAAATATATTTTTGATAAAAAAATATTACCAACAATAAAAATTGTCGGCATTAAATAACCCATTGAGGTTGATATGCCGTAAATCAAACCAAACGAAATCGAACTGAAATGCTTAGGGAAAACACTATTACTAAGTACAGCCAACATTTCGTTTGATTTGCTCGGTCACAAAGATCATCACAACCCAGCGATGTCCTGTTTTCCGTTTTAAGGGATGCGCACATACTCGTTCAGATTTTCCTTGAAAGCCCACATCTGCAATTTTGTATCCGAAGCGAAAACAAAGCAATTTCTAAAGAATTTATGAATTTATTTTTAATCCGAGATTTTTATTACTTCAAATGTTACTTTTAGTGGATACCCGTGTTTGAAATAGACGTCCCATTCTAAAGTACGCTAATTCAGTGTTTTCCCTTAGAAAGGGACGGGGTGTACGTTTGAACCCTACCGAAGATTACATTTTTTTTTTATTTAGATTTTCTGTAGTACACAGGCCGATAGACGTAATAAATGCAGCTTAAAATAAAAACGTGGAGTCTATTTCAAACATACAGCATCCACTAAAATTAACGTTTGAATTAATATTAAATACATACAAGTTGAAGTTACGAGAATCGACATTTTGATGCAGAGCGCCAAGATACACAGAATTGAAGGAGAAATACCGATTAAAAACTCCATATCTTTTCAATACCTAGACAGTCATGGCTGTCCACAGATTTCCTCTCTTAAATATCTGTTAAGTATCATAACGTCTTAGGAAAGATAGTGGAGTGCTTTCTTGTTGGCTTGTACACAGTTTTGAACTCGGTGTCGTCATTCTCTTAAAGTAGCTGGCATCCAAGGATAGTGAGGTCTGTCTACTCCATTATTTAACTCAAGAAAAGACAGATTCATGCCTTTTTGAAGGGCATTAGTTCTAAAGGAATGTAATTTGATTCCACTTTTCGCGCCGATGACACTTACGCTACACACACATCTCATCGAAGTGCTGCTACATACGTAAAAAATTGGTTATTTTTAACGTGTAGTCTTCTAGTAAAATTATAGTTCCTACCAATCTGATATTATTTTTTATATCGTTTCACAATGCAACTGTGTGTATTAACAGTTCCGTCTATCCGTTTTTACTTACAAGGGTTGGGCCAGCCTGTGGCATGGTTCTAAAAGTGTCGGCACCATCAAAAATCCCGTTCGTGTGTTTCGAACACGGATCTCATGATCAGAAAATGAACGTCCTAACCTCATTTATGGGTCGTTATATAAGACGTGGCATAAGATAGATTAACGATTGCTTGGCCAATAACCAAGAGTGATTGCAACATCGTTCTATATTGGAACTGTCGCTAGCGTAGACCACATCTCTCGTTATAGAAAGAGTTTTTCGTTCGAGTATCGTAAATATCGACCTATACACGGGGCATAAGAAAATGATTACTTGGCCAATGATCAAGAGTCCGCTTAAACAGGAAGTCAACTTATGAAGATGAGAGTAATTATATATTCTTTCAAAATCATTTCTTGGCTTTTAATCAGAATTTTCTCAACTTTGGACGGTAGATAAAGCCTACTTGGTCCCTGAAGATATCAGCTCTAAAGCAGTACCTACACTTTGCTATAGAAGAAGTAGTATTACCTGACTTTGGCGGCAGAAGACACATGAAAAGAGCAAACACTGTCACTAACCAGAAACAATATTCCTTGCCCCAAATCAAACTAACCTTGTGTCATACTTGCCATCAGGTGGAGACAAAGAAATATCAATTCCTTTTCACTTTTTTTAAATCGATTTTTGTTATTTTTGATTATTTGAAAGTATTGCTACTCACCTTTTCTTTTTCTTTCTAGCCATTTTCTTTGTTTCTTTCCAGTTTCTTTGTGTCTTTCTTGGTTTCTCTTTATTTTTTCTTTCTTTCCTTTTTCTTTTTTCTTTCTGCACTGAAGGCAACCTCATTATAAATTGTGTCTATAAAAAAGAAAAAAAAAATGATTAGTGACTAGTGCAGTGGGGTAGCGATTCAAAAAGATGTCAACGCACATTTCTATGGATTCAGTCAGCGGGAGGCCAACGCTGAAAATTCAGTGATAATAAAATTATTAATTGGCCAATTCTAATGTAAAAAAAAGGTATTCCACGTACAAAATTGAAGGTGTAGATAGATAGAAAGATAGACTGAAAACAGTTAGACATGAAAAGACTAAAATAAACAGATGTGCTTAGATTAAGAGAACGAGAAATTTATATATATATATATATATATATATATATATATATATATATATATATATACCCACACATACACATAGGGTGAGCCATAATGTTAGGACAGTTGTTAAATATAAGTATATTGGAATATAAAAATGACATAGAGTATCAAATATATTTGTTACATAACTGATATACAAGAGTTCAACATATTATTTAAGATTTCTAAGGGATTAATGGATTTGTTTTTAATCCATCATTTTTATTACTTCAAAAGTCATTCTTTGAAATAGACGCCACTCTTTTTTTCTTTAAATTGTGTTTTCCGTCTATTGGCCTGCGTATTAGAGAAATCAATACAGAAAATATACTCTCCGACAGTAATTATTAGGAGAAAGCGGCGATAGTATCCACAATAATAATGCATTAAGTAATTTAAGCATTTATACATTTAGTTCTGTTGATAACATATCTTTCTCTCACGTGGTCATGTACGACGTCATAGAACCGCATTACGAATTTACGAACTGCGTCTGCTATTCCGCGACCGTTATCGTCGCATAGTAAACTTCTATGTAAACAAATCAGGATGTCATCATTGACGGTGAACATCTCTGTTATAATTCTGATGACGGCTCATGTGAGCCGAAAGCTTACATCGACGACCAATATAATAAATAAATATTCAAATGTTGGAGAGTTTTTGTCTTTATTTCCTCTTGAATCTAAAGCCATTATACAACGTTTGGAACGGCTCACAATAAAACATAATAAACATTCGTTGTCTGTTATATTTAACAATATAGCTTGAATAATGATGTACTGCCCCAATTCACTATATATATATATATATATATATATATATATATATATATATATATATATATATATATGTGTGTGTATGTGTGTGTGTTGATTGATTTGTTTTTTTATGGCATATTAATCTGTTGCAGGTTATTTAAAACCAATAAATATTTTTAGATTGTAAGAATTTTTGGAAGATGACAATGATATAAGTCCTACTAATTAACCCATAGCTGGGCGACAAAAGGTGGATTACTACCTTTCTCAAATGTATTTTCTCATAAATGAATATAAAGAATGAGGCTTGAATCGATGTCCGATTTCCACTTTCGAGCCGTTATCCATTATACCACTCACAAATTCAATCTTATAGCAGCTGGTATTTCCAAGTGGTGACCCATCTCGGTATTGATTAAGCTTGACGTTGCTTAACTTCGGTGATCGTACGTGACCGGTGTTTCAACGGGGTAAGGCTGTACGTCATATATATATATATATATATATATATATATATATAGTGCGATGAGTCATCATTTTATGTTTTTGTCGTCATTTTAAGTTTTTAATTTCGCGCATGCGCATTGTTTTTGATTTTGTCGACTGCACAGTATAGATTGGTCTAATAGTAGTTACAGAGGGGGTTTGAAGCAGTCATTACTGATGGCTAAGTTATGCCTCCATTCATCGTCCCACAGAACCTCAGACTCAACACGGAGACCTACATCAAGTTCCTTGAGTAGGTAGTGCTGCCCTGGGTCAAGATGGTGGCTGATGGAAGAACCTAGCTGGCAACAGGACTCTACAGCATACCACACAAGCTGGAGAATCCAGGCATGACTACCAGACAATTGCTGCCACCACATCACCCATTATATCCGACCACCTAATTGCTCAGACTGCAATCTCTTTGTTACTATCTGTGTGGCGCTGTTGAGCATAAGACCAACAAAACTACTTGTCACCCCCCAAAATTGACTGAAGGTAAGAATTATGAGAGCATTCACCAGCCTAAAGAAGGACACCACCCAGAAGAGTTGCAGGACATTCCGAAGTCATCAGGAGGTCACTGTTGAAGCCAATGGAGATTTTATTGAATAAATCTACTCTCTAGTATTTCAAGATATTTTGTATAATTTTGGGTAATATATATGTTAGAATGAGATGTCAGTGTTATTTTCATTTTTGCGTAATTTAGACGACAATTCATCCATCGCACCATATACATACATACATGCATATATATATATATATATATATATATTCTCACATGTCGTTTTTTATGATTTTCTTTTGCAAGCTTTCAATCTTAAAATCCCATTTTTTTCAGCTTTCCAATTTTCTTTCTTTTCCGATTTATGTACTTAAGTACTCACATATTCTCACTCTGATAGATACACACACAGAGACAGAAAGACAGACAGAGATACAGACGCGCGCATGCACTTATGCATGAAAACATATGGTTTTGTGGCTGTGTCTACCTTTGCTCCACCCCCGTTTGAAAATTACGCCTATGTCATTTTCAGTATAACGAAACAACCTCTTGTAAGCAGTCACCCCCATCAACTATTTTTTCTTCTTCCTCTTTGGTCGCCCAGTGGATGCTGCAATTGAATAGACGGCGCAATGTCTACAACAACAATTGTCACTGCTTTGTGAATAATTGCATTTTATCAATAACTCGTCAGTGAGAAAAGAAATCAGCATACATGGAAGATTTAATGCGTTTGCAAAATAATTGCCAGTCCAAGTGTATAAATGCTGATCTGTAGATTGTGTAGGATTTTGATTAGAAAAAAAGAAATCATTAAACTTCTTCACATGAAGATAAATAGTGTTCGAATAAATTGGACCGTTTTTAATGTGAATTATGTTTAAGCGTCTAATGATTTTTTTCTTTTTCTTTCAGATTTGGGCGGATATTTGGGCAATATTATTTTTCACACATAATTTCCATGACTTAAATAACATGATCCAATAGAGAAATAAATAAATTTTCACCAATAACACTGATTTATTTACTGCTGGCTTTGATCCGTCTTAATGAAACACCCTTTACCAAAACACCATCTTTCCTCGTATACTGATATGAGTTGTCCGTTATTTAACACTTTAAAAAAAAACTAAATGCTCACTTAATACAACGCCTAAGAGTCAGTTAAGGTAGGGACTTACTGAGTGAGGGTTTTTGTATGGACATAATTAAGGGAATAACAGTGTGTTGGATAGATAACGGTTGGCCTGAAGAAGTAAAGATTGTAGTGATCAGAGAAGCATTCTCCCAAGACTCTGTACACAAAGTAGCTGTTCTCGGGAAGAAAAATTCTGAGTGGAACTTCCTCCTTATCAATGGAATATGAAGGGAATGGGGGATGATTCGACAGTAATTCTGCACGGTTGAATTTCCAGTTTCGATTTTATTTAATGCTGGAACATTCCAACAACACATGCTCAATCAATTCTTGGAGTACGAGGCACTATGAAGCGTTTGGGCTCTTATTTCTCTCACCTTTGTTTTTCTAATTTTAGTATGTAATTCACGCCCGGGAACACCAGAGGTATAAATCGAATTTAATCTCCATCAGGAGCATGCATCTAAGAAGAGTTGATTTGTGGTGACAACAATTTGTACTGTGTTCACTCTAATAGAAACCAAAGTAAGTCTTGAACTTCATGTCATTTCCGAACATCAAAAAAACTCTAATCACTCCGAGAGTTGTCCTTGAAAACCACCAAGTCGGTGGATGTTCCAATATAAACAAAGAAGTAAAGCCAGCTGAAATTAGGTTATACACACACAAGCCAATGGGAAAATAGGAAGCTATATAAATGCACGATAGGAAAGATAGGTTTCCTCACATACTCGCAAGAAGATCGAACGTTCGAAGAAAGTCCCAGAAACATATACCCTCAATTCGGATAGATCTAATTTGACAGAGTCCAGTAATGAACAAATAATTCTTTAATGTAGTAAGAATTTAGTGTCTTTCTTTATCAGACATTACTAATAGAGGTTAAGAATTCTTTTATCCGAAATTCTTGGGGCCTGAAGTGAACCAGTTTTCATATTTTTTTTATTTTAGAATACATGCTATTTAATTTTCCTATAGCATCTATAAAATGGGGCAGTTTGTGAATAGAACCCGGCCATAAACACAATATCCTTTTACGTTTCATAACACAGCTTATACATATACTCTGAAGGTAGTTTTTTTATAAATTAGCATATACCTTGTAAGTACTTTTATATAAAATTTAACAAATTTTCTGTACATGGAGATACGGATAATGTTGCTCGTCAGGTAATGCTCACATGGACACCTTTACTGAGCACGAAAATACCTGGTAAGTAATCCATGAACGAAGGTGTTGCTGTGACGATCGCTAACAAAAAACTAGCGTCAACGTAGGCTATGTAGCTGGACTGGGGCAGAGCCACACAGGACAGATGAGGGGTCACTTACAAGAGCTGCACATCACCCAAGAACATTTCCCAGTACTTTCTGAAATTTTCCATTTGTGGCAAGTCATGTCAGCACCTGAAACACTTTCAGATTTTGGAATTTTTTCGGATTTGGAAATTTCGGATAAATGATACTTAACCTGTATAACTTTACAGTCGATTACCTAATGAATATATCTTCATTAAATGTCATCTTTGAATAAAAATAACATTGTCTATTTTCCAATGCCTTTGTAGATTCAAGTGCTACCAGCAGAGATTGACTGTGATTCCTTCCTTTAATATGACAGCATCAACAAATAGTGTACACTAGCAGCATGGCCCGGCGTTGCCCGTGCTTGATTCAAAAATCGTACGACTCATACAGCAATCGCTATCACTTGACTTAAAATATTTTTGCCCTTCCTTGCCTTTAAAGGAGTGCCATTTGCCGTGCTGATGTTGCTACATGCCTTACTTCTCACACTGCGGATTTTTCTAAGCTCTATACTAAACATTAAATCTGTTACGAAGAAAGAACTAAACAAAATGAACACAAAACGATCAGCTTTAAAAAAGGACTCATAACTGGAAAAACCGAATGAAAAAAAGAATGTTAACAACAAATACTTTTTCACACCCAACCCAGTTCTGCGGAATCAGAATCAACGTTGAGTTTAAGCAAGCGAATGAGCCAATTGGTGTAAAGTGCCATGCAGATTTAAATTTTTCCCCACTTATGACGAATGCAGCTGTCGATTTTAGTTAACATTCGTGTCAGTCAGCTGTTGGCTCTCACGCTGGCCAATAGAATCTTCCTGCCTATTCGTGGCAGCCAGCTATAGGCTCTCACTCTGGCCAGTACAAAATGGCCGCAAACTACATGAAAACTGCCGTAGAAGCATGAAAAAATCGATTATTTTCACTATCGATGGGAGTTGGGAAATGCAAAGTCGGTCTTGGCCTTCCAGCTAACTTGGAGCATGTGCATGTAAATTTTGATGCAAATCCGTCGAAAATTGTAAAATGTAAGCCATATTATTTGTCAGAGATAAAGAAACGGAAGAAGCTGGAGATTTACAAGAGGCGTAGATAAATAGTCTGATCTCCTTTTAATTATTCTTTCTTTTAAAACACTTCAATTTTCTTCTCATAAGTAATTATCTATTACATTTAGAACACATTGTCAATGAGTTTAGCCATTAACTAGTTATGGCACAGTAATTAAACTCAGTTATCATACGATATTTATTAAACTTAAATTATTACGACACAAACTTTTCCCTGAAGCATGTTAATGGCGATAAGTTTTGTTAATATTTTAAAGGGAACATGAAGGACTGAATAAAGAATTCAAAGTTGTCACTCGTATTTTAAGTATGACTCGGCCTATATTATTTGCTACTAACAATTGATAAATTTGATAAAATCGAATAATGGTGACTATTGCTATCATATTTGATTGTATTTAAACTCTCCATTATTCTATTACCATATTTGATGGAATATAAAAATCTCCAATACTCTCTTACAGATTTTATGCCATGAAACTTATTTTTCATGGCATAAAAATCTGTTCTATTACCGTATTTAATCGTATAATGAAATCCTTTTGTTTTGCCATATTTGATAGTATATATATATATATATATATATATATATATATATATATATATATTGTATTAAGGTAGCAATCAGTCATTTATACATGGCAGTCATTTATTCGTGGCAGCCAACTATAGGCTCTCACTCTGGCCTGTAGAAAATGGCCGCAAACTATATATAACTATATATAGTGTATTAAGGTAGCAATCAGTCATTTATACATGTTTTATTAAAGACGACAGACAAGGTACTGCGATTAAGCTTTTTATTAAATTTTTCTAGTGTTCCAACAAGTGTTTTCTTTTCTGGACACAGACTGTGTAGATACTGTCTAAATGTTCTGCAATTCCGAGGGCAGCTATACTTTTAGCCATTATCAAGGGTGATTTTAGCTTTGCTTTTTAACTGGATGTATGGATTGTGTGTACGTTTTTAGAGTTATAAGAATGTTTTATTTTCCGAACACAGTCAGCAAATTGTGGCCGTTTTCCTAGTTAATATTATTGAATGTTGGTTTTTTCTTTTTTCTTATTAAGGCTTTCATTACTTCTAATCTCTTTTTACATGCGGATGAGGTTATTATAATTGTATTTTCTAATAGTATTTTTCTGATGGAGTGTGGTAAATTTGTGTGTGTGTTTAAATTGGTTCTGATGGAGTTGTGTTCGGATAGGTGTAACTTCCTAAAAGGAGCACATCAGAATTCATCCTATCGTCTCCTGTTCCTTAAAGAACTTAATAATGCAAAACAGACACTAGTTAACAATGGCTTCCCGAACCACGTTATCGACCACTAAATTAGACTAAAGTAAATAATAACGATAGCAAACACACAATCAAAAATAGCATAAATATTTTCAAGAACCAAATGCACGTCAACTACAAACAAGATAAATCTTCACTTAGAAATTTCATAAAGGAATACACTGTCCTAATTGTCCCGAACAAAAAAAAATCAAATTATCTACTACAAAATTTAAAACAGCTAACCTTATCCTCAAAAATAACAACACACCAACAAAATCAAAATTAAAACGAACATTATTTATGAGTTCAATTCCCCTTTAAGAAACTGTGTTCTTGATGAAACCGAACTCATAAATAATCTGACTCCATCAGAAATATATTATTAGGTTGGTGCAAAAATAATGACGTAATAATGTCGTTTTTTGACGTTAAAAAGTACGTAAAAAAACGACATTATTACGTCATTATTTTTGCACCAACCTAATAGTATACAATACAAACATAATAACTTCATCCACCTGTTCTGTGCTCGATAGTGAGCATTTCTGATAATATAAGACAAAGCCATCTCCGTTTGCAAACATATTCGTGTTCGGTGACTTTAACGTCTACTATAACATGTGGCTTAAACAGTCTGTAACTGACCTCGCTTGCATCCAAACCCTTAATGTTTCAATCACTCAATCCCTCACGTAATTGGTTGACTTTCCTACGCGTTTTCCTAGTAACCCGGACGGTAATACTTCCCTTCTCGATCTCTGTTTTACCGCCACCCCTGATTCTTATCGCGCTACGCAGCTCTGCTCTCCTGGCAACCCTGACCACACGTTGGTGTCTGTTAACATCTCCTTCTACTTTCCCTCCAGCCATGAACCTACTTCGAACAGAATATCTTTCTGTTATCAACGCGCAGACTGGGCCTCCTTCCATGACTTCCTTCATGACGTCCCTTAGAATGTGGTTTTTAATTATCCTGTACAAAAATGTGCGTTTGAGGTTTTCTCCTGGGTAAAAGTTGGCATCGAGTCTTTCATCCCAGTAAGAAAATACCGAGAGACAAAGAGTCTTTGTCTCTACTTGTAATGAGTGCAAACGTGTCCTCAACGAAATAAAGTTACTTACTGCTGATAGAATGAAACAACGTATTGCATCTGGCAACTTTGGTTCTAAAGATTATTGACGACTTTACGGCAAATCCTCAATCCTTCCACTCTTCATTTAACATCCTCTGCTGATAAGGCTGAATGCTTTGTTTGGAAATTCTCATACAACTCAACACACGACTCATCCGGGGTACCTTTCCTCCAAGAACTAAAGCTATACTGATTGGGATGTCCATAACCCCGTCGGTGGTATTAGACATCATCTCTAAATTAGACTCTCATAAAGCAAGTTGCGGTAACGCCATACCAGCCGTAGTCCTAAAGAAATGTGCCTCTGAGCTGGCTGCAGTTCACACAAAACTATATAACTATTGCCTCGTCGATTCTTGCTTTTAAGCCTGTTGGAAGTCCTCCTCTGTCTTCCCGGTCTTTAAGAACTCTGGAAACCCTTTTGAACCATCTACCGTTCCATCAATCCCCTACCACTCTTCGTCAAAGAGTTGAGGCTTTAATAACTGCCGAATAGCATTTGATAGCTTATAACAAATATTCTTATGTTACATAACTTGATAGCATATAAAAATTGACGTTATTGTATTTGATTGAATGTAAAACCTTCTTCTGATATTTTAATCAAAACTCTATTCTGTTATGGTATTTGATTGCAAATAAGTCCTCCTACACGCTAGTGAATAAATGATGGAGTATGAAAGTTACAGTTACAATATATTTATTGCATGTAAATACCTCCTCTCATCCATTTAATGTTACATAAAACCAGTAACTTTTACGTTGCGCATGTCATGGCATAGAAAATATATCACGTGTAACAGTATTTTTTATGGTATTTGATAGTATTAGGTTGGTGCAAAAATAATGACGTAATAAAGTCGTTTTTTGACGTTAAAAAATACGCCAAAAAACGACATTATTACGGCATTATTTTTGCACCAACCTAATATAACAAAGCCTGATCGGTTCTGCTGTATTTGATGATAAAGAAAAACAAACTACCTAGGCGCGGTTACCGTATTTGAGGGGAGAGAAAAACCTCATTTGTTCATTACAACTCATTTGATGGCAACGTAAAATTCTTTTGCTGTATTTCCTGACTCATATAATCTCACCTGTTCCTTTATTGTATTTGCTGGTATGTAACTACCACCTGTATTCGTTACATGTGATTTGGTGGCAACATAACATTACCTCAGCTCTTTTGTTGTATATCATGACGGATAAAACCTCGCCTGCACATTTATCGTATTCGATGGCATATATATATATATATATATATATATATATATATATATATATATATATATATATATATATATATATATATATATGCTCCGTATCTGTTGCTGCTTAAGTTGGAAATAAATAGGAGGCATTACTTTTGGATAACACATAAAAAATAGCACATCTCCCATCTTTTCGTAAATTAAATGTAGGTAGAAGAGCCTAGCAGTCGGAATTTAATAGCTGAAACAACAAAGATGAAGATAATAATTCGTCAAATAGTGACAATATTACCTGTCAAAAACCCAGGAAGACACACCTTTATTTCATCATTATGTTTCTTCATTTGACTGTGGGATCGTTCATTCGTTCTTTTTTTTTTCATCCGTACCTTTTATTTTAGTGCCAACCGCTTATTCGTTTACTGTTTTTTTCTTCTGCTGGTGGAGACTCATAAATTGTGTTTGATACTGTCAGATTCATCCCAAGAGGTGTAAGATAGTACTTATTTGTCAACCCAAGAGGGAAAATATGATACAAGGTCCAGTTTAATAATTGCTCTGAAATGCGTACGTGTGAATAAAGGAAAACAAAATAACGCCAATCCAAGCAATTTTTGCGCAGGCGCCAGGGCGTACTCCTAATTCTCTTCCGTTATGCCATGTGGACCCAGATCCCTAGAGATTAAGCACGGTTCATTTATACCGAGACAAGCCCGAAAAAAAGACATGACTAATCTTAGTTATTAGAGCATATATATATATATATATATATATATATATGAAAAGTGTGTGTATATAAATATAAATAAATATATATATATATGTATAATTATTTATATATTATATGCGCGGTACAGCGTCACAAGCTCACATCTATCCAACCATATATATATATATATATATATATATATATATATATATATATATATATATATATATATAAAGTGAACATAGAAGTCAACACTTAGAGGCGACAGTCTGTTTCATGCTATATGCAATCGTCAGGCCTGACGATTGCATATAGCATGAAACAGACTGTCGCCTCTAAGTGTTGACTTCTATGTTCACTTTTCTATTTACACACGCTCTATCTCTGATATTGAGCACTTTATCCCATAAATATTGCACATATTTCTTCATATATAAATATAAATATCTAAACAAGTTTGATTTTTTTATATTATATATTTATGTTTATATATATATATATATATATATATATATATATATATATATATATATATATATATATATATATATATAAATATAAAAGTGAACATAGAAGTCAACACTTAGAGGCGACAGTCTGTTTTATGCTATATGCAATCGTCAGGCCTGACGATTGCATATAGCATGAAACAGACTGTCGCCTCTAAGTGTTGACTTCTATGTTCACTTTTCTATTTACACACGCTCTATCTCTGATATTGAGCACTTTATCCCATAAATATAGCACACCTTAAGACTATATTTCTTCATATATATATATATATATATATATATATATATATATATATATATATATAATGTAACGATATATAATTTTGTATAATTTTATCTATCAACAAATAGTATTTAGAAAAATAGTATTACATATTGTTGCAAAAATAATATCGTTTTTGACGTATTTTTTAACGTCAAAAACGATATTATTTTTGCACCAACCTAATATATATATATATATATATATATATATATATATATATATATATAACAAGATCTGAAACTGATCATGCGGTAGTATCTGAAAATAGCTCTTTTTGCTCTCCCACCAGCCAAGAACCTACTGCCAACAGAATACCTTTCTGTTACCAACGACCCTGATTGGGACGCGCTCCGTGTCTTCTTTCTTGACGACCCTTGAAATGAAGTTTTAATCCTTCTGTTAAAAAATGCGCCTCTGATGTTTCCTTCCGGGTGAATGCCGACATCAAAGCATTCATTCCTGTATGGAAATACCAAATGAAATCACCTTCATCTCCTTGGTTTCCATCTGCATGCTTGGTCACTATAGACCACAGAAGTCATCTCTTCCGACTGTGCCAGAGCGACAAGTCTGATCGCAACAGGCGTCTCTTTGTCTTTGCTCCTAATGAGTGCAAGCTTGGCCTCAAAGAAGCGAAGTTGCTGATAGAATGAAACAACGTATTGCATCTCGTAAGTTTGGTTCTAAAGATTATTGGCGGTCTCGCAGGAGTGTTTTGAACAACAACAAATCATCAATCCCTGCTCTATTATTCAATCAGTTTGAAGTCCTGACATCTACAGCAGATAAGGTTGAATACTTGCTCGGAAATTCTCTTCCACATCGACACTCGACTAATCTGCAGTGCCCACACCTGATTCCTCCCACCAGAAACAGAGGCTCTATTGAGTGAGATACGCATGACTCCGTCACTGGTTTCAGGCATCATTTCCAAACTAGACTCCCACAAGGCAAGCTGAGATGACGAGATCCCAGCTGTCGTCCTAAAGTAATATTCTAGTTCTCTCAAAACTCTACAGTTACCTCGCTGCTTCCTGCTTTCCAGCCTTTTGGAAGTCCTCATCAGTTGTTCCTGTTATTAAGAACATTGGAGAGCCCTCTGACTATCGCACTGTTAGTCACTTACCGCTTTTCGGCAAAGTAATTGATCAATGCAGAAGTGGTTAAGTATCTTACTTCTCACGACCTACTGTCAGACAAGCAATAAAACTCCCGTTTCACCAGGACGATCGCTGATGTGTCAATAGCAATGACTGAATATGTATATCAAACACTTGATAATAACGGCGAAGCTCGAGTTGTGACTCTAGATATCTCGGAGAAGTTTGACAGGGTTTGGCACGCAGGTCTTCTACGTAAGCTCTAATGTTACAGTATTACAGGACGATTGTTTAATTTAATCCAGTCGTTCCTGAAATGAAGGTCGTTTTGAATGGGATACCTTCCAGATCCTTTCACACGAGCGCGGATGTCCCCCAAGACTCTATCCTAGGTCCTATTCTGTTTCTGATTTTCAACAATGATCTTCCTGATGTCATCAATTTCCAAGTAGGCATTTATGCAGATGACACTACTATTTACTCCTGTCTCAATAGCAAATCCGTCGGAGCTGACAAACTAAACCTGGCTGCTACTCTTGGAAAGGATCTCCAATAATGGTTAACTGGAGCAGGAAATGTCTTGTAAATTTTAACGCGTGCAAAACAATACAGTTCCCGTTTAACCACCATAGAGAAAGTTTTCTGCCTGCCACGATACTCATGGAGGGCAAGACACTCCGCCTCACGTTTTCAACTGACTTGAAGTGGAGTGACTACATTGAATCAATAGCTGCATCTTTCTACAAGGAAAGTTAGGTCACTGTTCCGTACCAGAAAACGTTTCTCGTCAGAATCCATCTTTCATATTTACGAATCTATCATTCGTCCTTGTATTGAATACTGCTGCTATATCTGGTCCGGTTCTCTTGTTATTCATCTCTAGGTTCTTGACAAAATCCAAAAAAGGATCTGCAATGTAATCGATCCTCATTTGGGATTTCGACTTCAGTCACTTCCTCACAGACGCGCCGTGGTTTCTCTCTGTCTTTTCTGAAAATATTTTCATGGCAACTGTTTTGATGAGCTTTTTTCCCTGGTGCCCTGACTACATGAATTTAAGCCTGCTACTAGATTGTTTCACCGTTGAAATAATTAAATGCAACGGCACTTCTACTCTAACAGTTTCTTTTCTTGCACTTCTCGCCTGTGGAACTCTTTTTTCGTTTACTTGAATTCCTGATAACTTATATCTTCAAAAATGTAAATACAACGCCAATCCGTTTATCTGTAACCCCCCGTCTTGCTTGGGGTAAAATGATTAAAAACATTCAAATATATGCTGTAGATATATGTTGCATTTATATAAAGCCCTTTGCTCAGAGATACATCTTCATTTTTCATTTGGCAAATTTGTGAATACTATTGTTCATCATTGCTCTGTAAAGACCTTCTCGTTATAATATCAATATATTAAATATTTCGAAAATGTGTCTCTCTGACCCACTTTCTTTCAATATTTCATGTGAATATTCAATTTTCCAAGCTTTCTTTGCTCATAATGTGTCCTAAAACATTCAGTTGTTTCTTACTAGTTCACAATTTATTTAAAACCTTCACGTTATCGAGATCACAGTGTTCATAGTATTATCGGTGCCCCTTTTATCATCACAACACGGTCGCTTCGAGCCTCCTTTTCATCTGTAAGAAAATTGTCCAGCTTTCACTTCCATATAGAAAAATAGATATGGCATAGCAGTTCAACATTCTTTTTTGTCTCTAAAGAGATTTTCTTATCACTTAATACTTTTCTTAGAAGGCATTTTTCACTATTCCGATGTGTCTTCGGATTTCTGTGCCACCTTTTCCGTCGTCAATGACTACACTAACCAGATAGTTGAATATACCTGTTTGATTTTGATGTTTCCAGTTCAAAGCGTTCACCTTTGACAGTCTGTCTCTTGCTGACGACCATATATTCTAACTTCTTATAGTTAATGTTTCGTCTTTTCTTCTCTATTTCTTTTACTTTTTTGTCGATGAGTAATTACCATTTTCCTTCAAGACAGCGTTATCTGCTTATATTATGTTGTTAAGATTATGACTACCGCTAATAAATTTGGCAACTCTTCAAGTTCTCTTAGAATCATATCGCTTTATTGGTTGAAAAAACCCGGCGGGAGAAAGCCCTCGTGTTGTAATCCGCTTTCTATTTTCACATAATTATTTACATGTTTTCTGTCTGCAATGCAGACAGTTTGTTCCCAGTAAATGCAGTGGATTATTTTAACATTTTTTCTATATAAATTGATTCTTCCTATCAGTTCAAGTTGTTTTTTCGTTTTAAATTATCAAATGCTTCTTGTCTAATATACGAAATATAAGTATAGTTCTTTTAGCATTTGTCTTTCTCGCTTTGATATCATTTTCATGATAAAAATAGCCTTTTTTGTTCCAGTGACTTTGCTCTATTTTAGTTGTTATTCGATCACGAATTCTATTCATTCGGTTTCTACTTATAAGCTTAGCTATGTAGCTTAAATGATTGTCCAGTGGATCTCACATTTATTTGCATCTGGTTTCTTTGGCATCGTTATGAAAATAAATACACTAAAGTAATCATAGGCACACAGAAAATAAAATCAATTTAACTTGAGATAAAGAAATATTCCCAAAATATTTTTAAAAGTTCTTGAATTGTAAAAAAAAAAATGCCTTTTTTCCTTCCAATTTTCTTTTTTATTTCAAATTGACTTTCCTTCTTTCCTCATATTCTTTTTTTTTTCTGTATTTTCTTTCCTCCCTCCCTTCCATATTTCCTGTCTGTGAATTACCATGACATTTTGTGAATGATAGCGGAGTGGTTTCCTGTTGCCTTTTCCGCAAATTGTCTTTCACAGTAGCCCGTATCCAAGAGAATCCAGTGTACCCCACTAATTAACCCATAGCTGGGAAGGTGGGAGAAGAAACGGATTATTAGTAGTATTAGTGCGAAAGTGAACGCAACAGATAAGAGTGAGTTTAAAGATTCCTCGCCAACTTTACTTTTCGCGCCGAAAACCGATGCACTATCCATACATCTTTATTTTATCGATTGTAAAAACAGGTTATGTTACGAAGACGGCAAACAAGCTCTATTGCATGTGAAATAAATGATCTAGAGAATTCCTTGATGGCAACAGTTCTACTAAGTGTATCCGTTATTTTGAAGCGTTCATTTTAAAAAAATGATATGATATCTGTATATAAAATGATATTACATCTGTATATAAAAATGATATGACATCTGTATATAAAATGATATTACATCTGTATATAAAATATGAGATCTGTATATAAAAAGATATTGCATCTGTATATAAAATGATATGACATCTGTATATAAAATGGTATGACATCTGTATATGAAAATTATATGACATCTGTATATAAAAAGACATCTGTATATAAAAACGTTATGACATCTGTATATAAAATGATATGACATCTATATATAAAATGATATGGCATCTGTATATAAACATGATATGACGTCTGTATATAAAATGATATTACATCTGTATATAAAATGGTATGACATCTGTATATGAAAATGGTATGACATCAGTATATAAAATAATATGACATCTTTATATAAAATGACATGACATCTGTATATAAAAACGTTATGACATCTGTATATAAAAATGATATGATATCTGTATATAAAATGACATGACATCTGTGTATAAAAACGTTATGACATCTGTATATAAAGATGATATGACATCTGTATATAAAATGATATGACATCTGTATATAAAAATGTTATGACATCTGTATATAAAAATGATATGACATCTGTATATAAAAATGATGTGACATCTTTATATAAAAATGATATGCCATCTCTATAATTCTAATGGATCAAAATATTAAAAGGTGAGGAAAGATATCTGGTCAGCTTATCTTTTTCCTTTTGTTTTTTATTTCTTCTTTTTTTATTTCACATGGCAGTGATTGCTGGGCATAGATGAGGCAAAGACTCAAGGCAACAGAAATGTAGTTCTACAGAAGGATGCTGAGAATACTATGGACCGATGAATTTTTAATGAAAATGGAAACAAATATGACAATAAAACTTAAAATCAGAAAGAAAAAATCGATCGGCACATAATGAGGAAAGAGGTCTTGGAAAATTTGATACTCACAAGACTGATTGAGGTCAAGGAGAATAGAGAGAATCGACGCAGAAACTACCTAGCGAACTTGGGTAAACGGATTGCAGAACAAGTTTTAAGAGTGATAACCAAAAACAAAATTTATTAAGTGCTACAAAGGAGCGGAAATTGTGGAGAACCATGATCACAAACGTTCTGAAGGGACACGTATGCCAACTACTGTAGTTTATGTCTCCGCTTGTCCTTTTAGTTACGTCTGTTTTTATTGCTTTGATTAAAATTTGTACCTCTAATACAATCTTTAAATTTTAATAGACTTAAAGATGGAGATTAAAACAATTTTTTTTCGTTTCCGCTCTCTCTCTTTTTCAATCCGTAAAAAGAAAAACGGACAAATTATCATTGTTCAATGCGTTGAATAGAACTCCTCTATTAATATCAAAGTCTTATTTGTAAAACTAAATGCAATTCAAATTATAATTACTAATAAGAAATAGAATAATCTGCCGAGTATTGTTTACTGTCGTCTCACTGTCTGTAAGAGAGACACCGACCGGGACCTCATGGTGGAAAAGATCGCAGTAATGAATTCAAAGGTCGATAACACTTGTTAATGTCGCTCGATAAAGTTCTAAGTATTACAGAATTGTAGTCGTGAGCTTACTCAAAGTACTTCTTTCTTCTACCTCAAATCATAAATTAGAGTTTATTTTATTACTTCCTAATGACCAGGGATCCTGAAATATCTTACTGCAACCAACAAAATTCCGGGTTTTGAATTCTGAGACCTGCCCTTGCTTCTGGAACACAGTTATGGTCGACTATCAGAGCATTGGGTTTTGAATTGTGTTGCTAATTATAGTTTATGGTACTTTAATACGGGTCTCATCGTAAAAGATTTTTTTACATGATCATTGGATGAGGTTTGCGCTGGATTGGGTGAAGTGTCCTTGGGACAACGAAACGAACTTTTGGCTTGATTTGTAGACAAGTTAAATATAGAAGTGCACTTATTAAACTTGTTGCCATGTGATACAAAAAGTGAGCCAACTCTTACGTCAATCGATGCAGGAGAGTCTGGGCGAGTCGGGTGAAGAAAAACAAAATCGGTCGTTCAGTACATAAGACGAGGCTATGAGGATGAAGGTAGACGCAGAAGACTTCACACACACACACACACACACACACACACACACACTCGCGCGCGCGCACGCGCAGGCGCGAAAACAGACACATATATATATTTATTGCTTCAAACGTTTTTTTTTAACTGGATACCCGTATTTGTGTAGACGCTCTGTTTTATTTTAAACAGTATTTATTTCGTCTACCGGTCTGCAAATTCTAGAAAACTTATTAAAGAAAATGTGTCCTCCGTTTGATCCGGTGTACTTTAACCGCTCACCTACGAAGAGCTTTGCAATCAAGTAAGGTTCTCTTTTGCCTTTAAAGTACAATAACTTGTTCAGAATTTCTCAAAAGGCATATCTGCTCAGTTTCGTATCGTAAACGTAAACAAGGCAATTTCTAAAGAATGAATGGATTTCAGTTTTTAATCTGACATATTATTACTTCAATATATGTATGTATATATATATATATATATATATATATATATATATATATATGAGTGTATGCATAAAACGGTGTGACTCAGATATAGATTTATTCTTTTTTTATTTTCTTATATCTACAGAAATGAAATAACAGTTATTCACAGAGATTTGATCTTATTTATTTGTTGTTTTGTCACATTTCGACGGATCCATCGTGCGCCTTCCTCAGGTGTGCAATTCGAAAGGAGGAAGGAAGTCGTTAGTGTTCCAACAGTTTTTAGGACTACTGATATTCTTTGTACTGCTTTTGTTGTTAACAATCCGCTTCGTCCGGATCACATCTTTTTTCGGCCTTTAATTAAATTCCTCTTCTGTCAAACTCCCGTTGACATTGCTGGCGAGAAGGGTGTTTATTTTGAGGAAGGTCATCGAGCGGATTTGTCTAAACAGTTTGTTAATAGGAAAACGAAATAACAAGGATGAGATTCATAGTTTGTACAACATTAGGACGGATAATGACTTATCTAAAAATTGAAAAATGTTATCTTATCTAAAATGAATGCGATCAATTGATCCTGACATGAAAAAAAATCAATTTATAAAAAGAGGAAGGAATAGAAGCATGTATATTTTAAACTTAGATTTGTCTAGTTGATATTCAACAGATCTACTGTCATTATAAGTGCATTTGATACTCCGATTTTTGAGTTTTTCAAACTCGTAATAATGGGTGACATGAACGCAGTCAGCAGTAAACGGGTATCAATGTTTCTAAAAAGGAACTGATTCTGTTCCATCAATACCTCTGTATTAATACAAATTATCCAAGCTTGTTCCTAATAAATATAGGAATTATAATTTATATTTATATAAATAATTATAATTTATATTTATATATTTACTAGTGTACCCGTGCCGTCAAAAATGACGGCAGTTGATAGAAAGTTTTAATATTGAGAACAACTTAAACAAATGATTTGAAACAATGTACTGAGTTATAATAAAGAAGAGATCTAGAATTCATAACCTAAATCCGTTGTCATTATACTTTCAGACAGGCTGTGATAATTATGATTCATTGATTACTCTTGGTATTATATTAAATCTCTTTTTGCTCTATATCATTTCATGTTAATTTTTTATGTATTTAATATAACAGTGGCTCGAAATGGGAACACCCCTCGAAAAAAAATGGTTAGCCATAGAACGACATAAATAGCGACGACAAAGTCTATCTCAAGACCAAGTTGATGCAAGTCGACCTCTTAGCAGACAAAGGTATCTGAGTATCTCGCATGAAGCGCTTGAACAAATAAGACTGCAGTCTAAGAAACGTAGTAGTAAGGGAACGGATTAATTAAACGATTCTTTTCTTGGAAATTAATGTTGTCTAAACAAAGATAAATATTTTATTTGTATAAATTATTAAAATAACTGAGAGATAAACAATTCATAAGTGTACTACCTTCAGGTGATTTACCTCCCTCTCCACTATAGGACATAGCACGAAAGTTATTAATAAATACACAACGATAATATATAATAGATTACATAATATATAATTTATATTTCAAATTTTCAAAGTATCAGTATTAAACTGTGGCCTGTAGACTGCGCACATGAAACAGCAGTAATCAATCTAAAAAGTGACCACACTTCAATCATTTTTACCAAAATCAGTCAGCATCCATAAATTAGGCATACTGATGTGTGTTATTGTGTGAAATGTAATAAATATTTATTATTTTATGTTTACAATAGATTTGGATCAAAGTCTTAAATTAGTGTAGAGGAAGGTTTCTTTTTTTTTCTTTTAACTTAGCTAGTTACAATCACTGACACATTCGCTCGAATGTTTATCATTTCATGAAAAATTACCCAGATTTTTATGAATTTAAGCGCAGTACTAGACCTTCTTTGTTCCTTTTCCTTATTAAGTTTTCTTTTTTTTTAAATTCTCCCACACTCAGTAACCATTTGTGTCTTAGTGGCTTTACTACCTTGCTTGGGGTGAACTTGTTTAAAAAAAGACATAATATATTAGGTACCTCCACGAAATCGATAAAAAAAGAGCATAGTCTGATGAAAAAGACGCCAAACTTTATGAAAACGAAATTTTATCGTCTAAATGCTTATATTTTTATGAAGAGGAAAGACCAAAGTTTTTTTAATTATTTTTTAAAATTTTTCCTTCTTTTTAGAACATTCTAAATTTTGATTAAAAAGACATGTTTCTCTTTGTACCAACCGGGGCTAGTAAATAACATAGACAATTTTTAGCACGTTTTTTTTTTTGTATTACACACATTAATTTGGAAAATCTTGCAAAAATAAAAATAATTGTCAGATGTTAATGAACCTTTCAGAAACTATTCACAGATGATTAAAATTATTATAAATATGTTTTTTTTTATTAAAGTCATGGCATAATTTTTTTTATATTAATTAACACCCCCATAAATAATTTTATGAAAAACTCTAGAAATTCGAGCACATCAACTTTAGTGATTGCAATAGTTAAAAGCACAAGGCTTTGAAGAATGCAACTCATGTTTTTTTTTTAATTGGATCCGCGGTACCTGAAAATCAGCTCTGAATTGTAACATACAAAACTCAATAAAACAAATATATTATTTAATTTCAAATTCTTTTATTTGTTTTTAGTTGTTTTTATGAATACGGACAATATTTTCTAAAAGCAAAAAATATTTTCAATGAAAATTGAATTTTTAATACAATTATTTGTTTTTTGTTTGTTTGTTTGTTTGGGTTTTATGGCATATCAACCACTGTGGGTTATTTAATGCCAAATACAGTTTATATGAATTTTAAATGCCTATTTTGTATGGAATAAAAATGTATAGCTGGCAACATTATTGTTTCAAAAAAACGTATAGCTGGCAACATTATTCCTTTACAAAAAAACGTATAGCTGGCAACATTATTCCTTTACAAAAAAACGTATAGCTGGCAACATTATTCCTTTAGAAAAAAAACGTATAGATGGCAACATTATTCCTTTACAAAAAAAAGTATAGCTGGCAACATTATTCCTTTACGAAAAAACGTATAGATGGCAACATTATTCATTTAGGAAAAAAACGTATAGATGGCAACATTATTCCTTTACAAAAAAACGTATAGCTGGCAACATTATTCCTTTACGAAAAAACGTATAGATGGCAACATTATTCCTTTACAAAAAAACGTATTGCTGGCAACATTACTTTTTTACAAAAAAAACGTAAAACTGGCAACATTACTTTTTTTACAAAAAAAAAAAACGTATGGCTGGCAACATTACTTTTTACAAAAAAACGTATAGCTGCAAAATTACTTTATTACAAAAAAAATTTATAGCTGGCAACATTACTTTTTTACAAAAAAACGTATAGCTGGCAACATTACTTTTTTACAAAAAAAACGTATAGCTGGCAACATTACCTTTTTACAAAAAAAAACGTATAGCTGGCAACATTACTTTTTACAAAAAAAACTTAGAGCTGGCAACATTATTGTTTCAAAAACTTACAGCTGGCAACATTATTGTTTCAAAAACTTAGAGCTGGCAACATTATTGTTTCAAAAACTTAGAGCTGGCAACATTATTGTTTCAAAAAATTAGAGCTGGCAACATTATTTTTCTGAAAACATTATCTGAGACCTTGCTGTTGGATGCAGTTTATCGCCGTACCCAGGACGTGGATGTAGTTTATCATCATACCCAGGACACGGATGTAGTTTACCGTCATACCCAGGACGCGGATGTAGTTTACCGTCATACCCAGGACGTTATTTGTTTTTTTTAAAAAAATATTATAACATTAGTTAAAAACAACGTCAACCTTTCTAAGTGTCCTTATGAGATTGTCATTGTCTAGTGCTTTGAAAATTGTATCATTTGGACCAATCAGAAGATCCGCGGTAATTAAGAAATGTAATTTTTGTGTTTATAATCGGGCGGTAATTATAAACTACGGAAGAGCAACCAGAATACAATTTAGTTGCATTATTTGAGTTCAGCATTGTTCTCCGTCTTTACTTTTGCGAAACATGTATGGAGAAGTTAATTTGATTTTTCAATTTCAACTGAGAAGGGTACCTATAAGTATCAGTATCATCTTATGAAATTTAACTACTGCTAAACTTTAATTTATATGATCTTATTTTTATATTAATCTCAGTTATGACATTTTTCCATAAATGAAATATCAAAATTAATAATAAAATGAATGGAAATACAAATAACACAGTAAAATGTAATAAATGTACATAAAATTATAGTATTTTATGTACACTTCTAATAAAATGTCATAAGAAAGGTACCTATAAATTAATTAGATACCTTTTTCTTATGAAATTTAATCTCACTCTTAACAGTCTTATTTTTTAATTTCTTTATATTTTCCATAAAGCATTGTAAACGTAAAGATGAAAGCTAAGTACAAAAAAAAAAAAAAAAAAAAAAATCAAAAAATTAGAGCGCTGAAAGTTTTCCTTAAAAGTAACGAGGTAAATAATTTGTTCACTTAAATCTAAATAATTTCACTTCCTTCCATCCGTAGAATTATCCTCCCGTAAGTTATCTAAACGTCATGAAAATGTCTTCACTTGTCAAATGACGCGAAAGGTTATGACCCATTTTCTTTTTATTTTGAAGTTACATTTTTTCAGCACAGAAGCTAAGTAAAGCTTGGTTCAAAATATTTTAAATAAACATTATAATTTCTGATTTTATTCAAGTCAGTTTTGAAAAAATGATAATTGATTTTTAAAAGAATATCTAAGTCAGATTTTCATATTTTTTATAAAATGGAAAAAATGACTGAAAATGATTGATTATCTGTCCTTTTTTTTGACAAAAAAAAAAAGATTTTTAACGAAAATTTCGGACGTGCTAGGAACGATTAAAAAATGTAAAAAAATACCCCCAAAATATTTTGATCTTCCCTCTTTAATAATAATATGAACATGAGACAATAAAAACTTGTTTTCGTCAAGTTCGGCGTCTTTTTCATCATGCTATGCTCTTTTTGTTTACATTTCGTGGAGTTACCTATAATATATGGTTGTCAGCAAAAGAGAGAACACATCAGGCAATAAAAAATAGAACTACGTACAAGACGGGACATGTCACAGAGAAATCCGAATGCGCAGAGGAATAGAGAAAGGTGCCTTCCAGAATCTGAACACGGTATTAAACATGTCCTTAGAAACAGCGAAAAGAGTGATGGAATTCGAAGTAATCTTCTATATGTCAGGGAAATTTAGACAATCTCCTCATAAAAGATGAAGCATAAAATTAAAGTTCTACAGATGTGGTTCTAACAATAAATGCTGAGAATATTATATAAGTAACGAGAATGTTTTAATGAGAACTAAAAGTCAACTTCTGCAAACAATCAGAATAAAGCAAAAAAAGTGAATTTAATACTCATACGACACATTGAAAACAAGAGAAACCGATGGAAACTTAACAGATGTTAGTGGATGGCAAAAAAGGACATAGACGGATACTAAAGGGTCAAAAGTTACTTAGAACAACAAAAGACAGGAATATGTGGGGAGCCATGACTGCTCATTTGCTAAAAAGACATGGCACGGAAAAGATGAACTAAAAGTAAAGCTTATAACTTTAAAAACAGCGATTGTCTTAATACCGGGAGGTTCTCTTTATTTAGCTGAAAACGTTATGATGAATACTTCTGTACATAGATAAAGACTTCAAGGTCGAAAGGTGTACTTTAAATAAGTCCAAATTCAATCTACCAAAAGATTTAAGTGTATTTTCTTAAACCAAACACACTTCTAAGCGGACCTTAACTTTGCGATCTTTTGTGGTTTGTCTGTTGTTCGTAGGAGAACGCAGTTTTAGTAAAAGAAAATAATATTTATCAAAAGAGTGTCAGCCTTTGCATGTTGCGAAAGGTTTTTATTTTCAGGCTGGCCGCGGTGAGTCAGTCTTAAAACAGAAAAAAAAACCTTTGGGGAATCAGACGACATATGAAGACGTACTTGTTGACCGAAAGATAGGCTGTAGCGTGAGAAAGCTTGCCTAAGACACGACTAAGATACCTTCGGTCTTGTTGAGATCAATGTTACATGAATTATTATTAGCATAATATATATATATATATATATATATATATATATATATATAGAGAGAGAGAGAGAGAGAGACAGAGAGAGAGAGAGAGTGGAGAGAGATAAATAGAGAGAGAGAAAGATTGAAATAGAGAGTGAGAGAGAATGATGATACACATACACACTCACAAACACACAACACACACAACACACACACACATATATATATATCACTATTTGAGCGGGAATGATGTAATGGATTTAGAGCAGTGCAGATATTTAGCAAAACGAGTTCGAGTTCTGGATGAGGATATATATATATACATATATATACACACACACAAGGGTTGATGAAAATTTCTTGGTCCTACCGAGAAGCCCTTCAAAACAAATAAATCTTGCTTGGTGATATTTTGTGAAGTTGGTCTTTGAAATTCCTTCTCTCTCTCTCTCACACACGCACACACACATACACACGCGCGCGCACACCCATACACACAAATATATTTTAAGACATTTCACTTCATGCAAGGTGATAAGGCCACTAAGACGCAAGCGTTTACTGGAATTGAAAGAGAATGGTAACACTTTACTGAGGAGAAAAGAGAAATAAAAGAACAGGTCCATGAAGAGAGAAGATGGCGATTGGCGTTGCATTTAAATATACAATGATTGTAGGTGGCAGGGATGCATGAAACAGGAAGTGTTCCACGGGCGAGAAGTGCGATATATATATATATATATATATATATATATATATATATATATAATTATAATAATATTTTTTGTTTAAAAATATGATTCCTTCGCTACATAAGAGTTCTCATGTTTCAAAAACGAGAGCCGAAATCATCCAAATAATTAATAAAATTAAGTTGGATTGAGGTGTTTGGTCCCGTTTCATCCGCAAGCGAAATTTTAGGAATAAGCTACCTCTCGGTTTACGTGTATTTTTACAGAATTTGTTATTGTGGGAGTGGCTAGACTATTTTCCTTCTTTAAGTGGTCAGGGAGTTAATTCTTATCAGTAGATTCATCATCCTCTGAGAGGTTTTGCTAAGGTTGGGTAGGGTATCTATTTCAAGGCTAATGTTTACGGTCATCCTTTAGTTGGTTCCCAGTGAAGGATATTTTTATGGCGCGTCTACAGTCGTTATGTGTCTGGAGAATTGTCTTTTATTATTGTCTATCTGATTATCTATTTATTTATTTGTTTATTTAAGTGGGTGTTTAATATACAGATCGCTTTGCATTGAATTTCAGTTTGTTTTTTTAGTTTTTTTGACGACGACAAAAAGGGTTTTTTCTACTTAAGGGTTTGGCTGAGCATTTTAGAATTTTACTTAGCTATGTTTTTTTTTTTTTATTTTTTTTTTTTTATGCTAATTATCTAATGCGAAAGTCTGTTGATGTCGGCAAAAAACCGTTAACTCCTGCCTATGGTTTAATAATTTTTCATTATTTAGGAATTTAATGATGTGTAGTTTTTCCTGTAAGCATAAGAGGCATGGGTCATCCCAGGTTCTACAGGTTCTTGTTCTATTTACTATTTTCCATTTTACTTTTGTTGTTTTATTCGTTTCCTTTAGATGCCAGAAATATTGGGATAGAGATGTCTGATTTCTATTTTGAATATTGTTGAAAGAGCTCTTGTGTTGTCTCCATCTAATTTTAAAATTATTCTTTGTTGATCCTATGTATATCCTATCAGTGTTAGGGCTCTCAATGGATGAGATAGTGCATTGGTATACCACGGATTTTGTGAGGCATTTATTTTCCAACGGGCAGTTTTTAGGGTTTCTACAATCGCATAATTTTTCCTTATTTTTATCTAGTTTTAGTTTATGTGTTTTATTACTGTTTTGGTATGCGTGTTTTTCTAGGATTTTCTTATTGTGTCTTTTTATGATTCTTTCTATATTTTCAGTGCAGCTGTAACTCAGTTTCAATGTGTTTTTGTTAAAGATGTTGCTAAGTTTGCTATTAGTGGGAAAGTGCTTTTCAATTAAAGCTAGGAACTTATGGCCGAGTTTGGTGCTAACCATTTGGTTGTACAGTGGGGTATACCAGATGATTTTTCTTTTCCTGTTTCTCTTATTATTGGTACTAACGTTTCTATAGGTTATGTCAAAGTTTTTGTATCCGCTGTTTTTCAGGGCTGTGTTGTAAAAACTACTGTGCTGTTGGAATATTTCTTTATTTGCTGAGTTCATACTTATTCTTTTCTCTATTGATGTGGGTATATGCTTAATTATAGATGGGGGGTGGTTTGACTTAGGATGTACATACAAGGGATTAGTGTTAGGTTTTCTGTAAGGTAGGTGAACGTTGTTAGTTAAGTCTAGGGTTACGTCTAGGAAGTTTACTTTTTTTAATTTAGTGTTGACTATTGTTTTTAAATTTAGTTTCCCGAATTCATTGTAAATTGTCTTTCTAATTTTCTTCGGACCTTGTCGGTCTATTTATACTGTACAACCTAACCGCCCACCGTGAACTGGACATGGGGGACATCGGGCTGTACAGAGATGACGGGCTCATGGTAGTGAGGAGCTCCACAAGCTTTAAAACAGAGAAAATCTCTGTACAGCCCGATGTATAGGATATACATAGGATCAACAAAGAATAATTTTAAAATTAGATGGAGACAACACAAGAGCTCTTTCAACAATATTCAAAATAGAAATCAGACATCTCTATCCCAATATTTCTGGCATCTAAAGGAAACGAATAAAACAACAAAAGTAAAATGGAAAATAGTAAATAGAACAAGAACCTGTAGAACCTGGGATGACCCATGCCTCTTATGCTTACAGGAAAAACTACACATCATTAAATTCCTAAATAATGAAAAATTATTAAACCATAGGCAGGAGTTAACGGTTTTTTGCCGACATCAACAGACTTTCGCATTAGATAATTAGCATAAAAAAAAAAAAATAAAAAAAAAAAAACATAGCTAAGTAAAATTCTAAAATGCTCAGCCAAACCCTTAAGTAGAAAAAACCCTTTTTGTCGTCGTCAAAAAAACTAAAAAAACAAACTGAAATTCAATGCAAAGCGATCTGTATATTAAACACCCACTTAAATAAACAAATAAATAAATAGATAATCAGATAGACAATAATAAAAGACAATTCTCCAGACACATAACGACTGTAGACGCGCCATAAAAATATCCTTCACTGGGAACCAACTAAAGGATGACCGTAAACATTAGCCTTGAAATAGATACCCTACCCAACCTTAGCAAAACCTCTCAGAGGATGATGAATCTACTGATAAGAATTAACTCCCTGACCACTTAAAGAAGGAAAATAGTCTAGCCACTCCCACAATAACAAATTCTGTAAAAATACACGTAAACCGAGAGGTAGCTTATTCCTAAAATTTCGCTTGCGGATGAAACGGGACCAAACACCTCAATCCAACTTAATTTTATTAATTATTTGGATGATTTCGGCTCTCGTTTTTGAAACATGAGAACTCTTATGTAGCGAAGGAATCATATTTTTAAACAAAAAATATTATTATAATATAAGCTCTACTTCTGTATGGAGCACTGTCTTCTTAAAAATAAAAACAAAAATACTAAGGAACCCCGGATTATGCACCCAACGTGTTCTTTTCTATTTTCTGCATACCTGCACAAGGATATATATATATATATATATATATATATGTATATATATATTTGTGTGTGTGTGTACTTAAGTCAGCAAGAATAATAGTCCTATTATTCAGTAGAAACCACTGGAATATATAATTTACAAGTGGAAGTGAATCCCACTTTTAGTTCCTGGGGTTATTCTAGGCTTGAATAGATAGATAAGTATAAGGCTAGTTTCCTATATACCACACACTAGTTGAGAATTTATCTTCTTCTTTTCATAATATGTATATTAAAGTATCCACTGATGATAGCAATACCAATATTATACATCCGTAGAGCTTATGCACATTTTACAGCCCTCGATTTTATTCCAAATCCTTGGTTTGCACATTAGGCACCCTAACTTCAGGTTGCATATTGATTTTGGCCAGTCTATCCCTTGATAATATTGGATGAATTTCTACCATCTGTTACCAGTTTCTAGACTGCAGTCATAACATAAAATTCTTGTTAAGAAAGACAATAGTTGATTATTATTATTATTATTATCATTATTATAATTATAATTATTATTCAGTCTGTATCCCCTTACGACGAGGACGATCACAATTCTCTCCGATTATATATCCTCTGTTGTACTTAGTAATTTTTGACATCTTACTATGTCTACCACTTTCAATTCTGTCATTACAGATATATGCTAGATAAGTTACTCCAATGCTTCACAAAATTTTCAGCACATGAACTATTTTTTCTTCAAAAAAATCAAATGGACCACTCCTACTTTTACTTTTAGGTTGATTTAACACTAAAATGCTCAATGGAAAGACAACGTATTGTGTATACAATTTAAAATTTATTTTAGAAAACAAGGATAAATACAGAATATCTAAATCCATTTTGATGATGTCATTTAGTCTTAGTCAATTTATCTAGTGACTACCTTGATCATGGTGATTCTCACAAAAGATAGCTAAATAAATTTTGATGATGACATTTAGTCTTTGTCCATTCAGCTAGTGACTACCTTGATCTTGATGATTCTCACACAAGGATTCAAAATCAATTTTGATGATGTCATTTAGTCTTAGTCCATTCAGCTAGTGACTACCTTGATCATGGTGATTCTCACACAAGATATCAAAATCAGTTTTGATGATGTCATTTAGTCTTAGTCCATTCAGCTAGTGACTACCTTGATCTTGGTATTTCTCACAAAAGATATCTAAATCAATTTTGATGATGTAATTTAGTCTTTGTCCATTCAGCTAGTGACTACCTTGATCTTGGTGATTCCCACACAAGTTATCTAAATCAATTTTGATGATGTAATTTATTCTTAGTCCATTTAGCTAGTGGATACCTTGATATTCGTGATTCTTCGACAAGATATCTAAATCAATTTTGATGATGTCATTTAGTCTTAGTTCATTCAGCTAGTGACAACTTTGATCTTGGTGATTCTCACACAAGATATCTAAATCAATTTTGATTATGTCATTTAGTCTTAGTCCATTCAGCTAGTGACTAACTTGATTTTGGTTATTCTCATACAAGATATCCAAATCAATTTTGATGATGTCATCTAGTCTTAGTTCATTCAGCTAGTGACTACCTTGATCTTGGGGTTTCTCACACAAGATAACATAATTATAATAAATATAAGTATACATAATACCTACGTAATTTGAAATTTTCAAATATAATATACATGTGTGCAATTAAACAAAATATTATATTTTTAAATTTTTCTCAGCCTGAATAATCTAGATACATTTTTGTGAAATGGCTACAATTTTTTATGGCTATGAATTCTTTGTGGACCCCTAGAAACGCTCTGTGCACCACCGGTGGTTCACCTGGACCACATTGAGAAACACTGTTTACTCGTTGTTTTCTTGTGTTCCGCTTATCTTCAATATGTCTTTCAATTCCTCTTTTCTCAATATGTACCCTAGAAATTTCCAATGTTTTTTGTCCTTTTCAAATATATGTATTAGGTTGTTCCAAAAATAATGACCTTTTCTCACATAGTAACATATGTGAGAAACCGTCATTATTTTTGCACTAACCTAATATTAATTTCGTATTCATTTACCTTAAAACTTTCTCACATGCTCTGTCTATGGTATTTCCAGAACCTTTCTGTAGAATGCTCTTGCATTAATTCTCTTTCGTATTGGAGGAGTTCTATGTCATAGCAGTTCAGTACTCTTTTTTAATGATATTTTCTCTTTCTTATTACTTTGTTTTGCTTTTGGAAGGCATCTTTCTCTATTCCGACTTTATTTCGCTTTTCAGTATCACATTTTCTGTCATCTGTTAAAACCCTTCCCAGATATTTAAATTGCTGTACTTGAAAAAAAAAATCATTGCATACCAAGTAAATCAATAATGCCACTAAGATGCATGGAATTACACGAAGTGGAAGAGAATGAGACGACTTTAGAAGAAACGAGGCAAGGACAATAAAGAAACAGGGTTCAGGAAAACAGAAGATAGCGATTGATGTTGCATTTGAAATTTTGAAGATTGTAGTTGACAGGGAAACAAGAAATCGGAAAGGAGTTACACAGATAAGAAGTTCGAGAAAAGAAACTGTTAGAATAGAACTGGCGGTTGCTTCTATATAGTTCAACAGTGAAACGGTGGGACCTAATTGCTAATCTAGTAGTACGCTTAATTCTTAAATATTTATTCTTACCAAAAATCTCTCTGCAGTTAAAAATAGCAACTGCACCATCTTATAATTCATTAAATGTAATTTTTGTGCATCTGTTTGTTATCATATAACTCAAAGTTCGCTAAAGATACGTTTACCAAATTACTGCGGCTTCCAATGAAGACACGTGGCGTTTTTTAGCCTATTAGTCTTTGACAATTCCAACAGACTGTTTTTAGCAATGGGTTACATATACAATACAAGTATAATGCTAAACTGAACCCTTATTTTGTCTCCATCAGGTTAACTAAACCACATGTTTTTAGCCCCATAAAAAAACGCTCTTCAGAACAGGTGCCATGAAAATATTTGTAGAAAAGACTGAGGGAAGGCACATCACGTCGGTGAGGAAGTGACTGAAGCCGAGATGCCAGGTCAAGATCGATTTCCTTACTGACCCCTCTTTGAATTTTACCAAGAATCTCGAGATCTGTGGGTCCGATTCCCTAGACGATGTTTTCCCCGATCACTACAATCTTGACCTGTTCAAGTTTAGGGTTTACCATTACCTCCCCGCGACTTCTAACCACATAAACTACCTCTGCAACCCTCTACCTCGAGTGCACCCCAGGTCTTGTATGGGGTGAACCTCACTGTAAAAAGAAAAGAAAAAACAGCAGGAGAATAAGCCAGACATGGCAGCAGTATTCAATGCGCAAACGAATAGTTGATTTTGGTTTCTTCAATTTGTAGCTTGCATCTTGGGTTGTTTCTCTTGCCTACAATAATACAATATGTCTTCTTACAATTGAGGATTAGTCTTTTCTTCTCGCTTTCTTTTACTACCTTCTCCGGGAGTTCCTTCAGCTTCCTTTCTATGTCTATATCATGTGACTATATACGGTGGCATTTGCATATCTTATGTTGCCAAAATTGTGCCGACCAACAATAAATCTAGGAAAGATTACCAGTTCTCTTAAGATTGCCTTACTGTAGAGATTAATCCGATGAGAAGACATCCTTTGTCCCTCCAAGTAATGTTTGCTTTTTTACTATCTCTTCCACTTCCTCGTCTGTCAGCACACAATCACGTCATGTACGTCACACACTGTTTCTTTTTGCTCCTCTTACCTTCAATATACCTTGTGAGTGTCAAATTTGTAAAGCTTTCTTTCCTTATCTGTCTATATATCTGAGATGAGGTACTATGATTACTTACATTATTTACATTATTCGGACTGTTTTCCTCATCTTCATTCTCTCTAAATTTGGTTCACAACTGCTGTGGCCTCGTAATGAACTCACAACTCTTTGGGCCTACTCACTGGATCTAACCAACGTCTTTATACTCAAGGACACATAGCCCAGTGGATAAAGACATTGAACCAAACGTGAACCAAACTTGGAGAGAGTTGAGTTAAAGGGAAATAACTGAGACACCCGGAAGAGGCACAGCACGTGGAACTAGAAAAATCTACCCCGGTAGACGAAATAAAGGGTTCGGTTTGAAATTCCAGTTACCTGAAGAAGGCAAGAGCGTAAAATGGCCGAAACCTTGTGAATATGGCAATGAAGATGCTTTCTTTCCTTATCATATGTCCTAGACATTTCACCTGCTTTTTTAAATCTGTTCTTTGTATTTAAAGTATGTGTGTCAATTCTGTTTCCATTTTTCTTAGCACTTCTTACATGTTCTTTCCATAGTATTCTCAGCATCTTTCTGTAGAACCACATCTCTCTTGCCTCAATTCCCTGCCATATAGGAGAAGTGATATTAGCAGTTCAGCAATCTTTTTTGATGATATTATTATTTATTACTTTCTTTAGCTTTTGGAAGTCATCTTTGTCTATTCCAATTTTTCTTCGCTTTCGGTGTCATATTGTCTGTCATCTGCTAAAATATTTCCCATATATTACATTTTTTTATCTTTGTCTACTCACTCAATTCATTTTATATCCACATGTATGTGTTTTTCCATGAGTATACGATTTAGATTATTCTAATATACTTTCCAAATGAGTTTTTCTTGCTGTTCAAATAGATCTTTGTGTCATCAATTATCAAATATTTTTGCATAGTCTATGAAATACAGGTATACATCCTTTTGCATTTGTGTTGCTCGCTCTGATATTCTGATCATAAATATTGCAGTTCTTGTTCCAGTGTTTAAAGAAACCACACTGTTCTTATTCTGTTTCCAATCTAATTCTTCTCTGTGCTCTGTTCATCGGAATTCGGATTATAGACTCAATTATGTGGTTTATTAAACTGATAATCCAATGGAGCTCACAATCATTTCCACCTGGCTTTGTATGTAGAACTACAAAGCTGGATCTACTAAAGTCTTTCGGTATTTCGCCACTGTCTTATTGGGCATGAAATGATCTAAATGGGCATAGTTTAGACTAGGCTGTTTTATATCCTGAGGTATGAAGTAAGCTGGAGTCTCTTCTGGACTAGGTTGGATTATATCCGGGCATATTTTGGCAGTCGTTTATCTATGCGTTTATTTTATTGAAAGTTGTTAAGATTATTCGATAAAAAGTATAAACTTATTTTTTCTAAATATTACAGAAAGATATGCATGCACACACGCAAACCTAAATGCACACACAATGAATGAAATTGAAATGGACATCTGTGTGGTGATGGTTGAATTCCATTTCTGTCAGGCAACAACCTCTGGATAACAAGAAAAGAGTACAAGCCGAGATGTGCTGCACTTTGAAGTCATTGCTATGATCCCTTCTGTAGTTAAATTGAATATATTTTCTAATAAATGTAGTATTTTAATTAATCAAGCAATTTAGATTAGAAATTTGATCATCTTACCGTCAGCGAAGCAACGTGTACCGAACTAGTATATTCTAATTGATATTTGCTGTAGATATTGGAAAACTCAATAAATTAACTTAAGATTTATAACAAAGAAAATAGTCATCTGAAATGAGAACAGGAAGTGTAAACATAATAGAGATGTGTTAGGAATGAAAAGTTAAATTTATATTTTAAATCATTTAACTTATTAAGGTTATTTAAGCTTTGTTCATACATTATGAATGATGATAAAAGATATGGACCATTCATTAAGACCACCTGAATTAATCTCCTGAATAGACATCGTTGAATATATTCGTTATATCTGAGCAAAGAAATAAGGAACTTACCATTTTTGACCGTTGTCCATATTCTAATTGACTGAAGATATTGAAAAAAAAATTAATGCTAAAAAAAATCATAATTATGATTTTATTGAACTTTTTGGAAATTATTCGGTAATAAACAGAATTACTTAAAATGTTTAAAAAAAATTTCAAGAAATATTTGTAGGCCTTATATTGAATAGAAATATACATACACTCATGCAAATCTATATGTACGCACAATTTGAATAAAATTGAAATAATCATCTGGTTAATTTCCATTTCTGTTTGGCAATGACATATGGGTAACAGCAAAATAGTATAAGCCGAAATGTGCTACACTTTGAAGTCATTTTTATGATTCTTACTGCAGCTTAAGGAGGCACGGCAGTAATGGATAGCGGCTCGCATTGAGGAATCGGGGTGCCGAGTTCGAATTCCAGTTGAATCCACTACATTCACTTAGGCGTTAATACTCTTGGGAAAGGTATGAATCATATTCTTCTCCCCCAGCTATGGGTAAATAGCAGAACAGAACTGGTTCTATGGCAACTCGTCTACAGTAGAAAGAAATCAGAAAAAAAATCTGCCTCGTTAGTCATGTATCGAAAGATACAAGCCTAAACGTGTATGACTGTATCTAAACTGAATATATTTTCTAATAAATAGAGTATTTTAAATGGACAGACAATTTAGATTTGAAAATTGATCATACCGAATGAGTTTTGATGAGAAGTGATTTTTCTGCAGTTTTTCGTTTAGTTTGCTTTCATGCATTTAATATTATAAAAATGTCCCCCCGCCGCAAAAAAAAACAAAAAACGTTCATCTTTTGTCCTAGAGTGTACATGTATTACGCCAATCTTACAAGTGCTGAAAGTTTTCGTTCCTGCCTCTCTTGAAAATAAACATCCAAAATCCTAGTAAAATCGCTTGCATACTGACAAGATGGGTAAAAAAAGAAATCTAAATTTAGGTATAGAGTATTATTTTCCTAAAATTTTCCGTTTACATATTTATAAAGGAAGTCATTAAAATCCTGACAAATTGACCATAATGCAATTCGAAATCGAGTCTCACAGTCGGAAAGCTTATTTTATTTTTTACTAAGAGAAAAGTTTAGGAATTATTGTCTATAACTCGACGGGTTATTTCATGTATAATAGTAGCAATTTGTTGGCGAATAGTATCTTTTAATTGTTCAACAGATCGAGGGCGATCAGTGTATACCATTGATTTCAGGTACCTCCACAAAAAAATTCGCATTGTTTCAAATCAGGTGATCGGGAGGAGCTAACGTTCTTTGTGTTGCAGTTACCGATTCGTTGTTCTTGATAAACATTCCCACAATGAAATGTAGTGAATATTCGGTTATAATAAGGAAAGAAATTTAAATCTAGAGAAGTTTTTTATTTTATTTAAGAGGCAGTTTATGTGGGTTGTAAGCGGTTTAAATAAATTCCTTGGCTAAACACTTCTCAGGCTCTTATTTATCTGTTCGAATATGTATTTGTTTAATTTGATTAATTTATTTATTTAATATTTAATCCGTAGTTGGGGGAGATGGATTCATACTTCTCACAAGGGTATTTGCACGTAAGTGAATGTAACAAACCTGACTGAAGTTCGAATTCGGTTCTCCGATTTCACATTCTGAGTTGCTATCTACCAGATGCACATCTACCTGAAGAGAGAAAAACGAATAAAATGAAAAGCAATGTGAGAAGCATTGATTAATGATAGGTTTGAGAAAGAAAGAAAGAAAGTGAGGTTTCGTGGAACAAGAAAGAAAGAAAGAATTAAAGAAAGAAAGAAAGAAAGTGAGGGTTCGTGGAACAAGAAAGAAAGAAAGAAAGAAAGAAAGAAAGAAAGTGAGGATTCGTGGAACAAGAAAGAAAGAAAGAAAGAAAGAAAGAGTGGGAAAAGCAAAAACGAAAAGAAAGAAAGAAAGGAAAGGAGAAGAAAAAGAACTCCGAAGGGATCGTTTAATTCTTGGACTCTTCTACATTATAAAAATAATGTGTCAGACTTGGCAACGTTTTGCAACAAATCTTTCAATACAAAAAGCGGAAAGAGGAAAAAAACGGGTGTGTATTTTATTAGTGAACATATGTATGTGTGCTTAAGCATGTCCTTGTATCTGTGTTTATGTGAAATTACGTGTTTGTGGGAAAACGTATAGCTTAGTGTATGTGTGTTTAAACTTATGTATGGATGCGTAATTATGTGAATATATATGCATCAGTGCGTCAGTCTCAACGTACGTTTATCTCTGTGTAGCGAATAGAGTAGGTGTACATATCGACACGAAAGTACATATGTATATGTACTTGCATGTGCATGAGTGACTATTCGATCTTTCGTACAATATTTTTGTGTGTATGAGAGAGCGATAGAGAGTGAGATAGAGAGGGGGAGTCGGCATACGCACGCGCGTAAGGATGTACATTAATGCATATGCGTGTAAATGATAATGCATATGCGTGTAAATGATAATGCATATGCGTGTAAATGATAATGTATATGTGTGTACGTGCCTAGTATGTTTTCTTAATCTTTTATGTCATTCTTCACTAACTTTTGTATTTTTGATCTCTTCCTTCTTTTTTCTCATTGCTTTTCCTTTCCTTCTTTTTGCTTTTCTTGCTTTTCTTTTCATTATCCTTGTATAAGTCTTTTTTCGCTTTTCTTTTTCAAACATTTTTCTCTATATTATAATATTCTTATTTTTTTCCTTCTTTGTCTAGTCTTTTGCTTTTCTTAATTTTCATTTTCTGCTTGCCCTTTTCCTCTTTGTTTTTCTTGATTTTTTCATTCTCCTTGTATAGTTGTTCTCTTTCTTCTTGTTTTTCTTCTTTTCTTTTTCAATCATTTTTCTCTTTATTCATATAATCTTATTCTCTTCCTTCTTTTTCTCTTTTTCAATTTTCTCTTTCTCTATCGTGTTTTATTTTTCCCTATTTCTTTTTGTCTTTTTACCCCACTTTTTACTGTCCTAGTATAGTTGTTGTCTTTCTTCTTGTTTTTCTTCTTTTCTCTTTCAATCATTTTTCTCTTTATTCATATAATCTTATTCTCTTCCTTCTTTTTCTCTTTTTTCAATTTTCTCTTTCTATATCGTGTTTTATTTTTCCCTATTTCTTTTTGTCTTCCTACCCCTTTTTTTTACTGTCCTAGTATAGTTGTTGTCTTTCTTCTTGTTTTTCTTCTTTTCTCTTTCAATCATTTTTCTCTTATTCCTATTATCTTGTCCTTCTTTTTCTCTTTTTTCTTTTCTTCCTTTTCTTTTTCTTCCATCGATTTTCTCTTTCTCTTTTGTATTCATATTCTATTCTTTCTTTTTCTCTTTCTTGTCTTATTTTACTGTTGCTTTTCTTCATTCTTTTCTTCTTCTCTTTGATTTCGATCTTCTTTTCATATTTTCTCTTTTATGCGTCCTCTTTGTATTTTTATTGTTTTCCGTCTTGATTTATTTCTTTCTATTCTTTTTTATTTTCCTTTTTATATCTTTTCTCTTCTTTATCGTCTTTTGTATTATTCTCTCTTTTTTCTATTCTTGCTTTAATTTTTTCTCTATTTCCCTTTCCTCTTTTCTTCTTTTTTCTTTCTTTTGCATTCCCTTCTTTTCTCTTTCATCTCTTATTTTTCTCTTCTATATTTTCATTCTTTTTCATTTTTTCTCTCTCTTCATTGTATTTTCTCTTTTACTTTTCTACTTTTTTTCTTCTCTTTCTTTTCACTTTTCCTATTGTTTCTTTCTTTTTTTATTTATTTTCTCTTTTTTTTTCTTGCTATAATTCTTCTTTTTTCTCCTTGCATTTCTTTTTTACTCTTACTTTTCTTATTTTTCACTCTCTTGTGTCCTTTTCCATTCGTTGATTTTTTAAAATTCTCTTCCCACTTACTTTATTTTTCTCCTTGTACCTTTTTTTTTTTTTTACCCTTTTTTCGATTTTCTCTTCTTTGTTTTTCACTGTTTTCTTTATTTTTCTCGTTCGTCACCCTTTCTTCTTTATCCCTTTCTTTATGTATTCGCTTTTTTCGTTAATTCTTTTTTATTTTTTTCTTCCTTCTTTTATTTCTTCCTTTTCTTCTTGCATTTTATTTCTTGTTTTGTTTCGTAGTTTTTTCTCTTCTTTTCCCGCTTCCATTTTCTTCTTTTTTTATCGTTCCTTATTTAAAGATTCTTCTTCTTCTTTCTCATTATTCTCTCTTTCTTTCTTCGTTATTTTATTTTCTGTTTTGGTTTTTCTTTTGCCTTTTTGTTTTAATATCTTCCACCTCTTTTTCCTTCTTCATGGTTTTTATTTTTTTCTGCATATTTTAACATATTTCGTATATTTTTCATGTTTTTCTTTCTTTTTCATTCATTTTCTTCATGTTTTTCCGTCTTTTTCATTCATTTTTTTCATGTTTTTTCTTCTTGTTCGTGGCTTTCCGCTTCAGCTTTTTCCGTTGTTCACTCAATGTTAATAACTTTTTACTTTCTTTCTTTTTATTTTATTTCTTCTTTCTGTTTTATTTACTCTTATTTTCCATTTCTTTCATCATTGTCCAGGTTTTTTAAGCCTTCCTTTCCATGATCTTACTTTTCATCGCTCTTCTAGCTCCTCTTTCTTTCGGTTTTTTTTCATCCTTGTCTGTTTTTTGTTTTTTTGTTAGTGTTTCCTTTTTCAACTCTTTTTCACATTCTCCATGTTCTTGTCATTCTCTCGCTTTTTCATCTTCATTTTCTCATTATTGTCTACTTTTTTGATATCTCGCTTTTTCAAGTTTTTCTTTTTCTTACCCTTCTATATTGTTATATATTTATATATTTATATTCTATATTTAGATTTTCTCTTTTTTTTCTTGCTATTTTCTTTTCCGTGTCTTCTTTCTTTCAAATCATTTTTTTTAACATATCTATTTTTGCCTTTCTCATGTCTTCCTTTGTTTTATTTCTTGTATATCTTCTTTTTTTGTGTCTCCCTTTTGTAAATCTTTCTTTTTTCAGTTGTCCTCCATTTTTATCCTTCTCGGATCTTCCTTCTTCGAATATTCTCACTCTTTCTATCTTCTTATTTCTATATTCTTGCAGCATTTTCTTCTTTTGGCATTCAACTTCCTTTTCATTCTTTTTTTTTTTCAATTATTTTCACAACTCTTTTCCCTACAATTTTCTTTCGTTTTGTTCCTGCTTTTTTATACTCTTGATCTCTTTCTTCTATCTTCGTCTATCTTAAAAAAATAAATAAATAAAAATAAATAAATAAAAGAAATAAAAAAAGAAGCTAAAATTAAAAAGAAAAACTGCTCGCTCCTGACTCCACCTTAAGAAAAGGTCCGGGTCGGGAAAACAAACCTTCTAGTGATGACCAATTCCTATTCGGGGCCTTTGAAGCGTAACGGTTTTGGTCTACTGCCCTACTATGGCTTCCACCCACCACGCCTACGCTTCTTTTCTCCCCTTTTCAGCCATCACTACCCACCCTAGCTCAATGTCCTTTACATCTCTTTTGCTTTTCCCTATCTGCCTTTGTTTCAATATTTGTCATTTCCTGGAGTAATCGACTGGCCTTAAGTGAATGAGATCCTCCGACTCATTCCTCCCCACTGACATCCATAGTCAAATGTCACCTATACCTCCCCTTCTTTGCTTTTCCCTTCTCAGCAGGTTCCGCATCCAGTTTTCCATTCTCAGCAAATTTTTAGTTGTTTTGTCTTCGTCTCTACATGTGCTGACTGACAGACATTCATTTTGGGGCAGTGATATTTGCGCAGTGGTTAGAACACGATTCTCGCATCTCATGATTTCTGATTCCAGTGCTATGTGGCTGTGTTTCTATTATGGTGTAATTGTGTACTGCTACCGTATATGCACAAGAGCTACACAGTCTTCATTTTGCAGTCTCAATATAAACCAACAATCTCTCTTCGTTCTTGTGAGTAATTAATTATTTTCCACCCTACAACCTCTTTCATACAAACGAAACTTTATAAGTCTCTTGCCATTCTATCGCAGTTTCGATGGAAAGTTCTCAGCCGAACTACATTCCTTAGTTCTAACCTTCACTGGTAGTACCCACCATCCTATTCCCATTGTTGCGAATCACCCTCATTCCTTTTATATGTAAAACAGCAAACATTGGCGAGTTTGGAAGATAGTTAAAAGAATAGCGGTAACAATGGAAAAACACGTTTTTTTTTTTTCGGGCACGAAGATCCAATTTTGCCAAAGTATTTATAGAAACGAACAGTCAGTATTTGGTGCAAAAATCTATTTGGACGGCTCCATTTAGGTCTGTGATAAAGAATATCTAAAAGAAATCAAGTTGGTATCTTTTCATCATCACTGAGTTACTCTAAGTCTTCACTATTCACGATGAATCGCTGCAATCTCAAAGATTCTCCTTGCTTTTATGTCTGTTATGACTCAAGTTCACTCCAGACCTCAAGTGAAACATATATAAAGGGTGTTTCATTAAGACGGATTATATATAAGGGTGTTTCATTAAAACGGATCAAATTCAGCAGTAAATAAATCAGCGTTATTGGTAAACAAATTATTTATTTATCTATTAGATCATGTTATTTAAGTCATAGCAATTATGTGTGAAACATAATATCACCCAAATATCCGCCAAATCTGAAAGAAAAAGAAAAAAAATCTTTAGACGCTTAAACTTAATTCACATTTAAAATCGATCTAAGTTAATGAAAAATCCTTTATGATCCATCGCTAAAGATCCATAAACCACTTCAGAAAGTAACTGACTCCTGCTAACTTTTCCTATCTTTAAAAGAGACAGATCAAAATAAAAATGAAGCATTACTGCCAGTTCTAGGCTGAAGCTGCTTAATCCTCTCTTTCCAGCCTTGACAGAATTAAAAAAAGGTTCAGACGGCCTTGTAGGTGCTGAAATATTTCCCACCCTACAATCCCTTTTCCATAGACACAACATTGCAGGCCTGTTGATACTTTCGCTATTTCCTTAACAGATGTTAAATCCACCATTTCAGAGTTTTACAGTTAAGTCCTGACATACTATGTACACATGTGTGAACCATCCACATTCCTTTCGTATTTCATTGGTAAGAAGGACGTTCTATTCGGACAGCTACTTCCAAAGCACCGCTGCTTTGTGGAACAGACTCCCGACCACTACAACCTTAACTTCTCCAAGTTCAAGAACAACCGTTATCTATCCTAGATATTTTCATAATCTAAGATTCTTACGTCCACAGAACCATCTTCCTTGAGTGGTTCTGGGACGTTGCATTGGGTGAACAATTGCTGTGGACACAGAATTGTGCTTTATCAATTGCAGAGAACATAATGGTAATATTAAAAGTTTACCTTATAAGGACGCATTTGGCATTCATTGACAAAGCAGATAGTACTACTGTTAGTTGAAATTTATAAAATGTTTCTATTAAAACAATTTTCTTAGGAAAATAAGTTTCTCAAGTCCAGTAGCTGTCATCACTCTTTCCAGTACTGATGGGTATTTCCTTCCTAACATTTTATTTGAAGTAATGTGGAATGTTAACATCTTCATTATGTTATGATTTTTCTCTTTGAGTTACATGTGATATCCATTTTAGCTGTTGGTGCTGTTGAAAGTCCTCAAGTGATGCGGTTTCTTATATCTGGTAAAGTTTTTTGTTTGTGATTCTGTAGCGTCAGCACAGAAGATTCGAAAAAATATGATCTTCGCTAAGACCAACTGTCTTCACTTGACTGAAGCGATTTTTAATCATTGATCTGAGAAAACGGCTGTATGCAACTGACAGTTTAGATATTTCTGCCAATTTAAATGTCATAATTAAAATTGTAATGCGCGGAAAGTAAATATATGGATACAAAATTATAATAGCGCTCGATATTCTCTGTCAAGATATCCTGCCCTAGACACAACCACTCTTGTTATGGCTGCAATGCGGTGCACCTACCAAGAAACTTCGATGTCGGGATAAAAATTGATATTTAAAAGTTAAGTAATCTTTTCATATCTATCTATCTATCTATCTATCTATCTATCTATATGAAGAAATATAGTCTTAAGGTGTGCTATATTTATGGAATAAAGTGCTCAATATCAGAGATAGAGCGTGTGTAAATATAAAAGTGAACATATAAGTCAACAATTAGAGGCGACAGTCTGTTTCATGTTATATGCAATCGTCAGGCCTGACGATTGCATATAGCATGAAACAGACTGTCGCCTCTAAGTGTTGACTTCTATGTTCACTTTTATATATATATATATATATATATATATATATATATATATATATACATATGTGTGTGTGTGAAACAGGAGCTATTAATTTTAGGAAAACCTATCGTGGGGAAAAACACTCGTGTATGAAATAAGACCCTCGAAAAAAAAGACAAAAGAAGAAAGTGAAGGAAATGAAAGAAAGAAATCATAAAAACGATGAATGAAAGAAGGAAAAGAAATTGCGATTGATTGTCGGAAAGAGAAGCGATGAGAACAAAGTAAGACGAAATAAAAGACAAAGATCTAAAAAAATATATGAAATGAAAGCCGTCAAAAAAAAAATATGGCAAATGAAAGAAAAAAATATGAATGAAAAACGCTGCGTAAGAAAATGCTTAATGAATAACATTTTAAATTTAGTGTCGGGCGTAAATTGTAAACAAGCGGGAATTGTCAAGTCTATGAGGACAAAAGAACATATACTTTAATAGTAGCACACAAGCGTGAAATGTAAAAGACTTTGAAGTAACGAATATATATATATATATATATATATATATATATATATATATATATATATATATATATCACTGAAAATTTCTTTAACCCTACCCTAATATTTGGTCATTGAAATACTGATTTGAAAAGTAGGTCAAGTTGAGAACTGCCGTGTATGTATAACGAAAAATGAAAAATAAAAAAATAAAGTTCGAATATTTTAGCATTAATGTTGTTATATTAAAAGTTTTTGAATATTTATATTAATGTTGTCATGTTAGTAACGGACTTTCGAATAGTTCAATAATGAAATTTTAAATTCGGAGTTAATGATTAGCGTTTCTTGGAGTACAAATATGGTATTTGTGAATAGTTCAATCGAATTATTTGTCTGACCCTGATGAAAGAAACTGCTCGCGCAACTTTGAAGTCGGTAGAAAGACAAGTTATTTGAACATTTAATACTTGATGGACTTCTTATATATATATATATATATATATATATATATATATATATGAAAATATTGTAGAAAATAGTAAAGAAACTGGTTTGGTAAATAATCCAAAGTTCCTTAGTATTTTTGTAATTATTTTTAAAAAATAGTGCTCGATACGAAAGTAGAGCATAAATATAATTATTTATTTAAAAATATGATTCCAACTCGCTACATAAGAGGTCTCATGTTTCAAAACAAGAGCCGAAAACTTCAAAATAATATTTGAATTAACTTGAGTTAAAGTAGGCTCTGTTCCATCCCCAAAAAATTTCGCTTGAAGATGGAACAGAGCCTACTTTAACTCAAGTTAATTCAAATATTATTTTGAAGTTTTCGGCTCTTGTTTTGAAACATGAGACCTCTTATGTAGCGAGTTGGAATCATATTTTTAAATAAATAATTATATATATATATATATATATATATATATGTGAAAAGTGTGTGTATATAAATATAAATAAATATATATATATGTGTGTATAATTATTTATATATTATATGCGCGGTACTTATTAGAAAGCGCTCAATATCAGAGATAGAGCTAACATATATGGTTGGATAGATGTGAGTTTGTGACCCTGGGTTTCACGCTTTAGCGATCGTCAGACAATCGCTAAAGCGTGAAACCCAGGGTCACAAGCTCACATCTATCCAACCATATATATATATATATATATATATATATATATATATATATATATATATCGTCTAGGAGAAGAACAATGAATTCAAAATCAGCGGAGGGTTGTTTGAGGACCTTGTGGCACGTAGTGCACCAAGTCTCGGTATTCGGCTCTTCAAAAAGTGTGGTTGGTTCTCACAAAGATTTCACCACTATAATCAAATCATATATGCTGATATCTCGCTGTCGGTTCCTGGGAACGGAGCTGCTAGACCCTCATAAGTCGAATACGACAGGAGAATCCACCATATATATATATATATATATATATGTGTGTGTGTGTGTCTTTGTGTGCCTGTGAGCGTGGGTTCATACAAAGATTTGGAAGAAATGAGAATTAAGTAGAAAATTCCTGTATATTTGTTAATCTACCTCTGTCTGTATCAGTTTTAAGTCTCTGTTCCCATTTTCTATATCATTTGACGAGATTAGAGGCAAAAAATAAACAAACCCTGGCACTCGTTTTCAGCCTCAGTCACGTTGCTGAACATCCCTCCGCGCAGGAATTGAGCTATAGTTCGAAAAAGATGGTAATCTGATGGTGGAGGTCGGGACTGTAGGTAGGTTGAGGGAGTACTTCCAGTCCCTTATACTTGCATTTTATCCCATTGGCAGTAGGTGCTGAGTCATTTTCATGCTGTAGGTGTGCTTATCTACGACTGACCAATGTCGGGTAGCTTGCTTTCAAAGCATCTTATACTCGCT
>OZ010576.1:54708764-54723764 GCA_963932145.1 Acanthosepion lycidas
GAGCTAATTCTATATCTGTCAAATACTGCGTATGAATTTTCATGCGTGTATATATGTCATATGGCTATGTTTCTCGTGACATCTATTTGTGCTATTTAATGCACATAGAAACACACGCATACAATTTGATTGGGTTTGGAATAAAACATTAGAATAATACATTCCCTTTTCCATTCAGTCTGGATAATCCCTACCCTGGGCTGATCAACAAGATCATATATTCGAAGACAAAAACGTAAATTTTTTAAACCCCCAAAACATCAAATAATAGTTTTCAAAAAATCGGTGAAAAACAAAAAATTACTAAAATTTTGTATGTTCTAAAAAGTATTAAGAAAATATAATTTAATATTAAAAATATTTAGTATTTACTGTTAATAATAGCATAAATATTTTGACAATAAATCTTTGTTTTCATTAAATTTGGCACATTTTTCATCATGTTTGCTCATTTTTCAGCGAATCTTTGGAGGCATCTATATATAATATAAATACGTTTTGGAATCTAAACGTTTATTTGTAATACTAAATACTAACCATTAAAAGACTTTATTTTTAGTGGATACTCGTATCTTAGTAGACACCCCGTTTATTTATTAAACAGTATATTTATTTATTTTCGTCTGATGCTCGAGAAAATATTCACTAAAAATAATGTTTAAATGATAAAAAATCTGTTGGAGCAATAAAAATTCAGTATTTTCTCCATAAAAATTGCTTTGTTTACGTTTGGATACGAAACAGTGTAGATATGAAAAATTTCGGGAGATCTATAACGCGTGAAGTTACACTTAAAGGCACAATTTTGGCCATGCCTGACGGACTGGTTCTCTATAACTCAGTAACGGTTAACTTCCTCTGCTCAGGGAACGCCGGTTCGTAATCCTGACGGGCAGCGCAAATTTTTATTTAAAAAGATTTTTCGAGCATTCAAACCGGTAGACAAAAATAAATAAATGTACTGTTTAATAGATAAACGGAGCGTCTACTCAAATGCGAGTGTCCACTAAAAATAACGTTTAAAGTCTTGTATCATTTTAATCTCTCGGATTAATAAAAATCCGTTACTTTCTTTAGAAAAAAATGATCTATACTCAACATAAAATTTGTCTCGACTATGTTTAAAACAATGAAAAACTTAATTGATATAAAACAAAATAATAAAGCGTAAATGAATAATTTACTCTAAATACTTATATCAGTTGCTACAAGAAATACATAATAAACCCTACAAGGAATTTAAATAAAAGATCATATGAACATAAAAGGGATCTATTACAACACAACACACTAATTGCATTAGTTGTCGACCATAATGATTTTGACTATAATTTTGATTTAAATAAATGCTACTCTAATTAAAAGTAAAAACAATTTACTCAGTTGAAAACATATAGAAAGTGCTTTAATCGCTAGATCATCCACAGTAAATTTACGTCCAGGTTCTTGTAATAATTTACCTTTCTTGGCAGATTTATTTTCACAGTTTGAGATATTTAATAACAAAAGTGATGAAAAAATGAACAAAAAGGAAAAGAAGCGAAGTGAAATCGGTTAGATTATATACCTAAAACATATATTAAAAAAAATTGAAATTGAAATTTTCAGTGTCTTCTTTCCTTCGTGCGCATGTGCATGCGCATGTGTAGTCGCATCAACGTAAACATCGCTTTAGTCCGATGAAGACCGAAAGGACGTAACGTGTCACACAAAAGCTTTTTCCGAAACTGCTGGAACCAGTCAAGTGATTAAATATTATTATTGTGGAACTTCTTTTTGAAAATTAAAACACTTTTATTATTTGATAAAGCAATTCAGTAGCAATTGAAAGCAGAATAAACAAACGAAATTTAATGACACTTTTAAATTTGAAAACATTTCGTTTCAATATTTCAATGTTAACGTTAATATATTTTCTTTTTGCATGTTTCAATGCTGGTACAGTCATGAATAAACACTATAGTTATTTTTAATGTCTGGTTCTCCAAGTATGTCCGTCTGCTGGGATAACTAATTCACCCCTGTTCAGGCGCCTTTGTGTTTTTGCAACGACCATAGACGATATTTTCTGGTTAAAACTGCAACTATGCTGCGCGAACCGTAGTCACAATCTGAACAATCTGAATCTGTTGCAATCTGAACAAATGCCTTTATTCAGATCATATTGAAACTTGTTCATTATCTATCTATCTATCTATCTATCTATCTATCTATCTATCTATCTATCTATCTATCTAAGGCCTGTTCAAATCTGCCTGTTTATCTATCTATCTATCTATCTATCTATCTATCTATCTATCTATCTATCTATCTACGTAACTATCTATTACAATCTGAACATATACCTTTATTCATGTCAGTCAGAACATAATGAAATGTGTACATCTATCTATCTATCTATCTATCTATCTATCTATCTATCTATCTATCTATCTATCTATTCATATCCATATATACATTGTTCGATGCAGGTCAGGCGTTACAACTCCAACACCATGATGAATTCGTTACTGTTCGAAATATCATAAAATGCCTGCTTACATAGAGTAAACAATTTCAGTGTTGGTTGTAACATATTGTCAGCCCTCTGTATCGTCAAACACAAAAGATGTTGACACGTCTTTTCATTTTCTTGTACAATATATATTAGGCAATATAATTGTTATTTACCGACAGCAAGACTTGCTCAGACTATTGAACTCATTCTTTGACACCGCTGTTTTTATTAACACGATCTTTAGAACGGTTCATTCTATAGCCTTCTTCAGGTGTATAATCTCTAACGAAAGGGAGAGGACTCTTTTGCTACAGAAATTTGGAGGTAGGGAAACAGAAACAAAATGGCAGCTGACTAGCTTTGCCTATTCTCGGCAACACAAGTCACTCGAATGATACCATTTTTACTAAAGTAAGGGATTCTGTATTTATTTAATGAATATGCTGTCTATTTTATTACTTGTTGAGCGACGAAACCAGCACTGACCTAAGATACGCACCTAACCGATGGCAGTAAAATATACCAATTCCCTCAATTGTCTCACCTTCCACCAATGTTCTCTATGTATTATTTGGACCCTAACCCAAAGAGAATAATATCTGTTACATTCAGTTTTCTCAGCGTCCAGCAATCTATCCCTATCTACTATTTGAAGCTCATCCAAGAGACGATAATGTTTGTCACCTCCTTTAATTTTCTAATCTTCCTGTAATGTTCTCTAATATTTGAACCTCGACCTAGAAGAAGTAATATCTGTTACCGCTTTCAGATTTCTCAATGTCCATCAATGTACTCCTATCTACTATTTGAACATCATCCTAGAGACGATAATGTTTGTGACCGTCTTCAATTTCATCATCTTCCTGTATTGTTCTCTATTATTTGAACCTGAACCTAGAAGATGTAATATCTGTTACCGCTTTCAAATTTCTCAATGTCCATCAATGTACAACTATCTACTATTTGAACCTCATCATGGAGACGATAATGTTTGTCACCTCCTTTAATTTTCTAATCTTCTTGTAATGTTCTCTATTATTTGAACCTGGTCCTAGAGGGACTAATATCTGTTACCGCTTTCAGATTTCTCAATGTCCATCAATGCACTACTATCTACTATTTGAATCTCATCCTAGAGACGATAATGTTTGTGACCGTCTTCAATTTCATCATCTTCCTGTAATATTCTTTATTATTCGAACCTGAACCTAGCAGGAGTAATATCTGTTACCGCTTTCAAATTTCTCAATGTCCATCAATGTACAACTATCTACTATTTGAACCTCATCCTAGAGACGATAATGTCTGTCACCTCCTTTAATTTTCTCATCTTCCTGTAATATTCTCTATTATTTTAACCTGTACCTAGAAGGAGTAATATCTGTTACCGCTTTCAAATTTCTCAATGTCCATCAATGTACTCCTATCTACTATTTGAACATCATCCTAGAGACGATAATGTTTGTGACCGTCTTCAATTTCATCATTTTCCGGTATTGTTCTCTATTATTTGAACCTGAACCTAGCAGGAGTAATATCTGTTACCGCTTTCAAATTTCTCAATGTCCATCAATATACTACTATCTATTATTTGAACATCATCCTAGAGACGATAATGTTTGTCATCTCCTTTAATTTTATCATTTTCCTGTAATGTTCTCTATTATTTGAACCTGGACCTAGAGGGCATAATATCTGTTACCGCTTTCAAATTTTTCAATGTCCATCAATGTACAACTATCTACTATTTGAACCTTATCATAGAGACGATAATATTTGTCTCCGTCTTCAATTTCGTCATCTTCCTGTATTGTTCTCTATTATTTGAACCTGAACCTAGCAGGAGTAATATCTGTTACCGCTTTCAAATTTCTCAAATTCAATCAATGTACTACTATCTATTATTTGAATCTCATCCTGGAGAAACTGATTTTTGTCATCTTTTTAAAATGTCTCACGATCTAGTAATGTTTCCTATCTATAATTTGGATATCATGCCAGAGATGACAAGGATTGTTAATACCTTCCATATTCTCCTCTTCTAGCAATGTTCACTATTATTAACTTCTGTCAATTTCTTTACTTTCTATCAGTGTTCACTATTATTTGAATCTTATGTTAGAGAGGATGCTCTATGCCAGCACATGATATGTCATTCCAGAGTTTTCTACTTCATTCTGACTTAGCAGATCGGAATGAGTAATCTGAAAGCCGTTCGAATTCCAGTCGAATTCATTACATGGGTAAAGTAAAGTATGATTCCATCGCCTCAGCTGTGAGTTAAATTATGGGTCTTGTACCTGAAAAAATCATTGTTACTCTCAAAAAATCGATAATGCAATATGCACTCGCAAATAAAAATGAACAAATCCAAAATATGTCTTAGCTTTAAATATCCCACAAACGGTTGATAAATCGTAAAAAACAAATCAATCAATTAATCCCTTGTGGCTATAACTTTTTATGTGCCTCGAGTCTGACTTTGAGGTGAGTAATTTCATACAATAGAAACCACAGGAGCCAGCACTTGGAACCCTAACTGGAAAGCAAGTTATGTACTTTCATTTAGTGGGCTCAAGTGGGTTTGTACATTGCTAAAAATTCTACTCTTAAGTCAGTTACAACTACGATAACCCTAAGTTCGTTCGTTCGTTCTTTCTTTCTTTCTTTCTTTCTTTCTTTCTTTCTTTCTATCTCATTAGACTCAGTTTTTCGTGTCCAATAACTTCGCATTTTGTTTTCTTTCTTTCTTTCTTTCTGTTATAAGTTGTCCTTCCTTTTCAACATATTTTCTTTTTACTTTTCCTTACTCATCTTCCTTTCTTTTTCTAATTCTCCTCCCTTTCGTTCGTCTTCTTTCTTTCTTTCTTTTACGGCATATTCTTTCTTTATCTTTATTCAGCTCTTTTATCAATTTTCTTATTGAACCTCCCATTCATTAGTTCTTTCTTTCTTTCTTTCTTTCTTTCTTTCTTTCTTTCTTTCTTTCTTTCTTTCTTTCTTTCTTTCTTATTAGATTCAGTTTTTCATGTCCAGTAGCTTCTCACTTTTATTTGTTTTTCTTTCTTTTTTCTTTCTTTCTTTTATAATTTGTACTTCCTTTTCAACATATTTTCTTTTTACTTTTCCTTACTCATCTTCCTTTCTTTTTCTAATCCCTCCCTTTCGTTCGTCTTCTTTCTTTCTTTCTTTCTTTCTTTCTTTCTTTCTTTTACTGCATATTCTTTCTTTATCTTTACTCGGCTCTTTACTCGGTCTTTTTTCTCTTTTTCTTTTCTATTTAATTTAATTTTTTTTCTTTTTTCTTTCTTTTTGAGATTTCTTTTTCATTAGTCTTGGTATATTTTTTGTTCTTCTCACTCTCTGTTTTCTTAATTGAAACGTCTAATTTTTTTTATACATTTTTCTTAATTAAAACAGATTTTGAAAGGATTATACAACGTAAATTAATCTGAGAGTTGGAAGTCCTCTCGTTCCCCATGTGTATTCTCACCGTCTCGCTTTCTATTTCCCACGAAATCTCTCTCTCTCTCTCCCTCTCAAGTCTTATGATCTGTGTTTCTTTACAGGATTTTTTTTTCTGCCTTCTCTCCCTTTCAGGTTAAATCTGCATAAATAGCGCACAAAAATGCAAACACCCAACAACAACACTTACCACAAGTGCACCAGTGTGAATAATAAGTACATTCTTCTTACATCGCAACAAGATTGCAAAGCATTGACACAAAAGTGACAAACACCATTGTATATGAAAACATTAGCATTCTTGCAAACAAGTTTATCAAATCAGGCAAATACCGTTCATTTGCTCTCGTGTCAGACGAAAAACAAGATGGAATAAGGAAAAAATCGGACGCTGTGTAGTGTTACGCCTACTTAATATATATTTTATAAACAATAAATTTTATCAAGTAATAAGTACTAAGTCAAAGTTCCAATGTGACCAGCATAATCTACCTTTCACTCGTGCATTGAATACTGTTGCCACATCTGGTCTGGTTATACTGCTATGTAGAGTTTTTAAAGAAGGATCTGCAAAGTTATCGGTCCTGACATGACATCTCGATTTCAGTCACTTTCTCATACGCCGTAACGTAGGCTTCACTTTGAGTGTTCCATAAATATTTTTTGGCGATTATTCTGTTGAGCTTTTTAGTATCTCGAGTCACAAGTTTAAGCGAAGTATTACATTGCAGTACCAGATAGAATTGTAATAGAGATGATGGCATCTTTAGATGATTTCGGCATTGACAAAATTGCAAAAATAAAAAATGAAATATAAAAAAGTTGTAATATAACGGAGAACCTAAGTAGATCAATTTTCGGAACGCTGCCTAAAAAAGCCAGATGAAAACGAATTCGTTACCCATCGGGCAATCAGACGAATGAATCATATAACTGTTGTAATCTTGGGAAGGTTACTGAATAGAACGATCACACGAATATTGGTAATGAACGATAATACTTAGGACACGAACAACACATATAAGATTCGCCAGCGGCGCGTAGAAGTAATCAACTGCTAGAAGTGTGTCAAGTGAATTCCACAATAAATCTCCAACTGCAGAATATCTACCAACTGTCCACTGGGTCAGATGTAGCACAAAGCCGAATTTAACTTGGGGTATCCGAGCCCCTAGGCTCGGCCAAAAATTCCCGGTAGACCCCGTTTTGTGCGGGGTCGGTTAGCTGTTTTCAGAGACGAGAATCTGCCCTTCGACAAAGCCTCGCCTGGGGATCCTCTCTGCCTTGAAACAGAGAGTTTGACCAGTACAGCTGTAGATGAATCTTCAACTGCTGGATATCTACCAACCACCTCACGCGGTCAGATGTAGCACAAAGCCGAATTTAATGTGGATTATCCGAGTCCGTAGGCACGGCCAAAAATTCCTTGTAGACCCCGTCTAAAACGGGGCCGGGTAGGTGTTTCCCGAGACGAGATAGGATTCTGCCCTTCGACATAGCCTCGTCTGAGTATCCTCTCTGCCCGGAGACAGGGAGTTTGACCAGCACAGCTGGAGACGAATCTCCGTCTGCAGACCAACATACAGGATTTACTACTGTATTTATGTGTATGGGGACATACCCATTATCGTCCGAAGGTATGCTGCAACAATAACAAAACTTATCATCCAATTTCTGAGAAATAGAGTCCACAGAATGATTAAATAGATTATGCAAAAGCATTTGAGAAAATACATCGCAAAGAACTATTCGAACTGCTCGGTAAACTTTATTTGGGAATGATATTAAAAGATTACAGAACTTATATTGGGAGCCAACCACCTGCAAATATATAAGAAATGGATCCAGTAAGTAAACAAAGATAGAGAAAGGCGTAAGACAAGGATGTGTTTTCTCATCGAACTTATTCAAGCTTTACAGTGAAGAAATCCAGAGAGAATTAGAAGTCTTACCAAGATTTATTATGAGTGGCAACAATCCTAGCAAAATTAATTATGCTGATTACACAGTGTTGATAGCAGACACAGTAAGGAAACTACAGGAACTCTTACAATACGTAGTAAGGGAAAGCGAGAAGAAATGACTAAAGATTAATCGTAAAAAGAGAGAAACAGAGGAAATAGATCAACATGAGAATTAAAAATTGGAGATTCTAAAATCAAGCGTGTATAGAAATTTAAATATCTAGGAAGTGTTTTAACAGAGGATGAAAAATTCGTCAACGAAACCCGAACACACAATGCGATAATAAAAGAAGCGTTCCAGAAACTAAGCTAAGTAAAAAGAAACAGAAAATTTTCGTTAGAAACAAAGAAAAGCGTACTGAACTGTTATGCAATACCAGTCTTCCTATATGGAAGTGAATACCGGACAATTTCATCGCAGGTGAAGAAGAGACTTGAGACCACAGAAACGTGGTTCTACAAAATGATGTCGAGAATACCGATGGAATTTTAAATAAAATAGAAACAAGAAGGGCAGTTGAAATTTCTGGGGCACATAACGAGGAAAGTGGGCTTAGAAAATTTAACACTCACAGGAAAGTGAAGGTAAAAGTGACAAAGCGAAACAACGCATAACCTACCTAACGAGTTAGCTTACTCGCTGGTTTCCTCTGTTACCTTTGCCTTCAAAGAGTGTTATATTTCCCAAGCCCTCCTTCCTCATATGTCCGAAAAATTATAACTACCTCTTTTTGATTTTTAAGTATGTCTCCTTTTTTTTCCCTTTTTCTTTAAAACTTACTCAAATTTCTGTTGCCTGAAGTCTCTTCTTCATCTTTGAGAGAGTGTCCACCATTCACTGCGATAGAGGAAGACTGATATTACGTGAGAGTTTAGTACTATTTTCCTTGTTTCTAACGAAAGTTTCGTGTTTCTTAATGCATTTCTTGGTTTTTTAAAGGCATCTTCCGTTATTTCAATGCGACTTCATATTTCAGTGCCACATTTCCTGTTCTTATACTTAAAGTTAAATAATTCTTATCTTGCGCCGTTTCTCTTGCTGACAACTATACATTCCGACTTCTTACAATTAGTGTTTAGTCTTTTCGCCTTGCTTTCTTTCATGACCTTCTGCACTTTCTATGCCTGCTATTAACCCTGTATCATCTGCATATCTTATGCTGTCAAGACTGTGCCCGCCAATAATGAATCCTGGTAGGACATCCAGTTCTCTCAGGATCGGTCCTGACCTGGCATCTCGACTTCAGTCATTTTTCCACCGCCGTAATGTAGCTTCCTTATGTTGTTTTTTTAAAAATAAATATTCTCATGGCAATTGTTCTGATGAGTTTTCCTCTTTGGTAAATATTAATTGGGGTTTCATTTTTAAATGTTTTTTTCTTTATCCCTTCCCTCCCAGAGAAATTTTTAATATGATAACTAGTTAGGACTGCATAGAGACCTGAGGTATTATGGCGACTGTAGTAAGCATGGGAAGTAAGAATGTGCTGTTTCGGTGTAAGGACTACAATGATATGTTTGGGTCAGTAATCGTGGCTAGCTAAGTTTAAGATAAGACAGATTGAAGGCCACCCTTCATCTTTTGGCTTTGTGCCACATTTTTGCATTATTCAAAATAAATACTGATTTCCTCTTTTGACTTTTCGAATTTAAGAACTAATAAATTGATGGCAAGGTTTCATTATTTTACAGTTGAAATTACTCAATGTAAGCGTAAGTTCTATGTGAATAGTTTCTTCTCTCGAACTACTCATTCGTGAAACAATCTTCTAAGCTTTAACTTTCTAGTCAACTGATCTTCAAAAATTTAAATGTAACTTCAATCGTTATTTTTCGTCTTCTTATTTCTTGTTCTTTTATTGTTCTCCCTTTCTCTCTTTCCCCATATTTTGCCACTCGGTAATTCCTTACATCTTAGTGGCTTTATTGCCATGCTTGAAGTGAAAGGATTAAAAGGAAATTGCCGAAAGGAAAACATTACTTAAGCGGAAGTTAGGACAATCTATTACAGTTCTAAAATCGATATTCACAACAGCACTAAGTTGAGACACATTAAAACATTCTGTTGTAGCATACCTACGGAAGATAATGTGTATGTCCCCATTCATATAAATACAGTAGTAAATACTGTATGTTGGTCTGCAGTTGGAGATTCATTGTGGAATTCACTTGACTCACTTCTAGCAGTTGACTACTTCTTCGACGCGCTGTATTGTTCTTGTGCTAAGTATTATCGTTCATTACCAATCTTCGTGTAATTATTCTATTCAGTAACCTTCCCTAGGTTACAACACATTCGAATTGAGACATAATAACTTCTGTTTTCTTAATTCCTTTTATTTTAATTTTCTTGCTCCATAATATTTTCTCGGATTCTTTCACCCTTGCGTCTTAGTGGCTTTATTGATTTACTTGGGGTGAAATAATTAAAAAAAAAATGAAGTCCGCTGAGGAGACATATGCTTGTTTTGCCCTTCTTTCTTTTGTGCGTCTTACTGACTTCATTTTCTATCTGTATGCAGCCGTTTGATCACGCAGTATAAGATCCTGGTTATTCTAATATCTTTCTCAAATAGGTCAAGCTTGCTTAGCAGTTCAAACGATTATTTGTGTCGAAACTTAACAAAGATTTTTTTTCATCAACTGCATTTGTATTCCTTTTCTGGTATCATTCTGAGAATAAATATTGCATTCATTGTTCAAGTATATTTAACAAAACCGCACTTTTGTTGTCCTATTTCCGGTTTAACACTGCTACGCGATTTAGTCATCAGAATTCGGATGATAAGTTTCTTTATGTGACACATTGTGCAGATTGCCCAATGAAGCTTGCATTCATTTGCACCTGGCTTTTTAGAAGCTCTAGTAAAATGCATCTCGTTTTCTGGTATATCACCATTGTTGCATATTTCATTTATTATGTTTGTAATTTTTCCAATGCCGAAATCTAGAATATCTATCTAAAAACTCGTATCACAGACATTCGCCTAATTTCGTATATTTTCGAATTTCAATGTCTCTTCTATTCAGGGCAGTTTTTACGCGAAGGGTAACGTATTTTGATAACATCTGTCACTTCTGTAAAGAATACATTTCATTTTACTTACTTCATTAATCTAATTCGTTCGTTTCTTGCGAGCTAAATAATAATAATAATAATAATAATAATTTTGTTCTCTCTGTTCTTAATCCCCCTTTCGCATGAACTAAACAGTAGTAACTATGGATAAAAAGTAAAAAAAGAAAATGTTTAATCACCTATTCTACATGAATGATATCAAGCACTTTGCCAACGACATTGAGTTGAAGGCTTTCCTCAATACTGTAAAATGTTTCAGTGATGTTAATAGTTGACATTAAGCGAATTGATGTCAAAACGAGAAAGTTTCTCACTTGCAACTGGATGCATCATCCAAAGGCTGATATTGATCGTCTATATGTGTCCATATCCGAAGGAGGTAGAGGATTAGTTCAACTAGAATTTTCTTATAAAGCTACAATAATCGGTCTTCAAAAATACCTGGAAACTACAGAAGACTGGTTGATGATCTGTGTCAAAGAACATGAAAGAAACATTATTCAGTAATAAAGTAAGTCAACAAATTCAAAAGGGAATTTGAAGTTGGTAAATAAGTGCTAATAAAGCATAATACGCTTACTGGAGCGGCCAAGAACCTAAAAAAGAAAGTAAAATCAAATGTTATGTACCAAATACAGAAAAGATGGCAAGATAAGCCTCTTCATGGTTAATACTCTACTCGTACCAAATAAACTGATAGAGACAAACCCAGTACCCATCATTGGTTACGTGGATGAGGGTTAAAAGCCGAAACCGAAGGTTATATTCTTGCTGCATTGGTACCAATGCTTTCTAACTAGAAATCACGAAGCGCAAATATTGAAAATTGTGTTATCACAAAATGCAGATTCTGTGATAAATATCCAGAAACAATTGGCCATCTTGTATCATCAGGTTGCATGGTGTTAACACCCACACAATATAAATCTAGGCATAATAGACTGGGTCAATATCTGCACTGGGAAATATGCAGCGTTTACGGGAAAGAAACTGCAAGAAACTGGTATTAACATCACCTAGGTCCGGTTACAGAGATATGACCTGTAACAATTTTGTTTTGAATACACACAGAGAGAACAAGCAAAGTTAATCATCCAGACATCGTGATCAAAGACCACAAAACAGAATGTGCTTTCTTATTGACATATGACAGTCCTTTACAGATTGTAATGTACCTTTGAAGATCTTCAATATATATATATATATATATATATATATATATATATATATATATATATATATATATATACACCTTGAAGCCGAAATTTCAGAAATGGAGCTCAGGAGGTGATCAATAATTACAGTTGTAGTTGGAAGCCTTGGATTAATTGGAAAAGGTTTTGAGAAACTCATCGAAGGGATTCTTTGCAGCCCATGCCTTAAAGAAATACAAACGAATTCTACTCACAGATACAACTCACACCTTACAAAGAGTTTTATCCATGTAAAATGTGTGTGATATTAGTTTTTCTTTTTACAAAAATGATCAGTGGAAAATATCATGACGCCATTTCTGACCTTAGGTCTCTGGTTGGGACCCGGAAGGAAATGTGTATACAAAAGAAATCAAATGAAATGATATTATTATTATTATTATCATTATGTATGTTATGTTTCCTTCTTTGTAACCTGTAGAGCCGGATCCAAACTATGGTCCTTAGTTCCCGTAGTAGAATTTCATTTATTTGATAGCACTTTTCTTAGTATATGAGATGTTCTTAATAGGGCGATCTTTTGGGCAACTTGTATGATGTCACCTAGGACACTGTTAGTAAAATTATCCATTCTTTTTCTCACGAGGCTCAAAGCTCCGATTATTAATTGATGCAGTCTATCATCATTCCCCACATCATGTTAATCTCTAGGTACGTGGACAATTTATCAATAATTGTAATGGAGGTGTTTCTCTCAGGTGGTAATGCTATGTCAATAAGTATACACCTTTTGAATTTCTTGTCTTTTATAATAATATTAGGTCTGTTTGCTTTTATTTTCCTGTCAGTTTGAATTGGCATGTCCCAGAGGATAGTTACATCGTTATTTTGTGTAACTGCTCATGCCATCTCTCAGTGGTTTCGATTTTGTGCTTCTTGCATATCTCCCAGTGCACATGTGTCTTTACCTTCTTATGTCTGTGGGTATATTCATTTTTGCCAGTTCCAGACATCCTGAGATAATATAGTTTATAGTTTCATTATATTTTCCGCAGGTCCTGCATTTCGGGTTAGTTCCATCCTTGATTATGTGACAGTAATAGGATCTCGTTTCGAAGCTTTGGTTCTGAACTGCAATAATTAGACATTCTGTCTCAGCTTTCAACCCAGTGTTTCTCAGCCACTGAAGTGTTTTCTGTTGGTCCACATCTGCTTCTTTCGTTCTTTTTATGTATTTGCCATGCATCGCCTTGTCCTCCCAGTTTTCTTGTAATTTCATTTGGTCAACTTGTTTTGCTTTCTGTTTTACTAGTTTGGCATAAATGGTATTCACTTCGTTTTTTGTTGGCAGGATTTCAGGTATATTAAGCTGTTTCTTGAAGTGTTGCTGAGTGAGTGGATTTGGTATTCGTAGGAGAGGGTCATTGTTTTTTTGTGAGGCATGGTTCCAATCCGATTGTTGTAATTTTTAGAGTTAGATCAAGCTGGATTAGACGTCGGCCTCCTAAAGCTCTTGGTACATACAGCCTATTAATTAACAATCATTTAATTTTTCTATTTTTGTCTCTTCATTTACGTCACCTAACAAACCGATTCTTCGAATGACGTGTTCAACAGATAACGTCTAAATTATTTTTTACCGCAGTAATTAGATTTCTTCTTTTCGTTTGATGACGTGAAAAAACTTTCTCTAAATTTTTCTTACACCATTTTAAATGTTCCCTATCACTTTCTATCGGTCTATTTTTTTCTTCAAATCTACAAAATAATTTCGATTTACTGGTTATTCAATCTTTGTTTTATTCTCGCTGTCGAAACAAAATCGTGTATTTACTCACCACTTTTAAAGCAAATATTTTAAAATAATAGCGACATCCATATTTTCATTGATTTTTTTTTTTATTTTTTAATATTAACCACTTTTTTTTTCTCTCACCAAGTGCTCACTTGGTTAGCGCGCGCATACGCACAAACGCAAACACACAGAGATAGATAGATAGATAGATAGATAGATAGATAGATAGATAGATAGATAGATATGAACGGACCGAGATAGATAGGTAGATAGATATGAACGGACCGAGATAGATAGATAGATAGTTAGATAGATTAGATAGATAGATAGGTAGATTAGATAGATAGATAGATAGATAGATATGAACGGACCGAGATATATATATATATATATATATATATATATATATATATATATATATATAGATAGATAGATAGATATGAACAGATTGAGATAGATAGATAGATAGATAGATAGATAGATAGAATAAATGACTGACGTGAAACTTGTGTTCTTTGCAGTTTATGTAAATCAATAAAAAAAAAATTAAGTGTAAGTTTTTTTGAGATAATAATGGTTTAGTGATACAAGTCTTATTACTTAACCCATAGCTGGAGAAGAAGATGTGAATTCATATCTTTCCCAATGGTACTTTCGCGTAAGTGAATATAATGAACACAAAGGGAATTGAAACTCGGGTCTCAAACTAATAATTACCAGCCATTATCAATTATACCAACCGTACATCCAAGCTTACAGCACCTGATATTCCCAAACTGTCACCCATCTCGGTACTGACCAAGTACAATGTTGCTGAACGGTTATCATAGGGGTACCAGTGTTTTGAATGTGATCTGGCCAACAAAATATGTGAATATTGAGTGGATGTTGAATGTTGAATTGTTTTGTTTTAGTGCTAACATTCGGCTACATGAAAACTTTTTTGTAAAGTAGCAAAACATTAACACTAAAAGAAACAAATTCAACATCCCAAAGAGTTTCATATATTCCATTTTCCTATATGCATGAAGCCGCCCCCGCAAAAA
>OZ010576.1:54728764-54746264 GCA_963932145.1 Acanthosepion lycidas
CCTTAGCTGATATATGATATCTTCAGCATCCTGACTCCAGAGTTTCATCCACGGACTCTCCGGGAATCACTCCGTCCACTTGTCATGAAGTTTATACAGTTTTATAATTACACTCGCTTTATTCCTGATATTGAGTACTTTAACTCATAAATATAGAATACCGTAAAACTATATTTTATCATATATATATATATATATTAGACATATGTCAATTTTCTCAACTGTCATTGTTGACGCCTGCTTTTTTGTGCCATGTCTTTTCAGGACGTTGGTGATTATAGCCTTTATGTGCAACACATTCTTCTTTTCCCAGCTCAGAAGATTTTTTAAAAGCTATGTTCTTTCCGCGCATAGGCGATCATAGCTCTCCACAATTTCTTTTTCATTATTATTTATGAAATGCTATGACGTCTTGGGAAAGAGTAGCGGAGTGGGTTTCCGTTGCTTCCCCCACGGCTTTGCATTAAAAATTGAATTCTCCTATAATAGTCGTTATCCAAAAGTAGAGAGCCCATGTCTTGCTATTTAACACATATATGGGGGGAGGAAGTGTTGGTTTCATGCCTTTCCTAAGGGTATTTCTGCAAAGGCAAACAGAATAGACTTCAGAATTTGAACTGGAAATGTTTTTCGTTAAAAGAATTCCATACAAACGGGAAGAAATATTAATGATGTCTGGCGAGTCTTGGAATTCAAATACTGATTTGTAAGGCTGTAAGATCCTATCATGTTCGAAAACAGTTCATCCCAGAATTAACAAAGCTCGAGAAAGCATTGGTCGAAATTAAATCGCTCAAGGTTTTAACACTTATTTATAGAAAACGAATATTTTTTAATAAGAGAGTTACTGACACCGAAAAAATAACTCCAAAGGAAGATAAATTATGGTTATATCTACAACTGCGCTCAACATCTCAATGAACACGGAACCTATTAAGAAAAGTGTTCTCTCACTTTCAAAAGAAAATACTTCCGGATTATTAACCATCACTGTGTAATACTATAGAAAGTAACTGCCTCTTTTGAAAAATGCATTGAAAAAATTTGTTCTACGCAACACTTTGTTCCGCGATTACAAATACTCAAGAAATCGAGAAAGTTATGACATAATCCAACCGAATCTAATGTGATACAATAAACAATTTGGTGAATGGTGACGTAAAGTCCTAGAAAGTCAGGGAAATTATTTAGATTTTTGTTTAATCAAATTCATCCCTAGCAAAGTAGTAAACCAAGGAGAGGTATGGAAGAAGTATTAGAAAACAGAAACATTAATAAAGAGCAAGAACAAAAGAAGAGCAATCAGGAGGACATTAGATCGCGATTGACATTGCATTTCAACTTTTGAAGATTAGAGTTGACTGGAAAGCATGGAGCTGGAAGGGAATTCCACAAGTGAGATGTGCGAGAAAAGAAACTTTTAGCATAGAACTTACGGTTACATCTATCAACTGTAAACTGGTGAGACCTTGTCGCTAGTCTAGTACATTGTTTAAATTTATATGAATGAAATATGTTCATAAAATTGATGGAAGCATTTTTAGCAAATTAATAACTGCCTTGAAAATAGTTTCTTTTTATGTTCTACTAGCAGCATGGCCGGGCGTTGCCCGTGCTTGATTCAAAAATCGTACGACTCATACAACAATCGCTATCATTTGACTTAAAATATTTTTGCTCTTCCTTGCCTTTAAAGGAGTGCTCTTTGCCGTGCTGATGTTGCTACATGCCTTACTTCTTGCCTGTCTCACACTGCGAATTTTTTCTATATACTAAACATTAAATCTGTTACGAAAAAAGAACTAAACAAAATGAACACAAAATGATCAGCTTTAAAAAAGGACTCGTAACTGGAAAAACCGAATGAAAAAAGAATGTTAACAACAAATACTTTTTCCCACCTAACCCAGTTCTGCGGAATCAGAATCAACGTTGAGTTTAAGCAAGCGAATGAGCCAATTGGAGTAAAGTGCCATGCAGATTTAAATTTTTCCCACTTGTGGCGAATGCAGCTATCGATATTTTTGCATGCTAGCATGCTAGTTAACATTCGTGTCAATTAGCTGTTGGCTTTCACGCTGGCCAATAGAATCTTCCTGCCTATTCGTGGCAGCCATCTATAGGCTCTCACTCTGGCCAGTAGAAAATGGCCGCAAACTACATGAAAACTGTCGTAGAAGCATGAAAAAAATCAATTATTTCTACTATCTTTGGGAGTTGGGAAATGCAAAGTTGGTCTTGGCCTTCCCGCTATCTTGGAGCATGTGCATGTAAATTTTGGTGCAAATTCGTCGCAAATTGCGGCCGTGCATTCGTTACACCCCCCCACACACACATCCTGCCTTTTATAGATAGAGATTTCTTAACGATTCGTTCCTATTTTCCTTTTGATGTAACGCGATGCTGTTATTTTGGTAAAAACGGAGTAAAATTGTGGATGTCTAAGGACTGGTCGCCCGCAGAAACTTCTAGACAGAGTAGAAAAAGAAAGCGCGAAGAAAGGACTAACTATGAATTATAAGAAGATATAATTTACGGCAAGGTGGGGACGCGACGAGCTGCGAGCTATCATTTGGAGATGTTAGAATCAAGCGAATCAATTTAACTACATGAGAATTATTTAATAGACAACAGAAAATATGCCAGAGAAATCAGAAAGCGTTCGAATAGGGAAAAATGCCTTCGAAAGCTAAGCCAAGTATTAAGAAACTGAAAAATGTTGTTAGAAAGAAAGAAAAGAGTGTTTAACTAATATGTAATATCAGTCGTCCTGTATGGCAGTGAATTCAGAACAATTTCCTCACAGATGAAGAGGAGACTTGAAGAAACAAGTTCTATTCAGGGATGCAGTGAATACTATTGATGGAGTATGTAAGCAAGGAGTAGGTTTTAAAGAAACAAGGGACACTTTTGTAGTTAGAATCAGAAAGACGTAGTTAAAATCTCTGTTACACACAGTGAGGAAAGAAGGCATGGGCAACTTGACACTCATAGGATATATTGAAGGTAAAAAAATACGTTTACTAGGCAGGTTATATATTGTTTCCAGAGGGCAACAACGTATAACCTGTCGAGTAAATTTTTGGTAGAACAGTAAGTAGGAATGACAGTAAAAAAAAAAAAAATTATTGGTACGTGATAATAACGATAGGAAGTTGTGGAGAGTCATGATCGCCCACGTTGTGAAGAGATACGGTGCATAAAAACGATGAAGACAAAAAGGTAAACACAAAGACATTAAGACATTTTAGACATTAAGTATAGTATTAGGTTGGTGCAAAAATAATGACGTAATAATGTCGTTTTTTGACGTATTTTTTAACGTCGAAAAACGACATTATTACGTTATTATTTTTGCACCAACCTAATAGATACAAAGACAACCTTATGACAATAAGTAAGGTAGGAACAAAAACAACATTAGGCCACAGACTAATCTATGAGATTAATTGATTATCTGACTCTGGGATATAAAGAAAGAAGAAAAGAAATAGAAAAAAAAAAACAAAGAAAAGATTTCACCTGAAGAAGACGGAGGAGATCTCGGTGTAAAAATAACAAAAACAAAAAGAAAAATGAAAGGAAAAGAAAGAGAACTAAAAGAGGTTTAGTTCTTAGTTCAATGAGTAAAACTTCTGTTGAATATGGTATTTGCAAAATCTACAAAACATATGGTAACAAAGTGACACCATTTGAAATTGTTGTCAAAATTGCAGGGGCCCAGGACACATGTTGCACCTATCCGCTGCTAAGGACTTGCAAAAGCACTCAATCAGAAATGTTAACAAATAATAGCGAGCGCATGGGGCCAAACAAACAAACACACACACACACATATATATATATATATATATATTGCGTTACTTACAAGTGTACTTAGATGAGAAGAGAATTGTCATGGCCCATCTACAAAAAGATACTCTTCATTTATTTTTCTTTTTTCTAGTATTCATTTTCGGTCTATAGTTTGCATCGGTAAGAAATATAGCGACCATGACAGAGCTATCCGATTTCAGTGTCCCTTTCGGTCAGTCTAGGGTGTATAGAAACGTCCAGATTCACTTAAAAGATGTTTTGTGGATGACACAACCATTTATTCCTGTTTTAATAGTAAGTTTGATCAGTTCGATAAAGTAAAATTGGTAGCTGATCTAAAAAAAAACAAACTTTCTGTTGTTAACTGGGGCAAGGAATGGTTTGTTAATTTTAACTTCTCGAAAACGAAACTGCTCTCTGAGCAGAACTCTTTTACCTACCATCAACATTATAATAATCTCCAGGAGAGTGGTCCACTGCCCTTTCTCGGACTAACCTTTCAGCTGATATGAAATGGAAAGATTGTATCGAATCAACTGCTAGGTTTTGCTGCTAAAAATATTGGTTCCTTGTGTTGTGCGAGACAATTTTTTCTTGTCAGAATCTATCTTACATATTTAATTGACCATGCTTTGAATACTGCTGCCACACATGGTCTGGTGTCCCTGCTATATATTTAGAGATTCTAGATAAAATCCAAAGAAGAATCTGCAATGTTACTGGTCCTGACATGGTATCTCGCTCCCAGTAACTTTTCCTATGCCTTTTTTTTTAAATACCTTCATTGTCATTGTTCTGATGAACTTTCCGCTATGGTACTAAAGCTTTATGTGTTTAAGCGTAATACTATATTTGCAGCAAGGTCACATCCTTTTACGGTTGAAACGGCAAGGGATAACCATAAGTTCTATGCTAAAGTTTTCTTCTATCGGACTTCTCGCTAATGGAACACGCTTCTTGCTTCTAAGTTAGCTTTGATCTTCAAAAATTTAAAAGTAATGTCAAATGTCTTCTTAGTTATTGTTCTGTTAATAGTGTTTTTTCATTATACTCTCTAATACTCAGTAACCCTGCGTCTTAGTGGCTTTATTGCCTTGCTTCTGGGGGAAATGATTTAAAAATGTTATGTATAATGCTGTGATCATTGATTGAAATGTTGTCAATATTCCAAGAATTATTCAGACGAGTATCCTCATCTTCGTTGTTTCATTAACTGTGTTTTGACCGGTGTTTTCTTCAGTTTCTCTAGTGACGTTTGAGTCTGTTTAATAAGCTATCAGCATTTTATAAATAACTCAGAGGTAGGTTCTAGTTTGTTTTGTTTTTTTTTCAACAACGCGTGCTTTGAAAATTGGACATCTTCAATGATTCGTTCTGAATGCAAGATCTGTGGACAAAAATTCAAAGATTCCAAAATGTAACGTTGTCATAGCACATTTTAATAATAATAATAATAATAATAATAATAATAATAATAATAATAACACGTATCTGAACCTCCCCTCTAGGGTGGATGTTTATATATATATATATATATATATATATATATATATATATATATATATATATATATAACAGCCATACGGTGCTCATCCTAGCCACAGCTGGCTAGATCACGTGTTTGCCTGTAGGTGGCAGCTATCGATTACAAGTGAAGCACAGAGCTTCAAAATCACCTCAGTGGTCATTTCTCAGGTCAACCTGCTAATGTACCTGACTTCTTTGAAGAACATTGAGTGCAGAGTTTATTTTGGCAAAATCTGGGTTGAGTTACATGCTACACAAATTCTGTTTATGGAAAAGACGGAAGAAGACTTCAGCTGAAGCGTTGTAATTGAAACGTCAACGATGAGAAATGTAGAGCGAATATATTATGGAAATGAGACAACACTTTATTCCAGAAACACGTGTTACTAGAAAACGGCGCAGAGTTTACCGGTCGAAAGGAAGGGATCAAAGAAGAATGATAAGGATACTCATCGGAATAATTGGCTTAATAAATGGCAATAACAGTTCCTTTAGAATTTTGGAAGCGGCTCGGAATGTCGAAGACCACTTCGGCATATAAATAAGGATTAAAATTATCTGAACAGTCATTTTTATTAAACATATAAAAATTTCCGGCGGAACGCTAAATTACAAATTGGATTTACCAAAATCAAACAAGTACAAAAATTTGAATATATGGGAAGGGTTTTAATAGAGTACCGAAAGTGTAACGCTAAAATCCAAAAACGTATTGGGATAGCCAAAGGTACATTTCAAAACCTAAGCAGAGAAATAGAAATTCTTCGTTGAGAACAAAGAAAAGTGTACTAAAGTGTTACCTGTTATTAGTTCTCTTATATGGCGGTTAATGCTGAACAAGCTCCTCAAAGATGAAAAAGAGACTTGAAATGTAGTTCTACAGAAGGATGCTGAGGATACCATAGATCAAACATCTGAGCAACAACGAAGTTTTAGAGAAAATGGAAACAAAAAGAAACTTATACTTAACACCAGGAACTGGCTACCTGAAGATCAGGTAGTTAGGCAGCTGGAGCTGGCTGCGTGCTCAGCTCTTAGCTCGAACTCTCTGCCTTCGGGCAGAGAGGAAACCGGACGAGGCAATGCCGAAGGGCAGAGCCTCGTCCGGGGAGGTCGACAGAACCGACCCTGTTTATGAGAGTCTACGTGGAATTTTTGGCCGAGTCTACGGGCTCGGATTGCCCCATATTAAATTCGGCCTTGTGTCACATCCTACCTCGTGGGGAGGTCGGCAAATATTACTTAACACCAGGAAGAGACAGATGAAAATTCTCAGTTACATAATGTGGAGGGAGGGTTTGGAAAATACGATGTTCACAAGACAGACGAAAGGCAAGAGGGACCAAGGAAAGCAACGCATAAGATATTTAGCGAACTTGAGTAAATGAATGGTGGTGCAGGTTTAAGAGAAATAAAATTTATTAAGAGCTACAAAGGGTAGGAATTGGTGGAGAGCCATAATCGTCTACGTTCTGAAGGGACACATAAAGATGTTTATTCTATAAATTGAAACATTCCCACCGCTCTGATACGACATTTATATTTGGTATAAATGAGTAACTTATTTATTTTGTCTATTAATTGTGTGAGTAAGTTTATGTAATATGTGCATTTTTCTTTTATAATGTTGCGTCCCGTCAAGTCGTAAAAGATGATGGCTCTCCACAGATTCCGTTTCTTTAATATCTGTAAAATGCTATATTTCATGAGAGTCCTTCTCAATGGTTTTTAACTCAGAGTAGCCCTTCTTTTTGACCGGCTGCTACACAAGGCAAGCGAGGACAATCTATCCTGCTGGTTAACCTATCGCCGGAAGAGAAAAAAATGTATCTATGCCTTTTCCTAAGGGCATCACTGCAGAGATTGAGTACAAAACATTAGGTCGGATGTTGAACACGGTTCATTGGTACCAATGTCTGCGGCGATAGCCGTTACCATACATATCATATGTGTATAATAATGTCGTATATCTGTCAGTAATTTCAGAAATGTATTTGCGATAGTTATACTGAAATGCTACTGGTAAGCTTTGTATTTTAAAAGAAAAAAACAAAAACATTATGTATAAACGTGCCAATTTTTGTAAGTACGGTCTTCCATACGCAATATTATTAGAAAATTAAGAGTAGTAACTATAATAAATGTTTAAATCAAGATTACAGGGTAGTTAAAAAAAAGTGGCTCACGTTATATTCATCTAGTAATTTTTACAGATATGTCTACGTGGAAAAAAATTTAAAACATAAGTCTATCGCAATAGTTGTCAACACCTCAAAAACACACTTCTGTGTTAAAAATACCTTTTTGCAATGTTTTAAACTAATTTAAGTAAGTAATATTTATTTAAAATGAGATTTATTAATTCACCTAATTTTTCTCAAATAACGTTTCAGAAAAATACATTTTATTTTTTAAAGAATTTTTAATAAAGAGAAATAACTTGTACTAAGAAATCAGCCATTTTTAGCGATGAAATAAACTAATTCCAATCAATTTAAATTTGTTTTGAAATACAGCAAAGTATTAAGGTTGGTGCAAAAATAATGTCGTTTTCTCACATGGTAACCTATGTGAGAAAACGACATTATTTTTGCACCAACCTAATATTTTGCTTATTAATTTTAATCTTTCAGCTCGAAATTAAAACTAAGACAAAAGCTTCAAGAAAGATATTTCATTTTTAAAGATTCATTTTAAACCATAGGTGTCGCTTTTTTGTAGCTACCTTTATATATATATATATATATATATATATATATATATATATATATATATATATATATATATATATGATGAAAATATAGTTTTAATGAATGCTATATTTATGGTAAAAGTGCTCAATATCAGAAGCATAGCGTATGTCAACACCAATTTGTTTCGTACTTGAAAGCAATCTTTAGACATGGCCTGAAGATTGATTGCGTTCAAGCATGAAACAGACTGTCACGGCTTGGTGATTATCTTAGTGTCCACTTTCATATATTTCCCATATATATATATATATATATATATATATATATATATATATATATATATATATATATATATGCCATTAGGCTTGTTAATTGGTGCTCCACGGCAAGGCGCACAAAATATTAGCTTCCCCCGGTACAGACCTACGAATATGGGCCACTCAAAGAAAACTGAACTCTATAGATAAATAAGTTTGCTGGACAAGATCTTTAACCATTACCCCATAAAGGGGCGTTCATGTTTTATATTATCCATGAGATATACAAGAAGTGTTTTAGAAGTAGTCTGAAACTTCGATTTACTAATGGCAGCGAGATGCAGCGAGGCATGCGCGACAGACGTCTTCCAACGGATAAAATGACATCAAAGTTTATGTAAAAAAAAGACGCTCAAATTTGTTACATGGAAAAGCTCAAAGCCCAACATAAGTGTTACGAGTAGAAGGTTTTAGTCAAATCAAAGAGAAACACGAATGCTTACAACACAACAAGAAAACTGTAACCTCCAGAAAAGCCAGAGATGCGGGGTGGAAAGAAATCAAACTATATGAGACCTATGAAAGGTAGAAAAAATTGTTCTTAAAAAAAAAAAAGGGAGTAAAAAAAGAAAAAAAGAAAAAAATCCCGCCAATAATAAGAAGGCAAAACCTCAACCTCTATAAAACAGTATTTGGTGGATTCACATCTATAGAATAAAAAAAGAAAAAGAAGATCCTAAGATAAAACGTGTAATTTTTTTTGTCCATGTTGAATGGAGTTCTCGGTTATTTTTTACTCATCTGGCAACACTTGATGACAGTTAATGATACGAAGGCCGAAGCGTCTATCTGTTTGGGATATTTTTTACAGTAACACACAGACACAGACACAGACACAGACACACACAAAGGGAAACACAACGAAAAGAAACTCAGTATCTTGTACTAAATTAAACTAGCACCAATAAATAGCTCGCAGATCCATACCATAGAGAAATATATCCCTTTGTAGTATTGCCAACCTTATGAAATAATGGATTTTATGACAAAGGAAAACATTTAGCAATGCTTTTAAGAGACGATTAGATTGTACAAAACCATATTTATTGTCATGGATTTTCACCTATCGGATGAAATTTTGGTAACGAGAGCCCTCGTAGGAATAGATCCTGAATTCTGACTGGGACAAACAGCTCCCCCTTTTCATATTGCCAGCCAGTATTATGGTAGATTTTGCACTAGGTTTTTTTTTTAATTATTCAGCTATTTTAAATTAACAGTGTATAAGACGACTTCATGTATAGTTCGACACTTGAATATTTTTGCATGAAAAAATACCTATACCTATATCTATCTATCTATCTATCTATCTATCTATATATATATATATATATATATATATATATATATATATATATATATATATATATATATAGATAGATAGATAGATAGATAGTGCAACCGATCACCTAAAATACATAATTTTAACTACTTCAAAAAACTACCTGTGTATAGTGCTACTTCCTAAGTTTTACGTAAAGAACTGGTAAAAAAAAAGCTCGCACTATACTCGAATGTATACGGTAATAGCCAACAAAAAGTAATTATACCTTAGCCTGGTTAAAAAAAATACTCACCTTGGGCTTTCACCTGTTTCACTTATAACAATGTCCTTCTTTTTCTTCTTGCTGCGTTCCTTCATCGCATGGGTGGTCATGGCTCTCCACAACATCCTATCCCTTGCCGCCCATGGCAGTGTTTCTTCTTTTGCAAAGCCCCCTACCTCCGCTACATTTCGCCATCCATTCACAAGCTCATCGGCTTCTTCTAACTCTTTTTCTTATTCCCCGTGTGGGTTATGTTTTCCAAGCCCTCCTTCCTCATTATGTATCCAAGAAATTTCAGCTGTCTCTTTCTGATTCTGAGTAGAAGTGTCTTTTTTTGTCACCATTTTCTTTAAGGCTTCCGCGTTGCTTACTCGCTCCGTCCATGGAATTCTCAGTATCCTTCTGTAGAACAACATTTCTGATACCTCAGTTTTCTTTTCAACCATTCAGTGCCATATAAGAGAATGGATATCACAAAGCAATCCAGCACGCCTTTCTTTGTTTCTAACGAATATTTTTGTTTCTAAGTACTTTGCTTACACTTCTTAAAGCAAAAAAGTTGCCGTTCGGGATTGCCATCAGTTGCTTCGTAGCGTTCTCCTTAATTTCATCCAGGGTCTGAAATATCCTTCCTATAGCTCCGCCGGTAGCAAAATCTGTACGGTAATGAAACTGACAGACCTGCGTAATGTGATATTTTCCTAAACCCCTGCAGGGTCATTGTGAATGCGAATGTCGCAGTACACACTCTTAATCAATGATATATCATTCTTGATTGAATAACCCCACGGGAGAGTGCCTGTTAACGGATTCTGAATAAAGGCCTTCGTTTTTAGAAGTGACACTAACGTCGTGTAAGCAGTTATTCAAAACTGATGAATATTTTCTTTGATAGTGTTTTGGTCTGTCTGTCCCACGTGTTTTCATTGAGGTCTGATCATCTTAAAGTTAAGTTGAAACTTTTTCAAATAAAAGTATTGAAAATATTCTCTCATGCGACAATTAAATTCCCTCCCACTGTTAGTGTGATAGAAACTAGATTAAAGCAGTTTTTATTGTCCTCTTTCTCATTTCTTTTAGTTTTTAACTCGTCGATTTGTCTGTTTCTTGCTAGTAAAAACACGTAATTTAATTTAATATATAAACCTCAAAGTGTGTGTGTTTGTCTGTATGCTCACCCATCCCCCACCAAAAAAAGAAGATTAATTAAATATAAATATATAACTATGTACAAATATAAATGAATTAAATGGAAATATATCTCTACGTGAATATATAAAATAAATTAAAATATAAACTATATTAATTAAATATAAACTATATTATTAGTTTGGTGCAAAAATAATGACGTAATAATGTCGTTTTTTGACGTATTCTGTAACATCAAAAAACGACATTATTACGTCATTATTCTTGCACCAACCTAATAATTAAATATAAATACATTTTTTTCTCCAGAATATATCTTACATATTTATAAGTTTACCATTCATCCATGCTTTGAATGTTATTGGTACATATGCTCTGGTACTCGTGTTATATATTTAAAGATTCTTGATAAAATCCAAAGATTAATCCACAACATTATTGGTCCTGACCTGGCATCTGGGCTTCAGTCACTGACATTTTTTAAGACGACTTTTTTTACTAAAATGTGGCAGCGAAAACAATTTATATTTGCTTTCAAATACCTTTGGGTTTCAAGTAGACAGGCCAGGACGAATATTCTTTTCTGGAGAAAAATCCACCTAGAACATCTTTATTCCAACCACCCCTTTGATTAAATATTCAGAACATTTTCTCCCACCACTTTCTAGTAAAAAAAGTTTCGTTACTAAAAATTATTTAAAAAATATGTCTGTCCAGATGAGGTATTGTAATTATTTACATTATTTAAATATTCGGACTGTTGTCCTCATCTTTATTGTCATATTCACGACGTTTCGGCTGTTATACGCTCCGGCTTTTTTCAAGTGATTTGAATTTCGAACTGAACTCTTTATTTCATCCACCGGGGTAGATTGTTCTAGTTCTAACTGCCATGTGTCTTCCGGATGCCTCAGTTATCTCCCTTTAACTCAACTCTCCAAGCTTTTGTTCACCACTAATCTTCTAAACCGACCAAGCATAGAAATGAATACAATATGGGAACCAGTAATACGGAATGATAGAGAAAAGCAATAATAACAACAAAATTGTAATATGAGCTTTGGTAAAAAAAATGATTACTGCGACATTAGTTTTATAAGTATCAAAAGTTCATACGATGATGTCCTCAAGGATACTAGTCCAGTGGATAAAAGGGCTGTTTGGATCCAGTGACTTGACCAAAACAGTTCTGAGTTCAATACTTAGCTACTGCCGTAGTGAACAAAAACTTGTTGAGTTAAAGGGAGATAACCTAGACATCCGTGGAACTAGAACAATTTAACCCGGGAGACGAAATAAATGGTTTATTTCAAGATTCGAACACGAAGAAGGCCGGAACGCCGTGAACATGACAATAAAGATTAGGGCAACAGTCAGAGTAATGTAAATAAAAAATATGATTAAAAAATTCATTGGACCCATCTTATTCTAATCACCCCGTCTATTTGAAGTGAAAGTGTTTTTACTCAAACCAATTTGGGTATAATGTTATTTTAACAACAATTTTTATCCCAGTTAGCGATTATTTTAAATGTCTAAATCGAAAAGTCAACGTTAGACCTTCACCTTCATCACAGATCTTAGCCTAATTAAACTGCTACCTGTGTATAGGTTGACCTTAAATATCTGTCGCTAATTTGACTGCTGACTACTTTATATATTATGGTTTCAGGATATGGTTCGGTGCTTCTGCATTTTATCTAGTGACCCTTGATAAAATCTCAAAAAGCATCTGACATGTCGGCTTCAGTCTCTTTCGACCGCCATGAAGTTGACACCCTGTGCCTTTTTACTATAAATACTTTCATGGTAATTGTTCGAATGTGTTCTTCGCCATGGTCCCTAGACTCTTCGAATTTAAGCGCAGTACTAGACTGGCGAAGAGGTCTCATCAATTTACAATTGAGTTGGCTAGATGTAGCCGTAAGTTCTGTGCTAACAGTTTTTTCTATCGTACTTGTGAATCTCCCTTCTGGCTCCGCGCTTTCCAGCCAACTTTAATCTTCAAATGTTTAAATGCAATATCAGTCATTATCTACTGTCCTCCTGATCACTCTTCTTTTGTATCTCACTCCTTAGTAATGTTTCTATTTTTTAATATTTCCACACCCAGTAACTTTGTGCCTTAGTGGCTATATTACCTTGCTTGGGGTGATCACGATTAAAAAAAAAACTGTTTTAATGAAAATATTTTGTAAATTTCAACTGGCAGTATCGCAAACTTCGGTCAACGAATGCTAAATGTTTCCTGCCTGAAAACAATTAATTTTACCATTACTGTTACCATTACCGCAGAGTAAAAGCTATTTAGTGTGGTAGGTTATTATAACCATGTAGTTGGTTGGCTGGTTGATTTTGTTTAGCGCCATATCAACCTCTATGGGTTATTTAATTCTGAAATCTAAATTTTATGCTTTCAACTACCGATATTTCTGTCATTAATTTTATACTTTTAGAGTAAAGCTATCTTTTTTTAGACATAGTTTTTAGATCATAAAATGTATTGTGAGTTATTTTACTATAAAATGTATTTTTATTAATTTTCTTTTTAGTGTTGAAGTGATTGTCATTTTGCAATAAAAATGTATTGTTCATTTTATTATAAAAACGTACTGTTGATTTTTGCTTGGGAGTTCATTATTTGCCCATAACTGAGACCCAAACAGGTACTACCACCCCGGGTCAGGATGGACCTGGGAACAACAGCAGTTATAAGGTGATTCCACGCTCCTCAAAACTTCAAATCTCCCGATCAGAGGCTTTGCAGACAGATATAGTTTATACCCAGGACGAATAACCTTATATTGAATTTGCTCCTCACAATACTGCCCGCATGCCAGGCTTAATTAGACCTAAGTATATTTTCTATTGCTAGCTTTATATATTAATTTATTTTTGAATAACCTTTCTTGTTTTGTTTTGTTTTTTAATCAATTTAAATATCCAGTGCCTCTGTCCGATATTCTTTGATCGGTTCCGTATCGCGTTCCCTTTAAGCTTTTTGCAACATTTTATCAATCGTGTCTGTTCTTCTTCACTTTCCCTTTGAATTGGACTCTCAAAGCTTTTGTGCCACGAATCTCCAGTTTTTCTTTGCCAAGATCAACTAAAATGTACGGCTGACTTCTGGCCAGGAAGTATGGTGTATCTGGAGAGGTTATAGAAAATTGTTAGATGCAGGACAGAAAAGAAAGGTGTGGTGTCACGTCACCTCTCTGAAGCAGTTTCTTAATAGGGGCAGTGACATCAGACATCACATCAGCGCAGTAATTCTACCCAGGTAAAAACTTCAGGGCTTATAATCGATCTCCCTTTGTCGCATATTCAATTGGGGAAACTGATCGAAAAATTGAAATTCGCATCTAAATTGTTTAATGTAGACTTTCATTATCTTAATCGTAACTACAAAGATTTTTTGTTATTTTCTCAAAATATTTATATAGATGCATTATATTGGTTTTTACTTGTGCGAACGTACCTATAGATTTATTTATCTAATTGTATGCATATATATATATATATATATATATATATATATATATATATATATATGTGTGTGTGTGTGTGTGTGTGTGTGTTTGTGTGTGTATGTGTGTGTGTGTGTGTGTGCAAATATATAGAAAATAGGAAAGAACTCGTTAGATAAATAATCCAAAGTTCTTTAGTATTTTTGTTATTATTTAAAAAAAATAGTGCTCGATACAAAAGTAGAGCATAAATATAATTATTTATTTAAAAATATGATTCCAACACGCTACATAAGTGTTCTCATGTTTCAAAACAAGAGCCGAAAACTTCAATATAATTATTTGAATTAAATTGAATTAAATTAAACTCTGTTCCATCTTCAAGCGAAATTTTTTATGGAATAACTTATTTCTGAATGGAATCATATTTTTAAATAAATAATTATATATATATATATATATATATATATATATATATATATGTGTGTGTGTGTGTGTGTGTGTGTGTGTGTTTTATATGGGCTCAACGGGAAATTTTTGGTCGAGCCTACGGACTCGGATACCCCACATTAAATTCGGCTTTGTGCCATATCTGACCGTGTGGGACGGTTGGTAGATATCCTGCATTTGTAGATTCATAGTGAAATTCACTTGACTCACTTCTAGCAGTTGACTACTTCTTCTACGCGCCGCTGGCGAATCTTATATGTGTTGTTCTTGTCCTAAATATTATCGTTCATTACCAACCTTCGTATGATTATTCTATTCAGTAACCCTACGTTACAACATATATATATATATATGTGTGTGTGTGTGTGTGTGTGTACGCGGGGCATTAAAAGTGATTGCAGATTGAAAGAGTCGGTTGTAACAGCACTTTGAGTACACCCTACTAAAAGCATCTTGTTACTTCTGGCTAGTTTGCTGAATGCAGTCCGAGTGTAACGACAATTTGAAAGAAGTTTTGTGTTGACAGAATTGGCCATCAGGACTGTCCCTCACTCACCTTACAGTCCAGTACTTGGTCCCTCTGACTTTTAGTTGTCCGCCAGCCTGAAGTAGAGCCTCAGTTCCGTCGTTTAGATGACTTTAAGAAGATGACGGGGCCTGTAACAAGGGTCCTGGACACCTTCTCTTTCGATAACTTTGATGGGATCTTTACGAAGTGGCTGGGGCACTACAACAAATGTATTGAACTCAGAGGATTCTAGTTTGAAGGAGTTCAGGAATTTCTTTGAAATTAAAGACTCATCTAACAATGTCTTAAACCCCATGGAATACACCACGCATATATATATATATATAATATATATATATATATATATATATATATATATATATATATATATATATATATATATATATATATATATAATGAAATGGAAAAAGTCCGGCAATTCTTCTAATATATTTTCTGTTTATATTTTCTATTTTTATACTTACTATTATTTAAGCAAATGGTCTGTTTATAATAAATAGTATTAATTATATTTACCGGGCTGAATGTCCAAGAAATTTCGTAGAAAATACGTGTTCTCTGACAGGAGTCGAATGTGTATCCTACACGGTACCGTCATTTGGGCTGCCGTGCTATACCATTTCGCTACAGAGAAAGCGTCTGATTTTTTCTCGAACGATCATATCTGCTCGAAACGTATCTTAACGTAATAAATGAAAACATATATATATAAATCATTACTTAAATTATTGTATCTCTAAAAATAATGTATAAACAGAATATATATATATATATATATATATATATATATATATATATATATATATATATATATATATATATATATATATATTGGTTTTTCATTTCAACATTTGGAAGTAAAGTCTGATGATCCAGAGCCCTGTTAAAGGGGTTGTGTGAAATAACTTATTACATGGAACCTTAAAGTGGTCTGTTTTTATTCAATATATATATAAAATATGGATCAATGTTGTGAATTTTTTTCTTCGTTCAACGATAATGTTATTGAACTTGTCGGACGTTACGAAAAAAATTTGCATGAAGTAGGTGGACAACACTTGTCTATGTTGTTTAATGAAACGTGTAGGAATATATATATATATATATATATATATATATATATATATATATGCATGCATGCATGCAATTTCTAAAAGATTAACGGATTTATTTCTAATCACATATTTTTCATTACTATAAATGTTATTATAGGTGAAGACTTCGTATTTGAAACTGATGCCCTATTTTTATTTATTAAACACGTCTATCGACCTAGGCATTTAAGGAAGAAAATGCGTTCCCTGGTAGGGATCGAACCAGCGTCCCCCAGGAACGCATTTTCATATTTTTATAATGTTCAACTAAAATAAATATACTAAAAATGTGTCTTCTGCATATTTTAACGGAAAATAAAATAAAACATTGAAAGAAAATATGTTTTTTTTTTCGTGATAATGATATTTTATATGATCATATGAAAATTTCCGTCTTAATATCATCAAATACATGAGAGTCAAATTCATCTTCACTTGCTCGATTATAGTGTATTTTGTAAATTTTCAGTAAGTTGAACGAAGAAAATTTTATACACATTTGGAAAGTGGTGGTTATTTGAAATTAAAACAGATTTTTCCTCTATTGGCAAACGCAAGTTCAAACCCTGCTAGAAGGTACATTCTCTTTATTAAGACTCGAATATACAAGCCAGTAGACGTAAAATTACACTGTTTCAAAAAGGAGTATGCTTACAGAAACACGTTAATCTACTAAATATAATTTAAAGTAAGATGAGATAACGCCTTATTTTGAAGTCTGTACATTTGTCATGATAGTTTTTGGTGTCCTAATTGGTAATGCAGATCTATCTATCTATCTACCTATCTATCTATCTATCTATCTCTCACTGCTAGCAGCAAGCAGAAATATTTCTCCTCCCGATGATGGCCATTTCGGCCGAAACTAGTCGAGGAATCTAAATGGAATAATAATAAAAAAAAACGAAAGA